>CM071932.1:53456658-54656658 GCA_016081115.2 Rehmannia glutinosa
ACATGTGGAATCTCTTAGTTCCACAACTCACATTAGCGTATCGGTAATGGGTTGTCTCCGTTGCCAAAAGCTAAATGATGGTAAAAGATACATCAAAATAGGCAAAGGCGAGACAAAAATATGGTTGAAGTGATAGGAGACTATAGATTATTGTTAAGTACTGATTTGTATTTGGATCTTGATGAGACATTTATTTGGAAGTTGATTTCTATTTTTGTTTTGGACAAGTTTAGTTACTCTTGTTCATTCAGAAATTGAAAATTTAGCTTGTCTCTCATGATTCAAAATTGGTTAGTTCTAGTTCTTTACAATATTCTTTATTTGACAGACATTATTGTTTCACCCAATGAGTCCCTACTTTTAAGTACATGATGTATAAGTAGAAAAACAAACCAATAAAAGAGATTTGTAGCCAATTAGATTTTAGGCGTCTTAGAACTTATATATACGGATATTATGGGTCATTCCTATGGTTGCTTGGAATGGTCAATAATATATAATAACATTCATACACGATATGGCTACATGTTCTCATTCATGAAAAGTCACAATCACTGGGCGTGTTCAAATCTTATAAGGCTGAAGTTGAGAATCAACTCAATAAAAGGATTAAAAACATCACATCTGATCGTGGTGGCGTATGCAACGCCAGATATGATAGTTCAGATGAACAACATCTAGGATCGTTTGCTAATTCCTAGGGAAATTCAGTATCGTCCCACAATACACTAAATCGGATTTGTCGTTATGAATAGTGTTGCTAAAAGACGAAATAGAATACTTAGGGATATGGTAAGAAATATGATAAGTCATTTTATCTTACCAGAATGACTCTCGGAAGAAGCACTTAAGACTGCAACATATATCCTTAGTAAGGTTTCCAATTAAAGCGACTAACAAAAACCCCTTATGAACTTCGGACGGGCAACAAGCCTAGTCTGAAGTAATTGCACGTTTGGGAATGTCCAGCTGAGACAAAGCCTTACAAGCCTAACGAGAAGAAACTAGACTTAAGGATAGTAAGTTGTTATTTTATTGGATGCTCTGAAATATCCATAAGGTACTAGTTTTATGATCCCACAACTAAGACTATTTTTTGAGTCAGTAAATGTCCGGTTTTTTGAGGATGTTGAGTTTGTTTAGGGGGGAAATAGAGTTAAGGACTTTGTCTTTGAAGAGGAATACGTTGATATTCTTACATGTGTTGTTGGCATTGATTGGAATTTCATTCTTGACCTTGTTCAAGACATAAATCAAGACAATGTCGGAGAACCTCCTGTTTCAGAAATTATTCCAGATGAACAATACTCTACAACCTCAACAACTAATTCCATTAAGGAGATCCACTACAGAAAGAAGAGATGCAATGTCAGATAATGACTACATTGTATTTCTCCAAGAAAATGAGGTTGTCATTGGAATTATGGAAGATGATTCAATCAACTTCTATCAAGTCATGGAAAGTTCCAACTCTCAAAAGTGGACGGATTCCCATGAATGAATCAATTAAGTCCACGAGGGACAATGACGTGTGAGCATTTATCCTATTTCCGTAAGGAGCAAAACTCATTGGTTGCAAATATATATTTAAAACCAAGAGGGATTCAAGAGGTAATGTGGAAAAGTACAAAGCTCGTCTTGTCGCAAATGGCTTTACATAGAAAGTGGGCATCGATTATAAAGAGATTTTATCTTCAATTTCTTTGAAAGACTCTTTCAGGATTATGATGACATTGGCCACAGACTTTAAACTTAAGTTACATCAGATGGATGATGGATGTAAATACGTCAATTCTAAATGGTGACATTGATGAGACAATTTATACAAAGGCAACCGAAAAACTTTGTGGTCGAAGACCCGAAGAATATGGTTTGCAAACTTAAGAAATCTATCTATGGGTTCAAGCAAACATCTAGACAATGGTATTTCAAATTTCATCAAGTGATCATCTTGTTTGGTTTTGAGATAAACTTGGTCGATGATTGAATATATCATGGGTTTTGTGGGAGCTAGTATATATTTTTGGTTTTGTATGTGGATGACATTTTGCTTATCACCAACGATATAGGCTTATTGCACAACATCGAGAGATTTCTGATTAAGAATCTTGAGATGGAAAATTTTGGTGATGTCTCTTTTGTGTAAGGATACAAATACACTGAGATCATTCTCGGGGTACTCTGGGATTATCATAAGAAGGGTCATATCGAAAAAGTCCTTCAAAATGGCATGCATGATTGTAAACCAAATGATAACCCTATGGCTAAAGAAGACAAGTTCAGTCTCAAACGATGCCCTAAGAATAATATGAAGAAAATAATATGCAGAAGATTTCGTGCGCGTCAGTAGCAGGTAGTCTAATGTATACTTAAGTATGTATGCAGTCGAGTATTGCGTGCATTGTATATATGTTTAGCAGATATATGAGTAAGTCAGGAATAGACAATTGAAAAGCAGCCAAATATGTTTAAGGTACTTATGGATAAAGGAAAGTTACATGTTCACATATCAGAGGTCGGATTAGTTTGAGATCAGTCGGTATACTGACTTTGGTTTTATTGGATGTCAAGATAACATGATATCTACTGCTAGTTATGGAAGAGTTCTAAATAGTCTACTACATAGACTCTTCTACCATGGTAGCAAAATTCATAGTGTGTTATGGGACATCCAAATCATGGATTATAGTTACGAAAGTTTGTCATGGGACTGCGTATATAGATGGCATTTAAAAAACCACTAAGTTTGTTACAATGAGTCGGTAACATTATATTCCAAACAACAGGAACTCGACGAAGACTAAACATAAAGAGATCAAGTTCCTAATTGTTAAAGAAATAAGTCAAAGTGGACATGCGTTTATAAAACATATCGATACAAACTCCATAATTGCGGATCCATTTAGTAAAGGGATTGCCACCCAAAAGGTTTCATGAACTAGTTGTTCATATGGGTGTCAAGTCAGTTCATGATATACATTTTTAAAGAATATTCAGTTCTAGTGGGAGTTTGCAATTATATTGTTCTTTTAAGGTAGAAGCATTTTCAGTTACTTCAGTTTAAGGATATTTTAAGGTTTTACTTTGCAGAGATAAAGTTTCAGGTTATTTACACTTTTATTTTGGTATGTGGTTGATCTCTGATAAGGGTCTTTTTATGCATGTTTTATGTGTATATTTGAGTAGAATTTGAGTTATTTTGTTGTTACTTCCGTTAGTTTTTGATTGTATATTGTTTATACTACTGTGAGGTGCTTTTATTGGTGTAGATTGACCATTCGGGGATAATTTTGGTGAATTTAGGACCATGGATTCATGTCAAAACATACCGGGGAGTTTAAGGATGCAAAAACGCTCGAAATCCCAAGTCAAACGTGTCATTTTGGAGACTTTTTGCTCCAACACGGCCAGGGGGTGTCGGGCAACACGGCCATGTTCAAACAGGCGAAAAATCACAATTTTTAGGCTTGACAGACCAGGACTTCGAACACGGCCTGGCCGTGTCGTCTGACATGGCCATGTCGGACCAATTTTCAAGAAAATTCAAGCGGACGGCCGGGCGTGTCGGGCGACATGGCCGTGTTCGGGGACTTTTTTGCAACTTTTCCATGCGAAAATTATGGAAAACTCACCAACCAAGCTTTTTGACCACTTTTGTACGCCTTTAACACCCTATTTTGCTACAACATGTCCCCATATTCCCTCAATTATCATTTGAATACAAGAATTCACCAACCCAACAATGAATTGGAGCATTTGTTTAACAAAGGATGGCATTATTAATGTGTTCTTGCACAAAAATAATGTCTATAAAAGCCAAGAGTATGAGTTGGGGGAATTATTCCATTCATTGTATATTCATTGATTCATTCTCTCTAAGTTACAAAGCAAAATACATTGAGAGAAGAAAAGAGAGGTAGAGTTGGCTTAGAGCTCAACATCATCAACCAAGGAGGAAGTATTGTATTGGTCTTGAATAAGAGCTAAGTACACCATGTCCATTTTATTCAAATCATCTTGTGTAGTATACTCTTTTATCAAAGCCATGTGTAGCTAAACTCCTAGTGCTTGAATGTAATGAACTCTAGAATGGATTTGTGATTAAGGTGTGTATGTTTTTAATAAAATCTTCATATTTTGTGTGATTCACTTATATTATGCTTCGTTCATTCGAATTGATATATGCGCAATATTGATTTGAAGTTTATTTTTCATCCGGGAAATCGATAGATTCATGGTGAAATAGAACCTATATAAGTGAAAAGAGTTGCATGCAATCCTAGATATAGGACGACATAAATCTTCTGGATTAGGGTCAAACCTAATATGGGAATTCACAAATCGTTATAATGCTATCTTGGGGGTTTTAACTAGAAAGAGATTTCAGTTAATCAACTTGAGATTAGAAGTTTTTCGCCTTGAGAAAGGGTTTAACTTAAATTGGGAATTTCTACGGTCCACAAGACACGAGATTTTATTAAAAGATGTTGGTTTTTGCTTAAGGGCTTACGGTTGTATTTTTAACTTGTCAAATCACAAAAACATTCTAGAGGGATTTACATTCAAACACATTTCTATCTCTTGATTTCTTATTTTACAAATCTTCCTTCATTTTTACAATTTATAATTTGTTTTCCTTTTTCATCAAACAAAAACTCTGAAAATTGTTAGATTAAATAACAAAAAGACGGTAATTATTAGTACTTACAATCCTCGTGGGAATGACACTCGGTACTCAATAATCTATACTATAAAATGATAGGTGCACTTGCCTACGGTTTTAAAGGTAGCTTTTGAGCCATCAAGTTTTTGGCGCCGTTAAGTAGGGATTGTAATATTAAGAACGCCTTATTTTTGTTAATTTAATCATTTTTTTATTTTTTACATTATCTTTCTTTTTATCTATATTTGTAAGTCTTGTATTATACTTATCATCTTTATTTATCGCAGTGCATGCCTACTCGTCGTCGAGGCGGGAAGTGCGAAATTGCCAGTAGTAACACGGAGGAAAGCATTAATACAGACTACGAGGAGGATATACACGAAATCAAAGATTTTGCCATGGCGGATGAACAAAGAACTATGTACGATTACGCCAAGCCATCCATGGATGGCACGACGTCAAGCATTGTAAGGCCCGCTGTTGCCGCCAACAATTTTGAAATTAAACCCAACGTTATTCAAATGGTGCAACAACTTGTCCAATTTGACGGTCTACCAGATGAAGATCCCAATAATCACATCGCGAATTTTCTTGAAATTTGCGACACTTTCAAAATCAACGGGTCTCCGATGATGCCATCCGCCACGCTTATTCCCATTCTCTCTCCCGGGGACGAGCAAAACAAAGGTTAAATACTTTGCCAAAAGGAACGATTACAACATGGAATATTATGGCGGAAAAATTCCTTTTGAAGTATTTCCCACCGCAAAGACCGCAAGATTAAGGAACGAAATCTCTTCATTCATCAAGGCATTTGAAACTTTATACGATACTTGGGAGAGATTTAAGGAATTATTGCGAAAGTGCCCACACCATGGCCTACCTATTTGGATGCAAGTCCAAACATTTTATAATGGGCTACTTTCTCGCAACAAGACAAATGATCGATGCGGCGGGGGAACTCTTAATAACAAAACGCCGGAGCCGCTCAGGGATTTGATAGAGGGAATGGCCATGAATGGCTATCAATGGCAATCCGTGCATTTGGGTAAACCTAACGAGCAGTGGATGTTTATAATGCGGATGCAGGTGGTTACACTAGTTGCACATGTCGAAGCTTTGACCCAAAAGATCGACGATCTAGTGGCTCTAAACCACCACCACCGCATGTTTTATCTTGTGAAACTTGCGGAGGATTGCATAATCATCATGACGCCCACACACAATACCTCAAGTGAACAAAGGCTAATTACGTTGGGAATCAAGGCGAAATTACCCAAGTAATCCTTACAACAACACATATAATAATCTTGGTGGAGACAACATCCTAATTTCGGTTGGGGAAACTAAGGCCAACCACGACCTAATCCCAATCTTGATCTACACACGTCTCCCGGATTTCAGCAAAATCAAGGTAAACCTAACTTGGACGATCTTATAACAAAGTTTATGCAATCAACAGATACCCGATTCCAGGCGGTGGAAACATCCTTGAGAAATCAAGAGGCATCTATCCATAATCTGAAAACCAAATAGGCCGATTGCGAAGATGATTTCGAAAGGCCACAAGGTAGTTTGCCGGGTAATCGAGCCAAACCCAAGGGAGCACGTAAAGGCAATCACCATCATTTTTCCACATGAGCATGATTATGCCAATGCCGCCATGCAGAAATACGTGGAAGATGACATGCCCAAAGAAAATCTCATGAAAAAGGAGGTTGCGTAATACAAGCCCAAGATCCCTTACCGAGTCTAACCGAAGAAGATAGAAGGGAGGACAAATTTGGTAAGTACCTTGATTCTTTCAAACAATTACATGCCAATATTCCATTTGTTGACCCTCCTTCAAAGCATGTTAGGGATCTTAATGACATCATTCCTAGTGAAAATAAGCTCAACAAATTATCAAATGTGCAATTGAATGATAAATGTCCTTCCAATGAACTACCACAAAAATTTAATGATCCAGGGAAGTTTTATTATCCCTTGCACAATTGATGGTTTACCTGTTGATAGGGCACTAGCCGACTTGGGAGCTAATATCAACGTGATGTCTTATGAAACATTCAAGCATGCGGGATTAGTTGAACCTAAACCTATTAGGATGGACATTCAATTAGCCGATAAATCGATTAAACATCCTAGAGGTATTATTAATGATGTGTTAGTCAAGATTGATAAATTCATGTTCCCAGTTGATTTTGTTATTCTTGACATGCATGATGATATTGATGTTCCTCTAATTCTTGGGCGTCCTTTCTTGGCTACGGCGAAATCTATCATTGATGTGCATGAGGGAAAATTAACTTTGAAAGTAGGAGATGAACAAGTAATTTTTAAAATTCATGTTGATATTGAAAAGGATACTACTTGTTTTTTTGTTGATTCAATTCCTTTGCATGATGGGAAACTCTTGGAGAAAAGTGTTGTTCAAAGTCCATGTTGGAAGCTTATGCCCAAAAAGGGGATCGAAAAGGTCGAAATGCACATTTTGAAGCTTGAGGTTGGGGTAGTTCTCCTAAACACCAAAGGGATTTTCATAAGTTTGAAGCTCCGCCCGACTAATCTTCACATTTAGGTGAGTTAGTCCAGCTATACGACTTTAAAGAAGCGCTAACCGGGAGGCAACCCGATGTTTGTGTGCAATTGTTTCCATTTATTTTTATTTATTTTTATTTATTTTTATTTTATTTTCTTTCAAAATAATCATAAGTCCTTAGAGTCATTTTCAAATCAAAAAAAATAACTCTTGAGCTTCTTCTTGGTTGTCCTAATTGGGAATGTTTGAGATTTCACGGTATTCGAGTTGTGTGTTGCTTAACTTTGATTAGGTATGAAGATGCCGTTGAAGGTCCCGTACCAAAACAACCCAATGATCGCTCAACACCGATTCCACTATTTTAGTAAGGTCGTATTTTTCTTTTTCCACCTCTTTTATATCATTCTAATTTCTTTGCTTTTTGAGTGTTTGGTGTGTGTTTGTCCATTTCTTTCTTTCACATTGAGGACAATGTGAATATTAAAAGTTGGAGGTGGGTACAATAACATTTTCGGAATGATTGTATGCTTGTTTGTGAGAGATGTGATTTTTATTTTTTTTTAACAAATTGAATGTTTGCGAGTCAATAACTTGGCCCAATTATACCTTCATTAACTTGTTAATTTGTGTTTTCAATGTGAAGCAATTGATTGTCTAGGATAGATTGACGTGGATGCAGGCAAAATTTTGATGAGATTTCTAACACCATAATTACTTGATGTGTTAAGGCATATACGACGATACCTAGCGCTATGAACATCTGAGAACTCGTGATTTAGTAGTGGTTAACTAGTTGTTAAACCAAGCTTGCGAATAAAAAAAAAGAAAAGAAAAAATGAAAAAAAAAGAAAAAAATGGACCAATCGAGGTTATACTCCTCTATTTGTTGTTGCTTAGTAACTAGGAGCATTCATGAGCCCCATGTTTGTCTTTTACGTAAAACGGCAACACAAATATGAGTATGGGAAACCACCCTAGGAGGGTTTGAACAGAAATTCAAAATTTAAACCTAGTGGAAGCATGCTTCGAAAGGTCCTAAAAAAAAAAGAACGAACGAAAAAAAGGGGAATGTATACTCCTTGACTTCTCATCCCAATAAAGTTCAAGAAGCTTGGTTATATAACTAGTAGGCTAACTACAAAGATCTATTTAGTTCTTGTATTTTCATAGCATTATTGAATTGAAGTTGTTCATAACTATCAATATTTGTGGAGTGATGATTTTAAGTCTCAATAATGCCTACTGATATTACGGTCTTTCTTGACAGTCGATCGCTTTGCAAAATAATGTTTTTTTTACTTAATGGTTAATTCGAGAAGGCTAAGAACTTGACTGCTTGTGTTCAATGTGTTAAAAAAAAAAAAAAAAATTGTGTGTTGTGATTTATTGAATCCCTCTTTTTGATATTATGTTTTGCTTGAGGACAAGCAAAGTTCAAAGTTGGAGGTGGTTTGATAAGGGTCTTTTTATGCATGTTTTATGTGTATATTTGAGTAGAATTTGAGTTATTTTGTTGTTACTTTCGTTAGTTTTTGATTGTATATTGTTTATACTCTTTGTGAGGTGCTTTTATTGGTGTAGATTGACCATTCGGGATAATTTTGGTGAATTTCGGACCATGGATTCATGTCAAAACATACCGGGGAGTTTAAGGATGCAAAAACGCTCGAAATCCCAAGCCAAACGTGTCATTTTGGAGACTTTTTGGTCCAACACGGCCAGGGGGTGTCGGGCAACACGGCCATGTTCAAACAGGGCGAAAAATCACAATTTTTAGGCTTGGACAGACTCGAACACGGCCTGGCCGTGTCGTCGACATGGGCCATGTCGGACCAATTTTCAAAGAAAAATTCAAGCAAAGACGGCCGGGCGTGTCGGGCGACATGGCCGTGTTTGGGGGACTTTTTTGCAACTTTTCCATGCGAAAATTATGGAAAACTCACCAACCAAGCTTTTTGACCAATTTTGTACACCTTTAACACCCTATTTTGCTACAACATGTCCCCATATTCCCTCAATTATCATTTGAATACAAGAATTCACCAACCCAACAATGAATTGGAGCATTTGTTTAACAAAGGATGGCATTATTAATGTGTTCTTGCACAAAAATAATGTCTATAAAAGCCAAGAGTATGAGTTGGGGGAATTATTCCATTCATTGTATATTCATTGATTCATTCTCTCTAAGTTACAAAGCAAAATACATTGAGAGAAGAAAAGAGAGGTAGAGTTGGAAGTTGAAGAGCATTAAAGGAGAAGGCTTGAGCTCAACATCATCAACCAAGGAGGAAGTCTTGTATTGGTCTTGAATAAGAGCTAAGTACACCATGTCCATTTTATTCAAATCATCTTGTGTAGTATACTCTTTTATCAAAGCCATGTGTAGCTAAACTCCTAGTGCTTGAATGTAATGAACTCTAGAATGGATTTGTGATTAAGGTGTGTATGTTTTTAATAAAATCTTCATATTTTGTGTGATTCACTTATATTATGCTTCGTTCATTCGAATTGATATATGCGCAATATTGATTTGAAGTTTATTTTTCATCCGGAAATCGATAGATTCATGGTGAAATAGAACCTATATAATTGAAAAGAGTTGCATGCAATCCTAGATATAGACGACATAAATCTTCCGGATTAGGGTCAAACCTAATATGGGAATTCACAAATCGTTATAATGCTATCTTGGGGTTTTAACTAGAAAGAGATTTCAGTTAATCAACTTGAGATTAGAAGTTTTTCGCCTTGAGAAAGGGTTTAACTTAAATTGGGAATTTCTACGGTCCACAAGACACGAGATTTTATTAAAAGATGTTGGTTTTTGCTAAGGCTTACGGTTGTATTTTTAACTTGTCAAATCACAAAAACATTCTAGAGGGATTTACATTCAAACACATTTCTATCTCTTGATTTCTTATTTTACAAATCTTCCTTCATTTTTACAATTTATAATTTGTTTTCCTTTTTCATCAAACAAAAACTCTGAAAATTGTTAGATTAAATAACAAAAAGACGGTAATTATTAGTACTTACAATCCTCGTGGGAATGACACTCGGTACTCAATAATCTATACTATAAAATAATAGGTGCACTTGCCTACGGTTTTAAAGGTAGCTTTGAGCCATCAAGTTTTTGGCGTCGTTACCGGGGATTGTAATATTAAGAACGCCTTATTTTTGTTAATTTAATCATTTTTTTATTTTTACATTATCTTTCTTTTTATCTATATTTGTAAGTCTTGTATTATACTTATCATCTTTATTTATCGCAGTGCATGCCTACTCGTCGTCGAGGCGGGAAGTGCGAAATTGCCGAGTAACAACACGGAGGAAAGCATTAATACAGACTACGAGGAGGATATACACGAAATCAAAGATTTTGCCATGGCGGATGAACAAAGAACTATGTACGATTACGCCAAGCCATCCATGGATGGCACGACGTCAAGCATTGTAAGGCCCGCTGTTGCCGCCAACAATTTTGAAATTAAACCCAACGTTATTCAAATGGTGCAACAGCTTGTCCAATTTGACGGTCTACCGATGAAGATCCCAATAATCACATCGCGAATTTTCTTGAAATTTGCGACACTTTCAAAATCAACGGGTCTCCGATGATGCCATCCGCCACGCTTATTCCCATTCTCTCTCCGGGGGCGAGCAAAACAAATGGTTAAATACTTTGCCAAAAGGAACGATTACAACATGGAATATTATGGCGAGAAAAATTCCTTTTGAAGTATTTCCCACCGCAAAGACCGCAAGATTAAGGAACGAAATCTCTTCATTCATCAAGGCATTTATGAAAAACTTTATACGATACTTGGGAGAGATTTAAGGAATTATTGCGAAAGTGCCCACACCATGGCCTACCTATTTGGATGCAAGTCCAAACATTTTATAATGGGCTACTTTCTCGCAACAAGACAAATGATCGATCGCGGCGGGGAACTCTTAATAACAAAACGCTTCGGAAGCCGCCAGATTTGATAGAGGAATGGCCATGAATGGCTATCAATGGCAATCCGTGACGAGGTAAACCTAATGAGCAGTGGATGTTTATAATGCGGATGCAAAGTGGTTACACTAGTTGCACATGTCGAAGCTTTGACCCAAAAGATCGACGATCTAGTGGCTCTAAACCACCACCACCGCATGTTTTATCTTGTGAAACTTGCGGAGGATTGCATAATCATCATGACTGCCCACACACAATACCTCAAGTCGAACAAAGCTAATTACGTTGGGAATCAAGGCGAAATTACCCAAGTAATCCTTACAACAACACATATAATAATCGGGTGGAGACAACATCCTAATTTCGGTTGGGGAAACTAAGGCCAACCACGACCTAATCCCAATCTTGATCTACACACGTCTCCCGGGATTTCAAAGAAAATCAAGGTAAACCTAACTTGACGATCTTATAACAAAGTTTATGCAATCAACAGATACCCGATTCCGTGCGGTGGAAACATCCTTGAGAAATCAAGAGGCATCTATCCATAATCTGGAAAACCAAATAGGCCAGATTGCGAAGATGATTTCTGAAAGGCCACAAGGTAGTTTGCCGGGTAATACTGAGCCAAACCCAAGGGAGCACGTAAAGGCAATCACCATCATTTTTCCACATGAGCATGATTATGCCAATGCCGCCATGCAGAAATACGTGGAGGATGACATGCCCAAAGAAAATCTCATGAAAAAGGAGGTTGCAAGAATACAACCCCAAGATCCCTTACCGAGTCTAACTGAAGAAGATAGAAGGGAGGACAAATTTGGTAAGTACCTTGATTCTTTCAAACAATTACATGCCAATATTCCATTTGTTGACCCTCCTTCAAAGCATGTTAGGGATCTTAATGACATCATTCCTAGTGAAAATAAGCTCAACAAATTATCAAATGTGCAATTGAATGATAAATGTCCTTCCAATGAACTACCACAAAAATTTAATGATCCAGGAAGTTTTATTATCCCTTGCACAATTGATGGTTTACTTGATAGGGCACTAGCCGACTTGGGAGCTAGTATCAACGTGATGTCTTATGAAACATTCAAGCATGCGGGATTAGGTGAACCTAAACCTATTAGGATGGACATTCAATTAGCCGATAAATCGATTAAACATCCTAGAGGTATTATTAATGATGTGTTAGTCAAGATTGATAAATTCATGTTCCCAGTTGATTTTGTTATTCTTGACATGCATGATGATATTGATGTTCCTCTAATTCTTGGGCGTCCTTTCTTGGCTACGGCGAAATCTATCATTGATGTGCATGAGGGAAAATTAACTTTGAAAGTAGGAGATGAACAAGTAATTTTTAAAATTCATGTTGATATTGAAAAGGATACTACTTGTTTTTTTGTTGATTCAATTCCTTTGCATGATGGGAAACTCTTGGAGAAAAGTGTTGTTCAAAGTCCATGTTGGAAGCTTATGCCCAAAAAGGGGATCGAAAAGGTCGAAATGCACATTTTGAAGCTTGAGGTTGGGGGTAGTTCTCCTAAACACCAAAGGGATTTTCATAAGTTTGAAGCTCCGCCCGACTAATCTTCACATTTAGGTGAGTTAGTCCAGCTATACGACTTTAAAGAAGCGCTAACCGGGAGGCAACCCGATGTTTGTGTGCAATTGTTTCCATTTATTTTTATTTATTTTTATTTTATTTTCTTTCAAAATAATCATAAGTCCTTAGAGTCATTTTCAAATCAAAAAAAATAACTCTTGAGCTTCTTCTTGGTTGTCCTAATTGGGAATGTTTGAGATTTCACGGTATTCGAGTTGTGTGTTGCTTAACTTTGATTAGGTATGAAGATGCCGTTGAAGGTCCCGTACCAAAACAACCCAATGATCGCTCAACACCGATTCCACTATTTTAGTAAGGTCGTATTTTTCTTTTTCCACCTCTTTTATATCATTCTAATTTCTTTGCTTTTTGAGTGTTTGGTGTGTGTTTGTCCATTTCTTTCTTTCACATTGAGGACAATGTGAATCTTAAAAGTTGGAGGTGGGTACAATAACATTTTCGGAATGATTGTATGCTTGTTTGTGAGAGATGTGATTTTTATTTTTTTTTAACAAATTGAATGTTTGCGAGTCAATAACTTGGCCCAATTATACCTACATTAACTTGTTAATTTGTGTTTTCAATGTGAAGCAATTGATTGTCTAGGATAGATTGACGTGGATGCAGGCAAAATTTTGATGAGATTTCTAACACCATAATTACTTGATGTGTTAAGGCATATACGACGATACCTAGCGCTATGAACATCTGAGAACTCGTGATTTAGTAGTGGTTAACTAGTTGTTAAACCAAGCTTGCGAATAAAAAAAAAAGAGAAAGAGAAAAATGAAAAAAAAAGAAAAAAATGGACCAATCGAGGTTATACTCCTCTATTTGTTGTTGCTTAGTAACTAGGAGCATTCATGAGCCCCATGTTTGTCTTTTACGTAAAACGGCAACACAAATATGAGTATGGGAAACCACCCTAGGAGGGTTTGAACAGAAATTCAAAATTTAAACCTAGTGGAAGCATGCTTCGAAAGGTCCTAAAAAAAAAAACGAAAAAAAAGGGGAATGTATACTCCTTGACTTCTCATCCCAATAAAGTTCAAGAAGCTTGGTTATATAACTAGTAGGCTAACTACAAAGATCTATTTAGTTCTTGTATTTTCATAGCATTATTGAATTGAAGTTGTTCATAACTATCAATATTTGTGGAGTGATGATTTTAAGTCTCAATAATGCCTACTGATATTACGGTCTTTCTTGACAGTCGATCGCTTTGCAAAATAATGTTTTTTTTACTGAATGGTTAATTCGGGTTGAGAAGGCTAAGAACTTGACTGCTTGTGTTCAATGTGTTAAAAAAAAAAAAAAATTGTGTGTTGTGATTTATTGAATCCCTCTTTTTGATATTATGTTTTGCTTGAGGACAAGCAAAGTTCAAAGTTGGAGGTGGTTTGATAAGGGTCTTTTTATGCATGTTTTATGTGTATATTTGAGTAGAATTTGAGTTATTTTGTTGTTACTTTCGTTAGTTTTTGATTGTATATTGTTTATACTACTGTGAGGTGCTTTTATTGGTGTAGATTGACCATTCGGGGATAATTTTGGTGAATTTAGGACCATGGATTCATGTCAAAACATACCGGGGAGTTTAAGGATGCAAAAACGCTCGAAATCCCAAGCCAAACGTGTCATTTTGGAGACTTTTTGGTCCAACACGGCCAGGGGGTGTCGGGCAACACGGCCATGTTCAAACAGGGCGAAAAATCACAATTTTTAGGCTTGGACAGACTCGAACACGGCCTGGCCGTGTCGTACGACATGGCCATGTCAGACCAATTTTCAGCAAAATTCAAGCAGCACGGCCAGGGCGTGTCGGGCGACATGGCCGTGTTCGGGGGACTTTTTTGCAACTTTTCCATGCGAAAATTATGGAAAACTCACCAACCAAGCTTTTTGACCAATTTTGTACACCTTTAACACCCTATTTTGCTACAACATGTCCCCATATTCCCTCAATTATCATTTGAATACAAGAATTCACCAACCCAACAATGAATTGGAGCATTTGTTTAACAAAGGATGGCATTATTAATGTGTTCTTGCACAAAAATAATGTCTATAAAAGCCAAGAGTATGAGTTGGGGGAATTATTCCATTCATTGTATATTCATTGATTCATTCTCTCTAAGTTACAAAGCAAAATACATTGAGAGAAGAAAAGAGAGGTAGAGTTGGAAGTTGAAGAGCATTAAAGGAGAAGGCTTGGAGCTCAACATCATCAACCAAGGAGGAAGTCTTGTATTGGTCTTGAATAAGAGCTAAGTACACCATGTCCATTTTATTCAAATCATCTTGTGTAGTATACTATTTTATCAAAGCCATGTGTAGCTAAACTCCTAGTGCTTGAATGTAATGAACTCTAGAATG
Organism: Rehmannia glutinosa; assembly: GCA_016081115.2. Lineage (NCBI taxonomy): Eukaryota > Viridiplantae > Streptophyta > Magnoliopsida > Lamiales > Orobanchaceae > Rehmannia > Rehmannia glutinosa. Next base: position 53,471,816 of record CM071932.1, read on the forward strand.
GATTTGTGATTAAGGTGTGTATGTTTTTAATAAAATCTTCATATTTTGTGTGATTCACTTATATTATGCTTCGTTCATTCGAATTGATATATGCGCAATATTGATTTGAAGTTTATTTTTCATCCGGAAATCGAGAGATTCATGGTGAAATAGAACCTATATAAGTGAAAAGAGTTGCATGCAATCCTAGATATAGGACGACATAAATCTTCTGGATTAGGGTCAAACCTAATATGGGAATTCACAAATCGTTATAATGCTATCTTGGGGGTTTTAACTAGAAAGAGATTTCAGTTAATCAACTTGAGATTAGAAGTTTTTCGCCTTGAGAAAGGGTTTAACTTAAATTGGGAATTTCTACGGTCCACAAGACACGAGATTTTATTAAAAGATGTTGGTTTTTGCTTAAGGGCTTACGGTTGTATTTTTAACTTGTCAAATCACAAAAACATTCTAGAGGGATTTACATTCAAACACATTTCTATCTCTTGATTTCTTATTTTACAAATCTTCCTTCATTTTTACAATTTATAATTTGTTTTCCTTTTTCATCAAACAAAAACTCTGAAAATTGTTAGATTAAATAACAAAAAGACGGTAATTATTAGTACTTACAATCCTCGTGGGAATGACACTCGGTACTCAATAATCTATACTATAAAATGATAGGTGCACTTGCCTACGGTTTTAAAGGTAGCTTTTGAGCCATCAATCTCACTAAGGTAAGGTGGACCAGTTGGAAATATACATGTTACGATCACATTACATGAAATTTTCATGCTACACATCCACATCATGATCCATGTCATTAATTGCATTGGCATACGTGACCATTGATGGGTTGAGTTACGATAAATGAAACAAATGCCGCTTTGATCCTATATTGATACGATTAATGGACCGAATCAAGTTATAGATACATTTGGTTATGATAGCAAAGTTGAGCTCATATGTTATTCTTACAATACATAATAATAAGGTTACACATATAGCCCAATTGGGAGATTATTGGATAATTAATCCAACATTGGGCTTATGTGAATTACTTATGTCATGTGGATTGTCAATTAAGGTTAAACCCATTTTATACGTGATCAAATATGGTTTAAGGAATTGGGTCTTAATGTGTCTAATAGGGTGTGGGTCTTTAATGTGTAGAGACTTAATGAGTTATTCATATTTTAATGATGGGCTAAAATAGGATACCCAATATAACACAATTATATAAGGGTTATGGTCCCTAGGTCACACGTCTACGATATTCTATTCTGCTATCCCATTGTCAGAAAGAAACATACGGAGAAAATTAAAGGGTTTTTTAAAAAGTTTTGAGACGTGTAGATCTTGATGGCCAAATCCCAATAATACTAAATCTCAAGATTCAACTGTGCTATAAAATCAAGTATGCGTCTGCGATCGATCTAGTCTTTGATTCTTGATAATTTGATATGAAGGCTCATGGATTAAAGTGATTAATTCACTAAATTTTATTCCAACACCTACATCTTTTAAGATATTTTTAGAGCTTATAAGATGTTAGATCTTATTTTAAAAATAAATGGTTGAAGTGTTTAGATAAAAATAGATATTTTAGCTTTTAAGATGGTAGAAATGACAATTGTGCAATTAAAATAGTAAAACTAAAGGATGTTGTTGAAATAAGATCTTATTTTGAAAATAAGTTGGGATTCTCAAACTTTTATAAAAATAGCTTATAAGCTCCTAACAACTTATTTTAGAGCTTATAAGTGTTAGTCCAAATGGCTACGATAATCTAGAGGGAGGGTGAATAGATTATGCCGATTTTTCGCAAATCGCCCTCTTTTTCGAATGAACAAGTAAATAACAAGAATGTAAATGTGGAAATTAAATAACACTCGTCGATTTAAAGAAGTTCAACCCACCTAGGGCCTAATCCTCTACCACCTCAGTATCTCCGGGATGGATTTCAAAAAGAAAAAAAAATTATTAATTACCACAATTAATACAACACCACCTTTGAAGATTACCACAATCTTCTTACAACACCTTCAAGGAGATTACCACAATCTTCCCTCAACACCTATGAAGAGTACCACACTCTTCAACACCTAAGATCACCCAAGTGTGTTCTTACCACAAGAACACTAACAAGAATATCTTGTTTTGGATGATAGAAAAATTCAAAATTACAACTCAATAAATGAAGTATACAAACTTTGAGTGCAAGTGTAATCAAGAACAAAAAGCCTAGACCTCAAGATTGTGCAAGAACATAGGCTATTACAACAAGAATGTAAAAATGAAAGCTTTGAGAATTTTGCAGATTTCTTATTGTATTGTATGCTTGTGTGTTGTATGGTTTGCTTCAAATCTTCCTCTATTTATAGGAGAGTCTTCAAGATTGGATCTCCAACATAGGCTCCTCCATCTTCACTTTTGTCTACAAAAAGAAGATCACAAGATGTAGAAATATAGTACAAAATTGATAAAGTAAATCTTGCTGATAATGGTTGTCCAACAGTTTGAATTTTGCTGTTTCAAAAACATAGGTCGACCGGTCGCGTAGAGATAGAAATTTGAATTTAGATCGCACAAATTTACACAGGGGGACCGGTCGACGGGGGGTCCGACCGGTCGCCCCCTATGTCGACCGGTTGGGGTTCTTAAAAGTACAAAACAGAGAAATCTGTCTCGAGGGAGGGCACCCAGGCACCGGTCGCCCTAAGGTCGACCGGTCACCCATACCGGTCGACCTCAAGGTCGACCGGTCGCCCTCCCTTAATTTTCCCTCCGTCCCTTTTTTTGTTTCAAAACCCAACATATGTACGGGTTGCCCTATAGGGCGACCGGTCGAGCATGAAACCGAAGTGTTGTCCAATTTTTATCGAAAATAAACTTCAAGAAATACTCCGAAAAAATAGTAAAAATATTTTAAATCGATCGGGAGTATTTGGACAACATTTAGGAACATTGTTTTGGTGTAAAAACTCAGTTAAACAAAATCATCAAAATCATGATAAAAACAATTATCTAACAAACTCCCCTTTTTTGATGATTACAAACCAAAACAATTTTAGGAGATCGATTTTTTAAAAATAAAACACATTTTTCGGTCTAAGACATCAATTCATTACAAGCAACATTTATCATAAGCAAAAACATAAGGATAGGAGCAAAGATTTTTCAAAAACATTTTTGCACAAGCTCCCCTATCAACATGCATAATGTAGTAAGTAGTAAGCAAAAACTACAAGCTCAAAGCTTGAATTTCATGAGCTTAAAAGCTCCCCCTGTCACAAAGACATCATTAGTAAAGCATAAAAGTCCATAATACATCACATGGACTAAGTTTTATTCACAGCTTTTGGCTTTTAAGAGCCCTAGCTTATAGCTTTGAGCGTATGAGCATTTTTCCTGTTTTTCGCTTCTTTGAGCGTATGAGCGTTTTTCCTGCTTCTCCCCCTATGGAATCATCAAAAATAATGTTAGCACGATAAAAACATCATACAATTATATCAAAGTGCGCAATTTAATCGATTTATCGAGCATTTTGAACATTGAAGCTTAAATTCCAAATAAAAAGGGAAAAGTTGCTCATTTGATTTGCAAAAGCTCATTTGATTGATAAAACATGATCTCTATAAACTTATAAGATTTTTCAAATCAAGAGAAGCATGTAGGTGATGAATTTTTCATTGAAACATTTTGTCGAATACTTGGCGTACGTCGAATAAAACAAGAGATATATAACGCCTTTGTAAATCATTTACGCCAAAATCATTCATCACCAATTGCAGTATAACAATATTCATCCATCAATAATCATCATATACAATATACTAATACAAGAATTTTATCAAAATAGAAAGGTACAAGCACATTCTCAAGGGTTCAACCCAATTGAGATAAAAGGAGAAATTCTTACCAATTGATCGGAGAAGTCGGATGATACGGATGAAATAGAAGTTACATAAACTCAAAAATATAGATTTTATAAGAAGAAAATCATTTTTGAGTGAATTTTTAGTGAAAAATGCGAAGGAGTTCGATTTTGGAAGAAAATAGCCAAAATGACGAAATGAAGGACAGAAAGCATTTTAAGTCTGAAATCGTTGAGGGCGACCGATCGACGGTGAGGGAGACCAGTCCCTATACCTGGTCCACCATGCCGTTGACCGGTTCCTGAGCACCAGTTCTGTTTTCTGTCCGAATTTTACACCAAAAATCCGATTTTTCACCACTAAGTTTTAAAAACGTGCAAATTGCAATTATAGACTTTATTTAATATGCATTATGCTTAACCGAGCTCGTATTGAGGCAAAAGTCTCGGAATATAGCGGTTTTGTAAAGATATCCGCCAATTGATCTTGAGATGGAACAAAAGATATCTCAGTATTTCATTTTGAAACACAATCCCTTAGAAAATGATGTCGAATCTCAATATGTTTAGTACGGTTATGATGAACCGGGTTTTGAGCAATATTTATAGCGGATATGTTATCACAATAGATAGGAACACTTTCAAAAGAACATTTATAATCCGCCAAAGTTTGTTTCATCCAAAGCAATTGAGTACAACAAAAAGCCGAGGAAATATATTCGGCTTCAGCCGTTGAAAGTGAAACACAATTTTGTTTCTTTCAAAACCAAGAAACTAGGCAATCACCTAGAAATTGACATGATCCGGAAGTACTTTTACGATCATCTATATTTCCCGCATAATCCGAATCACTATAACCTTTAAGAGAAAAATTTTTATTCTTTGGATAAAATAAACCATATTGAATAGTGCCTTTCAAATATCGAAAAATCCTTTTAACGGCACTCATGAGATTCTTTGGGATTACTTTGAAAACGAGCACATAGGCATACGGCATGAAGAATATCCGGTCTACTTGCGGTTAAATAAAGTAAACTACCAATCATACCTCGATACTTGGATTCATCAACCGGCTTGCCTTTTTCATCTTTGTCAATCTTGACGTTTGTTGCCATTGGGGTAGAGACAGTTCTTCCTTCTTCAATTCCGAACTTATTCAAAAGCTCTTTTGTATATTTTGATTGCGAAATATAAATTCCTTCTTGGCATTGCTTAATTTGAAGTCCACGGAAGAAGTTGAGCTCCCCCATCATGCTCATTTCAAATTCACCTTGCATTAACTTAGAAAATTTCTTGCACAAGGATTCATTAGTAGCACCAAAAATAATATCATCAACATAAATTTGCACAAATAAGCAATCTCGTCCTTTTTCAAAAACAAAGAGAGTAGTATCAATTTTACCTCTTGTAAAACCATTTTGCAAAAGAAAAGAGCTAAGTCTGTCATACCATGCACGGGGTGCTTGTTTCAAACCATACAAGGCCTTTTTAAGTTTATAAACATCATTAGGCCTAGAAAAATTTTCAAACCCTGGAGGTTGTTTTACATAGACTTATTCTTGGATTAGACCATTTAAAAATGCGGATTTTACATCCATTTGGTAAAGCTTGAAATTTATAAAACAAGAATAGGCAAGTAAAATACGAATAACTTATAAACATGCGACGGGTGCAAATATTTCATCATAATCAATACCTTCTTCTTGACAATAACCTTGAGCTACTAACCTTGCTTTGTTTCGAAAAATATTGCTTTGGTCATCGAGCTTGTTCCGAAATACCCATTTTGTACAAATAATTGTTTGAGATGGAGGACAAGGTACTAATTCCCATACATCATTCCTTTCAAATTGATTCAACTCCTCTTGCATTTCTAAAAACCAATCTTCATCTTCAATAGCTTCCTTAGCATTTTTAGGCTCTTTTTGAGGTATAAGAGCTTTCTCGGCAAATTTTCCTCGAGTCATTACTTTATCAAGGGGATCACCAATAATAAGATCTTTTGGGTGATCTCCCTTAAATTTCAATGCTACGGGAAGATCCGAAGTATCACCTTTGTCTTCTTGAGGAACATTTGAGCTTGAAGGTTGATCATTTTGAGCATCATCTTGAACAATTGGTTCAATAACATTCTCTTCATCACTATCATCATTGGGTATCCTTTCAACACCCGAAGCTTCATTGAATTTGACATGGATGGATTCTTCAACAACCTCACTAGTCTTATTGTAAACCCGATATGCTTTGCTCTTGGTTGAATACCCCATAAATATTCCTTCATCGGCCTTAGGATCAAGTTTGTCCAATTGATCCTTAGTATTCAAAATAAAACACTTACATCCAAATATTTTGAAATAACTAATATTTGGAGTTCTTCCTTTCCAAAGATTATATGGAGTTTTATTCATTTTAGGACGAATATAAACTCGATTAATGACATAGCAAGCGGTACTTATGGCTTCGGCCCAAAAATATTTTGGAAGTGAAAATTCATTGAGCATGGACCGACTCATTTCTTGAAGTGTCCGATTCTTCCTTTCGGCTGCTCTATTTTGTTGAGGTGTCCTTAGAGCCGAAAAATTGTGACCATATCCCTTGGTTTCACAAAAGACTCTAAATTTTCCATCAAATTCTCCACATCGATCACTTCGAATAGACTTAATAGTATCTTCCTTTTAATTCTCAATAAGTCTACACAACTTAACAAACTCATTAACGGCATCACTTTTATTTGCAAGAAAAAGAGCCCAAGTATATCTAGAAAAATCATCAACTATAACAAATGTGTAGTGTTTTCCACTTAGACTTGTCGTATCAATATCCCCATACAAATCTAAATGAAGAAGTTGTAGAGGCTTGGTTGTGGAAATTTCATTTTTTGGCTTAAAACTACTCTTAACTAATTTGTTCTTTTGACAAGTGTCACATAAGCCAAGATTTTCAAAATACAATTTGGGTAGTCCTTTTACATGTTGGTTTTTGTAAATAGTTTGCAAATTTTTATATCCAATATGTCCAAGTCGCCTATGCCATAAACTAGTTAAATCATTATTGGCGACAAGACAAGAAACATTTTGACTAACCAAATCACTTGTACAAATTTTGTAAAGATTGCCTTTTCTATTTGCTTCACAAATAATTTTATCATTTTTGGAAATAAGGCATTTTTCTTTATTGAAAACAACATTATAATTTGAATCACAAAGTTGGCTAACACTTATCAAATTAAACTTAAGCCCTTCTACTAAAAGAACATTACTAAGAGAGAAAGAAGAGTTACCAATTTCTCCATTTCCAAGAATTCTTCCTTTGCCATTGCCGAACATGACCATACCCTCTTCTTGGAGCTTGATGTTGGTAAAAAGTTCTTTCTTTCCGGTCATATGGCATGAACATTCGCTGTCCACGAGCCATTTTGAATCCTCCATGGTTGTTATAGCCCCTATGACCTACAAAAGAATTATTTTTAGATACCCTATAGTTTTGGGGTCCATGGGGGTTAGCCTTGAGACCTTTGGGTCTCCAAACATAGGTAAAATTGTTCTTCAATTTACAATGACTAACATAGTGACCAATTTTACCACAATAAAAGCAAATAAGATTATGGGCACTACTTGCACGTACAAAAGTCCGACCTTGGTCATTTTTCTTTGAAAAAGGTTGAAAAGGTTTATAGCCAAGTCCTAATTTAGAATGCTCACCTCTTTGTGCATCTAAAATTTTTGTAACCTTATCCGTACTTAAATTAAAACGATGCACATCCTTTTTCAAACATTCAAGATCACTTGTGAGCGTTTGTTTTTTGGTTTCAAGAGTACGAACTTTAGTAAGAGTAATAGCATGAGCTTTATCAAGAGATTCATAAGAATTAAACAATTTTTCCTTTAATAATTTAAGCTCTTTATGCTCCTGTTTTAAAGTCTTGTATTTAACAATCAAATTTTGAAACTCATTTTGTAATTCATCAAAATCACATTGTAATTCATCAACTAAGGAAGAGGATGAAGTATTAGAGTGTACCTCGTTGTTTTCATCGTCTATGGCCATAAGACCATGTTCGGATTCTCCTTCTTCGTCGGTTGTTTCAAGTAGCTCATCCCAAGTTTTGACTTCCGCATTTAGAGCCTTTTTTTTCGGAAAAGGCTTCTTCTTCTTTTGTTCCTCCACCTCGAGTTTTGGGCAATCAGCTATGAAGTGCTCGGATTTTCCACATTTAAAACACGAGTTGTCTCTCGGTTTTCTCGCCTTATTTTTATTCACAAATTTTGCAAATTTATGAACAAGTGCGGCCGTCTCCTCATCATCCTCATCAATATCATAGTATGCATTATTAGAAGAAGATGCAAGACCTTTTGGAATATTTTGCATACCCGATTGATTGATGGATGGTTTGGAATTTTTCCTCTCCTTGAGATAGACTTCGTAGATGAGGAGGTTCCCGATGAGGTTCAACCCACCTAGGGCCTAATCCTCTACCACCCCAGTATCTCCGGGATGGATTTCAAAAAGAAAAAAAAATTATTAATTACCACAATTAATACAACACCACCTTTGAAGATTACCACAATCTTCTTACAACACCTTCAAGGAGATTACCACAATCTTCATTCAACACCTATGAAGAGTACCACACTCTTCAACACCTAAGATCACCCAAGTGTGTTCTTACCACAAGAACACTAACAAGGATATCTTGTTTTGGATGATAGAAAAATTCAAGATTACAACTCAATAAATGAAGTATACAAACTTTGAGTGCATGTGTAATCAAGAACAAAAAGCCTAGACCTCAAGATTGTGCAAGTGCAAGAACTTAGGCTATTACAACAAGAATGTAAAAATGAAAGATTTGAGAATTTTGCAGATTTCTTGTTGTATTGTATGCCTGTGTGTTGTATGGTTTGCTTCAAATCTTTCTCTATTTATAGGAGAGTCTTTAAGATTGGATCTCCAACATAGGCTCCTCCATATTCACTTTTGTCTACAAAAATAAGATCACAAGATGTAGAAATATAGTACAAAATTGATAAAGTAAATCTTGCTGATAATGGTTGTCCAACAGTTTGAATTTTGTAGAAATTTGAATTTAGATCGCACAAATTTACACAGGGGGACCGGTCGATGGGGGTCCCGACCAGTCGCCCCCTATGTCGACCGGTTGGGGTTCTTAAAAGTATGAAACAGAGAAGTCTGTCTCGAGGGAGGGCACCCAGGCACCGGTCACCCTAAGGTCGACCGGTCGCCCCCCCTTAATTTTCCCTCCGTCCCTTTTTCTATTTCAAAACTCAACACAGGTATGGGTTGCCCTATAGAGTGACCGGTCGAGCATGAAACAAAAGTGTTGTCCAATTTTTATCGAAAATAAACTTCAAAAAATACTCCAAAAAATATTAAAAATATTTTAAATCGATCGGGAGTATTTGGACAATATTTAGGAACATTGTTTTGGTGTAAAAACTTAGTTAAACAAAATCATCAAAATCATGATAAAAACAATTATCTAACAATAAGATATTTTTTTAAAAAGTTTACCAAAAAACATTAAACAGCTTATAAGCTCTCAAACATCTTACCAAACACCTTCTTAGTCTTTGCAATGTCTTTAAAGTAATAGTAATAATATCCCACATAATTTTTGTAATTACTCTCTTCAATTCGGAAATATCTTCTTGCTTTTTATTGTGACATATTTGTCATGATACGAGAAGTAACAACTTTTGGAATACTCTTTTGGTTAATTTCTTGCGTTATTCGTTTTGTAGGTGAATCTGATCTTCCTTACCAGATAAAAGTAACATCCGATGGAGATATAACAACTCTTGGCAGTGATAATTTTCACAGCGTCGAAGAATTCTTTATGAGCATGATTGCCCATCCAAAAACTGATCAAGAAACAGGTGACACATTTACTTTCAGATACCACATGTCTTCTCCACGTTTAACATTTTTCAGAATTGATTCACATGGAAAAAAATAGCCTGATGTGCACATCTTATCTATGAAAAGCACAGCATTGATCCACAATTTTGCTGTGACAAAAAACTACGCCATTTTCAATGATGTGCAAATGATCGTAAGCCCATTTGAGATTTTGAAAGGAAAACCACCCATGAGAGTTGATCTTAATAAGATGCCGAGGATTGGGGTTATTAAGAAATACGCTAAGGATGAGAGTGAAATATTCTAGGTTGATGTTCCTGGGCTCAATATATCGCATGCGGTGAACGCATGGGAAGAAGACGATGGGGATACATTGGTAGTTGTGGTGGCTAACCTTTCACTAGTAGAACAGACGTTGGAGAGATTGGATTTGGCGGAGGTGAAAATGGAGGAGATTAGAATAAGTGTGAAGATGAAGGAGGTTTTTTTGAGGCGCCAGTTGTCGACCAGAGTTCTCGACATGCCAGTTATTCATCCTGCTTATGTCCGGAAGAAGAATAGGTAACAATATAATAATGGATACCAGATCTCCTGTTCCACTTTCTATTCCACTTTTTGTTCCATTGCATTGGATTAATTAAATGTGTATAATTATAATATCATCGTGTTCCCGTGACATTATCTAATATAATGGAATTAGAAGTGGAATAGGGTCGAACATAAAATTCAATCCACAATAAGTTCTCTTCTAATTTTTATCTAATTTTGTCTCTCTTGTTTTATTTCTCTTTAAAAAGAAAGAAAATTGGAACTATTGATATTGATTCTATAAAACTTCAATTTCGTGAAAATAGTTTTTTTGTAATTAAAGTAAATAACATCGGTAGATATTCAATGTGGAAATACTATATGTGCATAAAAGAAAAGTCGAGTGGTATAATGCACTATAGGACAATACTTTCTCATGACATATAAGGTCACATACTAAATATAGAAAATATGATAAAACAAGAGAAAAAGAGAACAACTATTTAAAATCCTGCCCTGAGCACATATGATTTTTTATTCTAAAATAGTGTTGCATCTCCAATTCAACTACACTGAATTGATGATTGTCACGTGTATAAAAATCACCAAGCATAAATTTTGGGCTTTTATAAGCTGAGAATGTGGTAACTTTTAAAAAAACATATGGTAATTATTCACACGGTGAAACATTATTTTGGAAAATATATGACCCTTTCTGAATTAAACATACCAGTTAGAATCCCTGCATAGTTTCATATGGTGTTTAAATAACTAGAAGAATGTCAATCTTGCATAATAATGGTATGATTCTATATACGTGACATTCACATCATGTATTGAAATACTAGATAAAATACATTAGGTTGTATGAAAGACAATGGGGTAGACAAGAAGAGATATTCCAATGGAATTAACATCTACTTCTTCAATTTTCATACATAGGTATGTATACGCCAGTCAGGTAGCTCCACCGATGATGAAGAGATATTCCCAAAATAATCTGGAGGAGTTTATTTATGTATTTGCTGATTGCAAAAGCTTGTGCGTATGTGTGCGATGTAAGCACCTTGTATTCGTAAATTCTTGTTTTATGTAGAAATAAAAAATGTAAGAGATTTCAAAGAGAATCCTGAAATCGATATATGATGTTGTAGAAGGCTCAAATAAATGTCTCAGAAATTATATTGCTCTTCAAATGGTTAACTAATTGATTAAATTTGAATTTTTGGACTTAAAATGCAAAAATGGCAAATTGGTGGACTTAATTGCAAGAAAATAAAACTTAAGGGACCCCTCTATAATTTTTGAATTTTGGGACTGTACTCAGGATCAAAAATGATGTTTGGACATTTTAATAAAGTTTTAAGAGTTTTGAGATAAATAAAATCAACCCTTAAAAGCCCAAGGACCAGATTGTAAAATTTTAGAAGTTTAAGGGCTAAATTACAATTTTCGAAACTGTACCAGGCCCCTATTTTAAAATTTAAAATTTTAACTCTTAAGGGACTGGAAATAACATATTTTAAGAGTATTCCAAAAAATCCAAGTGTTTAGAACTTGGAAAGTAATTTTATAAAAATTGAGGGACCAAATTGTAAAAGATTAAACTTGAGGACCCAAATGAAATTTCTAGGACTTATACAGTACATATACCTGTAAATGCTAATTGAACTATAAATTAATGATATTTTGAACCCAAGGTTCAAATTTCATAACAATTGGACCCCTAAAAGTTTTAAAATCAATTATTTTAAAATGGGACAAAAATGAGATTTTCAAAAGTTAAGGGACCTATACTTATTTGTTTTTAAACCAATTTTTATCTCAATATCCCACTGACCTTAGTGACAATTTAAAACTGAAATCACATTAAAATCCCTTCCGATTTGTGAGATCCGAATATTTTAAACTTAGGGCCCGAAATGACAATTTTAACAAATTTAGGGCCAATGTGAGAATTTTATAAAAAATCTACCTCAAAAATTTCAAAAACCTGAATCACTGAATAATTTAGAGAATTTAAGAACTGACTCTATAATTTCCGATGTTGGGACATTTATTTATTCAATTTTTAACCCCAAAAGTATTAGTTTTTACAAAACGGGGCTAATTGTAAACTTTTCTTTTTAACAAGGACCTAACTCAAATTATTTTCTTTTAAGAACAGCCCTGGGCCCTCTGACTTTTAATAATTATTTAAAATATTTTATTTTCACAAAAATCCCTTGACTTATCGGACCGTCTTGACCGATTAATACGCGTTCGCGGGGCGACTTCCTTGCCTTACGATTCCGAATCTATAACGGGACCTAAGTCCCACATAATTCTTCAAGACATCGAAGATTACTTGTCCTCTCGATAATTATCTTCATCCAAATTACTCCACCAACATCAATAAATGTCACACGCGATTTCGAAAACTTTCTGAATCGCTTCCTCAATCAATATACTCATTTTTGATTGACATCTTGTACTTGTAATTATTTTCTTTGTCTCGAGTCAACTTGGTGTGTCGAGCTCACAATCAAATGGATACGTCGGGGATGGAACCGGCAGCTCGGATGCTATTCCACTCTCCGCCCCATCGTCCCTAATCCCACAACTGAGGGACGGAGTTTGTCCAAGGGAAGCGGGTCGTAGTACTTGAGGTATAATCATGATTATGACAATCTGGGCCTAGCTAGCTCTACTGTGGATTTGTCTTTGACTATGGAGCGATAATGTGACAGGTCTTGGACCATCTTGCTCGGAGAGTTACAAGGAAGAACGAAGGAATTGCTGTCTGATCCACACGATTCTGGAGTTAATCGGACTCATTTGGTTGGCGCTACAAATCCGTACGCAACCGCTACTTATATTGCATTGGTTGGCGCTACAAATCCCCACGCAACCACTATTTGTCTTGCATGGATTGGCGTTACCTTATGTACGCAATCCTACCTGTTTTGCTAGAATCACATTGTGCTTGTATGATCACGAACTATTTCTTAAACTGTATAAGTATATTATTTTAAGTATATATATCACGATGCTTGTGAACTGTGTGTGAAACCACGCATCATGTCTCACGCATTTTTCATACAACAGTTTTCTTGCATTAACTATATATATCGCCACACTTGCACACGATCACCCCATCCACTGAGAATTTTTGTCTCACCCCCTCCTATTTTCTAGCTGCTAGATGAGGAGTACGTTGAAGATGCCGAACCTGCCACAGATTGATTTCCCGTGCTCCGCCTTTTGGAATTGCTTCCTGTTGTTGATGTTGTTGGATTTGTTTCTTTTACTTTTGCTGATGTTGGACTTTCTTCTATTCCGTCTTCCATTTTGGATTGTACTTAAGGGCGTAGGACTCTTGACACTTAAGCTTGTGATGTGATGTGTAAGCTATAGTTCGGATATTTCTGTTGGGTTGTAATTTATACTGGTACTTGTAGTTTTCCGCTGCTTTAGACTCTGTTTCATTTGGGATCTTGTTATTATTGTTTAGATTGTTGGTTAAAATCTATTTAAGTTATTGATCGTGGTCGCGTCCCGTCTGGAGCGTGATATATAGCCTAAGTGTTTCGCAAATCAATCCATGAGGAATACGACCTTGCTTGCCATTATTCTATAAACTACACTGTACACTTGCAGTTGTATGATCTAAAATATTTTTGGCGAAATGGAATTTTTGTTGGAATTTTTAAAATTCCAATAGTATTTCCAATGGTTTATTCCAACGATTTTATTACTGTTGGAATTACTGTTGGAATTTTCCAATAGTTTATTGTAGTGTTAGAATTTCCGTTGAAATCTTTAAGAGGGTGGAGATTAGCGAGGGGGTTGGGCGGTACCTCACGCAAAATATTGATGTTGTCATTGGCAGGTGAATCAGATTATTTCTTCACGATTGTGCTAAACCTTGAAAGCACTGTCAGTAGAAAGGTATTTGATCAGTCATCCGCCGATACTGTTATCCCTTCTTACGCAGCTGGGCTTGTATGGTTGTGTTTTCGGACCGCCACTTTCCAACTATTCCGAAAAAATGAATTTTTGTTTGTTTAGAAAGTTTTCGGTAAATAAAGTCATTTCCAGTTTTCACTTTTTTATGGATATATTCTTTTGAAAACACAACCAAACAAATTTTCACCCCAATCACGCAAATCTAGGTGAAAATACACTACAATCACGCAAACCTATGTCAAAAATACATTTGAAAAACTATAACCAAACACATTATCATTTTCAAACAGAAATCCTAACAACAAACCAAACATATTCCCAATTCTCACACGAAAATCAATAAACTTTGAAATTCATTTTTCAACACTAGAAACTGGAAATTGGACTTGGAAATACATCCATACAAGCCCTTAATTTCCAACGGGAATTCCAACAGTTTATACCAATGGTTTTGTTTATCGTTGGAATTTTCCAACCGTATAATGTAGCATTGGAATTTCCGTTGGAATTTTAAAAATTCCAACAGTTTTCTATTTCGTTGTTGAAATTTGATTGTTTTCTTGCAGTGTATACTCAAAATGAATTTTTGAGTTTACTCATTTAAATTATAAAATCAATTAAAATTTTAATTAATTTAATTAATAAAAAGTAAAAAGAAGTTTCTAAAAATATTAATGAATTTTTATAAAATGTAAAATTAATCACATTAAATTAGCAAATTAATAAACATAAATTAAAATTTATTTAATTGAAAAGAAAAATTAGTTTAGTCAATTAATTTTAAAAATTAAAATGAAAATTAAATAATTTAAAACTTTAAATTAAGATAGTAAATGTCACGCCCAAATGGGACCATGACGTGATCAATAACTTGACATCGCGACTCACAAGTAATAGTGTATCACTCATCTCTCAAAGTAATAAGGACGTGTATACGCTCAACCAATTCAATGAATGTAGAACTATCATAAGCTTGCAAACCGTCTAACATCTCTACCGCTTTAGTGTGCACAACTTAAGAATCAAAAAGGACTTTTCATTAGGTTGTAATGTAGGCTCTTTGGTAAGGGTAGGAAAAATATAGATTAAGTGACTTGACTTGAGCAAATAGAATTTAAAAATACAGGTTTTCAATTCACCAACCCATTTCACCATAAAACTCATCTTTTCAAGATATTTTCTTTTCAACTCAACTCCACCCTTTTTTATTTCTTTTTCATTTTTAGGCTATTTGCCTTCTTTTTTTTTTTTTTTTTTCTTTAGCCTCAAACTCTCTATATTTTTTAGTTTTTTTTTAAAAAATTTGATTTTTCGTCTTTCTTTTCTTTTCTTTTTTCTTTTGCTTGATTTTTCTCTCTTTTTCAGAAATTTTCTTTCTTTTTTCTTTCGAGCTTCATTCTTCTTTTATTTACCTAAGCACTGCTAGCTCATCTCTATTTCTTTTGCCAACTTTCTCTCTTTTTCACAATTTCACTTCATCTCCCCCAAACTATTCATCTTCTATAAGCTCAAACAATTTTAGAGATAAAAATCATCTTTCAATTTTTAAAAATCAAAATGTGGCTAACAATAAAAAGTTAAAGTTCAAAGTGGCTAACTAGGGAATCATGAGTTCATAGATAAACTTTTCAAAGTGGCTAATATTTTTTGCAACGACATTGCAGTCGCGAAAAGTCGTTATTGGTGACGACTTTCTGCTGAGGCTAATAATTTTTTATTTGGGACGACTTTCTAATTGTCTATTCTTCCTCCCTCCCTATTTTGGCGCCCATGCCCTAATTCCCCCTTCAATTTTTCTCCCTCAATGTTTTAGGTGGCTCTCTCATCACACCTCCATCGTTGCCGCCTCCTGGTGTCGACGCCTCCATTTCCACTGTCCATTGCCATCGAACATTCAAGTATCTCGCCAGGTATATCGTTGAAAATATTTTCATCCGTTGTATTTAACATTACAAATACTTACTGTGTAAATTAATGATCTCTCAATTTTCCTCTCATTGTTTATTCCTTTGTGTATAGCTGGTCTCGCCAGGTTGGATATGTCGCTATGTGTGGATTTTTGTAATTGTTTGTATATCCTGAAATAGAAAATGGCATTTTTTTTTTGTGGAGTTTGGGGTTTCAGTATTTCAATTCCTGGATATACTTTTGTTGGTTTATCTTGGCAGGTTAAACAACTACATGAGCCGATTGAGGTTAAAATAACAGTGTAACAGAGTTGAACTCTGTCTCATGTTTTGATTCATGCTTAGCCAGGAAATCACCTTCCTAAATATCTAATTCTATGTGATTTAATTTTGCAGGAGCTGAGGGATTTTCTTCCAAAAGCTGTGAATAGAGTCAACAATTTCACAGAACTAGAAGAAAATGTATAGTCGATTACGGTTCACGTGTCTTTCCTCTTTTCCTGCACTTTCTTTGCTTTCATATAGTAATTGTGTTTTTCCACTAGGGTGTAAGAGTATAATTATTATAAACCACTTGTTTATGCCTGTACGTGTTTGTCCACTGGTGTTCAATGGGTTTACAAGCAAGGGGATGTAAAGGCAAAACTAGCTATTAGTGACCGCAACTCTTCCGTCATCCACATTTATGATGCTCGATCTGGTTCAAATGAATCCGAACTATCTAGGGAGGTATCTTTTTTTTCAGTTATGATGTGAAGCTAAACTGTGCAGTTACTTTCCACGATTGGTTTTGAAATATATTATACCTTCCTATAATTTTTTGAGCAGGGCCCAATAAAATTTATGAAATACAATCATTAATATGATACTGTGATTTCGGCGGATGACAAAGGAATCATTGAGTACTGGAATCCTGCTCCACTCCAGTTCCTAGAAACTAGGTAAGTTTTTTTGTTGAAACTTTTGTTAGTTATCCAGTAGTGACTAGACTACTTGGACGAGATCATAGCAAGATGCACATCTTGATAGGTCTAATCATAGCCATTTTTTTGGATCTTATAGACTCAGTTCATATAGCTTACCGCAGTTTGTTAGGTATTGAGTTAATATTTCCTGTTTATCACATATATCTAAACCACCGCGAAAAGTTATGGGATGGAGTATTGGTGTTTGTTTCTTAGCTATCTTTTGTGAGTTGTATTTATCCCCTAGATTTTTGGACTATTTGGAAGATTTGGAATTGTCTAGATGGCTTATTATAAGTTAAGGGATGGAGAATTAGTCTATGTTTCTTAGCTATCTTTTGTGAGTTGTATTTATCCCCTAGATGTTTGGACTATTGTGGAAGATTTGGAAATTTCTAGATGGCTTATTATAAGTAAGTTTTCTAGATGGACTATTATGATCTTCTTCTGTATATAATCGGGTTTTCTTCATATATTGAGAATGCAGGGTCAATTTTAGATGGAAAAGTGATACGGACCTTTTTGCAATCGTAAAATGCAAGACCACTGTTTCTGCCATTGAGGTAATATATTGAATATTGGTTGGTGATTATCTGTAGCATTATTGTTGTATTCTGTCATTGGACTGCTCTCTTGTTCATGGTATCACCAATATATTTGCTTAACTTTATTTTTTCTCCGTTATTTTTTTTTCAAACCGACTTACAATTGTCACTCTCTGTGGGAACTATTTTTAGGTGAGTCATGATGGGAAGCAATTTTCAATCACATCACTTGATCGTAGAATACGTGTATTTTGGTTTAGAACTGGAACGTTGAGGCGTGTATACGATGAATCGCTTGAGGTAATAGTTAACCAACTTCATTTACATATATTCTTATTTGAATCATATTTATGATAATTATCCATCTTTCTACTTTAGGTTGCCCAAGATCTTCAGAGGAGTGATGCTCCTCTATATAGGCTTGAAGCTATTGATTTCGGACGGCGAACGAAATTTAAAAAATTCACCCCAACTTAATGATGCGTTTGATGAAAGCTCCAACTTCCTTATATATGCCACCCTTCTTGGAATTAATGTAAGATTCAGAATGTTATCTTAGTGTTACTAATCTTTTCTGCTTGTTTTTGAATTATAGTATGATGAAATTGTAGCACTCTGTATTTTCTTCTTGAACAATCTACAATATAAAGTCTTTCAGTTTCATATATGACATGTCTCTCTGCTGTTGTGTTTTTAGGTTGTAAATCTATACACCAATAAAGTCAGAGCAGATGTGTTGAATTATCTTAGGGCTAGACTTTTATAGCTCTTCTGAGAATTGAGATATACATGTCTTGAACTATCCACAAACAGTTCTTTTGTTCCGATTTAGCTGAAGCTGCTAAACCCTATATTAGTTAAAAATATCAAGGAGCTCTTGTGAATTATCTTCTATTTGAAACTGACTCCTTTTCTGAGATTAATTGGATAAAGCACTGCTCGAAAATGGTTCACAGGTTATGCGTTTCAGTGAAAGAATTGGATTTCCTGTTGATTTGTTAGATGCCATTTATATATAGACTGAGAGTCCATAGGGGGCACATGGTACGTTGTGGATATCAAGATGGATGAAATGTTGCTCTCTGTTTTCTCAATGTCTCCTGCATGAAGTTGTCAAGAATTTGGTGTGAGGTTAATGATTAGCTACTCTTTTCTTGTTTACAATTATCAATCTTGCTATGTTACTATTGGCTAGTCAATTGATGTACTCAATTGTTATGAAGCTCAGGAACCTAAACTTGTATTTGGACTCGTGTCAAGAGAGTCAATTCTCCTTGCAATGGAAATTGGAGGTATCCACTTGAATGGGATTGCTGAAGACTTTTCCCATGATTGATGGCACTTGTAGCTTTTCAATTATCCCTCTATGTTGTGAGATTGGATTTACTGAGCAAAAAATGCTCAAATAAGCAAACACTCAGGTACATGTGTAAGTTGTGATTGGGAATTCCCTAGTGCCATATGTGAAACAGTATGCTTTTGCTCTTTGATGCTTCTATGAGAAACTGGGACACTTCCTGTTAAGTTGTTCTGATGCTGCAAATGTCAACGAAAAGCCCACTGCTGATGAACTCTTGGCGGCATCAGATATTGGAAAAGTTGCAACGACGTCTCGCCCAGATAATATGGTGAGTGGTGTTCCTTTTTTAATCCCCTTACTAGTGCTTAGTCACTGCAAATGCAAATAACTAAGAAACCAGTAAAGTTTTATAGTCATGATAAATTGGATGTCACTATATGGACAAGTTGTAACTCTTGTATTGATTTATTTGTTATATGACTTGTCTGTACTATTGTTGACACGTTCACTTTTGTGTGCAGCCGAGGGCCGACGATGGAAGAAAAAATCCAACGATGTTTGAGGATATTTAAGCGATGGGAATAATCGCAGTATTTTTTATTTCTCAAAATCGAATTTCGGTTAGTGAAAAATTAATACACGAAGTTGGCCACACGAATGGACATTATGTAAAGGGAGTTGAAAGGTTATTTCTTCATCTCACATAGATTATAAAGCATTGTTTATCCTAGTATAAATACTAAAATATGTTATTATTTGGATATATTACAACATAAGTGGATGATCACAAGTGGGCCACTACACTTTTGTCACTGTCTGATGAACCTGGACATTGTAGGTGTCCAGATTCGTAAGTGTGTCTGTTGGAGTCTGTAACTCATCAGATAATGGCATTGATGGGTTGTAACTCCCCAGAAAATGGTCATCAATGGGGGATATAATACCTGGATGTTACATGGAAAGTAATTGACCACTCACTTACCAGATTTAATTCCCTGCAGGTTGGATTTTGTTGTCTATAAATAGTCTGGTTTGCATTGCAGAATTCACACTGAAAATCGCATACTTCTCTGCATATTTTGAAAGTGTTGTAACATTTCCAAGAACACCTTATTCTGCATTCGTGTCCAACAACCAGTTCTCACTCCTTCAAGTTCGAAAGATGCTTTTGTGTCAGTGGTGCTACTGCACAAAAGAGGTTAAGCCGTTTTATCTTTTGTCTTGCGGAAAAAGTTCCATCTCGACTCGGCTTATGTCTATTCAAGTTGTAATAGTTAGATTCTATTTTCTGTTCTTCTCTATTCTGTTTTGTAAAACCCATTGTTGAAGGCTTCCCGTTGTAACACATTGTTATTCAACAATCGCAAGACAAATATCGTACCTTCACGGTGGAAAGGAGAAACAAAATCTTAGCTTGGAGATGAACCTGACAGAAAACCTTCCAGTGGTTGCTGGAATTGTATTTGTTGCTGTAATATCCGAATTTTTTTTTCTTTATATATTTAGTATTATTATTATTATTATTATTAGTTCAATAATTTTATTTTATTATTACTATGATTATTATTATTATTATTTCATAAAAACGAAGTATCAATAATTATCCAGGCCCAATTTAAAATATTGATTTCTGAAATTTATTATGGGCCCAAAATAATTCCCTCAATTTTAAAAGTCCAAGCCAAATATGATTCATTCACAAACCCTAGTAATACAATCCTATAAATTCATATTAAACACACGTTCTTCATCAACCATCTGCAAAATTGAGCTAAAGTAGATTTTCAATACCATTCTTCATAGTCCCACAAAAAAGGTAAGCAATCAGTATTTTTTTTCTTTCTCAACCCTCTGCCGACGCCAACCCTTCGCCGGAAATAAAGTCTGACACCACACCCAAATAATTCAAACCAATTCTCAATTCATTGAGTCGACAGATACCAAACAAAAAAAAAAGAAAAATATTAGTCACCAACCCAAATAGACCCAGCAAATTCAATATATATATATATACACATAGAAAAGAGAAGAACAAAGGGGAGTCATTAAAGTCCGCGCGAGAACCGAAAGCGCAACATCGCCGATGTGTTGTGGTGGTGAGGATATCCGACGGGAGAGGAATTTGGAGGAGGGACTGGTGTGTGGATTTAAAGGATTACGGGATTTTGATTTTTAGTTGAGAGAGATGAAGGGAGTTTTTTTTTTTAAAAAAAAAGAAAATTGTGAGGATAAAAGGGATGGGGCTGGACGGACGAGTTGCAGGAAGAGATAGAAATAAGGAATGTGATGATGATGGTGATGGATTTGTGGGATATGGGGCCGTAGACTTGATTTTGGGGGTTTAAGTCTTTGTTGAGATATAAATTGGTTTTAGAGAATGTTGACTTGTCAACCTTTGACCGTTTCATCAATTCATCTTCCAACCTCAAATTCTATTCCCTTTTTTTTCTTAAATTTCTTTATTTCTTTTATTAAAAAACACAAATCCTATATTATTATTCTTAATTATATTTTATTATTTATTGTAGAAAACGAAGAAAACGAGGAGTAGGCGTTACTGCATTATTGCATTCTTCGCACAGACATCTGCATTTATTTGAGGTGGGGATATTTTATTCTCTTATTGTTTGTCGCTATTAAATGCTTCGTATATGTGTAATTGTTTATGTGCAATGTGAAATAAATTATGTTAGCCTGGGGCTGTAAGAAGGTCATGGATCAAAAGTATCCTCGGGGGTGAACCCGCAGTGTTAAAAGTAGTCTGGGGCTGTAAGAAGGTCCGGGATCAAAAGCATACTCGGGGTGAACCCACAGTACTTAGTCAGGGGCTGTAAGAAGGTCCGGGATCATATGTATCCTCGGGGTGAACCCGCAGTACTATAAAGTAACTGGCCAGTCAAAGTAAAAGTTAAATTATATGTTGAATGTTTAGGATTATGCCTATTGATGTATTTAATTTTGACAAACGTGTCCCCATTGAGCGAGTTGAAAGCTCACCCCATATTCATTAACATTTTTCAGGTTAAGGAGTCCAGGCGAGGATTGGAGGCGGTGGATGCGAAATCAATGTTTTTATTTATTTTACAAAATTTAGGAATATTTTATTTTGTTAACAAATTTTAGTTACCAATTTATTTTTGAATGACTGTCTTGTGGGTTCGAATTAAAAGTACTATTGTTTATTTGGATGCAAGTTTTTAATCATATGCTATTTTCTTAAAATTGTGTTCTTTTATTTAAGCTTATTGCAGCACTTGTAAAAAATTTTGTACTGTTAGAGAATTTGGGTCGTTACAAGTGGTATCAGAGCAGGTCTACGGTTCTGTAGACTTGTTAAAAAAATGTGTCTTTTTTTTTAAAAAAAAAGTATAGTAACATCCACCTCCACCATATCTCGCCGGACTCTTTAAGGTATGCAAAATTTTTTATGTCATTGCTAAATTTGTTCATGTTATGCTATGTCACAATATTATGCAGCACATATTATTCATGTCATTATGTCTTACTGTTTTTATGTCATACCTTTTATTGCATGTGTACTTGCTATATTAGAACAACGAACTCTAGGCTCCTCGCGTTAAAAAAAAAAAAAAAAATAGGGAGAGACTCATAATGAATTATATTGACTTAATAATACTAATATACAAAATGACTTTTTATTATTATTATTATTATTATTATTATTATTATTATTATTATTTCAATTACTATGCGATAATAACTTAAGACGGGTACTAAGAACGTACTACATATGATTATAGGAATATGGCTCCACGAAATCCTCCACGAGTGCCTCGACGCCCCCGAACCTTTAACTTAACAATGCCGGAACCAAGACAATGAAGGGAACCCAACTAACACCGAAACCAACCTACGATCGAGACTTGTTTTGAGATTCTCAATGTCGTCGTGAGAACCACAATGGGAACAATAACAACAACAATACTAGAGTGGTGGAACAATTTCGCCATTACCGTCCACCCACCTTTAATGGATTTTGATGGCCCAACAAAGATTTGAAGAATGGTTAAGAGCGCTGAAAGAATTTTCGGACTTATAGCTTGTATCGATGAACAACAAGTGGCTTGTGCCGCCTTCCAACCGATCGGTGATGCACTACCATTGGTGGGAAGGTTACTTTGGAGGAACAAGATCAAGAAGAACGTGATGCATTATCCTGGGATGAATTCAAGGAAGTGGTGATGGAGAAGTACTTCCCTAGATCCTACCGTGACAAGAAGGAAACATAATTTCTGAACTTCAAGCAAAGGGGATTGACCGTGAATCGAATACGAAAGGGAGTTTAATCAATTATGCTCGGTTTGCACCACATCTGGTTGATACCGACCTAAAGAAAGCTTTGAGATTCGAGAAGGGGATTGAGGTCACAATTGTCCGGAATTCTATCCGCACAGGGGGACTTGGAATATCTTTGTGATGGTTAGACGAGCTCATGAAGTTGAAGCAGACTAGGCGGGGATGATGATGACCGCAAGCCACCGTTGTGTTAGAAAAGAGGAAGTTTGATGGGACAAAACCGAGTAAAATGGGGAATCGGAATAAACAGATAAGAACCGATGGAAATTCTCGCCGAGTGCACCAAACAATAAGCCGACTTGCCCGAAAATGCAACAGAATCACTACGGGAATGTTTAGGCTGGACAAGGAAAATGTTTTATGTGCAAGAAACCGGTCACGATGCTTCAAATTGCCCACTCTTTGAAAAGACATAAGGAAATGAGGGGACAAGGAGGCACCGCTCGAATGTATGCTATGACGCAGAAGAGGCGGATCGAGAACCCCTGCGATGCGATGTCGGTATGTTAACAATATCCGGAATACTGCGCGTACTTTTCGATCATCAGTGCCACACACTCATTTATATCTCGCTAAGTTTCATGATATAATCGGACATAAGGATGCGAGAATAGATGTACCCCTAGAGATTAGTTTGCCATCCGGGAAGACAATAATTACTGACGTAATGGACAATGATATAGACGTGAACATTGGGGGGAAACATCTAGAAGCTGACATATACATAATTGAGATGAAGGATTTTGACGTAATTCTAGGCATGAATTGGCTTAGTAAGTATCAGGCGAGCATTAAGTGCCAAGAGAAGGAGATAACACTCAAACTACCTGGAGATGAGGAGATTACGTTCTACGGAGTTAACTCTAAGTTCGTACCGTGAGTTATATCGGCGATGAAAGCGCAAAAGATGTTGGCAAAAGAGAATTGTCAGGGGTATTTAGTAAGTCTAGTCGAAGCTCCAGCGACGGACCTATCACCTACAGACGTACCAATTGTTCGAGAATTTTTAGACGTATTCCTAGAGGACTTGCCTAGAGTTCCGCCTGACCGTCAAGTCGAATTCTCAATAGACTTGGTACCTGGAGCAACACCGATATCTAAGGCACCCTACAGAATGGCACCAAAGGAGTTTTTTTTTTTTTTTTTTTTGCACCAAAGGAGTTACAAGAACTAAAAGCGCAGATACAAGAATTGCTGGAATTGGGTTTTATCAGGCCTAGTGTATCACCCTGGGGAGCACCAGTCCTATTTGTTAAGAAGAAGGATGGGTCATTAAGGATGTGTATCGATTATAGAGAACTTAATCGGCTCACGGTGAAGAACAAGTACCCACTACCAAGAATCGAAGACTTGTTTGATCAATTGAGGGGCGCCAGTACTTTTTCTAAGATTGATTTGAGATCCGGGTATCACCAATTGAAGATCAAGGAGAGTGATATCTCGAAGACATCATTTAGGACCCGATATGGGCATTATGAGTTTGTAGTGATGCCGTTTGGGTTGAGTAACGCACTGCCAGTGTGTTCATGGACTTGATGAATAGAGTGTTCCATCCATTTTTGGACCAATTCGTCATAGTCTTTATAGACGACATACTCCTGTATTCAAGGGACAAGGAACAACATGAGGAACACTTGAGAATAGTGCTTGAGACACTTCGCAAGGAGAAGTTATACGCGAAGTTCAAGAAGTGTGAATTCTGGATAGACCGAGTTGGATTTCTTGGTCATGTAATCACCGCAAACGGAATTGAAGTGGATCCAAAGAAAGGTTGAGGCGATCAATGAATGGAAGGCACCTACAAATGCGAGTGAGATTCGCATTTCTTGGGATTGGCGGGATACTATCGCAGATTTATAGAGGATTTTCGAAAATAGTCGCGCCTGTGACTCGACTCACCGAGAAAGGGAGAGAAATTTTTGTGGACCGAGAAATGCGATGAGAGCTTCCAAGAGTTGAAACGAAAACTAACTTCCGCACCGGTATTGACGATTCCCGACCCAACCACGGACTTTGTGATTTACATGGCGACGCATGAAAACAAGGCTTGGGGTGCGTATTGATGCGACGGAAAGGTGGTTGCCTATGCTTCAAGGCAATTAAAGCCACCTGGCCGAACTACCCGACTCATGATTTGGAGTTAGTGCGGTAGTCCATGCAATCAAGATTTGGAGACATTATCTATATGGCGGAAATGTGAGATATTCACCGATCATAAGAGTTTGAAATATCTATTTACTCGTAAGGAGTTAAATATGAGACAATGGAGATGGTTAGAATCGTTAAGGACTATGATTGCACCATCAACTATCATCCGGCAAAGCTAATGTAGTGGTGATGCCTTGAGTCGTAAGACCAAATGTGAGTTGTCTAGCTTACTCACGCAACAAGAGCAATTGGTACGAGAGTTTGCGAGCCTGAAGATTGAAGTCATAACTCCACCGAGAAGTACAAAGGCGGTGTTGGCATCTTTGGTAGTTCAACCTACTTTGAGAGAAAGGATCAAAGAAGCACAAGGCGAGATCGGTTTTTTGAACAAGATGAAGGGACGAGTTCGAGAAGGAAATATAAAAGGGTTTGTCATAGCGGATGATGGTGTTTTGACGTATGAAGGGAGATTGTGTGTTCCTAAGGAGGAAGAACTTAGGAAAGAGATACTTGAAGAAGCTCATTGTACGCCGTACACGGCCCACCCGGGAGGTACAAAGATGTACCAAGATCTAAGAGAAGCCTTTTGGTGGCGAAGTATGAAGAGAGACATTGGATCTTTTGTGGAGAAATGCTTGATATGCCAACAAGTCAAAGCCGAGCATCAACGACCGTTTGGTTTGCTTAAACCTCTTGAAATCCCAGAATGGAAATGGGAGCACATAACGATGGATTTTGTGGTAGGACTACCACGATCAACTAAAGGAAATAAAGCAGTATGGGTTGTTGTAGATCGATTAACTAAGTCAGCTCACTTTCTGCCGGTTAAAATGACATTCATTATGGAGCAATATGCGCAAATATACATCCAAGAGATAGTGAAACTACATGGAGTTCCGGTGTCCATTGTGTCGGACAGAGATACAAGATTCACCTCTAAGTTTTGGAGAAGTCTACAGACTGCTTTGGGAACAAAACTGAAGTTTAGTACGGCTTACCATCCACAGACAGATGGACAGTCCGAGAGGACAATACGATATTGGAAGACATGTTGAGAGCATGTGTACTTGATATAGGGACGAAATTGGGAATCATTACGCACCGGTGGAGTTTGCTTATAACAACAGCTACCAAGCGACTATTGGGATGGCCCCCTACGAGGCATTGTACGGGAGGAAGTGTAGATCTCCATTGTATTAGAGTGAGGTCAGAGAAAAGAAGATGTTGGGACCGGAGTTGATTCGGCAAACAGTGGAAAAGATAGCAAAAATTCAAGATCGAATCCGAATGGCACAAGATAGACAAAATCGTATCTTTGACGCCGAAGGAAAGACTTACGGTTCGAGGTGGGAGACAATGTGTTTCTCAAGGTAGCACCGGTAAGGGGAGTAATAAGATTTGGTGATAAAGGAAAGCTAAGGCCAAGGTACATAGGACCGTTTGAAATTTTGAAAAGAGTCGGAGATCTAGCTTATCAGCTTGCATTACCACCATGTCTCACAAAGCGTACCGATGTTTTCCACATTTCGATGTTGAAGAAATACGTTCATGACCCAAGTCATATTGTCAACTACGAAGATCTGCAGATTAACGACGACTTATCATACGAAGAAGCACCTGAAGCCATTTTGGAGCGAAAAGTTCATAAGCTGAGGAATAAAGACATAAGCTTGATTAAAGTGCAATGGAAACGTCATGGGAGAAATGAAGCCACATGGGAGCGTGAAGAGGAAATACGTGCTAAGTACCCCGAGTTCCTGACATTTGGTGAGTTATCGAATTTCGAGGACGAAATTTTGTTAAGTGGAGTAGGATGTAATATCCGAATTTTTTTCTTTATATATTTAGTATTATTATTATTATTATTAGTTCAATAATTTTATTTTATTATTACTATGATTATTATTATTATTATTTCATAAAAACGAAGTATCAATAATTATCCAGGCCCAATTTAAAATATTGATTTCTGAAATTTATTTTGGGACCAAAATAATTCCCTCAATTTTAAAAGTCCAAGCCAAATATGATTCCTTCACAAACCCTAGTAATACAATCCTATAAATTCACATTAAACACACGTTCTTCATCAACCATCTGCAAAATTGAGCCAAAGTAGATTTTCAATACCATTCTTCATAGTCCCACAAAAAGGTAAGCAATCAAGATTCTTTTTCTTTCTCAACCCTCTGCCGACGCCAACCCTTCGCGTAAATAAAGTCGACACCACACCCAAATAATTCAAACCAATTCTCAATTCATTGAGTCGACAGATACCAAACAAAAAAAAAGAAAAATATTAGTCACCAACCCAAATAGACCCAGCAAATTCAATATATATATATATATATACACATAGAAAAGAGAAGAACAAAGGGGAGCCGTTAAAGTCCGCCAGCGAAACCGGCACATCTCTTCGCCGATGTGTTGTCTTTGGTGAGGATATCCGACGGGAGAGGAATTTGGAGGAGGGACTGGTGTGTGGATTTAAAGGGTTATGGGATTTTGATTTTTAGTTGAGAGAGATGAAGGGAGTTTTTTTTTTAAAAAAAAAAGAAAATTGTGAGGATAAAAGGGATGGGGCTGGACGGACGAGTTGCAGGAAGAGATAGAAATAAGGAATGTGATGATGATGGTGATGGATTTGTGGGATATGGGGCCGTAGACTTGATTTTGCGGGTTTAAGTCTTTGTTGAGATATAAATTGGTTTTAGAGAATGTTGACTTGTCAACCTTTGACCGTTTCATCAATTCATCTTCCAACCTCAAATTCTATTCCCTTTTTTTTTTCTTAAATTTTTTTATTTCTTTTATTAAACAACACAAATCCTATATTATTATTCTTAATTATATTTTATTATTTATTGTAGAAAACGACGAAAACGAGGAGTAGGCTTTACTGCATTATTGCATTCTTCGCACAGACATCTGCATTTATTTGAGGTGGGGATATTTTATTCTCTTATTGTTTGTCGCTATTAAATGCTTCGTATATGTGTAATTGGTTATGTGCAATGTGAAATAAATTATGTTAGCCTGGGGGTCAATTTTGTAAGAAGGTCCGGATCAAAAGTATCCTCGGGGTGAACCCGAGTGTTAAAAGTAGTCCTGGGTAAGAAGGTCCGGATCAAAAGCATCCTCGGGTGAACCCGCAGATTTAGTCGTGGGTCAGTAAGAAGGTCCGGGATCGATGTATCCTCGGGCCATCAAAGTAAAAGTTAAATTATATGTTGAATGTTTAGGATTATGCCTATTGATGTATTTAATTTTGACAAACGTGTCCCCATTGAGCGAGTTGAAAGCTCACCCCATATTCATTAACATTTTTCAGGTTAAGGAGTCCAGGGGAGGATTGGAGGCGGTGGATGCGAAATCAATGTTTTTATTTTATTTTACAAAATTTAGGAATATTTTATTTTGTTAACAAATTTTAGTTACCAATTTATTTTTGAATGACTGTCTTGTGGGTTCGAATTAAAAGTACTATTGTTTATTTGGATGCAAGTTTTTAATCATATGCTATTTTCTTAAAATTGTGTTCTTTTATTTAAGCTTATTGCAGCACTTGTAAAAAAATTTGTACTGTTAGAGAATTTGGGTCGTTACAGTTGCTGAAAACGCGTTGCGTTTGAAGCATGTGGCTAGGATGATGATTTCCTATGCCGTGAATATGTCCTTAACGGGCTTAGTGAGCACTTTACTATATGTATTGTATGGTTTGATATGAACTGAGGATATTTTTTCAAAAGGTTCATGGTTTTGGAAAAGAAATACGAAATGAGGATGTGATTTCCAAAAGGTTCGTTATTTCTAGATTTTGGATTGAAAAATGGATGATTCCAACAATCCAAAAATGGTTTGAAACTAGTCTAAAAGTTTCAACTGATCCTGCATGATATTCATGCTGAAGGGATGTCGTTTATATGAAATTTTCCGAATGGTTTGCATCATTTAGATGTTGTTACCAGGTTGGAAAATTTTCATAAATTCCTAAATGCATAACTAGAGGGAAATTGGATTAGTGGACTGATTGTTCGATTAACAATAGAAGAAAGCAATCGAATGTCTGAATCTAAATCCATGAAAGTCTTAGTAGAGACTCGAGAAAACTGTGTTGGAATACTTTTTAAGAATTCTGATGGATCCAGTGACTAAGGGTATATGACTAGACTTTTTGTCACACTTTTGACTTTCGAGTTTCAGTTGCAGATTTAAGTATGGAAGAAAGTGTTGCCTCAGGTGTTGTAACACCAAAGACAGATACTGTGGTAAAAAGTTGGACAAGATGTTGCGTGAGGTGTTGTAACACCAGAAGCAAACACAGTACCAAGTGAGGTTTGAGGTGATACCAAGGGTGTTGTAACACCGAAACAACCTCAGAACCAAATGAGGTCTGAAGTGTTGCTGAAGGTGTGACCACATCAAAGGCCACACGCTGGAACAAGGTTCTAATGGAATTGTTGGAGCAAGGTTCTAATGGTATTGTTGGAACAAAGTTCTAACCGAACAAGAACAATGACCAAGCAGTGTAATGTTGATCAAACGACCATGAGTTGTGTAAGTTCTGGGGTAATCCGGTGATGATGAAATATACTCAAAATATGTGGGGGAAGCTATTTTAACATCCAACCACATATTGAATGAAATACCACTTAAAGGGAAAGATAAAACTCCTTACGAGTTGTGGAAAAGTCGTAAGCCTTCTTATAAGTACCTTAAAGTATGGGGGTGTTTGGCTAAGGTTGCAATACCTGAACCAAACCAAGTTAAAATTGGTCCTAAAATGGTCGATTGTGAGTTTATAGGTTATGCACTTAACAATAGTGCATATCATTTTATGGTACATAAGTCAGAAAATCCAGAAATGACAGTTGGTACCATAATTGAATCAAGGAATGCTATATTCTTTAAGAATATTTATCTTTGTAAAGAAAGGATAGATGGAAATTTTAAGAAACGACTATATTCAGATGTTACTGCAGATGGAATCGCATCTAGAACAGCTGCATGTGTTACTGCAGATGTTTCTGGAGGTGTTACTTCGGGTGTTATAACATCTGGAATAACACTTGGTACAACACTTGTTGTCACACTTGATAGAACAGTTAGTCCAACACCGAATGGTGAAGAACTAAGACGAAGTAAGAGGCCTAAGGTGGATAAATCCTTTAGACCTGACTTCATAACATTTATATTAGATGGTGAGCCGAACTCGATTAAAGAGGCTCTAAGTAGTCCACATCTGGCAAGAAGCTATCAATAGCGAAATGGAGTCCATTCTGCAAAATCATACGTGGGAGTTGGTTGATCTCCCTTCTGATCATAAACCTTTAGAATGTAAATGGATCCTAAAGAAGAAGTATAAAGCAAATGGAATTATTGATAAGTATAAAGCATTGCTTGTAGCCAAAGGTTTTAAACAAAAAGAAGGGCATGATTTTTTTGACACCTATTCTCTAGTAACGAGGATTGCATCTATTCAGGTACTTCTCGCGATTGCTGCTTTGCACAATCTTGAGATTCATCAGATGGATGACAAGACAACATTTCTGAATGGAGAAATAGATGCAGAAATATATATGGAACAACCTGAAAGGTTCGTGCACCCGGTCAAGAAAAGAAGGTGTGCAAGTTAATAAGATCCTTGTACAGACTGAAACAAGATCCAAAACAATGGCATCTTAAGTTTGACAATACGATGTTGTCAAATGGATTTAAAATCAATGAGTGTGATAAATGCGTATATGTCAAAGGGACATCAGAAGCATTTGTCATAGTTTGTCTATATGTAGACGATTTGTTAATCATGAGCAGTAGTCATGATACTATCATGGAGACTAAAAGAAGGTTAAAGAGGAACTTTGACATGAAGGATATTTGGTACTGCTGATGTAATCCTATGGATAGAAATCTGCAAGACTCCAGATGAGATTATCTTGTCACAATCCCACTATGTGGAGAAAGTGCTCAAGAAATTCAATTATTTTAACAGTTCACCGTCAAAGACGTCCATTGATTTAAGTCTAAATCTGGTTGCTAATAAAATAGAACCAGTGGTTTAGATGGAAAACTCACGTATAATAGGCAGTCTGATGTGCATCACAAACTGTACACGTCCAGACTTAGTCTATCCTATAAATATGTTGAGTAGATTCACGAGCAATCCAAACCATGAGCATTGGAAATCGTTAACCAGGGTTTTAAAATACTTGAAGTATACCCTGGATTATGGGCTATACTACTCGAGATATCCAGTTGTACTTGAAGGGTATAGTGATGCTAGTTGGATTTCGGATTCGAAAGATTCTTATTCAACATAGATACATATTCACCATTGGAGGTGGTGCTCTATCGTGGAAGTCCACGAACCAAACGTGTATAGCTCGGTCCACCATGGAATCTGAGTTTATAGCTTTAATTTGGATAAAGCTGGTGAAGAAGAAGAGTGGCTTAGAAACGTTTTGGAAGATATTCCATGTTGGAGAAAACTTGTGCCTTCGGTAATAATTCATTGTGATAGTCAAGCGACTATAGGAATGGCACAGAGCAATATATATAATGGTAAGTCTCGACATATTCATCAGAGACACAACATCGTTAGATAGTTGATCTCAAATGGTGTGATGTCAATTGACTACGTAAATTCAAAAGACAATTTTACAGATCCTTTGACAAAAGAGAATCGAGATCAATTGAGTAAATTGCTAGAGGGAATGGGCTCAAAGTCCACAAAGTAAAATAACCATCATAGTGGTAACCCAACCAAGATGACTGGAGATCCAAGAACTTGATTCAATGGAAACATTAAGCTATGAAGGTTAGGTTATAAACTTGGAAACAATGTTTTAACCCATCCCTAGAGAGCAATACTAAGTGTTGGAACACCTGCAAAGTTGTGGTGAGGCTAAGTCATTTGACTTTTAATGATTCCTATACCTCGTTGAGTTTGAGTATGGCAGGATACTCGGATAGGAGATTACCTATATAAGTGAAAAGTGCGAGCCACTTCAAATTAACACTTCTGAATCCAAAGAGGTGTCCATGGCCGAAATAGACTCAAAACGTGAGACAGAAGTTGTTGAGACTTTATTGTGTTAATATTGTTATCGGTATACAACATGGATGAATAGTTCAAGGCATTGCATCCATTAAGCCGCCAGTGTACCCGATGGTATTAACTACGGAAGGTTCAAAGCCACAAGCAACCTTTTCGGATGCAATATTGTCTCTTGAGGACTGGTTTGCATGTCTGCATTCATGCATGCATTAATTTCCACTCATGTGGGGGATTGTTGGAAATTTAGTTTTGATAAAATGGGCGTTGACCCAATTTTGATCAAATTCTCGGTGGCTAAGAATTTAATTCTAGAGGAATTAAATTATAAATTATTAATCCACGTTTTGAGTAGATGATCATAGTATTTTCTATTTCTCAAAACCGAATTTCAGTGATTGAGAAATTAATACACGAAGTTGGCCACACGAATGGGCATTATGTAAAGGGAGTTGAAAGGTTATTTTGTAATACCCGACATTAAATTTTGAATCTCGAAATTTTAGAGTAAATTTTGGCAAATTTAAGGATCTAGATTGTTAATTTTATTTTTTTGGATTTTATAGTTAGTCAATAATTTATAATCTCGATGATATAAATCCGGATAGAAGACCTAAAATTAAGATTATTAATTAAATTATATAATTCGGGTAGAAAAATTATAAATTTAATTACAGGGCTTCCTATTATTTTCAATTCAAAACCGAATTATTTCAAGTCCAATTACGATAAAATTAAGCCTTCTTTCAGTTCATTTGTGGCCCAAACCACCAAACCCAATTTAAAAGTTCATTTAATATTTACTATATATAGTTGTTTCCACATTTGGTCATTTCCAAAATTGCAAACTTTCCTTAAGAGGTAAGTAACCTCTCTCTCCCTCACTCATCTTTCCGGCAAGCTCCGATCGCCGGCCACTGCCCCCGGCCGCCGGCCATCGGCGGTAGAAATTAACAACACATACCTTATTTGAACCCTTTTGTCGCCCTCATTCGAAATTCGAAGTCGAAATTTCGATTTGAATCCCCGTTCGCCGGCAAATCGCCGATAAAGTTAAAATTTTGAAATCTTTGACTCAAGATCTACGGAGATCCGACCGTTGGATTTTCACAAACCTTACACCGTTAGAAAACCCATTCCATGGTGTTTCTAACGCCACCTCCCACGCTAGTATCAGATATCTAGATCACTGGAAAATGGCCAATGAAGGTTCTGCAAATTCCATCATGAACCCGCGCGACCCGCCAACTTTGACCGCCGATTCCCAGAGATCCACTGGTTCAAAATTGGTGAGCCTTATACCGTTTTATTCGCCTTTTCATGTACTTCAAAACCCTTCAATCAATTTTATGATCAGATTTATATTTATTTGTGAATTGAAGATTGAAGTTGACGAAAATTCTTCTAATTTTCTCCCTCAAAATGGTCTCTCTTCTTTTGTTCTCCCTTACTTACCTTTTCTTTGTTGCTGCTGACGTACGTTTTTAGGTGTTTATGTGTGTGTGCAGGTGTGTGTATATGTAAGTGCAGGTGTGTGCGTGTGTGTGTGCGTGCGTGCGTATGTGAGTGTGTGTTTGCATGTGCGTGTGTTGGGTGATGAGGGTGGACGGGACGAGGAAGTGGTCGGCGGTCCATTGTCGTCGGTGACGGCCGGCGTTGGCGGTAGAGATAGGGCTGGGGTGGTGGTGAAGGATGAAGGGTGGAAAAAATGGAGTTTGGGGAATGCCAAAGAGAATTTGAAGTTCTTTTGGACTTGTTTCTAATTTTCGTAAACTACAATTTGACCTCTCTATGATTTCAGTTTAGTCCACCCAAATTAACTCTTTCATAATTATGATTTGACCCCAACTCAGCTTATACGAAATTTCATATTAGCCCCCAGATTTTTGAACTAAATTTTTGGATTTTACTAAAGTGCCCCCAACCTTTTTAATTAAATTTCTTTCAGCCATAACGTTCTCGTTTTCGATCCAAAAGAGGTCAAATGAACTCCGATTGAGCCCAAATTCGAACCATAATCTTATCACACCCTCATTATATGCAGTGTTATCTAAAATTCTAATATTACCCTTCCATCACCTAAATTCCAGAAACAACTTTCGAACGCCCTTTGATAGCCCATTTCGCTCATAACCTCTCCAATTCACATTCAAATGCCCCCAAATTTTAGGGATGTCTTTCCTTAGTATATTTAATTTACGATAAAATATTATATTTCCATTTTGGGCTTCTAAAATATATTATACTATTTTTATGTAGGAGGCGAGATCGAGCCTGACAATTAGGATCTGCATCATGCACTATTATTCTGCACGTCATTAAGGTGGGGTTACCTTTACACTTAACCGTGTAATATTGCTATTCAATGCAAGTTAATTGTTTAATTAATAATAATTAGTATGTTTTGCATGAATCCCATGTTGCGGTTGTACCGTACATGTTACATATTTATGTCTTGTGGTGACGATCATTTCACATTATGAGCTCGTACATATTACAAAGTTACGGCTTGTCTGTACAAATGCCATGTATGATGCATCTCTGCTATTTGTAATTAATTACGCAGTCGCTTAAGTGTACCCCACTGAGTGTAGTGCGAAACACTCACCCCACTATTTAACATTTTCAGATACAGGACAAAGTATATATGGCGACCTGGGCTCCACCATTTCTTAATTATTCCAAGATCCCATTTTTCTTTATTTATAATGTAAGAAGTTAATTTTTAAGTTTAAAATGAAATATGGGTTTATTCACATTTTGTAAAAGTAATGTGTCGAGTTTCGAGTCGAAACTTGGGTTGAAATTATTTCCACTGCTTATTTATAATAAAGTTGTGTCTGTGAGTGCGGAGTTTATGTGAATTAATGGTTGTTAGTGTTAAGATCTTAAAGGAATATTAAATGTCGGTTTGGAGAAACTTGATTCCTATTTTGTTATTAAAAATAATAATAATAATAATTTGGATTTCAACTCGTAAATTTTCTAAAATAGTAACGCCTAAAAGAAAAATAACTTTTCAATATATTTGCAAATCGGGGCGTTACAGGTGGTATCAAAGCAAGGTCTCGGACCTTGTTGTTTACTGTTTGGTTTAAAACACGAATTTGGGTCATTTATTCCAAAATCGTAGAGTCAAATTACTTATTGTGTTCAGATAGTCTACTGAGTCAAAAAAAAATCGTAAGAATAATATTAGGTGTGATTCGACTTTTGTAATTTAGAGACTTTAGTATCAAAATCATTTAGCGAAACGGTACAAATTAAAATTTTATTTTTCGGAGTTGAGTGCGTTTAAACTTCTTTCATAATAGTTATGAACATGATATGAGGTTTTGTTTTCCAAGTGTCTTGCGAGTCTAAAACTTTATAACAATGATTCATAGTACAAAATGAGATTTCGATTATCGAGACTTGTTGATATTTCTAAAAGGTGAATTTTGGAGCAATCATGGCCCAAAGTCGACATGTTATACTAAGCCCTGAAAGGCATGCATTACATGACTATGATTTCACATGAAAATTCACATGTTCTACAATCTCAAGCCATGTTACATGTACAACTTATGATGGAGACTACGTCTCCCATGTTATGCCATGATATGCAATATTTCAACATGAACATGTGATATGTAAAGCTATGTTTCAAATGAGGATTTAATCCTAATTTTTACGATTATCTCAAAATTTCTATGTACTTTACATATTCAAAATATGATGAACGGACACGGTCGGGTCTTTGCAGACTCTTTAGACTCTAATTCTGCTTGTTTGACATAATTTTGTCCGCGTCTGGCCAACGTGTGAGATATAAGTTTGTCAGCAAGGAGCGTGTCTGCTCACACCTTGATATATTCAAATATGCTTACGATTGTACAATTATTATTTCATGAAATATTTCACACCAAGTACATGGTTTACCTTTCATGAAAAGGTTTTCACATGACATATGCATCATGGTTTTACATACTTCACTACACGCCATGGCATATTAGCTCTAGAGAACTAGTGCTCTAAGATGTGATCACGATGAACTTTAGTCTAGTCTTTGTATTTTGTACTGTTACTTTGAGGACGTTATTATGTATGTACTAGATGAAGTGTGGATCTTTCACCGCTAATGATGCCTTAGAAGAATTATCTTGATGATGTAACAATACTAGCTATCATATGAATATCATGTTATAAGGTACTATGATAATATTTGATATATTGATTCACGTACTCTTGTGCAACTTGACTTTTGGAGATATTATAATTAAAATTAACTTGTATGTTGCATATGAATGACCTAGATATTATTTTGAGATCTTGCTGGATCAGGAATTTGATTTATATATTATTGATATTACTAACGATTAGGTTAGTGATTTATCTTTACGAGGTTATATGTATTTGAGATGTACATGGGTTATTAGTTTAACACGATGATTGATGGATGTTTGTACTCGAGTAGAGTAAGATTTGAGGCTTGTATTTCTGTTTTGAGTATTGATCACGATATATGTGAGACATGTGTTAACCTATATTAGTGCGACGTTTGAAAAATGTGGATTGATCTTATTTGGATTATGCGGATTTTCTGATGTTACTTGGGACTTGAGTAGTTTAAGATATCTGACCAATATATATGCGACATGCATAGTTTAGGAAGCTTATAATTTGTGGATATTTGAGATAAACATTGGGTTGATATATGATTATAATGGTGATGGGAAAGAGATTATCTCTGTAGGGCGAAATTTAGGTCAGTACTGCAAGAAGTGTGGTGGTTACTGTGAAAGTTATGAGAATGAGGATTTCTGACTTATTTGAATAAGATAATGAACGCTAAGCCAATCGATATTACCATTGATGACGTATTGGTATTAGAAGATATAAGAATATTTTCCCCAGACGAAATGCCCAACATACCACCAAATAGACAAGTGGAATTTATAATAGGTCCCATATTGAAAAAGAAGTTATTTAGACCAGTGTATCACCATGAACTATAAGGACTAGTATGATTAGTGGAAAGACGCATATGTACGTTTGAAGGTTGATCACATGGTGACTATTAAGGACATTGACCTATCAAAAACAAATTTATTAAGCTAGTATATGCATCATATGTTTGTCGTGATGCTATTTAATTTTTGAGAAAGCACCAACATTATCTATGGACCTGTGAATGGAATGTGTCATTCTTATCAAAAATTATAATGGTATGTGCATGTGATGTTTTATTTTATTTAATGATTGGGGAATGACACGAGGAAATATCTAATGATTTTATTGGAGGCACTCGATGGAGAGAAATTTTTAAGAAGTTTAAATTTTGATTAGACAAATGGCCTTTTGGATATTTTGTTTCAACACGAGGAATCGAAGTTGGTCAAGCATAGTCGTAAGTGAACAGAAAAACCAACCAATAAGTTTTGATTGATGCACAAGGGCATGAAGTTTTTATGGTCAAGTAAGTAATGTAAGGAGAATTATCTGACTCGTGATTTAGAAATGATAACGATAATGCATGCCATAAAGTTTTAGTGACACTATTCATATGGAAAAAAGTGTGAGATATAAACGGATCATAAGGACTTGAATTAGAGAGGAATTATGATTGCTCGATTATATATCATCCGAAGAGAATGAATTCTATAAATGGTGTTTTATACATCAACGGAACAGAGAGCAAACTTACATATTGTTTAGTGTTAAGGAAAATTTATTAAGGCCCTACTAAGTTAAAAATAAAAGGATATAGTGTCAACAATGCTAGTATAATCTACTCATCGAATCAGAATAGTTTAAGACTTAAGATAATGATACGTTTTGGGTAAAACTGAATTGAGAAAGAAAACACCAATGGATTTGATATGATCAATGATGATGCACAGAATTGAAACCATATAGGTATTGAAATTTTGCTAAAACTTTGTCAATATTGAATTTTAAGGACGAAATTTTTCTTAGTGGGGGGAGAGTGTAATACCCGACTTTAAATTTTGAATCTCGAAATTTTAGAGTAAATTTTGGCAAATTTAAGGATCTAGATTGTTAATTTTATTATTTGGGATTTTATAGTTAGTCAAGAATTTATAATCTCGAGGATATAAATCCGAATAGAAGACCTAAAATTAAGATTATTAATTAAATTATATAACTCGGGTAGAAAAATTATAAATTTAATTACAGGGCTTCCTATTTTTTCAATTCAAAACCGAATTATTTCAAGTCCAATTACGATACAATTAAGCCTTCTTTTAGTTCATTTGTGGCCCAAACCACCAAACCCAATTAAAAGTCCATTTAATATTTACTATATATAGTTGTTTCCACATTTGGTCATTTCCAAAATCGGAAACTTTCCTTAATAGGTAAGCAACCTCTCTCTCCCTCACTCATCTTTCCGGCAAGCTCCGATCGTCGGCCACCGCCGCCGGCCGCCGGCCATCGGCGGTGGGAATTAACAACTCATACCTTATTTGAACCCCTTTGTCGCCCTCATTCCAAATCCGAAGTCGGAATTTCGATTTGAATCCCCATTCGCCGGCAAATTGCCGATAAAATTAAAAATTTCGAAATCTTTGACTCAAGATCTACGGAGATCCAACCATTGGATTTTCACAAACCTTACACCGTTTGAAAACCCATTCCATGACGTTTCTGAAGCCACCTCCCACGCTAATATCGCATATCTGGATCACCGAAAAATAGCTAATGGAGGTTCTGCAAATTCCATCACGAACCCGCGCGACCCGCCAACTTTGACCGCCGATTCTTAGAGATCCACTGGTTCAAAATCGGTGAGCCTTATACCATTTTGTTCGTCTTTTCATGTATTCAAAACCCCTCAATCAATTTTATGATCGGAGTTATATTCCTTTGTGAATTGAAGATTGAAGTTGATGAATTTTCTTCTAATTTTCTCCCTCAAAATGGTCTCTCTTCTTTTGTTCTCCCTTTCTTACCTTTTCTTTGCTGCCACTGACGTACGTTTTTACGTGTTTATGTGTGTGTGTAGGTGTGTGTATATGTAAGTGCAGGTGTGTGTGTGTGTGTGCGCGTGCGTGCGTATGTGAGTGTGTGTTTGCATGTGTGTGTGTTGGGTGATAAGGGTGGACGGGACGAGGAAGTGGTCGGCGGTCCATTGCCATCGGTGACAGCCGGCGTTGACGGTAGAGAAAGGGCTGGGGTGGTGGTGAAGGATGAAGGGTGGAAAAAAATAGAGTTTGGGGGATGTCAAAGAGAATTAGAAGTTCGTTTGGACTTGTTTATAATTTTCGTAAACTACAATTTGACCCCTCTATGGTTTCAGTTTAGTCCACCCAAATTAACTCTTTCATAATTATGATTTGACCCCAACTCAGCTTATACGAAATTTCAGATTAGCCCCCAGATTTTTGAACTAAATATTTGGATTTTACTAAAGTGTCCCCAACCTTTTTAATTAAATTTCTTTCAGTCCTAACGTTCTCGTTTTCGATCCAAAAGAGGTCAAATGAACTCCGATTGAGCCCAAATTCGAACCATAAGCTTATCACACCTTCCTTATATGCAGTGTTATCTAAAATTCCAATATTACCCTTCCATCACCAAAATTTCAGAAACAACTTTCGAACGCCCTT
This sequence comes from Rehmannia glutinosa, assembly GCA_016081115.2. NCBI lineage: Eukaryota > Viridiplantae > Streptophyta > Magnoliopsida > Lamiales > Orobanchaceae > Rehmannia > Rehmannia glutinosa. The sequence goes on from CM071932.1 coordinate 53,511,883, forward strand.
TGATAGCCCATTTCGCTCATAATTTCTCCAATTCACATCCAAATGCCCCCAAATTTTAGGGATATCTTTCCCTAGTATATTTAATTTACGATAAAATATTATATTTCCATTTTGGCTTCTATGATATATTATACTATTTTATGTAGGAGGCGAGATCGAGCCTGACAATTAGGATCTGCATCATGCACTATCATTCTGCACGTTATTAAGGTGGGATTACCTTTACACTTAACCATGTAATATTGCTATTCAATGCAAGTTGATTGTTTAATTAATCATAACTAGTATGTTTTGCATGAATCCCATGTTGCGGTTGTACCGTACATGTTACATATTTATGTGTTGTGGTGACGATCACTTCACATTATGAGCTCGTACATATTACAAAGTTACGGCTTGTCCATACAAATGCCACGTATGATACATCTCTGCTATTTTGTAATTAATTACACAGTCGCTTAAGTGTACCCTACTGAGTGTAGTACTAAACACTCACCCCACTATTTAACATTTTCAGATACAAGGCAAAGTATATATGGCGACCTAGGTTCCACCATTTCTTATTTATTCCAAGATCCCCGTTTTCCTTTCTTTATAATGTAAGAAGTTAATTGTTATGTTTAAAATTAAATATGGGTTTATTCACATTTTGTAAAAGTAATGTGTCGAGTTTCGAGTTGAAACTTGTGTTGAAATTATTTTCGCGGCTTATTTATGATAAAGTTACGTCTGTGAGCGCGGAGTTTATGTGAATTACTGGTTGTTGGTGTTAAGATCTTAAAGGAATATTAAATGTCGGTTTGGAGAAACTTGATTCCTATTTTGTTATTAAAAATAATAATAATAATAATAATAATTTGGATTTCAATTCGTAAATTTTCAAAAAATATTAACGCCTAAAAGAAAAATAACTTTTCAATATATTTGCAAATTGGGGCGTTACAGATTTCTTCATCCTACATAGATTATAAAGCATTGTTCATCCTAGTATAAGTACTAGAAGATGTTATTAGTTGGATATACTATAACATAAGTGGATAAACTTATAATTGCGAAATTGTTATATTCATATGTAATTTTTTAGGAATAAATAGTATTGAACCTAATTATTTTGATCTTGGCCTAACATTTTATTCTCTTCATATATAGTTATAATTCATATTATAGATGACTACTCTTTGTGTTATTAAAGTTGTATATATTTCAAATATATAAAGTTGGTTTAATTTTTCCTTTATATACGAGCTTATTTGATTTTTTTACTTAAGTGCTAAAAAGTTAAAAAGGAAAGGTATTATTGAACTTTATTTAATTATTATTTATAGTATCACTTGAATAAAAATTAGAGTAACCTTTTATATCCCAAATTCTTTTTCAAGAGTTGGTAGTCTATATTTTCGCCTATCATAACTATTTGAATACTTTGAAATTTAAAACAGAAATAATTTGTTTTATATTAAATTAGACTTCAAATCTCTTCCAAACAAATATATCTCAAAATTTATATAAAAAATTCATAATATTATGATCATTTAAAATTTAAGTAACATGTGTAACCGTATTAATATATATTCGAGTAATAAAAATATTATTAGTAGACTTCAAGGAAAAAAACTGAGTAAATTTATGGAAAAATAGATAATACTAAAAATTCAATAACAAAAGCTTCGATTCTAAAATAAAAGTAGGTTTTGAGATAAGCAGTCCAATTATATGTTATCAACATATGTAGAGGACTTTGTACTAGATAAACTTAGTCAATAAAAGAAAATATTATGCATTGTGAACCTATAGTTTCTCTTTCATATTTATTTTCATCATTGTTATAAATCCATAGTAAATCCAGAGAAGAAACAAGATGATTTTATAACAAAGTAAATAAAAAAAATAAAATAAATTAATTTTAAGTGCTCTTGTGCTAATTTCAAAATGATTAGTTTTAATAATTAATAAGCAAAGTATTGGTCATTAATATCATTAAAAAAATTCCTATGAAAATGGATATGCCTATAAAGTTACAAATAATAATAATCAAAATTATACTCTTTTGATTAAATGAATAAAACCATCAATAAAAAGTCTTTGTTGACCATATTGTCTTATTTGATTAAGTTTTTTGACCAAAAAGTTATTTAAAGATCAACGTAATATATGAATTTTTTTATTTCATAATATAATATTTTGAATAAAATAATTGAATTTTGATCAACTTTCAAATTTAAACAATACAAGAGCTACAGATTAATTTTTATATATAAGGAATAATTTTGATTTTGTAGTTCGACATGGTTGATAAATTTGCGAGTGTGTAATGTTTTATAAAATGGTTCAAATCTTATGAGTGTGTGATGTCTGTAAAATGAATCTAATGCAAAGAAATTTTTTAAATCAACTAAAAAGGATTTTCAATCCATCAAAATCAAAGAAGTGAATGATTAGTGCAATTATAAGTTCATAGTAGCACATTTTAATTATTTTATCCTATACTTTTAAAATTATATTTAGTCTAAAAAAATTAAATTTTTATTGAATCTGGTTCTTTTGAATTTATTTAATCTTTCATATCCATATACATATTTAATTAAAATAAAATATTTTTAAATATCACGAGTTTTCAACACATTTTAATTCATATTAGTTGAAATATTCTCATTTACTTATTTACAAGACCATCATTTATTTCAGTAAAATTGTTAAGTTATATTATAATTCACTAAAGTCCTAATTGATACAAACTGAATTCATAGAATAACTTTTTTTTAGTTATATTTCTTTTAAGTTTTCTTAATGCCTATTGTATTTAGTTCAATGATAGTATCGTTTAAGAAAAATTCATGCAATATATAAGTTTAATTTTAATACTGTGGGTCTTATATATGTTAAGATCAAAACTACATGAAATACATTCACAATAAATTCAAATTAATCTATCAATAATAATTGCAACTAATTAAAATTTTATTTTTAATTAATTAAATTATTAAAATTATTTGGATCACATGCATCGCACGTTCACATTACTCGTACAAATAAAACATAACTATGCTATTACAAATTGAACTGCTTAAAGCAGGAACGTTAGAAATTGGACTAGAAAGTCCAGTCGAGATGGAACTCTTTCTGCAACACAGTTGCATCCCGTCTATTGCTCACGATTTGACTATTATCTCCAAGGATAAAATGGCTTTGTCTTCTGTGTAATAGCACCACTAACACAGAAGCACCTTTGAACTAAAAAGAATTGAAGACTAGTTGCTGGACTAATATGTAGAATGTAGAAACAAAAGTGTATGATTTGTATGAAGTTAGATTTTTTTTTGTGTTTTTCTACAATGGACAACCATGATATTAATAGCCAACTAATCCAGCACATGCAACAGATAAGTCAAAAGTAGGCTTTGTACAAAGTAAGAAATTTTCTGTTTTTTTGCAATGGACAACCATGATATTAATAACCAACTAATCCAGCACCTGCAAAGTAGACTTTGTATGAAGTAAGAATTTTTCTGCGTTTTTATGTAATGGACAACCATGATATTAATAGCCAACTAATCCAACACCTGCAGATAACGGAAAAGTATTGGACCACATTTTAGTTGACCACTACTGATGGAGTTATAGACTCCAAAAATAACACAAATCTGGACACACCCGGGCTCAAAGGGCCAGGCACAAGCCCAAGCCCTGGCCTGAGCTAGGCTGGGCATTCACGCACATGTGTGGCCCACTTGTGTTATAGTATATTCAACCAATAACACCTTCTAGTTTATAAAGTAGGATAAACAAAAATATATTTTCTATGTGGGATAAAGCTTTAAACCTTTCAACTGCCTTTGCATAATGCTCATTCACATGACTATCTTTATGTATTAATTTTTCTCACTCACATAAATTCGGTTTTTGAGAAATAAAAAATAATACTACGAACATCTACTCTAAATATTGATTAATAATATAGTATTTAATTCCGCAAGAGTTAAATATTTAGGCACCAAAAATTTGGTCCAAGTCGGGTCGACGACGACTTTCTCAAACCAAATTTTCAACATTTTTAGCATCCGAATTGAATCATCAACTTGGCAGAAAATACAAATATCAACACAGAATTATAGGCACATCTCAAATAAGACAAGCAAAAATAAGATAAAAGGATAATTACAAAACAACCGCTGAGGTTATAGGCATTTACCAAAAAAAAATTGAAAAAACTCAGAGAAGTTCTGAAATTATAGAGATCCATTTGGTTTTGAAATATTTTTTGCTTATGAAGGAGCAAAAGTAAGCCAGAAATAAAACCTCAAGAGAATTTTTGTAACTTTGAAAGTTTTTTTTCTCCTTTTGATAACAAGAAAATTCCATTTTATTAATCAATACGAAATAACCAAGATACAAAATTTTGAAGCCAGACGGAAAAACCCCAAACGAACTCTAGTAAACAAGGAAAAAGGAGGAGGCAAACAAAAAACAAAACCAAACAGATACAATAGATCATATGTACCCGATTAGAACTAAGTGGGCTATGATTCTTAGTTGGATTAGTGATTACTTGCACTTCCAATTAAGGACCATCCACACCACATCCCTTTGTGATCTACAGATCTATCAGAAACTGATGAAAAACTCTGAATGAGGCCCCAGAAAAACATATATACTAATATTTAAATAGATCTAAAAAAGAGAAGAATGAACAACGAAAAAAAATATTATTGAATAGTTTTTGGGATCCTAATTGATTAGCATGCATCTTGGGATTGAATCTATTATGGAAAGATCCAATCATAATAGGGATTGGCATATATCGTTTACATATCTCACCCTATATTATTAGTAGTTGAGATATTTTTCTCTTACAACAAGTAATCTAATTCTCTCTTCCAAAAATTTCGCTCATCATTCATCTTAGCATCACCAGAGTTCTTAAAGGTTATTTCAAGGATTAAGTTTTAAGAATCTATTACTACAAGAAAATAGTCAAGTTCCAACATAAATAATTCCAACGGATTAACAAAATCATTGGAACTTAATATTCCAATAGAAATTCCAACACCACAACAAACTATTGGAATATTCCAACAATAATTTCAATGGTAAATAAAATTGTTGAAATAAATTGTTGGAGTGTCCGTTGGAATTTATCATTCCAACGGAAATTTAAACACCATAACAAACCAGTAGAAAGTTCCAACAGTAATTCCAATGGTAAACAAAAATATCTTTAGAATTTTTAAAATTCTAACCAAAACGACAAATAAAACCATTGAAATAAACCATAAGAACTTCCATTAAATGTGTTTAAAGTAGGGGTGTGCATGGGACCTGAGAATTACTGAAATCAAATCGATAACCGAACTCAAAATATCTGAACCCAAAATATCCATTGATTTTTTTACTTTTTACCAATCTGAACCATCTCTAAAATTTTATTGGTATGATTCTAGATATTTTTCAAATATTCGTACCGAGAGCCATACCGAACCACACTTAACCGAAGATCCAAGGCTAGAATCGATTTTAAAGAGTTTTATATATACATATATAATATTATCATCTTATTTATATTTTGATAGTGAATTAATTACATATTCTTTGAAATTAAATGCTATACAAAACATAATACTAAAAATTATCAAATTAAAAACAACATATTATATCAATATATCAAATGAATAATTGAATAGGAATTTAATTCATTAAGAATTACACTATATTAATTATTTATCAAAAATAATTTCTATCATATTAATTTGTTTGAATGTACTCAATAAGTTAAATTAAAAATAATTGTCAAAAAAACAAGTTAAGTTAAAATTCATATGTGATTTGTATAAAATATTTTAATTTGATAATATTTGACTTATTAATGATTATAACTAGACTCATACTCTTATTAAAAAATTAATTGATATTAAAATTAATTAAACGATTAGTAAGTTGCACCTAAACTAGTGTATTTCTAATTAAGATATTGAAACATTGAGACTATAAACTTATATAAACTTTCATTTCATATATCAAGAATTTTTCCTAGAAGAGGAGAATATGCAAAAATTGGTCGGCAAAGGAGAATTGGAGAGGTATTTTGAGGAGTGTTACAAAAATATACGCATGATTTTATTATGTTAGGTTGGTAGAATGTCAATATCATTAGATATCAAAACCTGGGCATATTACTAGAGATGTTTTGGCAAGTCATATTGTAATTTATATTTTTGTATGATGGATTAAACAGTTAAAGTAAAATTTAATTAATAATTTTATGTTGATTATCTTTTTTGTTTCTTTTTAAAACTTGGATAATATCCGATTCTCCGATTCTTTGTTCTGAGTCAAACCGGTCCATTAGAACCGAATATCTTTACCGAACCTTCTAAAAATTTGGGATGGTATGGTACGAATATTTTTTAAGCTATCGTATGGTTCCGGGTATCAATTTTTGAAATATCTGAACTTTGGTATGGTTCTAGAGATTTTTGAATCTTCGAACTGTACCGTACCATGCACAACCCTAGTTTAAGGTGTATACAACAAAGTATAACTCTAGTAGTTATATACACTAACGAGAAAGACGGACGGTGATTCATTTGTGGTTTTGTTTGTAGTTCTATCGATATTTGGAGTTCAATCAAAATGAGGCTAGTAGACGGACTTACTCTTGGCTAATTGGATCCTCAATTCCACTACAAAAAGGTATATTTGATCCAATTTTATGAATGCAAATATGTGATTAATGTTTCATACAGTATACAACGCTAATTAATAGCCATATATTTATATAATGCACGTACAGCCAACACAATATCCTGTCTCCATTTGACAGATTTGAACTGTACACTTCCATACCTGGGATCCAAATGAGATCAATGGAACAATCACATCGTCTTAGCGCTAGAAAAGGACATATCATCATCGTCGACATCATAATCATCAAACCTGTTAGATGGGCAAGAAACAATAAATGTTAATGACATTTTATTTTCTAAATGCGTAATCGAGAAAATATTTTTAAGAAGAAAAGAAATAAACCATTGAGAAAAGTATGCCCCACGTTTTAAATATACATCACCAGCTATTTCTTTTAAACAACATAAGTTGAAGCTGTGAGCTCTTACCAATGCCACCCGTCGAGAAGATACCCGACGTAAACCTTAAGCTCTTCATTTCCCATGTCCCGTTGTTCTTGTTCAATTTGAACAACAGATTCCCCCACTGATTTTGGACAAGATTCTATTTCAATCGATTGCAGAGTTGCAATTTCTCCAATTCCTCGAGGAATCCCTTTTAGGTAGTGGCAACCATGCAAGACCAATCGCCTCAGAGTGGGGAAATGTTCGTTGGACGAGACATTCCACTGTTCGAGTTCTATATAATCCATATCCAAGAATCTGAGCTGCTGGAATTCACCATCTCTAGTCTCCCATATTCGTCCCACAAAGGCACGATATCTTAATATGAGAACTTGAAGTTTCGGCAATAACCCAATTATGGACATCTTTTCCCAAGGCAAGCGCAAGCCATCTAAAGTCAGCTTTTTGAGATTTGAGGGGAAGTTAATGTCCATCATTCGACTAATGTTCCTTCTATTTATGTGGGTGGTGGTCATTTCGAGTGACTCAAGCTAAGTGAGGAAGGAGAGATCAGAATAACGATATGCCTCATTCTCTTCAACACATAACGGATAAAACTCACATTTGAGTTTGACGAGATGGGGTGAACATTTCAACATCTCTTCGTTCTTGAGATTCACAATAATAACTTTAGCAAGAAATTCCATGTTATTTGACTGGGAGCTATCGCAATCTTCGTGAAAAGTTGCACCGATTGCGTGAAGGTATCTTAACTTCTTCATTTTCACAATTGCCGGGGTGATATATACATCATAATCAGTCTCCACAATAAGAAATTCAAGGTTGCCAAGGCTGCCTATGGATTCCGGCAATTTATTAATAACCAAGTATCTTAATTGAACAAGAGACTCAAATCCAATCAAATTAGCAGAACTGATCATTGTTTTGAATTCCAAAACTCTAAGTGATTTCATGCTGCCAACATAGAACTGCAATTCAAGACGGTAGCCGTGAAAAGAGCGAACTTGGTGGCCAAAAGGAGTTGGTGAATGTTCAAGTGATAGTAGGCGTTGGCCTTTCTCGTATAGTGAGCAGTTACTGGAGTTGGAAAAAGTTAAAAAAAGAAAGAAGAAGAAGTGAGAAGAAGAAGAAGAAGAAGAAAAAGAGAAGGGAAAATACACACACACAAACCCCAAACAAACGTCAGATTACCATATAAATAATAGATTAAATATACCCATTATATATAATGATCTGTAAGCTAGAACAGAAACACAAACTTTAAAGCAGAAAAAAGATAAGAGTTATAGTGAGTAACTTACTCGTCCACCAATTTCAGAAAGTTTGCCTCTTCAGATATTTTCAAGCACAAGTCGAGTAGTAGATCATGAACAACACAAGCTTTGACTCCACCATCCCATCTTCTTTCGACAACCATTACTAGGCTTTTATCAATTAGCTCCATCAAATATTCTTCCGCTACAATATCTGCACTCTTCTTCTCTTCTTTACGTATGAATCCTTCAGCGATCCACAGCCTCATCAACTTCTTCGCTCGAATTTCCCTGTCTTCGGAAAATGCTCCAAAATAGAGAAAACACGGTTTCAGATGTTCAGGTAGGTGTTTGTAGCTGAGTTGTAATATCCGTATCATGGAACTGTTTTGGTCAGAGAAAATATACGAGGCTAAACTTTCTCCCACATTTTTCCATGCACTTTTTTTCTTGTCCATAGTTGAAAGAATTCCAGCTATAATGACTACTGCAAGTGGTAGACCATGGCAATTTGTTGCAATTTCCTTTCCAATACTTAGCAATTGTGGAGGGCAAGGTTCATCGCGGAACACCTTCTGCTTTAACAGCTCCCAACATTGATCATTTGACAAAAAGGGAAGTGGATAAATTTTGCTATTAGGTGGAGCAACATATTTATCCCTACTGGTGAACAATATTCGACTTCCATTCTCATCATCGGGGAAACATTTCCATAAATCAATCCATAAATTTGAATCCCATATATCATCCATCACAACTAGGTATCTTCTTCCCTTTAAACTTTTGTAGATGTGTTCCATTAAATTTTCTTCTTCCATTTCGAAAATCCTATCTTTGTTAACCTCACCTTTTGAACTTAACAGAATGTCAATCAATAGACGTTTCCTCTGATACGTTTGGGAAACAACGCACCACGACCATCTATCGAATCGATAGTTAACTAAAGGATGATTATATATTTTCTTTGCAAAAGTAGTCTTACCGATTCCCGGCATCCCAATGATGGAAATGATTTGAAGGTGCTCTGTTCCTCCCACGAGTTGATCTAAAATATCTGTTGCGTTCTCCTCAAAACCAACTGTAATGTCATCTACCTCAAAATTTCTCTTGGCTTGTAATGATAATTGTGCACTGAAATCCTGTGTGACTCTTAAGGCTCCAATGTCATAATTGGTTTTGAGTTGTTGAAGCAGAGTCTTAATCTTGTGGATGATATGGGTAAGCCTACTGGTGAGATACCAATTAGGAACATCTCGGGCCAAAAAGGAGTTGACAACATATTCAGCTTCATATGCCACATCACTGATTTGCTTGACGCTTTCATTCAATTTATCGATCTCTGAATTTGGTGGTACCTTTATAGCCTTGAATAGAGACTGGGAAAGCGTTAGCTCTTGAATGAGTATTTCGATTTGGTCCTTCACATGAACGGTAAGATCACCCTCCTGGCTCATTAGATTTTCAAGGTCATCAAGGAGAGAATAGATAATTAGAGAATTCACATAAACCGTATTCGGAGTCATAGCAGCATTGCTCATAAAAGGCAGCTGGTCTAAGAATTGACCAATATTAACTTTCAAGAAGTCAATACGTTTTAGCAGAGCATCTAAGGACTTTTTAATTCTTACAGATTTAAATAGTCGAACGCGGAGGAAAACAATGTGATAAACCAGACTTCCAGCATCATTGGCCACAGCTTCAAACTCTGCCAAGAGGTTGTGGACTTGTTCCAGCTCAGCAGTACCTAGGAATGGTGTATCCCCCAAAACGGTTACAAGAAACCTGAGATCCTTCTCAAGACTGTCGATCCGATCTGCAAATGAATTCATGCAACCTGTTCTGTGATATAGTAGTTGAAGAAGGAAGTTGATAAAAGCTGCCACAACTTCGTTTTTCTTGTCAGATGACTGTTGAAGCTTTGGCATCTCGAACAATTTCCGGAGATCTTGTGTGAAAGTCGCAACCATTTTGGCGATTTTTCTGTGATTCTGAGGCTCAAACTTGGGATGCCAATCTTCAGCTATATTGCTCCGTGTGGTGAACTGGGAAATGCTAATGCCTTCCAATTTTAAGACATAATCAACAAGTGCTGAACGATGTGGTTTAGTCCAGGGTATATCGGCTTTTTCCTGGGTCCAATATGGTCTGGAATTCCATTCAATTATTTCTTGGCAAATCTCAGACAGATTTTTCTCACTGGAAGAAGCCTTATTTCCCATCGCTTGATAACTTGGATTCAAAATTAAGAAATAAGACGAAACATTGTGAAGACGATATGTGTGTCGGCTTTGTAACCGTATGCACAGAAATTTTGAAGTGAAAAGCCAAAAGGTCAACGTGTTGGCTTGTTAGATGTGATCAAATGTGAATTTTTTTATTTCAACTGGCGGGTCTTATTGAAGATACTTACGCGTAATTCCGTGTGTTGATATTTGTATTTTATTCGAAGTTGACATTTGACAATGTAATTAGGAGGCTAAAAATAAATATGTCAGAATGCTTCCCGTTCAGGGAAGAAAAAACATTTTATTCCATATGATAGGTTTTTTTTTTTTAAGTACAGACATGGTTTTATTTTGAGTCCTGGCTAAAAGTGATTATATTTCGATATTATATTAAAAAAATGATATTTATTATAAATAACTAGCTTCTGATTCGTGCGATGCACGGTATGTGGTGTCGGATTATATAAATTGAATGTATATAAGATGTACAATATATGTATAATATAAACCTCTACATTACAAATCTCAAAAAAAAAAAAAATCATGTTACATCATTATAAATAAAAATTACAAATTTTGGAATACTTATTTGCATACAACATTATTTAAGCATATATTTTTGATGTATCATCCCAACGGGCTAATATTTTAAATCTCTTATGATCGGTTACTCCAGATGTGACCATCATGCAATGTATATATTTGTGAGACCTATGTTTTATGCCATGACATGCATGTTCTTAATAGTTATATGAATTTCATCTCCCTGCATTGTAATAGTTCTAAAATAGCATCAGACAACAGCCGAAAAATACAATTTAATACTTTTTATTAATGAAGTCAAAAAATAAAAAATATCATACCTCGAAATAATGAAAAATGCATTCAAGACTATGTATTTATCTTTTTGCATAATGTGTATATATAATGCTATTTATGGATATATGTAATATATACAATATTTGGATACATATTTCGAGATATTTTTTCAATTAAAATATATATTTTTTAATTGAGTTTAAAAAGCTCAAATAAAATTTTATATAATTATGAAGAAATGAGCTAAGCTCAAATAAAAATACATATATCACAAATAGTCAAGCTACACGAATATACAAATTGATGTCCAATAGCCCCAATCCATAATATTTAAGGCTCATCGCAAAATAAATTTTTTGAGTAATATATCTTGTATTTTTTATTTATTATTTTATATATGCAATATAGTGTCAAATTGAAGATCTTAAAAAGACTATTAATTTGATATATTATGCGTCAAAAATGAATCAAAAATGGAAAAATTATTAAATTTTTTTAAAAAAGGACAAATATATAATTATTATAATTCACACACAAATTTCTAAAGTTAATTTTTATATAATTATAATTTAGAGACCTTAAAAGTTGACTATCAAAAACTATCATTTCAATAGTGATCAGTATTTTTACGCTACCAATTTTAATTACTTTTTATAATATTATAGAATGGGAGAGAAAACTTTTGTGCTACTATTAATAGTACCACTTATAAATATATATATATATATATATATATTTTGAAATATACCAAAAAATAGAACACCAAATACAAAATATAGACCAACAAATTAAAACATACAAAAAATAATACAAAATTTCCCAAATTGTAATAAATCCATAAATTATTAAATAAAGATTCCCAACATTAATTATTAAACCCTACCAAGATTATAATTCTAGATTTATATATACTAATTATATATAGATATATATTTTTCTTCAAAAAAATATATAGATATATTAAACAAATCATTCACAATATCAAAACTTTACCTAAATTGTTAAAAGTGATAAATCAAGATTGTATATATAAGAAAGTATTATGTCATATATAATTATTATATGCAAAGATTAAAACTTAGCTAAATTACCTAAAAAATTAAATACTAATTCTATATATATATATATATATATATATATATATATATATATATATATATATATAGAGAGAGAGAGAGAGAGGGGATCCAATGAGACCACATTTTACGCTGAGACAGTATGGATTAATCTCAACCCTCCCTCATTTACATCAAAGGCTAGGAATAATTTGGGATAATAATATATTAACCATTTAATTAAATCTCAAAAAGGGTAAAATTGTCAAAACAAATATGTGGGGGACCATCCAAATATGGAATCAGTTATTAGGAGAGAGATCCCGCATGTGCTCTGCCATGCAGTATGCTGTACATTTATCAGTGATTTGTTGTATATTTAACACTATTTTACTGTATGTTTAACATAATTTTACTGCATATTAAAATGGTCAAACAAAAATATGTGGGGACCGTGAATTAAGGAATCAGTTAGAGAGAGAGAGAGAGAGAGAGAGAGAGAGAGAATCACGCTCATTAATATGTGGGGACCGTGGATTAAGTAAATAAGTTATATAGAGAGAGAAAAGCACGCTCATTATTGTACTGTATATTTAACATATATTTACTGTATATTTAACGCTCATTAATATTTACTGTAAATTATATATCTCAAGTGCTCATGATCAAAACTCTACATGCATTTTAACAAAAGCACGTAGAAGTTGAAAGAATTTTTCCACCCACCTTAAATTTGGAAAATTGTGAAATAAAAAGGATAATTTCACAACTTTGTATGAGGTCACTTAGGTCAGCCCCTAAGTCAAGAAATATCAAAAATTTAGAGTTAGGAAAAATGAGTGAAAATTAAGAAGAAAAGAAGAAGATAAGAAAATTGGAAATACTACACTTTACCTTGAGTAGTAGGTGATTTGAAACTAGTTGAAGCTTCAAATTTGGGATTTTTTGGTTCAACTCCAAAATCACCTAAGGTCAGCCCCTATTTCTCAAAAATGAAAAATGGGTGTTAAAATTTGAAAAAATAGGGAAAAGAAGAAAAAAAGGTTCTAGTGTCCAAATCTTACCTTGTAGTCCAATTTCTCTAACATTTATTCTTCAAGTCTTCTAAAATTCACCACCATGCATGCATGTCTTCAAGTAGTCTTCTAAGTACCTCAAAATCCAAAATTTAAACTTAAATTAAGAAGAGAATGTGATGAGTAGTAAGATATCAAGTTGAATTGAGGAGTGAAATTTCTTACCTTGAGATAAGGGGGTGTTCGAATTTTTTAATTTTAAGTAGGAAGATTGTTTGTTTTGGTTTAGATGTTTGAAAAAAGAAAGAGTGTTTGATGATAGGAAGAAGATGTTCTTGAAGGTATGAAGGTAGGCTTGAAGATGTGAAGAACTTGTGTTTGAATATTTGAAGATGTGAAGAAGTGGTACTTGAAGATATGAAGAACTTATGTTTGAAGATTTGAAGATGTGAAGAGTTGGTGTTTGAAGATTTGAAGATTTGAATGATTTTTAGAGAGAGGTTAGAGAGAAGGAGGAGAATTAGTTAGAGGATTAAAATGTGTTGGATGAAATTTTTAATAAAATTCTGAAAAAAAAGGCCTTGTGGCCGTCCACAATAGAGAGAGAGGGAGAGATTTTTTTGTTTAATTTGTGTCTTGAATTTTGCTTCTTGCATGGGAGATATTTTGGTGGTCAAAGGTATGGGCATGAGATGGGTTTGAATGGAATGTTAGGAAGACTCCAACATGTTGGGAAATTTAATAATAAAGAATTTATGTATAAGATGATGTGTATAATATTTGAATTAATGGTATAATTATACACAAGATGACTAATATAAGGTGTAAGTGTACAAGAGTTGGATGATATTTCTACTCCAAAAAACATCACTATTGCCGTCCACTATAGGGGCAATTTGGTAATTCCATATATTTTTTTTTTGTCCCAAATTTGATGATAATAGTTGAATAATATCAATCTCCAAAATAATTAGTGATTTCCTTGATCACTTATACTAAATCAAATTCATAATTCTATAAGGTAAAGTCTCTAAAATAAATAGTCTCTTAAAATTTTAAGGTGACTAATAAATACAAAAATAGTAATAATCAATCAAGTGATCATAATTGCAAAATAGATTTAATGATGATCATGATCATAAGTAAATAAAATAAAATGAAATAAAATACAAAATATATATGTTATTAATAATTACCCGTCAAAGTGACGCGGTAAAATAGTCGATCAAATACATAGTCGACAAAAGAATCAATTACATGCTCGGAAAAATCAGGGGCTTCACAATATGGACTAATCATAGCCATTGATTGAAAATATTGGACGGATGAGATATTTCCACTTTTTTTTGGTAACTAGTTTGTAACTGCCTTTCATTAAAGACAATATAGTAATTTTCTATTTCAGCATTTTTATATATGGTATGATTATAACTGTCTTATTTAATGGCGCGATTTTAGGGAAGTTTTTTTTTTATTTTGTTTTCTGGAATCCAATATATTTAGTGTTTTTTGCTGCTTAGACAGCTTTTAGATAATGCATAGTTCGTTTTTTTTCTATTGCAATATCTTATGACATAGTGGAAAGTAAGCATAATTAGTTTTCTTTTGATGCTTAGATAGATCATAGACAAAGCATAGTTATTTATTTTTCGTTACATTATTTATGACACTTATTGCATAATTGGATATAATGTATTGCACATTTAATTTGTACACAGTGCATGTATAGTTTCTAGACAACGCATAGTTAGTTAATTGTTGCTGGATAGTTTATGACACTTATTGCATTGTTGAGTATACTGCATATTTAATTTTTTTTTACATTGCATAGATAGCTTGTAGATAATGCGTAATTAGTTGATTTTGATGTATTGATAGCTTCTACGCAATGCATAGTTAGCTGATTTTTGTTGCATAACTTTAATGACAAATTCTCTTTCCATTGTGTATTCAATCGCTATTTATGGGATTGTGGAAGATAATTACAGATTTTTTTCCAATTGTGTATCTTTTTTATGGGATAAGTTGTCAATTAAAGCTGATTTTACGTTATTACCCTTTTTTGATTAAATTAATTATTTAATTTTATTTTTTGTTCATCTAATCACAACCACCCAATGATTTAATCAATGGCTAAAATTAGTCCATATGGTCTCACCTAAAGCCCTGGTCTCACTGGATTCTCTCCTTATATATATATTTATATATATATATATAATAGCAGAAGTCCGAAACAAAAATTTTCCCGCTCTTTTTACTTCTTATATTAAGAAAACTAGTAATCCCGCACGTGCGTTGCACGTATATTATTATTTTATTATTATTCACATGATGTTTTTATTATTATTCGTGTGTATTGTTATTTTATTTTATTGACTTATACTTAAACTGTCTATTAACATGAGCTGGTAATTATTAATTTATTTTGATAATAAAATATTCACGCAAAGTAAATAAATCATCATTGGAAAATATTGACACGTCAAAAACGTGGAAGGCACGATAAGAGAAAACTAACACTTTACCATCTGGAATTGTGTTATCATGGACGAATTTACTCAATCCATCCGTAAAAAAGAACGCGCCATATGGGTTGATCATCTTGACCATCCAAGTGAGTTTGTTCACATTATGCAGATCACAATTTAATGGTATAAAACCATTAAAATAACGTGTGAATTTGGATGAAAGACGCTGACACAAAAAAATTAATGTAATTACAATTTAAAGAGGTAATGACACGACAACATATTTAGTTAAGCTTTGTAATGAATTTCTAATGGAATAATAGAATAAGTTATTCCAATAAATCCCTTACAAAAATAATAGGAAAAATCAAAATTATAAAACTAATCACCGAGTCGGTATTTAATTTAAATTAGCATCCTCATGGGCATCTGACAAGGTAAGCATCAGTTTATCACTAAGTATTAATTATTTAACTATTTTTCAATTTTAAAAGAATTTTGTTTGCCATCACTAACTAAATTACGTAAAAAGTCGTACTAAAAAAATATGGAAAAAACCGGTATTTCTATAGATTATTCGAAACAAAAATAAGAAATTCTGGAAGTGATCGACGTGTTTAATTTGTAATTAGTTTCACATAATCAAAGAGTTAGTATAAGGAATAATAAAAAATAAACAAATCATAATTGAAAATACAACAAAACTATTGGGAATAATAAAAAAGGAAAAAAATTTTTTTATTAAATTCACCAAGTAGCATTCGTACAAATCTACAGTATAGTTTATATAAAAACTCTAGTGCATAATCTAAGTTCAATATTGTCGATGTTGGCGGGACATTTGATGAATAAGAAAATAAGGGGAACGTGAAGTTGAAGCCATATTTGGTGGTTATGCTTCGAATTTAGGATCAACAATATCGAAGTGTCTCTCTAAAACAATTTAAGTAGTATAAATATAAGATGACTTACCACCAATAATAAGCTGCCAAAAAAATCTCCGAACACAAAATCAATTGTTAATTCAATGGTAAAAATATTTCAATGGCAAATGATACATAAAATATTCCTATAAGTATTCCGCCAAACAGAATTCGTCTATTTTAACTATTATTGAACAATTTAGGAAAATTTGAATAATCAATTAATATTTAAAATTTGATTAATATTATAGTATACAAAAAAGTAATGTCCATCATTGAAACAAAGAATAATATATATAAATATAAATGATGTATAGAATCGTAGTAATCATAGTAGTAATAATAATCGATGATGATAATAATGATAATAATAATACTATTTATAATATTACTCAATTAATTAATATAGTCAATAATTATATAATTTTTAAAATATGAGTAATATATATAGATAGAATTATAGTATATAGATTCACTTTTAGTATAAAGTAGGAATATCATTTATAAAATTTTTCCTAGTTTTTATACATATAAAATATGAATACCATATATAAGAAATAAAAAAGCGGGGAATGTTTTGTTTCGGACTCCTAATTTTTATACATACATAAAATAAAATAGGAATACCATTTATAATATTTTCCTAATGTAATACAGATTATAATATTTTACTAATTTATATACATATATAATGTGAGAATACCATTTGCATTATTTTCCTAATATAAAAAGTAAAAAGAGCGGGAAATTTTTGTTTTGAACTTTGCTATTATATATATATATATAGATTATTAAAAATTTAGAAAAGTTTGAATAGTCATTAGTATTTAAAACTTGATTAATTAATATTATATTGTACAAAAAAGTAATGACACCATTAGAACAAATAATAATATATTTGGTGGTGTAATACCCGATATTAGAATTTGAATCTTAAAATTTAGGGTAAATTTTTCGCAATTTTTAAGGAATTAGATTAGTAATTTATTGGGATTTATAACTAATTAAGATTATTATTTAAATTATATAATTCGGGTAGAAATTATAAATTTAATTATGGGGCTTCCTATTATTTTCAATCCAAAATTGAATTATTATAAGTCCAATTACGATAAAAATAAGCCTTCTTTCAGTTCATTTGTGGCCCAAATCACCAAACTCAATTTAAAAGTCCATTTAAAAACTTACTATATATAGTTATTTTCATATTTGGAAATAACCAGAAATTAGAAACTTTCCACTCCTTGTAAGAACTTCACTCTCTCATCCTCCAGCTTTTCCGGTGGATGTCCGGTCGCCGGCCACCACCACCGCCGCCCTCGGCCGCCGGCCACCGGCGGTGGAAATTAATAAACCATACCTCATTCAAACTCTTTCATCGCCCTCGTTCCAAATCTGCAGTCGAAATTTCAATTTGAATCCCCGTTCGCTGGCAAATCGCCGGTAAAATTGTAAATTCGAAATCTTTGACTCTAGATCTACGGAGATCCGACCGTTGGATTTTCACAAACCTTATATCGTTAGAAAGCCCATTGAATTAGCTTTCTAACACCACCTCCCAATCTCAGATCGGAACTCTAGATTGCCGGCACATCGCCAGAGACGTCTGTTTTGGCAGAGCTTGCAGAGTGCCATGGGAACTAAGCTCAGCTTTAGTACCGCATTCCATCCACAAAGATATGGACAATCAGAAAGAACGATACAAACTCTGGAGGACATGTTGAGAGCTGTAGTGTTAGATCTAGGAGGAAGTCAAAGAACATTTACCGTTAGTAGAATTTGCTTATAACAACTAAGTTATCAAGCGACGATCAAAATGGCACCGTATGAAGCACTATATGGACGTAAGTGCAGATCCCCTTTATATTGGGACGAGGTTGGAGAGAAAAGAGTAATTGGACCAGATATTATTAAGAAAACAGTGGAAAAGATTGATCTCATAAAAAACAGAATTAAGATTGCTCAGGATCGACAGAAGTCGTACATCGATAAACGAAGAAAGGATTTGGTATTTCAGATTGGAGACAAAGTTTTTCTAAAAGTAGCACCAACTAAAAGAGTAGTACGTTTTGGAAAGAAAGGAAAGTTAAAACCGAGATACATTGGTCCTTACGAAATTCTTGAAAGAATTGGAGAAGTAGCCTATAAGTTAGCACTACCACCAGAGTTATCCGGAGTGCATGATGTGTTTCACGTGTCGATGTTAAGAAGATATGTGTTTGATCTGAGTCATGTCGTTAATCAAGAGGCTATTCAAGTTAAAGAAGATATGACTTATGAGGAGTTTCCAGTGGCGATCCTTGATAGAAAAATACACTCCTTAAGAAATAGAGATGTCGTTTTAGTTAAAGTACAATGGAGTAGGCATGGAAAAGAGGAGGCGACATGGGAAAGAGAAGATGTGATGAAGGACAAATATCCAAATCTTCCGATAATTAGTAAGTTCTGAATTTCGAGGACGAAATTTTTCGTAGTGGGGGAGGGTGTAATTGTGAAGCCCTCGAATTTATTCGAACATGTACTTATCACGTATCGTCTTTGTACTATTTGACAATTCTACCGCGTCGCTTTGACGGGTAAATATTAATGATAAATATATTTCATCTTTAGTTTCCCTTATTTATTTCTTGTGATCATAATCATTTATTAATTTTATTTCACAATTATGATCACTTGGTTGATCATCATTATTATTGCTTGTGTATTTTTTTTTGTCACCTTAGAATTCTAAGAGACTATTTATTTTAGAGGTTTAAACCTTATAGAATTAAGAATTCGATTTAGATTAAGTGATCATGAGACTTATAAGTGATCAAGGAAATCACTAATTATTTTGGAGATTGATATTATTCACCTATTATCATCAATTTTGGGACATAAAAATAAAATATGGAATTACCACAAATACCCCTTAAGGGACGGCCATAATGGGAATTTTGGTGTAGAAATATCTCCCAACTCTTGTACATGTACACCTTGTGTATTCATCTTGTGTATTTTTACAACATTAATTCAAATCTTATACACAATATCTTATACACCAATTCTTTATTATAAACTTACCCAACATGTTGGAGGCTTCCCAACATTCCATGCCAACATCCTCCTCAATCCCTTCAATTCCATCCTCCCATGCAAGACCACACTCTGACCAATGCCTTTGTCCCCATACTAGAGACAAGTTGGAAGACATAGAATTTGACCAAAAAATTTGTCTCCTCCCCCTCTCCACCTCAATTTTCATCCATAACACCTTGAGGATCAAAAACATTTGATCAAAATATCATTTTCATCCAACACATTCCTAATTCAAGCATTTTCTCCAACTTCTCTCTAAAATCTCCAACATCTCTCTAAGTATATCTTCATCCACTCCTTCATATCTTCAAGAACACTTCTTCATATCTTCAAATCTTCAAACACCATTCCTTCACATCTTCAAATCTTCAAACACCATATCTTCAAATCTTCAAACACCATTCCTTCACATCTTCAAATCTTCAAACACCATATCTTCAAATCTTCAAACACCATTCATTCACATCTTCAAACCTTCAAACAACATATCTTCATATCTTCAAATCTTCAAACACCATATCTTCAAATCTTCAAACACCATCCCTTCACATCTTCAAATCTTCAAACACCATATCTTCAAATCTTCAAACACCATTCCTTCACATCTTCAAACCTTCAAACAACATATCTTCATATCTTCAAATCTTCAAACACAATTCCTTCACATCTTCAAACATCCTTCACAACTTCAAGAACATCTACTTCATATCATCAAACACTTCTTCTTTCTTCAAACAACTAAACAAAAACAAACATTCGTCCTACTTAAATCATAAAGTTCGAACCATCACTACCAAGGTAAGGAAAATGTCTTTTTCAATCCATTTTTGATATCACCTAACTCATATGTTTCACCTTCTAATTTAAGTTTGATTTTGATTTTGAGGTATACCTAAAAGACCTTTGAAGTTGTTAAGAGACTTGTCATCTTGAAGAAAATTGTGAAGAAGTTGGACTATAAGGTAAGAAATGGAATTTTTGGTACCTTTTCTTCTTCTCTTTTTATTTTCCACACTTTGACACTCCATTTTCATTTTTGGAGTTTTAGGGGCTGACTTTGGAGGTTAACATTAAGGGTGACCAAAATCTTGCACTTGGAAGCCATTACTAGTCACACTTTATTCACTACACAAAGTAAGTGTAGTAATTCCAATTTTCTCACTATCTTCCTCTCCCCCTTAAATTTTAACCACATTCTTCTAACTCCTATATTTTTTTGATATTCCTTGACTTAGGGGCTGACCTAAGTCACTCCTTCATCGAGAGAGATTTATTTCATTTTTCCCAACAAACCGCACTTTAAGGTGGGTGGAAAAATCCTTTCAACTTCTAGGTGTTTTAATTCATAAAAATGCATGTAGTATTTTGTTATTGAGCATTTGAGATATATATTATGTATTGCATGCTATTTTCTTGTATCAAGTTGGAAAATTTCTCAAGTGTTGCTCAAAATGCGATTTACCGAAAATTAGGACATACATGTACACTTTCTTGTCATATTTGATAAATTCTTGTATGAGATAGATATATATGTTTATGACTCTTGATATATATGTTTGTATGACATATAACCTGGAAAAGTCGAGCATAATTGATTAAAATTCGATTTTGGACTTAAAATGCAAAAATAGAAAGTTGGTGGACTTAATTGCAAGAAAATAAAACTTAAGGGACCCCTCTGTAATTTTCAATTTTTGGGACTGAACTCAGGTTCAAAAATTATGTTTGACATTTTATTAAAGTTTTAAGAGTTTTTAGATAAATAAAATCAACCCTTAAAAGCCCAAGGACTAGATTGTAAAATTTGAGAAGTTTAAGGGCTATTTTGCAAATTTCGAAACTGTACCAGACCCTAATTTTAAAATTTGAAATTTTAACTCTTAAGGGACTGGAAATAACATATTTTAAGTGTATTCCA
Source organism: Rehmannia glutinosa (assembly GCA_016081115.2). Lineage (NCBI taxonomy): Eukaryota > Viridiplantae > Streptophyta > Magnoliopsida > Lamiales > Orobanchaceae > Rehmannia > Rehmannia glutinosa. The sequence continues at coordinate 53,533,723 of CM071932.1, forward strand.
AAAATCCAAGTGTTTAGAGCTTGGAAAGTAATTTTATGAAACTTGAGGGACCAAATTGTAAAAGATTAAACTTGAGGACCCAAATGAAATTTCCAGGACTTATACAGCCCATGTACCTGGAAATACTAATTTACCTATAACATAAGTATATTTTGGACTCAAGGTTCAAATTTCATAACAATTGGACCCCTAAAAGCCTTAAAGGCAATTATTTCAAAATGGGACAAAAATGAGATTTTCAAAAGTTAAGGGACCTATACTTATGACATTTTAAAACTGCTTTTGTCCCAATATCCCACTAACCTTAGTGACATTTTCCAACTGGAACCACATTAGAAGCCCTTCCGGTTTGTGAGTTCCGATCATTTTAAACTTAGGGCCCGAAATGACAATTTTAACAATTTTGGGGCCAATGTGAGAATTTTATAAAAAATCGACCTCAAAACTTTAAAAACCTGAATCTCTGAACAATTTAGAGAATTTAGGAACTGACCTCATAATTTTTCAAGGTCGGGACATCTATTTATTTAACTTTTAACCCCAAAAGTATTGGTTTTTACAAAACGGGGCTAAATTGAAAATTTTCTTTTATCAAGGACCTAACTCAAATTATTTTATTTTACTAAAACAGCCCTGGACCCTCTGACTTCAATTCTTAATTAAAATATTTTAATTTCTCAAAAACCCCTTGACTTATCGGACCGCCTGACCGATTAATACCCGATCGCGGCGACTTCCTCGTCTTTGCGATTTGAATCTATAACGGGACTTATGTTCCACCTAATCATTCAAGATATCGAAGATTGCTTATCCTCCCGATAATCATCTTCATCCAAATAACTCCACCAACGCCATAATTACCTTACGCAAATTTTTCGAAAACTTTTCATTAACTGCTTCCCGAATCAATAATACTCGACTGCCTGGTTGACTACATGAACTTGTGTTACTTTCTGCTGAGTCAACTTGGTGTGTCGAGCTCACACTCGAATGGATACGTCGGGGATGGAACCGGCAGCTCGGCCGCTATTCCACTCTTCCTACCCCATCGTCCCCTAATCCCGCAACCGAGGGACGGAGTTTGTCCAAGGGAAGCGGGTCGTAGTACTTGAGGTATAATCATGATTATGACAAATCCGAGCCTTGCTAGCTCCACTGTGGATTTTGTCTTTGCCTATGGAGCGATAAGGTGACAGGTCTTGACCATCTTGCTCGGGAGTTACAAGGAAGAACGAAGGAATCGTTTGTCGATCCACACGATTCCGGAGTTAATCGGACCCGTTTGGTTGGCGCTACAAACCGTGCGCAACCGCTACTTGTATTGCATAGGTTGGCGCTACAAATCCGTGCACGCAACCGCTTACTTGTCTTGCATAGGATTGGCGTTACAAATCCGTGCACGCAATCCTCCTCCCTGCTTGAACCATAGTGCTGCGTGACCACGAACTATTTTCTTAAAACTATATAAGTATGTTACTTAATATATTTATCACGACGCTTGTGGACTGTGTGTGAAATCATGCATCATCTCTCACGTGTTTTCATACACTAAATTTCTCGCATTAACTAATTATATCGCCACAATTGCACACGATCACCCCATCCACTGAGATTTCTGTCTCATTCCCTCCTGTTTTCTAACCTTTAGATGAAGAGTTCGCTGAAGACATCGAACCTACCGCAGATTGAATCCCTATCCGTGATGTGGAGCGACAATTCCTTTTACTTTTATTTGTTGTTGGACTCCTTCATTTATTTTTGTTTGGACTGTAAGTTAATTCAGATAATCTTTTGGGTTGTATTCGTATACCGCCAGACTTTAAGATTGTAATCTGTACTCGTGTTTATTTTAATTCCGCTGCATTAGACTCTATTTCACTTGGAGTTTGGTATCTTTGGTTTAGATCATTGATTTATTTCTTTTAAGTGATTGATCGTTGTCGCGTCACGTTTGGGGCGTGACGATTATGGTATCGAGCTCGGTGGTAAGATGGAAACTTACACCGAGGCGACCCGAGATAGGACCCTCGGATTGTGTTGGGTAGTACCGCAACTTGACTAATTAAGTGTGAAATTGATTTCAATAATGGCATAGAACCGTATTCGATGTTTATGTTAAGTCGAATTTATACTTGGAGAACCATAGTCGTTTTGATTTGACTTAGTTGACTCTTGACTAACTTTCCTTAGTCATTCTTTTCTTGTTCTTCCTTATCTTTTCCTTACATTCGTCTAATCCGCCTTAGTTTTGTTTGACCAGGATAGGTTCCTCTGCGCTTGGATTGGGTACCACTACTAGGTGACCTAAGTTGAATCTTGGATGAATATTTGAACTCTTTTGGGGTACTGTTATAGTGTTAAGATATCCGGATATTCCTCTATTTGGACGTTAGGTGATTTAGAAAATCATGATTTAGAGATTATAATGCCCGATATGGTGAGACTCGAAAAAATGAGGATATCTCTTGAGAAGTATATGATTTGGATGTGATATATTATGGGATCTAGACACCTAATGATATTACTTTGGGAAAATGATAGTAGGGGAATCACTAAGTATATTGATCAATGATAATACCTTTGTGTTATTCATTCTCAAGTACCTGCACAAGCTTAAGTAAGGGAATTTGACTTGTGGTTTAGGTATCACGGATAAAATACATTAAGGATGTGACTATTATACGATCTCGACTAGACGTTACCACTAAATATCCCCTCCCGAGGATAGACGAACTAATTGATCAACTTCAAGGAGGGACGGTGTACTCGAAGTTTGATTTACAACAAGGATAAATATCAACTGAAGATCTATGAAGAAGACGTTTCCAAAACGCCATTTCAGACCAGATATGGACACTACGAGTTTGTAGTAATGCCTTTCGGTCTGACGAAACGCACCAGCAACGTTTATGGATCTGATGCATCGAGTTTTTCAACCTTATTTGGATCAATTCGTAGTGATATTCATTGATGGCATACTCGTATACTCTAAGTTTAGATAAGAGCATGAACGTCATCTAAAAATCGTTTTGGAGACACTACGAGAGCACAAGCTGTATGCCAAATTCAGCAAGTGCGAATTTTGGCTTAGTGAAGTCGCATTCTTGGGACACATAGTATCCTAAGACCGGGATCGCCTTAGATCCTTGAAGGTATAGACAATGGTTGAATGGAAACAACCAGAGTCTCAGAATCGAGAAGTTTCTTAGATCGGCCGGATATTATCGAAGATTTATCCGAGAATTTCTCCAAGGTAAGCGGACCACTCACTCGACTAACTCGAGAAAGCAAGTCAAGTTTGAGTGGAATGACAAGTGTGAGGCTAGTTTCAAGAGTCAAGAAACGACTTACTACGACTCGAGTCTTAGCCCTTCCAAAGGGAACATAAAACTTTGTCGTCTCAATGACGCATCAAAGGAAGGATCGGGAGCGATGACTCATGCAAGAAGGAAAGGTCATTGCTTACGCATCACGGAAACTCAAGCCGTATGAATCCAATTACCCAACGCATGACTTGGAATTGGCGCAATAGTGTTCGCATTAAAGAAATGGAGATACTATCTATACGGAGCAACATTCACGGTTTACCACATCATAAGAGCCTAAAGTATCTATTCTCTCGAGAAGGAACTCAATTTGAGACAATGGAGATGGATGGAGTTAATAGAAGATTATCACTTTGATATTCAATACCATCCCGGAAAGCAAACGTAGTAGGCCGACGCCTTGAGCGGAAAGGCGAGTGTTGCTAGACTAATGATTCGAGAGTGGAGATCATTAGAAGAATTGAGCACTTGGAATCCGATGAGAACCAAGATCTCGAATTTCATGCGCTAATATTTCGATTAAACCCGATCTACAACGAGATCGAGTAACACAGGGGATTGACGTGCAACTTCAAAAACTAAAAGAGAAGATACTCAAAGGAGAAAGATCGGAATTCTCGATGCGGAAAGATGGGATCATCGATTTGAGAATAGAATTTGTGTACCGAGTGATGAGCAACTTAGGAACAGAATCCTTTCGAAAGCACACCGTTCGAAATACACTATACATCCTGGAGGAAACAAGATGTATAAGGACTTGAAACAACATTTACGGTAGGTAAACATGAAGAACCAGGTAGCAGAGTTCGTTGCGAGATATTTGACTTGTCAACGAGTAAAAGCTGAACACCAACGACCATCCGGTTTATTACAACCGTTGAGAATCCCGAGTGGAAATGGGAACACATAACGATGGACTTCGTGATGGATCTACCAAGGACCAGGACGAGGCGATAATCTTTATTTGGGTAGTCGTGAGATCCGACTCACGAAATCGCACATTTCTTACCCATGAAGAAAACCGACAGCCTGCGTAAAAACTTGCGCAAATTTACATCCGAGAGATCATCCGATTGCATGGAGTGCCGGTCGACATAGTGTCGACAGAGACTCGAGGTTTGTCTCCGGATTCGAAATGCTTACATGAGGAATTGGGTACCTCACTAAGTTTCAGCACAGCTGCACATCCGCAAACCGATGGCCAGTCTGAACGAACAATTCAAACCCTGGAAGACATGTTGCGAGCATGCACATTGGATTTCCAAGGAAGTTGGGATTCGCACTTACCATTGGCCGAGTTCGCTTATAATAACATTATCGTGCCACGATTGGGATGGCACCCTACGAAGCTTTGTATGGACGAAAGTGTAGATCCCCTCTACACTGGGAGATTGATGACCAATGGACTCCGAAGGAGAAACGGAAGTCACCCTCGATTCCAAAAGTCGACTTAGTTCAGGAGGCCATGAAGAAGGTCAAGTTGATCAAGGAGCGGATCCGTACAGCTCAGAGCCGCCAAAAGAGTTATGCGGACAAGAGGAGAAAAGACCTGGAATTTGAAGCCGGAGATGAGGTATTTCTCAGACTCTTGCCACGAAAAGGATTGATCAATCCAAGAAAAGGGAGCAAATTGAGTCCGAGATATATTGGACCTTACAAAATTTTGCGAGAGGATCGGAAAGTTGGCCTCTGAGACTTGAGTTACTAAAGCACGACAAGATGCGGGAATGCACGATGTATTCCATGTGTCGAGATTGAAAAAGTATCAACCGGATCCCGAGCATATCATCACTCGTGATGCTCCTCCTCTAATGGAGAATTTATCTTACACCGAAACCAATCGTAATCATTGACCAAAAGAGATACGTCGGTTGCATAACGAGAGATTCCAATGGTTAAAGTTGTATGGCGGAACCACAACCGAGACGAAGACGCAACATGGGAGATGGAAGAAGACATGAGGAATCAATACCCAGAACTATTCTGAAGAGAATTTGGGGACCAAATTCTTTTAAGGAGGGGAGAATGTGAAGCCCTCGAATTTATTCGAACATGTACTTATCACGTATCGTCTTTGTACTATTTGACAATTCTACCGCGTCGCTTTGACGGGTAAATATTAATGATAAATATATTTCGTCTTTAGTTTCCCTTATTTATTTCTTGTGATCATAATCATTTATTAATTTTATTTCACAATTATGATCACTTGGTTGATCATCATTATTATTGCTTGTGTATTTTTTTTTGTCACCTTAGAATTCTAAGAGACTATTTATTTTAGAGGTTTAAACCTTATAGAATTAAGAATTCGATTTAGATTAAGTGATCATGAGACTTATAAGTGATCAAGGAAATCACTAATTATTTTGGAGATTGATATTATTCACCTATTATCATCAATTTTGGGACATAAAAATAAAATATGGAATTACCACAAATACCCCTTAAGGGACGGCCATAATGGGAATTTTGGTGTAGAAATATCTCCCAACTCTTGTACATGTACACCTTGTGTATTCATCTTGTGTATTTTTACAACATTAATTCAAATCTTATACACAATATCTTATACACCAATTCTTTATTATAAACTTACCCAACATGTTGGAGGCTTCCCAACATTCCATGCCAACATCCTCCTCAATCCCTTCAATTTCATCCTCCCATGCAAGACCACACTTTGACCAATGCCTTTGTCCCCATGCTAGAGACAAGTTGGAAGACATAGAATTTGACCAAAACATTTGTCTCCTCCCCCTCTCCACCTCAATTTTCATCCATAACACCTTGAGGATCAAAAACATTTGATCAAAATATCATTTTCATCCAACACATTCATAATTCAAGCATTTTCTCCAACTTCTCTCTAAAAATCTCCAACATCTCTCTAAGTATATCTTCATCCACTCCTTCATATCTTCAAGAACACTTCTTCATATCTTCAAATCTTCAAACACCATTCCTTCACATCTTCAAATCTTCAAACACCATATCTTCAAATCTTCAAACACCATTCATTCACATCTTCAAACCTTCAAACAACATATCTTCATATCTTCAAATCTTCAAACACCATATCTTCAAATCTTCAAACACCATCCCTTCACATCTTCAAATCTTCAAACACCATATCTTCAAATCTTCAAATCTTCAAACACAATTCCTTCACATCTTCAAACATCCTTCAGAACTTCAAGAACATCTACTTCATATCATCAAACACTTCTTCTTTCTTCAAACAACTAAACAAAAACAAACATTCGTCCTACTTAAATCATAAGATTCGAACCATCACTACCAAGGTAAGGAAAATGTCTTTTTCAATCCATTTTTGATATCACCTAACTCATCTGTTTCACCTTCTAATTTAAGTTTAAGTTTGATTTTGATTTTGAGGTATACCTAGAAGACCTTTGAAGTTGTTAAGAGACTTGTCATCTTGAAGAAAATTGTGAAGAAGTTGGACTATAAGGTAAGAAATGGAATTTTTGGTACCTTTTCTTCTTCTCTTTTTATTTTCCACACTTTGACACTCCATTTTCATTTTTGGAGTTTTAGGGGCTGACTTTGGAGGTTAACATTAAGGGTGACCAAAATCTTGCACTTGGAAGCCATTACTAGTCACACTTTATTCACTACACAAAGTAAGTGTAGTAATTCCAATTTTCTCACTATCTTCATCTCCCCCTTAAATTTTAACCACATTCTTCTAACTCCTATATTTTTTTGATATTCCTTGACTTAGGGGCTGACCTAAGTCACTCCTTCATCGAGAGATTTATTTCATTTTTCCCAACAAACCGCACTTTAAGGTGGGTGGAAAAATCCTTTCAACTTCTAGGTGTTTTAATTCATAAAAATGCATGTAGTATTTTGTTATTGAGCATTTGAGATATATATTATGTATTGCATGCTATTTTCTTGTATCAAGTTGGAAAATTTCTCAAGTGTTGCTCAAAATGCGATTTACCGAAAATTAGGACATACATGTACATTTTCTTGTCATATTTGATAAATTCTTGTATGAGATAGATATATATGTTTATGACTCTTGATATATATGTTTGTATGACATATAACCTGGAAAAGTCGAGCATAATTGATTAAAATTCGATTTTGGACTTAAAATGCAAAAATAGAAAGTTGGTGGACTTAATTGCAAGAAAATAAAACTTAAGGGACCCCTCTGTAATTTTCAATTTTTGGGACTGAACTCAGGTTCAAAAATTATGTTTGACATTTTATTAAAGTTTTAAGAGTTTTTAGATAAATAAAATCAACCCTTAAAAGCCCAAGGACTAGATTGTAAAATTTGAGAAGTTTAAGGGCTATTTTGCAAATTTCGAAACTGTACCAGACCCTAATTTTAAAATTTGAAATTTTAACTCTTAAGGGACTGGAAATAACATATTTTAAGTGTATTCCAAAAATCCAAGTGTTTAGAGCTTGGAAAGTAATTTTATGAAACTTGAGGGACCAAATTGTAAAAGATTAAACTTGAGGACCCAAATGAAATTTCCAGGACTTATACAGCCCATGTACCTGGAAATACTAATTTACCTATAACATAAGTATATTTTGGACTCATGGTTCAAATTTCATAACAATTGGACCCCTAAAAGCCTTAAAGGCAATTATTTCAAAATGGGACAAAAATGAGATTTTCAAAAGTTAAGGGACCTATACTTATGACATTTTAAAACTGCTTTTGTCCCAATATCCCACTAACCTTAGTGACATTTTCCAACTGGAACCACATTAGAAGCCCTTCCGGTTTGTGAGTTCCGATCATTTTAAACTTAGGGCCCGAAATGACAATTTTAACAATTTTGGGGCCAATGTGAGAATTTTATAAAAAATCGACCTCAAAACTTTAAAAACCTGAATCTCCGAACAATTTAGAGAATTTAGGAACTGACCTCATAATTTTTCAAGGTCGGGACATCTATTTATTTAACTTTTAACCCCAAAAGTATTGGTTTTTACAAAACGGGCTAAATTGAAAATTTTCTTTTATCAAGGACCTAACTCAAATTATTTTATTTTACTAAAACAGCCCTGGACCCTCTGACTTCAATTCTTAATTAAAATATTTTAATTTCTCAAAAACCCCTTGACTTATCGGACCGCCTTGACCGATTAATACCCGATCGCGGGCGACTTCCTCGTCTTGCGATTTGAATCTATAACGGGACTTATGTTCCACCTAATCATTCAAGATATCGAAGATTGCTTATCCTCCCGATAATCATCTTCATCCAAATAACTCCACCAACGCCATAATTACCTTACGCAAATTTTTCGAAAACTTTTCATTAACTGCTTCCCGAATCAATAATACTCGACTGCCTGGTTGACTACATGAACTTGTGTTACTTTCCTGCTTGAGTCAACTTGGTGTGTCGAGCTCACGAATCGGAATGGATACGTCGGGGATGGAACCGGGCAAGGCTCGGCTCATGCTATTCCACTCTTCCTACCCCATCGTCCCTAATCCCGCAAATCGAGGGACGGAGTTTGTCCAAGGAAGCGGGTCGTAGTACTTGAGGTATAATCATGATTATGACAAATCCAGAGCCTTGCTAGCTCCACATGTGGGATTTTGTCTTTGCACATGGAGCGATAAGGTGACGCGTCTTGGACCATCTTGCTCGGGGAGTTACAAGGAAGAACGAAGGAATCATTTGCCTCGATCCACACGATTAGGAGTTAATCGGACCCGTTTGGTTGGCGCTACAAATCCGTGCACGCAACCGCTACTTGTATTGCATAGGTTGGCGCTACAAATCCGTGACGAACCGCTTACTTGTCTTGCATAGGATTGGCGTTACAAATCCGTGCAATCCTCCCTGTCTGAACCATAGTGCTGCGTGACCACGAACTATTTTCTTAAAACTATATAAGTATGTTACTTAATATATTTATCACGACGCTTGTGGATCGTGTGTGAAATCATGCATCATCTCTCACGTGTTTTCATACACTAAATTTCTCGCATTAACTAATTATATCGCCACAATTGCACACGATCACCCCATCCACTGAGATTTACGTCTCATTCCCTCCTCGTTTTCTAACCTTTAGATGAAGAGTTCGTTCAAGACATCGAACCTACCGCAGATTGAATCCTGTCTATCCGTGATGTGGAGCGACAATTCCTTTTACTTTTATTTGTTGTTGGACTCCTTCATTTATTTTTGTTTGGGTGTAAGTTAATTCGATAATCTTTTTGGGTTGTATTCGTATACCGCCGGACTTTAAGATTATGTAATCTGTGCTCGTGTTTATTTTAATTCCACTGCATTAGACTACTCTATTTCACTGAGTTTGGTATCTTTGGTTTAGGCTCATTGATTTATTTGTTTAAGTGATTGATCGTTGTCGCGTCACGTTTGGGGCGTGACAGTAATACCCGGTATTAGAATTTGAATCTTAAAATTTAGGGAAATTTTTTCGCAATTTTTAAGGAATTAGATTAGTAATTTATTGTGATTTATAGCTAATTAAGATTATTATTTAAATTATATAATTCGGGTAGAAATTATAAATTTAATTACGGGGCTTCCTATTATTTTCAATCCAAAATCGAATTATTATAAGTCCAATTACGATAAAAATAAGCCTTCTTTCAGTTCATTTGTGGCCCAAATCACCAAACTCAATTTAAAAGTCCATTTAAAAACTTACTATATATAGTTATTTCCATATTTGGAAATAACCAGAAATTAGAAACTTTCCATTCCTGGTAAGAACTTCACTCTCTCATCCTCCAGCTTTTCCGGTGGATGTCCGGTCGCCGGCCACCACCACCGCCGTTGTCGGCCGCCGGCCACCAGCGGTGGAAATTAACAAACCATACCTCATTCAAACCCTTTCGTTGCCCTCGTTCCAAATCCGAAGTCAAAATTTCAATTTGAATCCCCGATCACCGGCCAATCGCCTGTAAAGTTGTAAATTCGAAATCTTTGACTCTAGATCTACGGAGATCCGACCGTTGGATTTTCACAAACCTTATACCGTTAGAAAGCCCATTCAATTAGCTTTCTAACGCCACCTCCCAATCTCAGATCGGAGCTCTAGATCGTCGGAAAATCGCCGGAGACATCTGTAAAAAACCATATTCCGAAGTCACCGGCGGCGCCACCTTTGACTGTCGATTCCCGGCGATCCACCGGTCCAAAATTGATGAGTCTTATACCATTATCTTCGTCTCTTCAAGGGCTTCGAATCCCACCAATCAATTTCATGATCGTAGTTCGTTTCCATCGATAGTCGGAGTTGGAAGTTGACGAATTTTAGCTTGTTTTATTTCTTTTTCCAACTATATTTCCATCTCCATCTCTCTTTCTCTCTCTCTCTCTCTCTCTCTCTCTCTCTCTCTCTCTCTCTCTCTCTCTTTCTCTCTCTCTCTCTCCCTGCCGCTGAGGTGTGTGTGCGTGTAGGTGTGTATGTGTGTGCAGGTGTGTGTGTGTGTGTTTGTGTGTGTCTCAGTGTGTGCGTGTGGGTGTGTGTTTTTTTTTTGGTGTGAGTGAGGTGCTAAGGTGGCCAGAACTCATCGCCGCCGGCCATGAGCGGTGTCGGCAACGGGAAAGGGGTGGAGGTGGTGTAGGGGGGGTTGAAGGTGAGGAGTAATGGAGTTTTGGGAAGGCCACTTAGAATCTGAAATTCTTTTGGACTTGGTTAAAATTTCCAAAAACTTAATTTTGACCCATTTAAGTTTCAGTTTAGTCCCCCTCATATTAACTCTTCCATAATTAGGATTTGACCCCAATTAGGTTATTGAAATTCGAAATTGGTCCCTAGATTTTTGGAACCAATTTTCAGATTTTACTAAACTACCCCAAACCTTTTTAATTAAAATTTCTTAAGTCCTAAGTTTCTCGTTTTCGACCCGAAAGGGGTCAAACGAACTCCGATTGACCTCAAATTTGAACCATAGTCTCGTTATACCCTTCTCATGTGCAAGGTCTATTCAAAATTACCAAAATGCCCCTCTATCCTCCAACTTCAAGAAAACAAGACCCAAACATCCTTATTATTCCGTTTTGCTCCTAATTTCTTCATTTCACATCCAAATGCCCCCAAATTTTAAGGATAGGTTTATATAGCACATTTAAATTATTATATATTATTATATTTCCATTCCAGGCTTCTAAGACATTATTGGGAAATTTATTGTTTAGATTTTGATGAATGCCATATAAAACTTAGAATAGGAAGTTGGCACCCCATTTTTGCTGTAAACTGTATTGTAATAAATAGGGCTGGTCAAGCTGAGTTAAGTCAGCTATGACTAAACATGCAAAAAGACAATCAAGACTAGAAGGAACACTCATTTTGCAAGACAACCGAGTATGGCAAAGAAGAAGAAGACATGGACTCGATCAAGGAACAGTGAGATGCGGTGAGTGGAGTATCGATCAAGTCAACTCAAAATAGCCAAGTCTCAAGTTGAAGTGACAGGAGAGTCATCCAATGATTGGAAGCTGACTCTAAGTCACTTGGGGAAAGCAAGGAAATGCGGTCAAGGCGAGACAACTGAAAGAGATCCGTTGCACAAAATCAAGAGAATTACTTAAACAAGTAATATCTCCATGCTACCTTTCTCGAAGTGCTCGGTCCCCGGGGCGTGCAAGAGGAATAAACCAATGGGAAGCACTACACCGTGTCGAACTCGAAAAGTCAAAGAACAATTCATACGAGGAAGTGGCAATTTCAAGGATCGCAACAGACAAGCCAACGTCCACAAGTGACTTTCAAAAATAAGCTATTTCTTCAAGAGGCGATTTTTGAAAGATCACTATAAAAGGCGAGGAATGACTCGAGAGAAGGTTACAACCACGAATATTCAAGAAATCATTTGAATCAGAACTGAAATATTCTCAAATCATTCAAGATTAATCCTCAAGCCTACATTACGAATCACATCAATCCAACACTCACCGTGAAGGAAAGATAACTTCAAATCGGTTGAAGAGGAAACTTTTGAAGAAAAGGGGTCTACATTCCACGAAGGATTGTAGGAAGGTTCAAGGTCGAACCGGTCTCGAGTTTTTGGAGGGCTTCGTGATCAAATCCAAAGAGCTTGAGCAAGTGGGTTGTAGTAGCAAGCGCAAACCCTGCCTGAAGAAGCGAGTCGTCACGAGAAGCCACCGAGTGATCAAGGCATCTCCAGATCGAGTCCCAAAGGATCAAGTCACTTGTGTGATCAAGACACTTGTATCTGACTATTACCACTTTGTATATCTTGATCAATACCTAGTGGATTCCTCCGGGGAGTTGGAGAAGAGAGGAGTAGAAGAATTACCCCATCTTGAACCTCTATAAAAACTTATCGTGTCATTTACATTTCAAAGACTTTAATTCATGCATCTTATTTGTTTAACTCTGCTGATAAATTTGCTATCCACTTGATAATTTCTAAGTACTAAAACCTAGTATTAAATCATTGCTAAACCAAAATTAAGGGTGTTAAGTCTTCCGCTGAAAACAAACTACAGTTGAGCTAATTCAATCTTAACAAATGACTTATTCTATCAACGGCTCGTCGAGTCCGCTGAGTGACTAACTCTCTTGATTAACTAAATTGGCTGTCCACCAAGGACACAGCTGTGTAGTATCAACTCTGAACTTTAAAAAGGACTAAATCAAAAAGTTGGTATGGTTTATTAAACCCCCCCCCCTTCTAAACCTTACACTCACACCCCTTGGGACCTACAGACATATTATGCTATTTTGTGTAGGAGACGAGATTGAGCCCGGGAACTAGGACTTGCATCATGCACAATCATTTTGCACATCAAAAAGGTGGGGTTATCTTTATACTTAACCGTGTACTATTGCTATTCAATGCAAGTTGACTGTTTAATTAATCATGATTAGTATGTTTTGCATGAATCCCATGTTGCGGTTGTACCGTACATGTTACATATTTATGTGTTGTGGTGACGATCACTTCACATTATGAGCTCGTACATATTATAAAGTTACGGTCCGTCCGTACAAATTCCACGTATGATGCATCTCTGCTAGTTGTAATTAATTACGCAGTCGCTTAGGTGTACCCCACTGAGTGTATTTTCATAGCACTCATCCCACATTATATTTTTCAAATTGAGGCGAAGTATGACACGAAGACTTGGGCATGATGAAATATTTTTGTAGTTCCAAAGTCCCTATTTATCTCTTTCTTAAACTTTGAACTGATAAACCGATGTCTGTAAATAAGTTTTCCTTTGTTTACTGTTGAGATGAGCTGTGACTCATCTACTTATATAATGCTTCCGCTGTATTTTGTGAATTGGGTTAACCCGCCTATGAGCGTGGTTATTTGATGTTGGTTTGAAATGCTCTGTCGATGTTGAAAGTTATTTAAAGTTAGGTACACACTAATGTAGCGTTTCTTATGCCCAAAACTACATTTTTCAAAATTGGGGCGCTACAGGTGAAGATATGATTTATAGAATAAACATAATCATTGTAATATATACGAACAGAACTGACATATAGTGATATTGATATTAGTTATAGTCAAATACTATTTATTATTTTGATAAAATACATATATTATATCTAGATATAATTGATAATATAGACTCACTTTTGGTATAAAGTAGGAATACCATTTATAAAAAAATTCTAATTTTTACACATGTAAAATAGGAACCATTTATAATATTTTCCTAATTTATATACATATAAAGTAGGAATACCATTTACAATCTTTTCTTATAATATTTTCCTAATTTACATAATTACAACGATTTTCTTAAAATATTTTCCTAATCTAAGCATTTATAATAATTACCATTTATAATGTTTACAATTGTTTCCTAATATAAGAAGTAAAAAGAGCGGGAAAAGTATTTTTTCAGACTTCTGCTATTATTATATATATATATATATATATATATATATTGTAAATGGTATTCCTACATTATATATGTATATAAATTAGGAAAATATTACAATTGGCAATAAATTAAGAAAATATTATAAATGGTATTCCTATTTTATTTTATATATGTTTAAAAATTAGGAGTCCAAAACAAAAAAAAAATCCGCTCTTTTTATTTCTTATATTCGGTAATATTTTAATTAAGGAAAATATTGTAAATGATATTCCTACTTTATATATATATATATATGAAAAATATTATGAATGATATTCCTATTTTATATGTATAAAAATTAGGAAAGTTTTATGAATGGTATTCCTAATTTATACCAAAGGTGAGTCTGTACTATCAATTCTCTCTCTCTCTCTCTCTCTCTCTCTCTCTCTCTCTCTCTCTCTCTCTCTATATATATATATATATATATATATATATATATATATATTATTCATATTTTAAATATTATTTAGTCTTTGACTATAATTAATTGAATAATCTATATATATAATAGTAGAAGTTCGAAACAAAAAATTTCCCGCTCTTTTACTTCTAATATTAGGAAAATATTGTTAATCAAATATTTATTTAAATTTTTAATCGAATTTGCAGTTATATTTTTAATTGAATTTGACACTGCTATGTGATCAGATAATTAAAATATATTTAGGGAAAAATTGACAAAATCTTACCTTAAAATAAAATATTCATCAATCTAGAAATTTATTACCTTACAATAAAAGGACAACAATAACATTTTCAAACTGTATAACACTCAAAATGGACATCTAGGTATTATCTTTAAGAAAAAATCTTATTCAAATATTTACCAAAAATAAAATTCGTTCGTCCATTGCATTTTTAAATAAACTTCCTAAATAGACTTTTTTGGGTTGTGAAAATTTCCATCGTATTCTATGATTTCTTTTGATTGATGAGTGATTACAATAATTAATTGTTGATCAAAATGAAAAAACTCCAGGGGTCTATAACTACTGGAAATAATCGATAGACAACGGACGTAGATGTCATGGTACAATTTCTATTCTCTGTTTCAGTTATATCATGTTTACATTCATAATTTTTTAGTGTATTATTATGATATTGCTATAAAATTTGTGGTAATACAACTACAGTTTATATCTAATGAAAAATAGTTTGTTATATATTTTTATTCATGGTTTTTTCTGCCATATTATTATGAATAATATCTCAATTAAACTTTATCAATTGATTATAGAAATCTTTATTCATTCTTTTTTAAAAGTATATAGTCAATAGCATAAAAAATATATACTATATTGCCAGCATATTCACAATGCATTCGAGCCTTTTCTCTTTCTCATTAGTTACTATAAGAAAATAAAATACAATCGCACCATTAACACCCTATTATCTTAAATTATCCACACGTTAATTCTATGATATGAACCCGGTCTAATTTTTTTTTATTTCTTACTAAGTTATACCATAGAATAAAAAATAGCAAGTTTTTGTATAGGTGGGGAAAATGTTAAGGCCATCTTTATATATTTTTATATTATATGTATGAATAAATTTATGAAATGATTATTGATTCTTGAAATTTTGATTTAATTTAGAATTTTTTTTAAAACACTTGAATGATTAGTTTTCACACAATTAATCAAAGTATTGAAATCACAATAAAAAATAACAACAATAATAATAATAATAACATGCATCTAATTTATTACTATATTTGTCTATGTCATTTTTAAAGTGGTGGTACTTTGTATGTTGCAAAAAAATTGAATTATTAGGATCCACATCTACAGATCATCTCTCAAAAAAGTTTGAAAAACCTATAAACAACAAAACATTTGAATTGAGCATTGAAACATATCCATGTCAAAAACCCCTTTCAGTGATAAATGATATTTGTTGACTATATTACTTGGCTTCAAACTCTTTAAGCCGTATATAATATGTTTTAGAGAATTATTGGAAATATTTGTTAGATGATGTTTTCTACAAAGAACGTCAACTGAGAAAATGCCAAGGTATCAGTTATAGACAAACTGTTTTGACTAATGCTATTATATTGAATTATTAAAATTTACTATATTTAATTGACCTTTTTAATCGATTCATTTGATGTTTTCCAGAATTGAATTTGATATTTAAGTCTATAATTGAAAATGTAAATTTTATTAGTAATTTTGAAATTTTATTTTTATTTACTTTATATGAATATTTTATTATTAAAATAAGTATTAAATACCAAATCATATTAATACATAGTTTTAGTATAAACCAATAAAATAAAATAATAATAATACACGTGAATAATAATTAAAATAATAATACATGTGAATAATAATAAAATAATAATATACGTGCAATGCACGTGCAGGATTACTAGTATATATATAGGATTTGGATCAGGTGAGTCCAGATAAGTTATGTGAGTACGTGAGACCAAATCTGGAGCGTTGAGTTATTTTTTAAACGGTTTAGATTAATCATTTTTTGTTTTTTTAATGGTTAATTTATTGGAGAAAAAGACTTTTTGGTAGATCTAACTTTATATCAGTTATTAGGGGGCAGCAATTTTTGGTGGTGGCTTTTCAAATTGCTAGAATCAAGGGATCGGTTTTTATTGTGATATCTCACTTCCATATCTTCTCTTTTGAGTATTGTAAAACTGAAACAAGTCTAACTATTCTTCTCTATCATCAAAACACTCCCTATCTAAGTCCAAGAACTCTCCATCTATCTCTCGCGAAAGAATCCTCTAATCATCTCCCCGACAGCTTTTCTTCGAGACAGCACCAACTCGACGGCAATTATTCGTGGCGGCACAACATGTTCAAGTCGACTGTACTCATCTTCTTAACCGAGTCAACGTCCAAATCGTCTGTGGAACAAGGTTTTTCCCCCCTTTATTTTCTGAATTATTTTTTAGAATTTTTGGGTTAAGTCCTTTGCACAAACATATGATCATGTATAATATTTCTTATTTTATAATAAATGTTTTTTGCTATGTTCTTGATTTAGGTTGGGGTTTAGGTAAATTATTTTCGATGTAACAGGGGGTAAATTATGTTATTGTTATATTTTCTTTAAGTATGGGGGTTTGATTACTGATGTTTTTCACTGCTTATTGTTATTGTTAATTATGCTTATGTATGGTTTGTTTTCTGCTTATGCATGTTTTATATTCTGCTTATTCCTGGTTGGGTTTATGGTTTTTTTTGTTTTTGCGATTTTTGTACTCGTTTTTTGGAAGGTTTTTTTTCTGGGGAGAAAAATTTGTTGTTTAAATTTTTTTTCTGGGGAGAAAAATCTCTTAGTTACTGTAGAGATTGTTTGCTTATTTTTTTTTTTTTGTACTAGTTTTATGAGAAATATATAATCATTGTTGCTCTATAGAAGGTTGGGTTTTTTTTAATTAATGTTAATAGTTGTTCTTCTTGAATAAGATGAGTTTTTTTCCTTAGTGCTTGTATTTGGGGGTTTATGAGAAGATTAATTTTTTAGATCTGTATACTTTTTTAATGTTAAATGTTGCTTATTAAGGATATATGCACTGCTATCATAGACAGAAAATATTAGTTGTACATTGCAGAGATTCGTTTGTTTGCAGAGATTCGTTTGTTTTTTACTGTTAAATGTTTGCTTATTAAGTAGAAAGATCTTGCTAACGTAGGCAGAAAATGTTGCTTATTTTGTTGTAACTGTGATTTTTTGTTAGATGATCGTATGGGTAGATGTATATGAGTTGTTTATGCTTCTAGTACAATTTGCTTATGTGTGTAGTAAATATTGCTTATAAAGACAAAAAATACTTGGTACAAATATATTGCTTGTTAAGACCAAATATTCTGCTTGTGTTGATATAAAATGATGCTTTGATAGCATAAATGGGTTCTTTTTTAGATATTTTTGTCGTGGCTTTGTGTAGATTGATTAGTTTATATAATTGTATGCTTATACAATTATTGATTTTATTGTGTATTTAATATTTTTTGTCAATATTTTTACCAGGAGTATGCATCCAGAGTCTTGCAAAAGTTGTCATGTCTTGGTACAGATGTTGTTGATAAAATCCCGCTGCTTGAAAATGCACTGAAAGAGGTAATAGGGGATGCGCAATTTTGCATAGTCCAAGAAGCAGCCATTTTCACTATGCGTCACATGGAGACGTATGTGGGAGGAGGCATCAGAAATTGGGAGGGTGGGCTGGAGAAAAACAATGAGGCGTAAATATTGATGATGTGCAGGAAATATGCCGTTGCGATTTATTTGGATGATATGAATGAGCAGAGGGAATTGAATATGGGAGAGGCAAAGAAGTTTGCTGGAACAACGTAGGATTATAGTAAAACGATGTTGATGTTTTTTTATTTTGAACAAATGGTTGAACAATATATGTTGTTTTAGATTTTTAAATTTGTGGTTGGGTCTGGTTTAATTTTTAGAGTTGTTAAGCATGATGTAAATGTTATATAAGCAATATTATGGTATAACATATGCAATGTTATATATACAAGCGATAAAATTTTGATGGCGCAATGTTTGCTTTGACAGAGTCTAAGATGAATTTTTGGTGTCCGAAATTTAAATTCATGTTGGGCTTCAGAAATTATTTGTACACTCCGTCCGTTGCTTAGACATATTATTAGTCCTCCCTTTCAAATGTATTATTACTAAAATATATCAGAGTGTATTTTAAACATCTATTGTATAGTCAAGCATGGAACATAGAGTCAATAAATAAGCAACAATGTTCATGTTCATAAGCAACTTTCTAAGAACAGTTAAGCAACACTTTATGTATACCTAAGCAAATGATTGGTCTTAAAAATGTGAAACTCGTGAAATTAATTTAATAGTGAATATGCAACATATATTCAATAGATAAGCAAAAAATATATAGATAGTTAGCAAATTATTTCTTCGTACTAAGAGACACTATTTGACATTTTGTCGTGCATATGCAACAAATACTCTATGGACAAGCAATATAAGTCTGTTATGTAAGCAATATTTCTTTTTTTTTTTGTGCATAAAATGACAGTTTCTTAAGCAGACAATTTTACTGTAAGAAAGCAAATTAAAATCAATAAATAAGCAACATTGATCATGTTCATAAGCACCTTTTGCCACGCCCCAAAATGGAAGTCGTGACACAATTTACCAACTTATGCCAGTTTACCAAACCGACTTATTTATCCTCCAACATACGTCAATAGAATGATAAAATCCGGACTAATTATAAATAAAGGAATAACTAAGTTAGAGTATGGTTACAGCGGAATCCAGAAAAATAAAAATACAACATAATAATTGTTCTCCAGGTTCCTACGCCTTGCTAATACATTAAATAAGTTCAAAGTCTAAATCATCACAAATAAAATCCATCGTCTTAATAAAGTCCATAATACAATACATAACTAAGCCACGTCTTGAGATCCATCGTCGCCATTGTCCTGATACAACTCTTCATCCTCTAGTTGATAAAAGAGGTGGGGTGAGAACAAAAATTCTCAGTAGGTGGGTGCTGGTGTGCGAGTGTGGCTCATTTTATGCACGGAAAATCATTTCATGGAAAACAATGCATGACGTGCATATGACTTTGTCTCATTGTTTGTATAAAGATTTTCCATTAACCATTATGTTAGATTAGTCAGAATCAGTCAAACACTATTAATATTTTATTAAATTTACTTCCACTTTGAATCGGATAAAGCCGAAGCAAATTATCTCACTTCCCTTGGATAAAGCCGAAGCAAATTGTCCCACGCCACTTGGATAAAGCCGAAGCAAATTATCCCACGCCACTTAGATAAAGCCGAAGCAAATTATCCCACTTCACTTGGATAAAGCCGAAGCAAATTATCCCACATCACTTGGATAAAGCCGAAGCAAATTATCCCACTTGGATAAAGCCGAAGCAAATTATCCCACTTCACTTGGATAAAGCCGAAACAAATTATCCCACATCACTTGGATAAAGCCGAAGCAAATTATCCCACATCACTTGGATAAAGCCGAAGCAAATTATCCCACTCGGATAAAGCCGAAGCAAATTATCCCACATCACTTGGATAAAACCATATCAAATTATCCCACTTTAAATTTTCACTTTACTTTTCACTTTCATTCTCAACTTCACTTCCACTTATCATTTCACTTCACATTTCATTTCAATTTTCACTTCACAGCATTTAATTTCACTTTACGTGCACTTAAATTTTCGCGTCAAAAATTCTCTTCCGAGTACTATCTTACTCGTTCGAAAATTTTATAAAATCAGTTAGCAAGTCCGGAGTGATCTTGGTCACATGATCTCCGGTATTTATTTCAAAACAAAACTCGCGGTCTAGTTATCGGGCGGATAATCTAGCCGGTTTTAATAATCGGTTCGGGCATTATGTTCAAGCTCGATATTTTTATTAGATAAGTAAGAAATATCTCTTAAAATATTTATAAGGCAACTGAGTTATAAAATCTCAATTTTAATGTCCTTAGCAATTTTAAAAAAAAAATTATTTTTACTAAGGAGAACATTCCCTTGTCGGGTTTTAAAATTCAATAAGTTTCAATTCCGGACTCGGAAAATAATAAAGTCAGTTCCAAAAATTTTCAAATCCCCATAGGGTTATATTTTTCAGAGGCTCGAGAAAGATTTTATAAAATTTGCATATTCGCCCTCTAGTTTCCAAAAATTTCGATTTTTGACTTGATATTTTAAAGCTAGGTAAATCTTAAACCGGGAAGGATTTTGAGGTGATTGTAATTTTAAAATACTTATTTGGACAGTAATAAGTTGTGGTTAAAACAGTTTTAAAATTTTGAAAGTTAGGTACCTCATTTTCAAAAATTATAATTTTGGCCCAAAAGCGAATTTTTGTCGTTGAAGGCTCGTTTCAAGTCGGATGGTTATAAAATTTGAACTAAAGGTTTAAATATCATATTAAATAAATCTGCAAGTTTTCGAGATACCTTGACTGCCCCAGTTTCGAAAATTACAGTTTTGGTCCTTTAAGTTTTACAATTTTACATTTTGATATCAAACTTATTCCTTATTGTATTTTCTTGCCCGGAAGGGGTCCCAATCTTTCAAGTCACTTCATATATGAAATTTACAGATTATTGGGTCCAATATTTCGAATTTTCAGAGGTGGCCTTCACAGTTTTTCATATTTACTCTTTTGGCCCAATATTTCACAATAATTGCAAAAATAACCCAAGCTTCGATTTTTCTTGCACAAGTTACAAATCCAGAATTCCGTTAATATATAAAAACTTATTTTAAAAATTTCTAAAATATATTTGAACATTCATAGCATCATAAATCATAAAAACATAATGATGAGCAATTTTATTAACATTTTATGCAAGAAAAATATCATACTCGTCTTTTTATTTTCTCAAAATTTCAATAAAACATAAATCTCATAAATAATTGATAAAATTTATAAAACATCATATTATCACATGAACATGCATTTTTGTGCACTAGTAGAAAGAATGATGCATTTTTGTAAAAATATTTTTCACCCATCTCGTAGTAATTTTTCGGGTCGTGGTTAAGATGAAGATCTTCTCAAGAATCCAAGCTCTTGATTCTAATACTCAAAGTTCAGCCCCTAAATGTCACCATATCCATATTTTGGTGTTAAAATTGAGGTCTCAAGTCCAAGGAAATATCTTAAAATAAATGGGTTAATTCTTACCTTAATATCCTTAAGTAGTCTCCAAAAATGAATTTCTCTCTTTCAAGCTTCTAACCTCAACTTAAACTTGTATAGGTCAGCCCCTAAGCTCCAAAATTTCCAATCCTTGAGTCAAAAATAAATTCCTCAAGTTGTCAAGAGGGAAAACACTAAAACCATAATTTCTCACCTTAAATGTGTGTAGTCTTGAATTTCTTCTTCAAGCTTGGAGTCAAGTCTAGGTCACTTAATTCTTCAAGAAAAATTCATCTCAATTGGGTGTAATTTTCGACCAAGGGTGTAAGATGGAGAGGATTTTTTTGTGTTTATGTGTCTAAGTATTGGATGAGAGTGTATTAAGAGAGGTTGTGAGTTGTAGTGAGATGAAATGAATTTTTTGTTCTCTTTCTTCACTTATAACCGAAAATTGAGGGAAAGTTGGCTAAGTTTGTGGCTTGGTGTTGAAAGGTAGTTTAGTGAGGAATAATTGGTGTAGTTGGGAATAAAAAAAATATAGATTGATACCCTCCTAGATGCTTATGGCCGAAAGGTATGTGTAGGATGATAAAAAAATTTGTCTTGTTATTTGTTTATTGCAAATTTTGGTTGGAATTAAGGTTGTCCCCCCACCCCTTTATGCATGTGATCGAAAGTTGGGAGCAAAAATAATATGTTTTATCTTTTGTTTTTTTTTTTAAGATTGAAATAATTAGGTTTATATATATAGGAGGATAAAAATAAAGATGTTAAATAATAAAATGTGTATTTTCTCAATATATATATATATATATATATATATAAATAGGAGGATAAAAATAAAGATGTGAAATAAGAAATGTGTATTCCAAAAATAAATTGGAAGTTGGTTGAGATGAATTATAGAATAAGATAAAATATTTGGATAAGGGTCGAAATGTACTCCTAAATTTTCGAGGGTCTATTATTTCTAAAGTCGTAGTTAACCGATCAAATAATAATACTATAGGAGAATATAAAATCATTAGGCTCGAAAATGAGGAAGGTGTAATTGGCATTGGAAGGAATAAATAAATAAGAATCGGGTCACGTTTCATTAATAATGGGTTCGTGTTACTTAACCAAATAAATAAATCACTAAACAATGTCGTATCTGACGTTGCTAAAATTTGGGGCATCACATTCACCCCTCCTTAAAAGAATTTGGTCCCCAAATTCCTCTTAAAATAGATCCGGGTATTGTCTTCGCATATCGTTTTCAATTTTTTGGTTGTTTCCATTACGTCCCCGGTAAGACCTCAATGGTGAATTCAATTTCCCTATCGGAAGGAAGGGCGGTGAGTCCTTGTGGAAATACATCTGGGTATTCTGACACTATAGGCACTTCGTAGATTTGAGTCTCTAATTTAGGTTTGTTAGTTACAAATGCCAAGTATCCACGTGCCCGCTTTGTGATTGCTTTCCTAGCCTTAATGGCAGAAATGGTTAGAGCCATCTTGACTCGTGCTCTTCCCGATAATTCTACTATAGGCTTTCCAGGTTCACATAACTTAATAGTCTAATGATGACAGTCCATTTGTGCATGATATGTAGACAACCAATCCATACCAAAATTATATTCTCAAAAAAAAAAATCATACCGAAATTAACATCATACTCAGATATGGGCAACAAAATCAAATCAACAGGAAAGGTCACATCACCAATCTTTATTTCGCATGCCTTATACATAACATCTGTTATTTGGCTTGCGCCCATGGAAGTTGATACTTCTAAGCATATAAGCATACGCTCCATGCATGTATAAACATGTTGTACGTAATGTGGTGCAATAAATGAGTGTGATAATCCGGGGTCAAATAGCACTTAAGCATAATGGTTAGATACTAGAAGCGTACCTTCCACCACATTGGTTGCTTCGGGAGCATCATGTCCCGCCAAGGCAAATACTCGGGCTGGTACCCTCGCTTGGTTATTCGGTCCATTCCTAGATTTATGAGGTGGTACGAGTTTGTTTTTCGTGTGTGGAAATCATTGGGCGATCACGTAGTTGATCTTTGATCATTTTGCCACATTTGAGGCATTTCCTTGTTTACGCCAACACCGATCGGTGTATGTCCCGCTTGCGGCGGTGAGAGCAAGTTATGCTTTGATCATGTTGTTTCCGTTGTTAGTCGATCCATTCCACCCCACCCCTTTGTAATTTTGCAGGCGGCCCGATTATTTTCTCAATTATAGGCCTCTTTGATCCCAATATCTTGTTTTGTTGAATTTGCCCGATTCGATTCAAACCCATTTCTACACGAGAGGCGATCCTAACCGCAGCAGAGTATGTATCCATTTCCACTGTCAATAATTGTTTCTGTAGATCTAATCTCAATCCTCGAGTAAATTTATACAATTTGTCCGCCTCAGTACTTATGGAGCCCAAAGCGTACTTTGACAGTCGGTGAAATTCCGATTCATACTGGGCCACGGTCATACTCCCCTGCCTCAAACGGTGAAATTTGTCACGTCTCGCTTCTCAGACAACTTGTGGAATGTTGGTCCCTGAATTCTGAGAGAAAATTGTCCCACGTCCTTCAGGTTCGGTCTTGTTCCCACCTTCTCTCCACAGATTTTCACCAATCATGAGCGGTGGATTCCAATCAAAATACCGCTAAGGTAACTTGTTGTTCCTCGGTATATCGTAGGGCAGCAAAAATATTTTCCATTTGTTCAAGCTAATCCTCAGCCTTGGCATCGTCCGGTTCCCCCTGGAAGACGGGTGGATTGAAACGCAAGAATCATTCCAACACCCGATCATGTGCTTCCCGCACCAGTTCATGCACGTTCCGGTTTTGACCAGTTTGTTGCTGCATGAATAGTAAGATCTGTTGAAGGGCTTGTGCGATCGAGCCGAGCCAATGTGGGGTGGCGGTGGAAGTTCGGGCGATGGATTTCTCTCCTGCGGAGGGTTAAGGTTTTCCCTGTCCATGTTACGTGGTCTCCCTCCGCCTCTTTGACCAGCCATCTGTGTTTAGAATAATTAGCATCCACTCACTTATGTAGATAACATTATGAGCTATGGTACAACAATTAATGATGTATAATATCTAATTTAACGAAGCAATTATTAAGGAATTATTTGTTATAAACTATCCAATAGTGGTGGTTCCCATTACAGGCGAAGGATCATATCCTGGGTTAGCTCGGTGTAAGTTTCTTTCTTACAAACCGAGCTCTGATACCATAACTGTCACGCCCCAAAATGGAAGCCGTGACACAATTTACCAACTTATGCCAGTTTACCAAGCTGACTTATTTATCCTCCAACATACGTCAATAGAGCGATAAAATCTGGACTAATTATAAATAAGAGAATAACTAAGTCAGAGTATGGTTACAGCGGAATCCAGAAAAATATAAATACAACATAATATATGTTCTCCAGGGTCCTACGCCCTGCTAATACATTAAATAAGTTCAAAGTCTAAATCATCACAAATAAAATCCATCATCTTAATAAAGTCCATAATACTATACATAACTAAGCTACGTCTTGAGATCCATCGTCGCCATTGTCCTAATACAACTCTTCATCCTCTGGTTGATAAAAGAGGTGGGGTGAGAACAAAAAATCTCAGTAGGTGGGTGTTGGTGTGCGAGTGTGGCTCGTTTTATGCACGGAAAATCATTTCATGGAAAACAATGCATGACGTGCATGTGACTTTGTCTCGTTGTTTGTATAAAGATTTTCCATTAACCATTATGTTAGATTGGTCAAAATCAGTCAAACACTATTAATATTTTATTAAATTTACTTCCACTTTGAATTGGATAAAGCCGAAGCAAATTATCCCACTTCCCTTGGATAAAGCCGAAGCAAATTATCCCACTTCCCTTGGATAAAGCCGAAGCAAATTATCCCACGCCACTAGGATAAAGCCGGAGCAAATTATCCCACTTCCCTTCGATAAAGCCGAAGCAAATTATCCCACTTCCCTTGGATAAAGCCGAAGCAAATTATCCCACGCCACTTGGATAAAGCCGAAGCAAATTATCTCACTTCACTTGGATAAAGCCGAAACAAATTATCACACATCACTTGGATAAAGACGAAGTAAATTATCCCACATCACTTGGATAAAGTCGAAGCAAATTATCCCACTTGGATAAAGCCGAAGCAAATTATCCCACTTCACTTGGATAAAGCCGAAGCAAATTATCCCACATCACTTGGATAAAGCCGAAACAAATTATCCCACATCACTTGGATAAAGCCGAAGTAAATTATCCCACATCACTTGGATAAAGCCGAAACAAATTATCTCACTTGGATAAAGCCGAAGCAAATTATCCCACTTCACTTGGATAAAGCCGAAGAAAATTATCCCACATCACTTGGATAAAGCCGAAACAAATTATCCCACATCACTTGGATAAAGCCGAAGCAAATTATCCCACATCACTTGGATAAAGCCGAAGCAAATTATCCCACTCGGATAAAGCCGAAGCAAATTATCCCACATCACTTGGATAAAGCCGTAGAAAATTATCCCACTTTAAATTTTCACTTTACTTTTCACTTTCATTCTCAACTTCACTTCCACTTATCATTTCACTTCACATTTCATTTCAATTTTCACTTCACAGCATTTAATTTCACTTTACGTGCACTTAAATTTTCGCGTCAAAAATTCTCTTTCGAGTACTATCTTACTCGTTCGAAAATTTGATAAAATCAGTTAGCAAGTCCGGAGTGATCTTGGTCACATGATCTCCGGTATTTATTTCAAAACAAAACTCGCGGTCTAGTTATCGGGCGGATAATCTAGCCGGTTTTAATATTCGCTTCGGGCATTATGTTCAAGCTCGATATTTTTATTAGATAAGTAAGAAATATCTCTTAAAATATTTATAAGGCATCTGAGTTAGAAAATCTCAATTTTAATGTCCTTAGCAATTTTAAAAATAAAAATTATTTCTACTAAGGAGAACATTCCCTTGTCGGGTTTTAAAATTCAATAAGTTTCAATTCCGGACTCGGAAAATGATAAATTCAGTTCCAAAAATTTTCAAATTCCCATAGGGTTATATTTTTCAGAGGCTCGAGAAAGATTTTATAAAATTTGCATATTCGCCCTCTAGTTTCCAAAAATTTTGATTTTTGACTTGATATTTTAAAGTTAGGTAAATCTTAAACCGGGAAGGATTTTGAGGTGATTGTAATTTTAAAATACTTATTTGGACAGTAATAAGTTGTGGTTAAAACAGTTTTGAAATTTTGAAAGTTAGGTACCTCATTTTCAAAAATTACAATTTTGGCCCAAAAGCGATTTTTTGTCGTTGAAGGCTCGTTTCAAGTCGGATGGTTATAAAATTTGAACTAAAGGTTTAAATATCATATTAAATAAATCTGCAAGTTTTCGAGATACCTTGACTGCCCCAGTTTCGAAAATTACAGTTTTGGTCCTTTAAGTTTTACAATTTTACATTTTGATATCAAACTTATTCCTTATTGTATTTTCTTGCCCGGAAGGGGTCCCAATCTTTCAAGTCACTTCATATATGAAATTTACAGATTATTGGGTCCAATATTTCGAATTTTCAGAGGTGGCCTTCACAGTTTTTCATATTTACTCTTTTGGCCCAATATTTCACAATAATTGCAAAAATAACCCAAGCTTCGATTTTTTTTACACAAGTTACAAGTCCAAAATTCCGTTAATATATAAAAACTTATTTTAAAAATTTCTAAAATATATTGGAACATTCATAGCATCATAAATCATAAAAGCATAATGATGAACAATTTTATTAACATTTTATGCAAGAAAAATATCATATTCGTCTTTTTATTTTCTCAAAATTCCATTAAAACATAAATCTCATAAGTACTTGATAAAATTTATAAAACATCATATTATCACATGAACATGCATTTTTGTGCACTAGTAGAAAGAATGATGCATTTTTGTAAAAATATTTTTCACCCACCTCGTAGTAATTTTTCGGGTCGTGGTTAAGATGAAGATCTTCTCAAGAATCCAAGCTCTTGATTCTAATACTCAAAGTGCAACCCCTAAATGTCACCATATCCATATTTTGGTGTTAAAATTGAGGTCTCAAGTCAAGGAAAATATCTTAAAATAAATGGGTTAGCTCTTACCTTAATATCCTTAAGTAGTCTCCAAAAATGAATTTCTCTCTTTCAAGCTTCTAACCTCAATTAAACTTGTATAGGTCAGCCCCTAAGCTCCAAAATTTCCAATCCTTGAGTCAAAAATAAATTCCTCAAGTTGTCAAGAGGAAAAACACTAAATCCACAATTTCTTACATTAAATGTGTGTAGTTTTGAATTTCTTCTTCGAGCTTGGAGTCGAGTCTAGGTCGCTTAATTCTTCAAGAAAAATTCCTCTCAATTGGGTGTAATTTTCGACCAAGGGTGTAAGATGGAGAGGATTTTTTTGTGTTTATGTGTCTAAGTATTGGATGAGAGTGTATTAAGAGAGTTTGTGAGTTTTAGTGAGATGAAATGAATTTTTTGTTCTCTTTCTTCACTTATGACCGAAAATTGAGGGAAAGTTGGCTAAGTTTGTGGTTTGGTGTTGAAAGGTGGGTTAGTGAGGAATAACTGGTGTAGTTGGGAATAAAAAAAATATAGATTAATACCCTCCTAGATGCTTATGGCCGAAAGGTATGTGTAGGATGATAAAAAATTTTGTCTTGTTATTTGTTTATTGCAAATTTTGGTTGGAAAGAAAAAAAAAGGTTGTCCCCCCACCCCTTTATGCATGTGATCGAAAGTTGGGAGCAAAAATAATATGTTTTATCTTTTTTTTAAGATTGAAATAATTAGGTTTATATATATATATATAGGAGGATAAAAATAAAGATGTGAAATAAGAAATGTGTATTCTAAAAATAAATTGGAAGTTGGTTGAGATGAATTATAGAATAAGATAAAATATTTGGATAAGGGTCAAAATGTACTCCTAAATTTTCGAGAGTCTATTATTTCTAAAGTCGTAGTTAACCGATCAAATAATAATACTAGAGGAGAATATAAAATCATTAGGCTCGAAAATGAGGAAGGTGTAATTGGCATTGGAAGGAATAAATAAATAAGAATCGGGTCATGTTTCATTAATAATGGGTTCGTGTTACTTAACCAAATAAATAATTCACTAAACAATATCGTATCTCACGTCGCTAAAATTTGGGGCGTCACATTCACCCCTCCTTAAAAGAATTTGGTCCCCAAATTCCTCTTAAAATAGATCCGGGTATTGTCTTCGCATATCGTCTTCAATTTTTTGGTTGTTTCCATTACGTCCCCGGTAAGACTTCAATGGTGAATTCAATTTCCCTATCGGAAGGAAGGGCGGTGAGTCCTTGTGGAAATACATCTGGGTATCCTGACACTATAGGCACTTCGTGGATTTGAGTCTCTAATTTAGGTTTGTTAGTTACAAATGCCAAGTATCCACGTGCCCGCTTTGTGATTGTTTTCCTAGCCTTAATGGCAGAAATGGTTAGAGCCATCTTGACTCGTGCTCTTCCCGATAATTCTACTATAGGCTTTCCAGGTTCACATAACTTAATAGTCTAATGATGACAGTCCATTTGTGCATGATATGTAGACAACCAATCCATACCAAAATAAGAATCGGGTCACGTTTAATTAATAATGGGTTCATGTTACTTAACCAAATAAATAAATCACTAAACAATGTCGTATCTCACGTCGCTAAAATTCGGTCGTCACACCTTTATTATAACAGTTAAGCAGCACTTTATATATACCTAAGCAAAGGAACGACTTATCGAGGTAGCAGGCATTTTTTTCCCCAGATCTTAATGGAACGATTTACAGAGGTAGCAGACGTCTTGGTGAAGAAGAAGACTTTAATTGGGGCAATTTATTCGTGATTTTGATTTTGTTTTGGATGGTAAGATATATTGTGGGTAACTGCTCCTATTTTCATGGGATTTGATTGTTTGCTTTGGACTAATATACCCCTATATCTATTTAATTAGGCTTTTTATATATTTTATCCATCTTTAATATTAGCCACTGAAATTTGTCGATCTATGGTACAGATTTGGTCCTATATACTTATATAAGGCATGGTCCCATATATATATATAGACATATTGATTATTTCCCTGCAATAAACAAGAAAGGTATATGTGTTGTATTTATTAGTTGATTAGTTGTTACTTCATACGTTTTTATTAGTTAGAGTGTTTGTTTGGAAAACTTTATTTTTTGACAAAAACTTATATGAGACCGTCTCACGGATTTAGATCCGTGAGACGGATCCATAGTCCATACCCGTATTCAGTACTATAGCAATTTTAAAATTTAAGTGGTGTCAGTTTTGGAAATTTGCCACTCTTTGGGGCCTGTAGTTTCTGTCGAAACTGTCAATGGGAATGACATGGCTTCAAGCTCTTGAAGCTTCTTGCCTATCAAGCCAACCCTCAAGGAAACGTTGTGAAGATTTGAATTAGCTGGGTGTTTCTGGTTTCATGGAGGGAAATTAGGGCCATAATTAAGAAATTTGGAATTAACTGGAGCGAGAATATGTGGGCATCTTCTAGAAATTTTCTTATGGTTAAGGATTTTTATTTTTATTTTTTTCTAGAATCATATGAATGTTATTTTGATTTATATGGAAGATGTTTATCAATTTTTTCAGATGTAATGATTAACTATGTCAGAGGAGAAGACAAAAAATACATTGGGGAAAAAATGGTGCTGAACAATATTTGTGATTAAAGTTCAAAAATGGTGTTATATATTTGGCCCTTTCTCTGCACGCCATGTAAACACCAACACAAGGTGGCACTTTCTAGAGGAATTCACATAACATCAAAAACAATACGCTAGAAAAATTGAACACAAAAAGTTTGTAGTTATCTGTTCAATACATTCCTTAAAATTATGTATTATTTCATCTAAAACTTTTACCTTTTACTTATAAAAATTATTATTTACTAATCCTTTAAAAGTATTACTGTTTACTTGTACTACAACATAAATTATATTAGGTAACACTCAAAAAATATTACCTAATGGCCATAAAATGTTATTATAGACAATAGGTAACACTTTTATGGTACTGCACTTGCCCGTGCTACCTATAGTCTAAGGTATCACTTTTATTAGCTTTTAGTAACACATTTTCAAAATGTTACATTAAGTTTTCTATTAGTAACACTTTAAAGCAATATTTCTAAAGTGTTACATATGAATCTTATGTAACACTTTTTATATTTGTAACACTTTAAAAAAAATACTTCTACAGTGTTACATATGAATTTTATGTAACACTTTTTTTGTAGCACTTTGTAGAAATACTATTTTTTGCCACCAAATAGATATGAACCCACGACCTGTTATTTGTGGAAGTGACAATTTGCCACTAACCTAAGTTGATACTTATTACAACTTTTGCTTTGTTTTATATATACACATACACACACAAATATATAAATTATATTATATGTATATATAATATATTTTATATAATAAAGATTATATTATATAATATATGTATTAAATTATATTATACACTTCATATATCAAATTTTATATTATATAGCATATAGTTTGAAAATCATATTATGTTATATATTAAATGACACAACAAATTAAAACTATAAAAAATATATAAAATAAATTTATCGACTGATAAATATTCAATCGGTAAAAATAAAAAATATATAAAATGTCACGCCTCAAACGGGACGCGACGACGATCCACAACTCAAATACAAATAACCAACCAGTCTAGACGAATATCATCGAGAACCCAATGAAACAGAGTCAAAATAGCGTGGAAATTAAATAACAAGCACAACTTACATCCACAATCCATAATCCAAATTACATCCTCGAAAATCAACCAACGATAACAACTTAAAAGTCAAAGGGTCCTACGCCCTTGATTACAAACCTAATGAATGAAAAGAAAATAGAATAGTCCAACAACAATCACAAGAAACGAGTCTATCAACAACAACAAGAAGTAGTAAATCCAACAAGCGGAGTACAAAGGCTCAATCCAAGGCCTGTTCAAATCTTCAACGAAGTCCTCATCTAAAGGTTAGAAAACGGGTGGGGATGAGACAAAATCTCGATGGATGGGGTGATCGTGTGTAAGTGTGGCGATATATAGTTAATGCGAGAAAACAGATTATATGAAAACGCGGCGTGAGTATGATGCATGAATTCACACACATCCATAAGCGTCGTGATAACTATATTTAAGTAATATACTTATACGATTCAAGAAAATTCATGGTCACACAGTATTTATGTGATTCAATCAAAGACAGTAGGATTGCGTGCGGAAATGTAACACCAATCCCATGCAAGGCGATAATGATTGCGTGCGGTTTGTAGCACCAACCAATGCAAAACAAGTAGCGATTTAACGGATTTGTAGCGCCAACCAAACGGGTCCGATAACTCCTAATCGTGTGGATCGGATCGACAAATGATTCCTTCATTCTTCCTTGTAACTCCCCGAGCAAGATGGTCCCGGACACTGTCACCTTATCTCTCCATAGGCAAAGACAAATCCACAAGAGAGCTAGCTAGGCCCTTGGATTGTCATAATCATGATTATACCTCAAGTACTACGACCCGCTTCCCTTGGACAAACTCCGTCCCTCCATTGGGGGATTAGGGCGATGGGGCCGGAAAAGTGGAATAGAAGCCGAGCTGCCTTGCCTTTCCATCCCCGACGTATCTATTCCGATGTGAGCTCGACACACCAAGTTGACTCAGCGGAAAGTAAATACAAGTTCGGGTAGTCAACCAGGCAATCGAGTATTATTGATTCGAGGGAAGCGATTCAGAAAATTCAAACGCGAGTGGCAATTATGGCGTTGGTGGAGTTTTTGGATGAAGATGATTATCGGAAGGATAAGCAACCTTAGATATCTTGAAAGATTAGGTGGAACATAAGTCCCGTTATAGATTCAACATCGCAAGGCGAGGAAGTCACTCCGCGATCGGGTATTAATCGGTCAAATCGGTCCGATAAGTCAAGGGTTTTTGGGAAAATAAAATATTTTAATTAAATCTCCAAGTCAGAGGGTCCAGGGCTATTTTAGTAAAAGGAAAAATAATTGGGTTAGGTCCTTTATAAAATAAAAATTACAATTTAGCCCCGTTTTGTAAAATCAACACTTTTGGGGTTAAAATTGAACAAATAAATATCCCGACCTTGAAAAATTATGAGGTCAGTTCCTAAATTCTCCAAATTATCCAGGGATTCAGGTTTTTAATGTTTTGAGGTCGAGTTTTTATAAAATTCTCACATTGGCCCCAAATTTGTAAAAATTGTCATTTCGGACCTTAAGTTTAAAATAATCGGAACTCACAAACCGGAAGGGATTTTAATGTGATTCCACTTGGAAAATGTCACTAAGGTTAGTAGGATATTGGGACAAAAGCAGTTTTTAAAAGAAATAAGTGTAGGTCCTTTAACTTTTGAAAATATTATTTTTGTCCCATTTTGAAATAATTGCCTTTAAGGCTTTTAGGGGTCCAATTGTTATGAAATTTGAACCTTGGGTCCAAAATATAATTAAGTTATAGTTAAGTTAGTATTTCCAGGTGCATGGGCTGCATTAGTCCTGGAAATTTCATTTGGGTCCTCAAGT
This sequence comes from Rehmannia glutinosa, assembly GCA_016081115.2. NCBI lineage: Eukaryota > Viridiplantae > Streptophyta > Magnoliopsida > Lamiales > Orobanchaceae > Rehmannia > Rehmannia glutinosa. Next base: position 53,567,266 of record CM071932.1, read on the forward strand.
TTAGTATTGTACACATTAGTCCCTCAATTTTAGAAAATTTACTTTCCAAGCCCTAAACACTTGGATTTTTGGAATACATTTAAAATATGTCATTTCCAGTACCTTTATAATAAAATTTTCAAAATTTAAAGTTAAGGTCTGGTACAGTTTTAAAATTTGCAAAGTAGCCCTTAAACTTTCAAAATTTTACAATCTAGTCCTTGGGCTTTTAAAGGTTGATTTTATTTATCTTAAAACTCTTAAAACTTTATTAAAATATCCAAAAGTCATTTTTGAACCTGAGTACAGTCCCAAAAATTGAAATTTGCAGAGGGGTCCTTTAACTTTCATTTTCTTGCAATTTTGTCCACCAACTTTCCATTTTTACATTTTTAAGTCCAAAATTGAAATTTAATCAATTATGCTCGACTTTTTCAGGTTATAAGTCATCCAAAACATGGATTTTAAAGATCATACACATGCATGTCCAATACATACAAGAATTCATCAAATAAAACATTAAATTGTACATGCATGCACCTAAAATTCAATAAATAGCAATTTTGAGCAACTCTTGAGAATTTTCATGATTTGATACATAAAATTGACATGCAATACATAGATTATATATCTCAAGGCCTCATGTTCGAAATTCTACATGCATTTTAATAAAAACACCTAGAAGTTGGAAAGTATTTTTCCACCCACCTTAAATTTGGAAAATTGTGAAATAAAAGGATAAATTTCACAATTTTTGGATGAGGTCACTTAGGTCAGCCCCTAAGTCAAGAAATATCAAAAATTTGATGTTAGAAAAATGAGAGAAAAATTAAGGAGAAAAAGAAGGAGATAAGAAAATGAGAAAGACTACACTTTACCTTGTGTAGTAGGTGATTGGAGACTAGTTGAAGCTTTAAATTTGGAATTTTTGGTTTAACTCCAAAATCACCTAAGGTCAGCCCCTATTTCTCAAAAATGAAAAAGGGGTGTTAAAATTTGAAAAAAATAGAAAGAAGATGAAAGAAGGGCTCTAGTGTCCAAATCTTACCTTGTAGTCCAAATTTCTCTACTAGATCTTCTTCAAGTCTTCAAGTTTCACCACCATGCATGCATGTCTCCAAGTGGTCTTCTAAGTACCTCAAAATCCAAAATATAAACTTAAGTTAAAAGAAGAAGGTGATGAGTAGAAAGAATTTAAGTTGAATTGAGGAGTGAAATTTCTTACCTTGAGAAAAGGGGGTGTTCGAATTTTTGAGTTTTAGTGGTAAGATTGTTTGTTTTGGTTTAGATGTTTGAAGAAAGAAAGTATGTTTGATGTTAGGAAAAAGATGTTCTTGAAGATATGAATATGGGTTTGAAGATGTGAAGGGCTTGTGTTTGAATATTTGAAGATGTGAAGAAGTGGTACTTGAAGATATGAAGAACTTATGTTGAAGATTTGAAGATGTGAAGAGTTGGTGTTTGAAGGTTTGAAGATGTGAATGATTTTGTGTTTGAAGATTTGAAGATGTGAAGAGTTTTAGAGAGAGGTTAGAGAGAAGGAGGAGAATTAGCTTGAGAGATTAAAATGTTGGATGAAAATGAACAAATTTTGTTCATTTTCTTCAATGTGGCTGTCCACATTAGGGGGGGGGAGATTTTTTTTTGATTAATTTTGTGTCTTGCAAATTGTCTCTTGAATGGAGACAATTAGACTAGTCAAAGTATGGGCAAGGTATGGAAAGAGAAGGAATGTTGGGAAGACTCCAACATGTTGGGAAAAATAGTATTAAAGAATTAATGTATGAGATGATGTGTATAATGTTTGAATTAATGGTATAATTATACACAAGATGACTAATATAAGGTGTAAGTGTACAAGAGTTGGATGCTATTTTTACTCCAAAATCATCACCATGGCCGTCCAATATAAGGGCATTGTGGTAATTCCATAATTTTTTTTTGTCCCAAATTTGATGATAATAGATGAAATATATCAATCTCCAAAATAATTAGTGATTTCCTTGATCACTTATAAGTCTCATTATCACTTAATCAAATAAAAATCTTAATTCTATAAGGTAAAAGTCTCTAAAATAAATAGTCTCTTAAAATTCTAAGGTGACTAATAAATACAAAAATAGTAATAATGATCAATCAAGTGATCATAAATGAGAAATAGAATTAATAAAGATCATGATCACAAGTAATAAATGAAATGAAATAAAATACAAAATATATATTATTAATAATTACCCGTCAAAGTGACGTGGTAAAACAGCCGATCAAATACATAGACGACAATAAGAGTCAATTATATGTTCGGAAAAATCGGGGCTTCACATAAATATAAAATTAATTTACCGACAGATAAAAAAGTTCTAACAGAAAAAAAATAAATAATAAAATAAATAATGAAAACATATACCGACGAAAAAAATTCCTAAGTAATTACCGACAACATCAATTTTTATTGGTAATTTTTTTAAAAAGTAAAAAAAAATAAGGTTAACGATGAAATTGGTCTCCGTTAGTAAAATTAAAAAATAAATAAATAATAATAATAAAATATATACATGCACATTTTCCGTCGGTATTATGACGGAATTAATTACCTCCATAAAAAATAAAAAAATAAAAGCAAAACTAAAATACTTTGTAAAAAGAAAAAAATCAGTTAAAAAAAAAGAGTACATGATGTCTACAATTTTTAGGTTTGGTGATTTTTTTTTGTCTTCACCTATTTTGTGACATCAATTAATTAAATAAATCGTTGACATGATTTAGTGATAGTTATATAATTTTGTGTTACTAAAATATAGTCTAAAAAGTGTTACAATCAATAAAATATAGTGTTGCCAAGAGTGCTTCTTAAATAAAGTGATACCTATTTGCGTTACAAAAGAAATAAGAAAAAAAAATGATATTAAAAAGTGTTATTTATATAAAAGTGTTACATATAAGCGTTACATATTGATAAAAATGTTACCTATTTCGTTACAAAAGAAATAACAAAAAAAGTGATACTTAAAAAGTGTTACTTATATAAAAGTGTTACATATAAGCGTTACATATTGATAAAGTGCTAAAAAAGTGTTACACAAATATTGTAATGTAAAAAGTGTTACAAACATGTATTACATATGTACCTTATGTAAAAAGTGCTACAAAATTTGTGTTACCTAATGTCATTTATGTTGTAGTGTTGGAAAGTATTGATTTTTATTGTAAAAGTATTACTTATTACATCTTTTAAAAGTATATACTATTTCTTTAAAACTATTACTTTTTACTTGAAAAGTAATATTTTTACCTAAAATTTGCTACTTACTAATTCATTTATAGGTTTTTCCTTGAAAAGTATCATTTCTCCTATGAGAAGTATACGTTTTCAAAGTAATTGACATTATTTACTTACACAGTTATATATAACCTTGTGTAAGAGTATCATTTTTTATTAAAACAATATCGCTTTTACTCGAAATGTATACGTTTTTAAAGCAATAAAACTGATATTATTTATTTATAGAGTAGGTCTCTTGTAAGACGGTCGCACAGTGCGATGAATTGCACTTTTAGGGTAAAAAGTGATATTCGTAGTATAAAATGTGATATTTTTTGTGTAAAAAGTGATATTTTATCTGGATACACTTAATTTTAGTGTATTCAGACAAGGTATCACTCTTTACACCAAAAGTTTCACTTTTTACACTAAAAGTATCGCTTGTCGTATCGTCCGGCCGTCTTACACAAGTTTTTGCCATATTTGTAAAATTATATACATTCTTGTTTAAAAGTATCACATTTTCTCTAAAAAGTAAATTTTTTAAAATTAACAAACCACTTTAAAAAAAAGTAACAAATCTAAATATTATTTACTTATAAAGTATATTAATAAATCTAATATCTCATACAGTCTTGTTTTAAAGTATCATTTTTTTATTCAAAGCGTATCACATTTACTTTAAAAAGTATCATAAGCTATTTTATGTGGAATTATATTTACTTTTAAGTTGAAGACTAGTATTACTTTTCTTTTATTAGAAAATTCATATAAGAATGGATATTGAAACAAGCAGTGCTCCTTTACATGATTGCTTGTATTTATTGTGTACGGATGTGGAAGATTGGATGACCAAAATGCTCTGCTAGACAAATTTTATTTAATTCAACAAGGATGGCCTTAATGGGATGCGCACCAAAACAACCAGATGTCACGGAAAGAAATTTCAGGTGTCCGGCCGTGGAGCAAGAGACCACTCGATTGCTTGTAAAAACCAAACCAATTCACTTAATAAAAGATGGATGGTTAATCCAAAATTAAAATAGAAGCAGCAAAACAGTTACATTGAAGCAAAGGAAGCTTACAGACGAGCCGTTTTACTTGGACCAATTAATAAAAGGATGTGCGATTTGGGTATATCTCTGATGAAGCAAGGGAGAAAAAGGTGAGGGGAAAGAGACATTCGGAGAGTGAAGCAGTTTCATCGAAGCCAATTCCTTTTCCTTTTTCCTGTTTGTTTATCGGATTTTAATTGTGGGTATTGGAGCTCCGTCTCACGGATTTAGATCCGTGAGACGGTTTCACAGGAGACATACTCATATATTTTTGCCTTGTATTTTCCTTTCCGTTCACGGTTATATAAAGGCTTTCATTTGTATCTTCCATTTTCGATATATACAAATAAAAACAAAATTCAGCTTATGCAATGGATCCAGAAATCTTGCAAGGTATTCAGAGCTAGGTTGTAAATAGAATTTCATGCAGGGGCAGTTCTGGGGCGACGCAGGTGGTGCCGCTGTACAGAGTCCCCTCGGGCAAGGATCCCGCAGTTATATATATTTATTTATTTATAAAGATTGATGTAAATAACAAAAAAGTAAGATGGCATAGTGGTTTAGACTTTATTTTCATTTGAAGGTCTTGTGTTCAAGTCAAACGACTACAAAATTAAATATATTTTTCTCCCCTTTTCCTAACTTTAACTTTTGTTTTTTTTCCAAAACAAAAACTAAAGTTAAAGTGATTTTTTGTTGTTTTGATTGACGATATGATTTATCTTTGCAAAATAATAAAAAATAAAAGTCACTTTAACATTGCATTGTCTTTGATTTTAATTGAGAGTGAATTTCTGAACAAAAAAATGATTATGAAAGATTGATTATGACTTGCAGTAAAAATGCAAGAAGATCAATTTTTCATAGCTAATTCATTAATATTTTTTTTAGTCTTTTATCTATGGTAAATTATATTGAACAATCTTTTTGTAACTTTATTTTTAATGAGACCGAAATGGTAAAAGTTGGATCATGAAATTTGTATTATTACGTATCGTATTTTATATTAAGTCAACAAAATTACTATATTATTTTTGTTATTTTTATTTTTTTATACATAAACACAAGGGGCCCATTATTATTTTTTTACTCTAGGTCCTTTGAAACCGAAGATCGACTCTGATTTAGTGGCAACTCATTATAATCAAGTTGTTGCTTGAGGTAGCTACGGCTTTAACGGAGGCAAAAACCAAATTACTCGTGTTAGTGCAAATCAAATGATAATGAAGGAATCGTCTAGGAATGATTTTGTTGGTAGCAAATCAGTTGACAAGTAGAGATGTCAAATGGGCCAGGCCGGAGTTGTTACTTCGAGCCAAAGAGAAAATCGGGTCGAACCCAATTTTCATCGGACTGTCATTTTTAGGCCCAAGCCCGACCCAACTTATAAAAATACACATGAAAAGTCGGGCTAGCCCAAATTTTCGAGCCAAATAGGCCCGATCCTTTTCGGGCCTCCGAAATTGAAGCCCAACCCAATATTTTTACCAGACTGGTCGGGCGTACCCATTGGGCAGGACTGATTTTGACATGTCTATTGATAGGTACCAACTATATGTCATGGATTAGATCTATGCTTGTTGCATTGGGTGCAAAAACCAAATTAGGTTATATTGAAGATAGAATTACCAAACTACTGAATATTCACTTGAATATGAACACTGGAAACAATGGTGGAGGAAGGAAAAATTTACGGGTTGACCGACACACAAAAATAGGGTGGGCCAGATAAAAAACCTAAAAAATCGAATAAATCCTAACTAAAATATTTTTAAATTTTTTTTCTTAGCATAATTCTTTTTAAATTAACTGATGTAAAATTCTTATAAAAATTTCAATTATGCCACCACCCTTGTCACACCCAAAATTTTTCAAAAAAACCAATGTAATACAATAACGTCAAATGGGGTACCACTCCATGTGCTCAGATTTAGGATCCTAAAGAGATATTATCCAGAGTACAAATGACTAAAAATCATAAATACAATTGAAGTCTACTCTATAATATATAGTTAAAATAGGCTGCAAGTCCCATAACTATTACAAAATAAAATAGTTACATGTTCAAAGGCTGCTACATAAATCCTTCAGAAGGAAACTTCTAGACTGAGTTAATATTGATCTGTAAACTTGATGCCAGTCTCATCAATCTCAAAATATTATCTCTCTGAAAAGTTTTTATAAAAATTGTGGGGTGAGCTAAACGAGCCCAGTAGGTTAGGGTAGGAGAATGCAATATTTGTTTGGTTGAAAGATGAAATGTTTCATTTACTTGAGCAAAGTACTTGAGGGCTTAAAAGACATTTAGGTATGCATGATAATGGTGAACATAAGATTTATTTAGTGCATTGATCAAGAACATATTGCAATTCAATAATGATATATTAATTTTTGATGCGATCACATTGTACAACAGTTAGTCAAGTACAGTAAATAATTTGCTTTTCAAACGACCAATAGATATCCAAAATTTTAAAATAAATAGTGGATATCTCGTTTTGAAAACAAAGTATAAACAATTAATTAATTCGTTCGTCAGCCTGAAACAAGAAACGTAGGATCAGTGTTGATCGGACACTGACCCTGTCCGTTCTCCTTATTGCTCCCATCAATATTTGGCCGAAGCCCTGTCACCTTATCCCTCCCCGTAAGCTCGACGTCTCTTTAGCTATGGGCTTTTGCCCAAAGATCGTCATATTCATGAATATACCGTTCTTCGACCCAAGTTTCGCCGCCGTCTCCGTCCTGATCAGAAAGTGGGACTAGGCACATGGGTAGTCAAACAAGGACCACAGGCAACCTGTTCGACCCATTGTCTAACCTACCCACACCGCAATACACTCAAACAGTCAGTATTTTGTCAAAGTGACATTTATTTGCCCAAAGGCCGAGTCAAGCAGTTACAACAATTAAAATGCAGATAAAAATGTAAATACAAACCATCAATGATATAACTCATGTTGTCTTTAACCATTTAAATTATATTAAAAATAGTGTATACAGTGAAACCATGAAATAGTTTGATATCGTGAAGTTCATGAAGTAGCTAATGCCGTGTAATTTATGAAGTTAAAAGCAAACCCAATATTCTTTAAAAAAAATGACATTTTACCCACTTTTATTCTGATATCTTGTCAAGTTTCGGTCAACAATGGCACCAAAAGAAACCTTCATTGGTTTAGCGTCTCCTACAACAAAAGGATCCAAAATTCTTTAGGTCTCTCAAAAAGAATAGGACTAAAATAAATGATTCAGATTTTTCTTCCTTCTATACAACTTTGAGATGGTGGTGTGAAACTTTTATTGCACATTTTTAAGAATTTTAACATAACAATAACAGCACATAGCCAATATAAATTATAATATAATCATTCACTTTATATCAATTTTATTCAAAATGAAGTATGATTAGATTTAATCTTCTTAACGTTTTTGTCAAATTTTAAATTTTGAAAACTTAACCATTAATTCTAAGCTTGTCAAGAAAAGAGATAAATACACTTACCCATCCGAACTATACTGATTTTTACACTTTACCCTCCAAACTTTAATTCGTGACACTTTGCCCCGAACTATGAAAATCATTACACTTTACCCTATATGGACAATTTTGCCCCTAGGTTTTATCCTTTTAAAACAATAGTTCAAGTTATCCCTTTAAACTCTAATTTGTGGCAATCTACTACATAATAATAAATTTATTGCATTGATCATTAAACATGAAATTTTTTCTCCATAATCAATTTGTTTTTCGGATTATTCGAGAAACGAGAATTCTTATTTTATGTCACTTGTCTTGTTCGTGGCATTGTTACACCTACTTAGATCCAGTCTCTATGCAGAGGTTTTAAATGGATCATGTCAGGTTTCCAGCCTATAAACTCAACAGGACATACTTTAACCAAAATTCTCATTTCCAATATAAATCCGTATACAAATTAGGTATATAGACTGAAAATGAACATAGTCCATTACGACCATATCAGGCCCAACATGCTTCCGTAAAATTAATAAATCCCTTAAAATTCATACATATTTTGACCGAAACAGCACCGGGTTAAATGGTTCGCAACACCACCAAAGAGGAAAATTACGCCCCGGATCGTTTGACAAACAGCTCCTCACTGTTCAACCTCACCCTCAGGGAAGATGATCTGCAAGTTATCCGACTCCTTCAGAAACTATTCAGCACAGCCTTGGTTCGTTTCCTACTCCAGGCGTATAAGTAATTTTTAAACGGGATGAATTAATAGTACATTATGAACACATGTTGAAGCAGAAAGCCTCTTTTTATTAAGAACTTATAGAAATATTTATTACATTAGTAATCTCCTTTTGGGAGGAGAATCTTGGTTTAGCCTCTCATAGCTGAGGCTTGCACTCGTAAATACATAAAAACTTAAAACTAAAACACTCAAAATATTACAAATTTTTCACTCGATTTTATTGTAAGAAAACTAAGGAAAATGTTCGATGTCCTCGCTTCCTTCAAATCCCGCATTTTATAGAGGTAAGTCCGGACTTCAAAGGCGGACTTCAAATCTTGCTTGATATATATGACGTCATCACGCTTCGTCATATCCCACATTATTGCCTCGCCACCGTGGTTTTTTTTTCTCCCGCGTGACTCGGCCCATGTGATGTTTGTCGGGAATCTTTTAAAAATTTGGTTTACGTGGTCCCCGAGGATAACGCGTCTTGTGAGTCGGGCCCTTATCCTTTCCAAATGCATGATCTTGTCGGTCGGGTTTGGGTCGAATCCTTTCCCAAACTCGGGTTCCTTCCTCGTTCGGGGCATGCTTGACAGATCCGGTCGATCCAACGGCCAACATGCGCCATGTTCACAATTCCTAGGTAAGTTTCTTTGCTTGCCGAATCTTGTTTTCCCAGAGAATTCTTCTTTTGGTCTCGAAGAGTTTTTCGCAAACCCCGTGGTTGATCCGGTCATCGAATTCAAAAGGAAAGATCCATTCGCCGAATGCGGAAGAACTTGAATGGATATTTGACTTTGTCCATTTCGATTAGACAAACCCAAAGACCCCATGCTCGCCTGGTAGAAGCTTCGTCTTGAAAAATGCTCCTACTAACATGGTCCTTCTTCCCGTGGAACTGCTTAATGTATTTTAAAGCATTTCCATCCTATCTTCTTAGCTTGATGAAATGAAAAGCTTCATTAAAGCCTTTCTTCGATGGTTCGGAGCCGCACCGATAAAATACGAGTTCCAAAATATCTCCTCCGGCCAGGTGTGGATTATTGGCCCAGGTCAGTCTCGTAAATCGCTTCCCCAATCCATTTAGGTAATTTTGAAATTTACGGGAATCAGGTGACACGGTATAGATTGAAGCTAAAGCTCCAAAAGTATACCATTCCCCGTACTTCATTTGGATGACTTCCTGGTTTCATCCAAACTCGGGATACTTGCCGAGATATCAACCATTGTTTTTTCGGGTTAATACCTTGTCTTGTAACTAGTTTCTCCCATTTCGGTTGATATACCCGCATAGGAGAAATCTTATTCTCATCATTTTGAACCTTAGATTTTCCTGTCAGGCCCAAGATTCAACTCCCCTCTTTTACCCCGCAGGTCTTTGGGTTGACTTGAAGACTCGGGTTGTGACACCGGAGCTTCAACATTCGTTAATTCTGATTTGTACACCCTTAGGGGATGCATCACCCGCAACACTTGTGATTATGGTACTTGAATCCATAACCTCCGGGTTAGAGCCCCGTACTCTCCTACCCTTTTTGCACCGTAGAGATGCGGCTGGAAGAGAGGCCCTTGCGGCGCTAAGAACAATTGTCCTTGAGCAAACCGGCATGCTCGTATTTGATTAGAAAGCAGTTACGTCACCACTGTTGAAGTCGTCCGGCAACTCGCATTGAGACATAACGCCCCAAAATCTCATTCTGACTCTCCCAGGTTTTCCCGAGATGTCTTACTCGTTTAAGGACCTCACGACAACGCGTCCTTCCATCTCGTGTCAAGAAATCTGCAAGAATATTTTCATGAGATTTTATAATGACAATATCATAATCATAATATTGACATTCACTTGCCATCTAAGTAATCGAGCCTTTTCTCGTTTTGATTCAATTTTATTTTTCGAAAAGCCTTGACACTTGAATTATCAATTTTTAAAGTAAACTTTTTAGCCAGTAAAAATAGAGGCCATTTTTTAAAAGCCTTTATGACGGCAAAGAATTCTTTTTCGTTAATATGCCACCGAGTTGCTTCACTAGGGGTGAATAAACCGCTCGATATCTGCATGGCACTTCCTCGTTTGGTGTGACTTTCGTAAGAATCGCCCCACCAATCATCATTGGCATCGTATAAAGAACCGTTCGTCCTCGTCTTTGGGAATTGCAAGCTTTGGAAGCTTTTTACAAACTTCTTTAAGTTGCTTAATTCCTTCTTGATGTTCATCTTCCCATTTGAATCTTCGTGCATCTTTTTTAAGTAATGGGCTAAACACCTTCCTAGTATGCTAGATTGTTAATAAACATTCCAAAAAATTAACAACTCTAGAAAACTCAAGTCGCTTCTTGTCTTTTAGTGTATCCGGGAATCCTCGTATCTTTTCCACAATATGATTATGTAGAATGATCCCGCATTCATCGATTTCAATTTCGAGGAATTCAATCTGTCTTGTTGCGATTACACGCTTTTTTTCTCAAAGCACTAATCCTTCTTTTTTGTGACAAACATCCAAAAATATTTCCAAATGTTTGAGATGCTCCTTCATGTTCTTTGATGCGATTAGAATATCGTCGATATACACGAACATGAAACTAAAATAATCTTTGAAAAGATTATCCATCTTTCTTTGATATATCTGGGGTGCGTTAGCCAATCCCATAGGCATCACGTTCCAAATATAGTGTCCCTGTGGTGTAGAGAAAGCTTTAAACTTCTTACTTTCTTCCTCTATCTTAATCTGGTAGAATCCAGACTTGCAATCGAACTTTGAGAATATCTTGGCACCTTTGATGCAGTTGACTAGATGTTCTCGGCTTGGGATATAATATCCGTCGAACTCCAAAATGTTATTAATCCCTTTGTAATTAATAACAAGTCTTGGCTTTCCTCTTTTGATTTCTCCATGGTTTCGACTAAGAACCCTGGATCGGCCTTTGTATGGAGAAACTCCCTGGTGAAATTAACTTAAGGTCAAGATGTTCCTTAAGTATCTTCTCGCATATCCTCACGATCTTCCCGGTTCATAAGGATTGGTTTGAATCTCACGAACTCGTACTCCTTTCCTAGGGTTTAACCTTTAAGGAGGCTTTAAGCTCGTTCTTGTCCCACCATGCCAAAGGATCTTCATGATAATTCCTTTGGATCTTCTTCTTGACATCCTCGAGTGATATTTGTTCCTCTAGGGTCACGCCACTCTGTGGATTCTCCATTAGACTCATCCATAATTCTGCAATGACTTCTGGAGTAACTCTTTGTTCTCCTTGTACTCACGAATGAATATAAGTTATTATCCCATATCTTTTGATCCTTCGAATGGAACCAAATTGTCATAGGATAATAAAGCTTCACCAAATTTCCTTCGATCCGCCATTTTTGGATTGCGGTTTGGCTTCATCACCACGCTTGCTGCGAAAATTAATAGGCATTTTTACGTAAAATGCTTCCCGCGATCTTTGGACAATAATCTTATGATCACATAAGGTTGTGAAAATAAGTCTTCTTGTCTCATTCTCTTGTGTGAATCGCTTGAATGATTGTAGGAAATTGTTTCCTAGCAAAATATCTCGCACTGTATCATGGAAATAGATTGGTGGCGTTTTCACCTTGTACCATGGGGTACCGCTGCGCCTCCGATCATGATTTACTCGCTTGTTTAATTCCTTGTTAAGGATAAGAATCCTTTTAGAGAAATCTCTTCCTATGAATAGCTGGTAAATCTTCTCCAATATCTTTAGGAAAAACATCCTGCGGTACATATTCCTAAGACTTTGAATCAATATAGGCGTGAAAATACTCGGCTTTGTATTCGGCATATAACATTCCGATGGAAATGTATATGGAGAATGGACTAGTGGTCATCTGATTCTGTATCTTTTATTGGCCACTGTGAACTCCATTCCTTCTTGTAGTCTTTCCCAAGGTTTATGATCCTCAAGAAATTCAATTCCCAGTATTAATTGCTCTGGGATTTTCCCTGCAACTCCTGTGATAGTAAGCTCAATTTCTCCTATCTTCAGGCTTCCTTGATACCTTCCAACTATTGGTTGTTGGAGATAATATAGAACATCACAAGGAAAGATATTATCCTTTTGAGTGATGTCGAATATTACTTCAACTTCTCGCCATCCTTCTGGACATTTTCAGCTCTCCTGCTGTTTTGAAAACATCTGGGATACGATGAACTATACTTGGTCTCTTTTCTTCCCAACGGCTGCTACTCGTCATTCTGTCTTATTGGAAAGACATCCTTCTAGGCTCAACTCTGAGACTTCGACTTTTGTTGAAGACTGGTTGATCTTGTATTTTCATATCGAGCTCCTTGATGGTTGGAGACTCAATAATTTCTGGTAAAACCACCCTGGCAAAGTCCTCGAAGATTCTTGGGACTTCAATAAATTCTTTTCTCAAGAATACTTCTGAATGATGTGTATTCGAGAGAGCATAGGATATCTTGTATGTGATCGAGTAGGGTCTATTCCCCTCTTTCATCAAATCATCTCTTTGAAAATCTTGATGAAGGGTTAGAACTCTACTGAAATCTCGATCTCCCAGATTGTATGCAATTTTAGGATAGACATTAAATGCCAATTTCCCAGATACAAATTTCTCAGAATCGCTCCGGCATGAATCCTTGAGGTTTGAGATCCGCTTATCAAAGATAGCCGATTGAGTGGCGAATCTATCCCTTCTTTGAATGTTGCTTTAATTATGACTCTTATGGCTCCGATATGAATCCATGAGAGTGTATTTGCAACTTCTCTTTTAACTCTGCTTTTGATCTCCTGGATTTCTTTAATAGGGACCAACTGCATCTCGATCAGGTTCCCGGTAAATTCCATCGGAATGGCCAATTCTCCGGTTGTTACCCTGTGGATAATTTGGTGTTTTCTATTACGAAAACCAATCTTATCCAAAGCCTTTTCCATTGCTCCAATTGTAAATCCATCATAGATTTGAAGCTTTGGATCTTCCTTCATAATTCTCATAAGAGTCTTATGAGACACCGTAGTGTGAGAAAGGAATCCTAACATATCCTCCCTGACCGTCTGTTGAAGAATTTCTTCTTCACTCTGATTCTGAACTGGATTCACTTCCATCATCAGAATAAATCTCTTCTTCATAGATGCTTTCATCTGAGGGGATATCCTCAAATTGATACACCCGTATTAAATCCACGATAATAGACACTGACTTCTTCGATTTCGGTGTAGCCTCGAACTGCCTCGACTCCTCGTTTTTGATTGTCCGGGCAATCCGTTGAGATATGCCCTCTTGCTCGCATGTCCAAAGCAATTACGATCTTTGAAACGTTCATTAGCTCTAGTATGAGCACGCCCAAAGTTCTTCTTCCCGGATTTCTGCTGGTACTTGCTTGATTAGAACCTGATGATGAGGCTCTACTCCCCGCTTGGCCGGTCTTTGCCCCGATTTATAACTTCGGCTTTTTGTTTTGACCAAAACCTTCTAGGTCTCCATGAAGACCTACTTCTTTTTGTTCTTTGCTTCCTCGGCGGTATGGATGGCTTCCTCCTTCTTCCTTTTGTGCCGCCTTGGTTGACCTCCCACAATCGTTGGGATATCATTATCCACGCAACATAGAGGAACTGTTTTTGTTAATTCCTCTTAATCTTTTGTAATTCTTGTATAGAGTCGCTTGGTAACACCATTCGGATAACTTGCCTTTAGGAAAGACATTTTTCCGCCACGTTTCTACTTCAACTCCTCCTTTGTATTCCCCGATAAGCATTTCTCTCCGAGGGACTCGGAATCTTGGCAAAGAATAGTCAACTTTTTTTTCCTCAATCTTGGATTTCCACCGGGTATTCGTGAACAACTTGATATATTCGTCAATATGACAAATATCCAAAGAACTTCAAGGCTATAGAGGGCTTGTTTATATCTCTTCCTTTTTTCATCCTCTAATCCTCGAAATAACCTCGTGCCGATGAACTGGATTTTGAATAGTTTTGCCATACCATCGACAATTCCTTTAAGTGATTCCCCGATGTGACCGAACTTTTCGTACTAGCATCGGTCATATCCTGCAATCTTCACCGATCCTTCAAGACTCATTTCAAGTAGTAAAATGAATTAATCCTTTGTAAGATCGAGGGTTCCTCTTTGAAATTCTCATAGTGAAACCCATTCATCAATGAGGACTTCTCTATGTTTAAAATCGGGATGTCCAGTTTAACATCAACCCATATGGATGTATTGGGTCGAGGTGCGATCTTCCATAAGGCGTCGATAAACATTCGGCCTCCCAAGTGGGTTGTCTAGTTCTGTAAGAGGGTTTCGACCTCCGTCCCGAAAGTGGATCACTCCCGGTCGTGAAATCCCAAAGATGTGGCATCCTCTCGTCCCGAGCTCCATGATGCGAACCCGTACTTTCTTCGACGTTAGGATTAATCGGTGGCGGTGGTGGTGGAATTGGTCTACCTTGTGGGTCATAGGTAACCAAAGCCGATTCTCCCTGCGTTCATCTTCAAATCTACAATACCTAATCCCGCGAAGGATTCTCCAGTCATGTAGATCTTTAAGATTCATCTTTTCAATATCCATCTCTTTTAATTTTTGATGGATTTTCCTTTGATTAGAGCAATGAGCTTTTCCTCATCTGTCATCTTTCGTATAACTTCGGTTGGTTTCCTTTTTGGTGTAAATAGGTACCGCCCCAAAATCAATACGTTTCCTTCCTCCCGGATGAACTCGGTCTGTCCTCCGGTTCTTGACTCGTTTCAATATCATGAAAGAGTTCAAGAGTTTCCTTCGATATTTCACCATCGTCTCCATCTGGTTGTGGATCTGATGAACTTGTCTTTGGTAGATGAATATGGCGGTTGCCATAATTCTCGCACGTCTTCGATTTCTCTAAGATCTTCGGAGATCTTAGATTTGTCTGGAAGTATCTCGTTCCCACTCGGTACTCCATCAGGAATCATTGTTCGATGGGAATTTTCATGAATCAAGTTTCTTGAAGGTTCATCAAGTGAACATATAGGTGCAGTTAAGCATCCAGAATCGCCTATAATATTCTGCTCGCATTTTGCATTGCGCTTCTTAAGGTTTCCCCGTCGACTCTGCATGTTCCTTTTCTTCATGTTGGTATTCCCAATATGAAACCTGGTCAAGTGTTCTTGTGCATACATCGTCAATATTTGACGATATGTCCTGTAAGGGGTACATCTCGGACATCGGTCCGGATCCATAATCTCAGAGTAATTTCTCCTCACCAATTGTTAATTACATAAATATAATAAATTTATCTAAAAGTTCTTAATAAACCTAGGCTCTGATACCATTTTCATGGGTCGCAAGACCATGAGGAGTAGAATTGAAAATTGCAATGAAATTTATAGACTAGGTGGTAAAGTGCAACAACTTCAAAGTTTAGAGGGTAAACTGAAAACCAACTTTCATGAAACTAGGGGTAAATTCGGAATTTTAGGCAAAGTGTAAAATTTTGCGGAGTTGAGGGGGTTAAGTGTAACGTTTAAAGTTCGTATGGCAAAGTGTAAAAGTTTAAATAGTTTGGGGGGTTAAAGGTATTTATCCCTCAAGAAAATGTAAATGAATTTGTATGAATCCTTTTAACAAGAAAAGATAGGCAGTGGAATACATGATGGAACAATTATAAAGAAACTTAATTGTTATAAACTGTTCGAAAGGTTTTATTATTGAATCAAACAACTAAACAAAACAGTATCATATTATACTTAAGTATAATATTCTCACAATCCAATTTAATACTTAAATAATAAAACTAAATTTTGTCTTCTAATTAATTTTTTTTCCCTTTAATGGATTTATGATTATTTTAAGTCCATATACAACAGAGTGTACCTTTTCTTTTTCTAAATTAATCAACCAAATTAATTATGCTGTAATATCTCAAGTCCAGATTCGATATAATATTTTTATTTTATTTTAAAATAAATCAAATTAGGTCACTTTTAAGAACAATAACCATATCACTACCCCATATTTAGCAACCAATCCTCAACAAAAAAAATATGTAAGGGAAGTGCATAATCAAGATAACTTTTTCGAAAAATTAAAGTTTTAAAGGAAATTTGTAACCCAATTTTTTCGGATTAGATCTTGCTTAAGTAGTGATGACACCCGAGCTGAGCTAGAAGCAAATCAGTCCACGTGGCCATTCAACACGTGTGCGCATGTGGTCATTCAACACGTTAGCAACCGACCTGATGACGTGACACGAATTGGGCTCAGCTCGCCAGAACCGGATTATGGCGGAAAATTTAAAGGATAACCATCCAATCGAACTTAATGCTCCATTAGCACAAGAAGCTGCCACTTGTCAGCATAATATCAAGATGAGTCAACAAGTGACAAATACTTGGCCAACATGCATGCTCAAAGAATGATGTGTGTCCCATTAAGATTATTTTACTTTTAAGTGTATTAGTGATTATTAAAAACCTACTAATGAATGGGTATAAATAGACCTCATTTATGAGGAAAAAGACAAGAGAGAAATAGTAAAGAAAAACGCCTGTAAAATCACTACTGTAAAGAAAATCCACCGAAGTTTTCTTTCACTGATATTTTGTATAAAAAGGCAGAATTAGCCCCGAATTAAAATCTATTTCCATTTCCACGTATTACATTTTCGTATATTTTTGCTTATCGACCAAAACGCTCGTCAACAAGTAGGGTCAAAAAGAGCACCAAATGGAACTCTCCATGTAAGTCCGAGAATCGGAGGTCAGTGGCGGCAAACGGCGGCCGTTCCCAGTGGTGGGGTTGTGTGAGGCGGTGGTGGTACTCGTAAAAAGTGAAGCAAAGTGAAAGAAAATTAAAGGAAGGGGGAGAAAGGGAGGCATGTGCACGGATAAAAGTGGAGGTGAAGTGAATGTTCTCTTCCTTGGTGGTGGTCAGCGGCGGAATAGGGTGGAAGGGAAGAGGGAGCAACAGAGTATTCTAGAGTTAGTGTGTGCAAAAATGTGCGGTATGTGCTGAAAAATGAGTTAGATTTAGGGTTAAAGGATATTTAACTGACCCAAGTGAGTTTGGATTGTGGATGGTTAGGTGGGTTATGCCCGCAGGTTATAGCTGGTCAATGGGCTCTTGGCTAGGTTGTGGTGTTGGGCTTAGGTGTTGTTGGGACTAAGTAACTTGGCTATGATTTTTTTTCTAAAATAAATCAATTGTTTATGGGTTAGTAGGCTAAAATGTTGAAATTCATCCCTTAATGTTAATTGCCAACAGTAAACTTAATAGCTGAAAATTAAAAACCTAGGCTAAACCCAATCATGCGAATGTGATACTTAATTTCTAATCCCATAAGTATAACAAATCTAATTCCATATTAAATAATTCCCAATAAATAATTTCATAAATAATTCTTAAGAAAAGAAATTTCTAAAACCCCAATTATTTGACATTTTTCATAATGATGATTCGAATAATTATTGACATGACTTACGTCTAATACCCAATTATTACCAGACATCACAATTAATCTATCTTAGTCAGCTCTAAATCGACCCAAACATATCCAAAACCAAATAATTAAATACTCAACCATTTTAGACGATCTGTTAAAGAGAAGAAAGTCACTAAATTAATTATCGCTCAATGAATAAATAATGCTTCAATTAATCCTTAAATAGAAAACTCCTACAATTCTATTTTCAAAAGTTTCATGTAATGTCGGTCCGATTGTAAATCTTAACGTGGTGTATTTTTCATACATAAATTATTCCCATAAATCACAGTTGATTGTTTCATGATCCAAATATTCCAGAATCCACCTAATCAAAATACCAAATAATTAATACGAAAGTGGGATCTCACAACCCTTTTTTACATCGATTGTTTAATTAACCGATGTAAAACCTTGGTGTCAAATACTTATTTTGTAGTAGTATAAAAACGCTTTGCTCACTGCTTTTGGCTGAGGAATCAAAAATGTCACCATTTGCATATATGACAAGGATATTGTGTGCAAGCTCAATAATCGAAATGCAAAAGACTAGAGCTACTCATCTATTGCTGAAGACATCTTTTTTTTATGGCTTCTTTTCAGTTTTTGCTTGTTCTCAATTCCAGATACTTGTGGTTTTGATAAATGTAATCGATTAGCTAGTTTGGCAGTTGATTGCGGTTTGGAGTTGAATTGGTCAAGCCAATTCCCTGCATGAATATATGCTTAGTCAAGTGCCTAGGCTCTTAGCAAGTTTGCTAAGGTTTAATTGTATCAATTGGATCTTCTTTCCAAGGTTATTCTTAAAGGTCTCTCGTTTTGGGAGAAAAAGAAAAAAAAAAGAATAGTACACTTTCATACCTTGGATCCAAATGACATTAATGTTGTTTGACTTTCCAGAAAAATGGACAGAATAACGGGACAGAAAAGTAAGTCGAGGCGAGAATTGGATTCTCTATCTGCAAGATAAAATTGCCCCTTACAAAAGTGCTAACGATTCTAGGCAATCGTCTCTAAGATACAACAACTTTCAAGATCGGCTTAGCAGCACTTGCAAAAGCCGAACTTACAGCGAACTTAATGTATTTCAGAATTTTCAATTTTGCAGAAGGAAAAGACAGACACAATATGCTGATGAATTTCAGATTTTCTAATGTTTAAAACAGATTCCTGGGGGTCTCTTTATATAGAGTTCTGAATGCCTGTTCAGAAAAGGTGCATGATGGCTCGGAAGTTACTCCTAAAAACGGCCTAGGCAAGTGCACCTATCGTTTATAGCAAAGCTAAGCGAGTATCGAATGTCATTCCCACGAGGACTATGATTACTAGTAATTACTGTCTTTTTATTATCTAGCCTACAAATTCGTCAAATAGTTTGTTGCAAAATAAAAATAAAACAAAAGCAAATAAAAGTGGAAGAGGCAACTAAGAACACGGAAGATATCAGATACACTCGGATTGGAAGATGTTAGATATAAATATGCTTGAATGTGAATCCCTCTAGAACGTCTTTGTGATTTTACCAAAATAAATACAACCATAACCCTTAAGTTTTAACCATCCCTTAACATATTTTCATGCTTCATGGACCGTAGGCATTCCTAAATTAAGTTAAACCCTTTCTCAAGGCAAAAAACTCCTAACCTCAAGTTGATTAACTGAAATCTCTTTCTAGTTAAAACCCCCAAGATTGCATTAACGATTTGTGAATTCCCATATTAGGTTTGACCCTAATCCGGAAGATTTATGTCGCCCTATATCTAGGATTGCATGCAACTCCTTTCACTTATGTTGGTTCTATTTCACCATGAATCTCTCGATTTCCCGGTGAAAAATAAACTTCAAATCAATATTGCGCATATACCAATTCGAATAAACAAGCATAACATAAGTGACTCGCATAAAAACATAAGAAAATATATTAAAACATTCAAACCAATGATCACAAATAAGTTCTAGGGTTCATCACATTCAAACACTAGCGATTTAACTCATGATGGATTTGAGAATGAAAACAACAATTAAACAAGAAGTTTCTTTCGAAATCAACATGAATACTTGAAGTTAAAACTTCCAAAACCAACATAAGACTCCTGTTGGAAGTATGATGATGAAGTGGTGGAGTTCATCTTCTTCTCCGAGCGATCTTCAATCCTTCTGCCTTAGCGCCTCTCCATGGTGATCCAAGCCTTCTAACTCTCTTCCTCACTACAATATATGTTTCTCCTCTCCAAAATATGAACTTTCATCCCTAAAATCTGATTTCTATGTATATCAATGAATGAATCTCTCCTTCAACCCATACTCTTGGCTTTTATAGACATTATTTTGGAGAAAGTATTCCTTAATAATGTCATCTTTTGATAGTTTAATGTTCAACTTTATGAGTTGGGTTGTTGGGATCATTATTTCCATGTGATCATGTGGGAAAGTAAGGAATTAATACAACAAAATGAGGTGTAAATGTGCTCAAAAGTTGTCAAAAAGCTTGGTTGGTGAGTTTTCCATAATGTTCGCATGGAAAAGTTGCAAAAAGGTGCCCCGGACACGGCCATGTCGCCCGAAACGCCCTGGCCGTGCTGCTTGAATTTTGCTGAAAATTGGTCTGACATGGCCATGTCGTACGACACGGCCAGGCCATGTTGTACAACACACGACCAGTAGTGTTTCGAGGCTGTCCCGACTAAAAATTGTGATTTTTCGCCTGTTTGAACATGGCCGTGTTGCCTCGACACCCCCCCTAGCCGTGTTCGGCTAAAAGGCCCCCGAAATGACGCATTTGGCTTGAGATTTCGAGCGTTTTTGCATCCTTAAACCCCCCAGTATGTTTTTGACATGAATCCATGGTCCAAAATTCACCAAAATTAGCCCCGAATGGTCAATCTACACCAATAAAAGCACCTCACAGTAGTATGAACAATATACAATCAAAAACTAACGAAACTAACAACAAAATAACTCAATTTCTACTCAAATACACATATAAAATATGCATAAAAAGACACTTATCAAATCACCTCCAACTTAGAACTTTGCTTGTCCTCAAGCAAAACATAAAACCATATTGAGGGATTCAATACATCACAACACACAAGGAAGATCTTTTTCTCAACACATTGAACAAAAGCAGTCAAATTCTTAGCCCTCACAACACAAATTAGCCATTAAGTAAAAACATAGTTCTCAAAAAACGATCGATTGTCAAGTAAAACATTAATATCAATGGGCCATATTTAGACTTGAACTCATCACTCTACAAATACTGATAGTTATGCACAACTTCAATCCAATAATACCATGAAAATACAAGAACTCAATATATTTTTGTAGTTAGTCTATTAGTCATGTAACCAAGCTTTTGAACTTTATTGGAATGAGAAATGCAAGCAATATACATTCTTTTTTTTAGGACATGTTCGAGGCATGCTTCCACTAGGTTTAAATTTTGAATTTTCGTTCAAACACTCCTAGCTAGGGTGGTTTCCCATACTCATATTTGTGTCGCCGTTTTACGTAAAAGACAAACATGGGGCTCATGAATGCTCCTAGTTACTAAGCAACAACAAATATAGGAGTATAACCTCGATTGGACCTTTTTTGTCTTTTTTTTTGCTATTCTTTTTTTTTTTGGTTTTTTGGCTTGGTTTAACAACTAGTCAACCACTACTAAATCAAGAGTTCTCGGACTTTCATAGCACTAAGAATCATCATATGTGTCTTAACAAATCAAGTATCATAGTGTTAGAAGTCTCGTCTAAATTCAACCCACACCCATGTCAATCTATTCAAGACAATCAATTGCTTTGCATTTAAAAAATACATATTATAAAGCTAATTTTTGTGTAATTGGGCCAATTTATTGACTAACAAATACTCAATTTGTTTCCTTGAAAAATCATATCTTCCATCAACAAAATCAAAATAAATATCAAGCACACAAGCATTCCAAAAAATATTTAACAAGCATGTAATCACATTCACCTCCAACTTAAACAATTCACATTGTCCTCAATGTGAAAGAAAGAGATGAACATACAAACAAAAACACACAAAAACGACAAACTAAAAAGAAAAGAAGAAAAAAAAGAGAGGAAAGAAACGACCTTACTGCGAGAGTGAAATCGATTTGGAGAGATCATTGTGTTGTTCAATACAGGGTCTTCTTGGGCATATGCACACCTAATAAGAATTTGCAACAAAAAATCGAATACCGTGAAAGCTCAAATTTGCTCAAGTAAGATAAAGGTGATACCAACACCCACCATACATCCAATTATTGACTCATGACTCCCTAACAACCTATTACTTAATAAAAAAAATAGAAAACAACGAACTATCGGGTTGCCTCCCGATCAACGCTTTATTTATAGTCGTATAGCTGGACTACATCACCTTATTGTGGAGGTTTGTCGCGCGGATTGGTCACAATATTACCAAGTAAAGTTTCCTGATCCGCGACGAGTTTCACCTTCTGCCCAAACAAGAAAAAAAAACAATTAAAGAAAAAAAATGACTAGATTAATAAAAATAAGGTGTTCCTAATATCACAATCCCCGGCAACGGCGCCAAAAACTTGATGGCTCAAAAGCTACTCTATAAAACCGTAGGCAAGTGCACCTATCGTTTTGTAGTATAGATTATTGAGTACCGAGTGTCATTCCCACGAGGATTGTAAGTACTAATAATTACCGTCTTTTTGTTATCTAATCTAGCAATTTTCAGAGTTTTGTTTGTTAAAATGGAAAATGAAAAATAAAGAATTTAAAATAATTGCAACTTACAATATATCAAATAAAAGTAGATTATGGAATGAGAAATCAAGAGATAGAAATGTGTTGAATGTAAATCCCTCTAGAATGTTTTTGTGATTCAACAAGATAAAAATACAACCATAAGCCCTTAAGCAAAAAACCAACCTCTTTTAATAAAATCTCATGTTATGTGGACCATAGAAATTCCCGATTTAAGTTAAACCCTCTATCGAGCGTGAATAACTTCTAATCTCAAGTTGATTAACAAATCTCTTTCTAGTTAAAACCCCCAAGACAAAGATTATAACGATTTGTGAATTCCCATACTAGGTTTGACCCTAATCCAGAAGATTTATGTCGTCCTATATCTAGGATTGCATGCAACTCTTTTCACTTATATAGGTTCTTTCCCATCATAAATCTCTCGATTACCCGATGAGGAATAGATATCAAATTAATATACCTAAATATCAACTTGAATGAAATAAACATAATATAAGTGAATCACACAAAACATGAGTATTTTGTTAAAAACATACAAACCTTAATCACAAATCCATTCTAGAGTTCATTACATTCAAACACTAGTAGTTTAGCTACTCATGATTTTGACAAAAGAATAAATTACACAAGAAGATTTAAGTGTTGTAGGCATGGTGTACTTATCTTTCTCAAAATCTCAATGACTTCTTCCTTGATAGATGATGTTGATCCAAGCCTTCTTCTCCAATGTTGCTACAAGCTTACTCCTCCAAGACCTCTTGATCCCAATTCCACTCAAAATGTTGAACACAATGAATATTTTCTAAGTGTCTATGATGAATACACAATGAATCTCTATATGAATGAATATTACATGAATGAATTTCCCAACTCAAACTCTTGGCTTTTATAGGCACCATCTTTGTGAAATACCATATTAACAAATGCTCCATTTCCATGCTTGTTAGTTGAATCATTGTGAGCACATTCATGGTTGAGTTGGTTGAATCATTGTATACACATGACAATACTTCACTTCCATTGGTTGAGTTGGTTGAATCATTGTATCCACATGACAATTGAAGAGATAATGGAGTTTTGGTGCATCAAGATGAGGTGTGAAAGTTGCTCAAAGGTTGTCAAAAAGCAAAAGTCTCCATTATTTCCGCCAAAAGAAGAAAAGATGTTGAGCTAGAGAGAAAACACGGTCGTGCCTAGAAAGCACGGCCGTGTTTTCTTCGCAAAAAGGGGTTTTCTGGCAGGGTGTGCTTTTAAACACGGTTTGGGCGTGTTTTGATGTTTTGCGTGTGAAACATGGCCATGCTTTGTAAGCACGGCCTGGGTGTGTTTTTCTGTTTTTCTTGTTTTTCTTCCTTTTGAAGCATGGCCATGTTTCCCAACATACTAGGGGTGTGTTTTGCACGAGATTGAGTCTTCTTGCCTTCTTTTAGACTTTGTTTTTGTTCGTATTTTCATACGAAATCATACGAATTTGCTTCAAGCCTTTACCTTCATCATTCAAAACAAGCCAATGTGATTTTTCTTGATTTTATTGATTAATGAACTAAAAATTTAAAGAAATTATCTAAAAAGGTTTAAAAAAAATGTGAACAAAAATGCACTTATCAGTGCATCTATTGGTACGGATCGATCTGGACTCTTGGATTGTGCCTTCTGATCAACAGGCACAATCTGATGGTCCATATCACATCTCTTCCGAAGGTACCATGCACACTGAACAGTCGTGTCCAGTTAGCGAACATGTGCACCCAGTCACTGCCACTGCGTGCCACGTGTCGCCATACGGACGACTCTTGCCAAGTCACTGCACCTGAGCTACCCTGCCACATCACCGAGCTACTGGACCAAACCAAGGTTCGATTTGTCAAAACTTTAAGGCTCCTCAAAGCTCCTTATGAAGTGCAAAGTGCGCCTCTAAAGCGCCCAATGCGACTATGTGCAATGTGCGTGGGCTTGGGCTCAGGCTCGGATGGTGCTCCGCACCATCCTTTGTGCTATTTGAGCTAGTCAACTGCTAGTCAAAATTGACTTGGTCCACTAGGGTGTACTATAAAGAGCTTCACTTGATTACTCTTTATTAGTGGTGAAACTCTATATAAACTAGTCAAACATTTAATATGTTTCTTATGTGGGATATGGCTTTCCATATTCCCACCCTTTTATATTCCTTATATAAAAAATATTTAAGTGGCTAACTTTATGCATTAATTTCTCATTCACCCGAAATTAGTTTTGTGAAAGTCAAAATGCTAATTTCATCTACATGCGGTGTAGATTACGATTAAATCATTTATTTTCCGAAATAAGTAAATGATCCCACTTAAATAATTGGTCAAACATGTGTCAAAACCCATTTATTAGAAACCAATTTCCAACAATCCCCACATGAATGAACATTATTGCATGCATGTATGCAGACTCATTTGAAAGTTCCAATGAACCATTATTGCATTAGGATAGGTAGCTTGTGGCTTTGAACCTTTCTTAGTAAAGTACTATCGGATTTACTAGCTGCTTAGTGACACGATGTCTTGAACTATTAAGTTGTTTGTGTAAACCAAGACCACATCACTTACACAATAACAATTCTAACACGTTTTGTTCTTATGTTGTGTCCATTTCGGCCCTGGACCATATCTTAGATTCATAAGTGTTCCAATTAGAACCGGTCATTACTTCTCACTCACATATGTGATTTTCTATAAAGAGTATCATGCCATACTCTACCTTTTACGTATAGGAATTATTAAAAGATAAACTTAACCTCACCACACTCTGCAGGGTTTTTCACTTGGACGTTCTGGGAATGAGCTGAAACAATTTCCAAGTGTTCAGTTGAACATTCATAACTTGGTTGTCCGATTGAACCAAGTTGGGATCTCCAATTCACAAAGTTGGGTTACCACTATGAACATTCTTATTTTGTGGATTTTAAATCCATTCCCCGTAACAATTTGTACATTTGATCTCGATTTATACCTTTAGTAAGCGGATCCGCTAGGTTTTTCTTTGACTTTATATAGTCAACTAAAATAACCCCATTCGAGATCAATTATCTAATGGTATTATGTCTTCGACGAATATGTCTAGACTTACCATTATACATACTACTTTGTGCCCTTCCGATTGCTAATTGACTATCACAATGTATCAATACAGCAGGCACTGGTTTATTCCAACAAGGAATATCTTCTAAGAAATTTTTGAGCCATTCAGCTTCCTCTCCAGCTTTATCTAAAGCAATAAACTCGGATTCCATAGTGGATTGAGTTATACACGTTTGCTTAGAAGATCTCCATGACACCGCTCCTCCATCTATTGTGAATACATAACCACTTGTGGACTTGGAGTCTTTTGTATCTGATACCCAATTGGCTTCACAATATCCTTCTGATACTGTTGGATATCTCGTATAAAGTATTCCATAGTTCATGGTATACTTTAAGTATCTAATTACCCTTGTCAAGGCTTTCCAGTGATCCTTACTCGGGTTACTTGTGAACCTACTTAGCTTACTCACTGAATATGCAATGTCTGGTTGTGTACAATTCGTTAAGTACATTAGACTGCCAATTATCCTTGCATATTTTAGCTGAGAAACTGGTTCTCCTCTATTATTGGCTAAGTGTAGACTCATATCTATAGGTGTCTTAGCCGGAGGACTATCAAAAGCATTAAAATTTCTAAGTATGCTTTCGATATAATGGGATTGTGACAAGACAATTTCATCTGAAGTTCTAGAGATTTTGATCCCTAAAATAACATTCGATAACCACATATCTTTCATGTCAAAGTTTTTCTTTAACATGTTCTTAGTATTCATGATTAAATCATGACTACTACCCATGATCAACATATCATCTACATAAAGGCAGACAATGACATAAGCATCAATTGTACCTTTAATGTAGACACACTTGTCACATTCGTTGATTTAGAAATCATTTGACAACATAATTGTGTCAAACTTTTTGTGTCATTGCTTAGGTGCTTGTTTTAGTCCATAAAGTGACTTAACAAGTTTGCACACCTTTCTCTCTTATCCAGGTGCAACGAACCCCTCGGGTTGTTCCATATAAATCTCCTCTTCAAGCTCACCATTCAAGAAGGCAGTCTTCTCATCCATTTGATGTATCTCAAGGTTATGCAAAGCTGCAATAGCAATGAGAACACGAATGGATGTGATCCTCGTAATAGGAGAATATGTATCAAAAAAGTCATATCCTTCCTTTTGTATAAACCCTTTGCCTACCAACCGGACTTTCTACTTATCTATAGATCCATTTGATTTGTACTTTCTTTTAAGGATCCACTTACATCCTAAAGGTTTGCATCACGGAGGGAGATCAACCAACTCCCAAGTATTATTGTGCAAGATGGAATCTATTTCATTGTTGATAGCTTCTTTCCAAAGAGGAGCTTCTGGACTAGACAAAGCTTCTTGAATAGGTCTAGGTTCGTTTTCTATATAAGTTAGAAAATCAGGACCAAAAGACTTAGCTACTTTTGTCCTTTTACTGCGTCTTGGTTCCTATTCATCACTTTGAGGTAAACCTGCAGTTTTATAAGTTCTTTTGTTAGAACTTTTTTCTTTCCTTTCTTTGTTAGGAAATATATTCTCGAAGAACACAATATTTCTTGATTCTATGATCATCCCTTCATTTATATTAGGAATTGCTGACTTGTGCACTAAAAATCGATACGCACTACTATTATTTGCATATCCAATAAAAACGCAATTAATCATTTTAGGACCAATTCTAACTTGTTTTCGCTTAGGTACTTCAACTTTAGCAACACACCCCCACACTTTAAGGTATTTATATGATGGTTTCCGTCCTTTCCATAACTCATATGGAGTTTCATCTTTACCTTTGTGTGGGATCTTATTAAGAATGTAGTTTGCAGAAAGAATGGATTCCCCCCATAAGTTTTGGGGTAAGCCAGAACTTATCAACATCGCATCGCATTCATCATCTCATTAAGAATACGATTTTTGCGTTCTGCAACTCCATTTGATTGAGGTGAGCAGGGAGTTGTCGTTTGATGAATTATACCCATTTCCGAGCAAAATTCTTCAAACGGAGCAACATATTCTCCGCCTCTATCACTTCAAATCATCTTAATTTTCAAATTAAGCTGATTTTCAACTTCATTGTTATAAGTTTTAAAAGCTACTAAAGCGTCATATTTGCTTTTCAAAAGATATGCATAACAATATCTTGTGCAATCGTCAATAAACGTTATGAAGTACTTTTGCCACCTCGAGTTTGCACAAGTTTTAAATCACACACATCTGTGTGAATTAACTCGAGATGTTTGGTACTTCTCGCCACCGAATGAAATGGTGCTTTAGCCAATTTTGCTTCAACACAAACTTCACATTTATCTTGTGAATCAGTTTTAAACGTTGGTATTAATTCTAGATTCACTAACTTTTTAATTGTGTTAAAATTTACGTGTCCTAATCTATCATGCCATAAATTAGAACAATCCAACAGTAAACAAAAGTAATATTCTTATTCTTCGCCTCTTGGCGGAAAACATTAATTACAGACATTTTGAAGAGCCCTTTATCAAGGTACCCTTTACAAAGAAATTGACAATTCTTGGTCATTACAAACTTGTTGGATTCAAACACTAGTCTAAAACCGACCTTGTTTAACAGGGGACTAGAAACTAAATTCTTGCGAATATCCGGTACATGCAGCACATCCACAAGCGTCAGCTCTTTTCCCGAAGTCATCTTCAGCACAACCTTTCCAAGCCCCACGATGTTGGAAGTCAAAGAGTTACCCATGAACAGTTTCCTTCTATTTATCGGAGTGTAGGAGGAAAACATCTTCTTATCGGCACAGATGTGACGAGTAGCCCCGGTATCTATCCACCACTCCCTTGGGTTATCTACTATATTGGCTTCAAACACAACGGCGGTGAGATCGGGCTTCGACATGTCTATCGGAACAGACTTGTCCTCTGTCACATTGGCTTGTTGTTGGTTGCCATTTTGATTGCCCTTTTTCTTTGGGTGTCGGCAATCCTTGGCCATGTGATTCGGCTTACCACAGTTGTAGCAGCTTCCTTTGAATTTTTCAGCCTTCCCTTTAGCATTTTTGGATTGCTTCCATTTCTTGCTAGTGCTCGATTCTGCAAGATTGGTCTTGGCCTCTATTCTAGTTTTGCTAGACTTTACTTTGGATTTTTGGTTGTCTTCCTCAATCTAAAGTCGAACTATTAAATCCTCAAGCCCCATTTCCTTGTACTTGTGCTTGAGGTAGTTCTTAAAGTCTTTCCACAATAGCGGTAATTTTTTGATAATTGCAGCCACTTGAAATGACTCATTCAGAATCATCCCTTCAGACACTAAGTCATGAAATATGATCTGAATTTCCTAAACTTGGCTGATCACTGTCTTGGTGTCAACCATCTTGAAATCCAGAAATTTGCCGACAACAAATTTCTTTGTGCCAGCATCTTCTGTCTTGTACTTCTTTTTCAAAGAATCCCACAATTCTTTGGACGTTTTGAATGAGTTGTAGACATTATAGAGGGTGTCTTCCAGCCCATTCAGAACATAGTTACGACACAGAAAATCGATGTTGTGCCATGCATCCACAGTCGTCCGCCTCTGATTGGCTGTTTCTTCTTCACCAATGGTCGGGGGTCCTCCTACAAGAACCAGGACACACCCAAAGTGGTCAAATAGAACAACATCTTCTGTTACCAGCGCTTGAAGTCAACACCGGAAAATTTCACCAATTTTTCTCCATGCGCGGGAGCATCAGCCATTAGAGTGAAACTTATGTTAGCGATTTTTCAAGAAAACATAATTTCGTCTTGCTATTGTTGTTTACGTTGTTTGGTTTTCCAAAAAAATGGGCAGAATAATGAGACAGAATAGTAAGTCGAGGAGAGAATTGGATTCTCTATCCGCAAGATAAAATTACCCCGTACAAAAGTGTTAATGGTTCTAGACAATCATCTCTAAGATATAACGATTTTTGAGCTCAGCTTAGCAGCATTTGCAAAAGTCGAACTTATAGCGAACTTAACATATTTCGGAACTTTCGATTTTGCAGAAGGAAAAGACAGACACAATATGCTGATGAATTTTGGATTTTCTGATGTTCAAAACTGATTCCAGGGGGTCGGTTTATATAGAGTTTTGGATGCCTATTCAGAACAGGTGCATCCATTGGTCTGGGTCGATCTGGACTGTCGGATCGTGCCTTCTGATCAACAGGCACAATCTGATGGTCCAGATCGCATCTCTTTCGAAGGTACGCAACCTTTACTACGCACTCCATCAGACATCGAATGAGCCGTGGTTCAACAAGAACAGTGCGTCTAGTCACTGCCACCGCATGCCACGTGTCGCCATCCGGATGACTCTTGCCAAGTCACTGCCACCTGAGCTATCCTGCCACGTTACCGAGCCACTGGACTGAACCATGGTTTGATTTGTCAAAACTTTAAGGCTCCTTGTGAAGTGCAAAGTGTATCTCTAAAGCGCTCAATACGACTATGTGCGATGTGCGCAGGCCGGCTCGGACGGTGCTCCGCACTGTCCGAGGTGCTATTTGAGCTAGCCAAAGGCTAGTCAAAATTGACTTGGTCCACTAGGGTGTACCATAAGGAGCTTCACTTGATTACTCCTTATTAGTAGTGAAACTCTATATAAACTAGTCAAACATTTAATATGTTTCCTATGTGGGATATGGCTTTCCATATTCCCACCCTTTTATATTCCTTATATAAAAAATATTTAAGTGACTAACTTTATGTATTAATTTCTCATTCACCCTAAATTAGTTTTGAGAAATTCAAAATGCTAATTTCATCTACCCGTAGTGTAGATTACGATTACATCATTTATTTTCCGAAATAAATAAATGGTCCCACTTAAATAATTGGTCAAACATGGTCAAAACCCATTTGTTAGAAACCAATTTCCAACAATTAATGGTAAGTGGTAACAAATAAAAATATTCTGGAAGATGAGACGTAGTTTCATAGGCCATCCATTATCCACCGCCAATAACTATCGCCGATCTCTTAATCTGAAAAGTTGGATTATAATTGGGGTGAGCGACACAGCTCAGCGGGGTTAACATTGTCCAAACTAAATACACAGAAATTTCACATTAATGTGCAAATACAATTCAATCGAACATAGCATAGATTCTTTGAAAAACCATAGACATAGACATAGATCGCACTGCAGGGGTTTCACTAGAGGGATACATCTACCCCAAACCTCTTTAGTCCCTGGCACATGGGAGTCTAAAGTAACCGTACTACACATCATTCAAAATAAAAGCATTTAACAAGGACAATAATAGTTTAGAAAACAAATCCCATCTCAAATTTTTGCTTGATAAGTAAAAAATAAATCGTTGGATGCAAGCACTCCTAATCCTCATTTGATAAACCGTCTAACCATAGAAATATAATAATACTAGTCAAAACCTTGAAATATTCTAAACTTGAAAAACCTAAAAATAATATTCTACAAATCTTAAGTAGGGGCTTAGTAAAATATATTTTATAAAGTTGAAAGTTGAATAAAGTGTTAAGACAATAGGGTCAAACCTAAAATAAACTGAAAATTCGGGTGTGGATTGAAATTGGGTTGGAATTAGTCGAAATCGAAGTGAAAATTGCTAATTTTGAATCATAAGAATTTCAAATGAGTTAAATTGGTAATTACTAGAAATTATGGGTTAGCTCCCCAAATTGAGTCCAATTTCTTTCATAATATGCATCTCATTTATTCCATCTCACTTTTTTTCCCGTTAATCTCTCATCAATCATCTCTCTCTCTCTTTCTTTTTTTTCCTCTTCCTTATTTCTTCTTCTTTCCTTTTTCTTTTTTTTTCTTCTCCCCAAATGAAGTTGCAACCAACTCCCCCTTTTCTCTCCCATCGACCACCCAAACTTTCTTTTTTTTTTTTCTTCTCTACCTCCAATTATCTCTTCCCCTTTTTCCTAATTTTCTTTCTCTCTGTTTCGTCAAATTAAAAAATTAAACCCTTAAATAACTAAAAATTGCATCCTAAAATAAATATAGTCTGGGTATTACACTTAATCAAGAAAATTAATCACGAATTCAATTTTGACTAGTAATATTTGACTTGGCACTAAAAATCACAAGAATGAGCTGATATGGTAATTGTTGACTTGCACAAAATTCATGTACGTACTCATCTTGGCACATTAAAAATGGAAATATGCAAACGACCGGATATGTTTTCATTTTGAAAATTTTCATTTTGCTAGAGAATAGTGGCAAAAAAAAATTAGAAGAAAAAAGATGAATTTTGAGAGTCTGATTGCATGTGATATGAAAAAGTAATGATGAAAGTTGATTTGATTTAAAAATAATAAAATAATGATTGGATATGATTGGTAGTTTGAAATGTGTGAGTGAGTGAATAGTGAAATTTGTGGGATAATGTGTAATAATGATTAGTTTTTTGTGAAAACATGTGTAGATGTGAATTGTGATTGGTAAGAGAAAAAGTGAAAGTGAGAGAATAATATATTTTCTGAAAATTTTCATAAACAATCGCATGATTGGTCAAAAAAAATTCTCCAGCAGAACGAAAATGGAATTTCTTCCATATCCACGCAACCTAAGTATTTGTAAGGGCTGAGCTCTTACATGTGTGGAGAACCCGAGATTATGACCCTACGCTCTTCTTTTCCCATGTCCCGGTGTTTTGTTCAATTAGAATGGCATAATCCTCACTACTTTTTGACAGATATTACTTCAACTCACTGCAGCATTGCAATTTCTCTCACAAACGAGGAACATCTTGGATAGGGGTGGCAATCTCCGACACGACACGAAAACACGACATGAACCTAACACGATATAAGCGGGTTGGGGTTGACCCATTTATTATTCGGGTCATAATCGTGTCAGATCCATTTAACCCAAATAATAAATGGGTCGTTTCGGTTGACTAAATGACCCACTAAACCCGTTTAACCCGTTTAAATAAGAAATTTCAGTATTATTTTTAATATTTATTAATATTCTATATATAAATAACCCAAAATTATCATTTTATCAATATAAATAAAAGATATATTCAAGGTTAAAAAATATACAGGTCATTTCGGGTCGTGTTCGGGTTACCCGTATTAAACAGTCGTGTTCGGGTTGACCCATCTGACCCGAATAATTAAACGGGTCGTGTTCGGGTTGGGCAAATTTGTGTAATTACCATGTCTCAACACGACCCGCGAACCCGAACACGACTCGAATTGCCACCCCTAATCTTGGATAGGGATGTAAATCCCTGATACACATGAACCCGGCTTGAAATTACTGAAAGAAACCTGAATACGAACACGAAAAACCCAACCTCAAACACGACTAACACGATGTTGCCATTTTGCCTTAAGATGTAATATCTTATATTTTATTTAATTTTTCATGTATTTTGAATTGACCCGGAACTAAACACGAACATGAATCGATGACCCGAATTGTCACCCCTAATTTTGTCGATTGTAGCATTTATGCAATGCCTAATTGTTGAGGGTTGGATAAAGGTTTTGACGAAGGTAATATTACAAACATTATTTTGCACATTAACATCATCTGTGACTGTTGAAATTCTATGAAGTGTAGTTCCTTTGTCTTTAGGCCTTTTTTTCTGCTTGATATTCAGGTTGTGAAAGTCTAAACCCGTCTTTCCAAACGAATTGAAGTAACATCTTCAATTGCAATGACTTTGTCCTCAAATCTATTGAGTAGGGATCTCAATGTCTTTCTTATCAATTTTCTTCAAGACACCAAACCTCATTTGCAATATCACGAAGCTTGGAATTGGAATCAACTATGGTTTCATTCGCCTGCATTATGAGATTCTCTAATCTCTGAGCCAACATTTGTACCTTTGATTTTGACGAAAGAAGTCATTTAATTTCATAGGCTACTACTCAAGTATGTCCCCCAAACTTTTTTGACAGTTTCACAATTTGCAATCAATTTGAATTGGTCAGTGTCAACAATATTAAATTAACGTTCAAGGCTTGTTATTTTGTTTGCAAGTCCACATTTGATAGAGATTCTATTGAATTGGTCAGTGTCAACAATATTGCAAGAACAGCTGCCACAGGTGCATTTGATTATGGGCCTATAATTGATGTATTCATCCCACAATCCTTTAAAAGTATTATAGTAGGCAGTGATGGACAAATTTCCTTGTGAAATAGAACTGAGAGACTTATCAAGATGAAAGACGCGTGGACCACACTTCTAACATAACGAATTCGTAATTCATCCCATACCTCTTTTGTTGTGGTGAAATACAAGAGACTTTGACGAACATCCTTGGAAATTGAGTTTAGAAGCCAAGAAAGAACAAGATTATTCGCTCTTAACCAGCAAGAATGTAAGACGGTAGAGGAAGGAGAAGGAATTTCCAAAGATCCATCAATGAATCCAAGTTTGTTCTTCACGCTCAAAGCCATTGTGACAGCCCTGCTCCATGAATTATAGTTTTCTCCAGAAAAGGGCTCATAAACAATTACTGCCCCAGGATTGTCACTCGGGTGAAGGTAATACGGAGAACTGAAATCATCAGCGGGATTTGCAGGTCTTGAACCGGAAAGATCCATGAATCTTGATGATGAACAAGGACTGAAACTTCAAGAAATCTTGAAGATGATATAAAGTGATAATCAAGCAGTTGGATTATCAAAGAAAATTAGAAGAGATGAGAGTAATCTCAGCGGAATAAAAGAGAATTCAAACTGATACCATATTGAATTAAAGAAGATGAAACATTCTACAGAAAATAGAAGATCTGAATTCTATTCATCAAAAGTGTTTGATACAACTGATGCATCTGTTATTTATACTAAAACTTGAAACAATATACAGTTAGCTAACATAACTACCTAACTAACAATTACAACAGAAATAACTGTCAAGAATGAATTTGAAGAATTTGAGCTGAATCTTGACAGATTCTAGTCTAAGAATAACTTTCTCTTTCTACAAGTGAATGTTTCCATCCAACAATAATAGATCTTATATTAGTTAAAAACCATTGGAAAATTGTCTAATTAGTTTTGAAATTAAAAACATCTAAACAATATTCCCACTTACTAGTAATATAATATATACAGCAGGTGTCCATAATCTTCTGACGAAGATGAAGAGTTTCCTGAGCTATTGCTCTGTGCTTGAGGGAGTAAATTCTTCTTGCCACTTACGAGTAATATATACACGTATTGTCTAAAATGACTGTTTATCGCCACTCTGGTGAGCAGCATTTAGAGCCCAAAGTCTGAGATTTTAGATGGACGTACGAGGATGTTCTCCAGCTTGACAGAATAGAGAACCAAACATATAGAATGGCCCAGCAACAGAAAACAATGAGCAAACACAAGCTCTTCCTGAAGGGGCGGAGGGGTGGGGGGTGGGGAGAAGAACATCAAAACAGGGCAGAAAGAAACAAGGTCCTGATGCCATGGGATATTACAAACAAGAGAAACACAAGCAACCGTCTAATATCCTCAGCATCAGAGTGATGTCTTCCGAGCCTAGAACACAAAACAAAGGTTAAGCACTGATGACGAAAGATCGCCCTACCAAATCCTCCAACACAAAAAAACCAAAACAAGGGAACAGGACGCCACAGCAAACCAATTTAAGACCCGATGGATTTAGTGCATGGAGCTAAAGAGTAGAACTCATTCCATTCAGAAAAAGCAGCTTCCCCCATAGCCTTTCCTGGCATCCATCTTCCTTCAAACATCCAACAATTTCGGGTTTTCCAAAGCAACCACAAAATGTAAGTAATGAGTTGGATCCTTTGCTCAGAATTAAAATCTTTCCCCACTTTGCACACTTGTACCACCAATCAACAAAAGATGGAGCTTCAAAAAACCAGTCATCCCATCCCACTTGTGCCAATTTCCACACAATTTTGGCTCTAGATCAATGGAAAAGATGTGCTTGCTTGTTTCCATCTATTCTTCACACATAGAACTCTAAGTAGTCCCTTGTCATGCAAAACTCTTTCCAGCTCAAAAGTGAAAATTATGTCAACATAAAAATTTGAACCTTAAAGAAAAAGAAGTAAAAGCTATATTAGTACCGAGTATTTCTAAAAGAGTGGCGCTATTCACACCCCAAAATTGATTAATACACCTACCTTCTAAATACACCCACCTACTTTTTAAAATATAATATAGTTACCAAATACACCCGCCATATTTCCCATTTTACCCTTCCACTATTTCCCCCCCAAATACACCTCAAATGATACACCCCCAGGGGATGGGGGTGGCTCCGGAAGAAGTTTCTGCAACGGAAAAAGATGCAATATTTTACTTTAATTTCGAATATAATATTTTACTTTAATTTTGTACTTATAGTTGGATTAGTTTGGGTAATTGTTGCGTATAAGTGTTGGATAATTATTTTTTGTTTGAATTCTGGAGTTGCAGAGTTTTTTTTTCCTGGTTTTATCTGAGTTTGGGGAAGAAGACGATGGATGACACGATGGCCTTTGGTGGGCACGATGGTATACTATGATCTCGCCACGTAGCACGATGGCATGAGCAAAGTTATAATTACGATCGAGCCATCGTGCCATATAGCACGATGACACGACCAAGGTTACAATGCGATTGTGCCATGTGTCGCACTTTTGTTATTCAACAACAAAATTGAACCTGTAAAAAACGAGTAAAAATATAAAAATAACATACATTAAGTTGTAAATTAAGGAGATACTTATATTTCGACAAAATTAATTTTTTGTTATCCATATTTGCAACAATGTGGGTATTGGAAAATCTAGGGTTTATAGGAAAAAGTTTCAGCTTTTTGCAAGAATATGGGTGGTGTGAGGAAAATGGGGTGTATTTAGAACTTTTTTAAGGGTATCATAGTCTTTTAAACTAATGACATTTTTGAAATTATATGGAGGTGTGTGTATTTATCAATTTTAGGGGTGTGAATAGTGCCACCCTTTCTAAAATTATAAATTGGTGTTGGTGTTTTACCATAATTGTCAAACTAGTTCTTCATCCATTTGTGTCTTATTCTTTTGTGAGGACTATCACATCTATATCTAATTCAAAACTTGCAAATACTCCATACTTTAAAAAAATATATAAAAATAATAAAAATAATAGTAATAATAATAATATCTGAAAAGGTATGAAATCTAATTTTCATTGATTTTAGTTTTCAGTTTCACTTTTCTTGGTTAAAAACTGAATTCAATAAAAACTCTGCATGACAATTGTAAACAAATAAGCAACTTACTAACCAATTCAATTGTACTGCAGAAACCAAATAAATGGTTGGTCTCAAAACTCACTTTCAATCATTTTTCCTCAATTTTCAATCATAATATCAAACATTAATTTAATCTTCACTAAGCATCGCATGTAACACGAAATGCCTATCTCCATGTGAAAATTGCTTGAGGACTTGAGTTCACAAATAGCAATTCTGCCCATTCATATAAAGCTCACATGATATTTTCAGCAGTTTATATAAAGCTCACAAGTTTATTTTCAGTACAATGACAAGAGTGATTGAATTAAATTGTGAAAGATAGAGCAATAGAGGTACCACATACAAGCAATTTAAGAACCAAAAGTGGATCTTTCTTCATGGGGAAATATCATCTTTATTATCATCATCAGACCTGTAAGACATTGGAAGAAGCAACGCATGTTTACCATATTATATTTTCTCATAATATCACTGAAACAAAAAATAAACAAAAAAACAATG
The DNA here is from genome assembly GCA_016081115.2 of Rehmannia glutinosa. Classification (NCBI taxonomy): domain Eukaryota; kingdom Viridiplantae; phylum Streptophyta; class Magnoliopsida; order Lamiales; family Orobanchaceae; genus Rehmannia; species Rehmannia glutinosa. The sequence continues at coordinate 53,604,739 of CM071932.1, forward strand.
CAAATGCTACTTTTCGATTTTATACCAACTAGTCATTATTATTTACTTTTTTTAAATATAGACCACCCATGTCGTAGTCGTTGTCATATTCTTCTTCTTCTTCTTCTTCTTCTTCTTCTTCTTCTTCTTCTTCTTCTTCTTCATCATCATCATCAAAATACCTGTAAAATGATATTAAAGTTTTCTCAAAAATATGAAAAAGAAGAAAGAAAAGAAAAGAAAGAAACCAATGAAAATGCTAATGTTTTTCTTTTTGTTGACCAGCCTTCTTCAAACAAAAAGTATAGGTGAGATCTTACAGGTAATCAGAAATATCAATGATGCTGACTCTAAGCTCTTCATTTCCCATCTCCCGTTGTTCTTGTTGAATCATTATAGCAGATTCCTCCACTGTTTCTGGACACCGTTCCAGTTTAATAGACTGCAGTGTTAAAATTTCACCGATTTCAGAAGGAATCTCTTGCAGATTCTTGCAATGATACAAGAACAAATGTTGAAGCTTAGGGAAATGTTCGTTGGAGGTGACATTCCATTGAGCTAGATTTAAATATTCCAGCGTTAAGAATTTGAGCTGTACGAATTCATCATCCATCGTATCCCATCTTTCTCCGTCAAAGGCACTATCTCTTAATTTAAGAACCTCAAGATTTGGCAATCTCCCAATTATTGACATCTTTTCCCAAGGAAAGCGCAAGCCAGATAGGGTCAGCTTTTTGATACTCAAGGGGAGGCTAATGTCTGCCATCTCATGTCCGTAGAAGATGGTCATTTTGAGTGACTCAAGCTGAGTGAGGAGGCGAAGATCAGGATATCGATATGCCCCCTGCTTGTCCAATAATGGTTGACATAGGCATTTGAGTTTGCGAAGATGGGGTGAACATTTCAACATCTCTTCATCCTTGAGATTGGAAACATCAATACAGGAAAGTGATTGTAGGTTATTTGTCTGGGAGCTACTGCAATCTTCGGCATATATTGCTCTGGGGGTTACATGGATGTATCTCAACTTCAACATTTTCAAAATTATACAAGGTATTTTAGTAACGGCTCCAACTGTAGAGTCCACATGAAGATATTCTAGGTTCACAAGGCTGCCTATTGATGCAGACAAATCATTAATAACCAAGTATCTTAACTGAACCATAAATTCAATTCCAACCAATCGAGCACTAATGATCATACTGTTAAAATCCAAAACTCTAAGTAATTTCATGCTGCGAACATAGAATGGGAACCCCAGAAAACCGCCATGATAAGCAGGGACATACTGGCGAAAAGTTGTTATGGAATTTTGAAGTGATTCTGTCCGGTGTCCTTTCACGTATATTGCGTTGTTACTGGGAAAACCGGAATAAGAAAAAAAAAAAGCAAGCATGACATAAGCATAACTCTATGGTATCATGTCTAAGCTAAAACAAAAACACACATTTTAAAGGGGATAGTAGATTGAAATATAGTGAGTAAACTTACATCTTCACAGATTGTAGGAAGTTTTCTTCTTCAGATCTTTTCAAGCACAAGTCATGCAATAGGTCATGAATAACACAGGCTTTAACTCCACCGTCTGATCTTCTTTCGGCAACAATAACTAGGCTTTTATCAATTAGCTCCATTAAATATTCTTCGGCAACACACTCTGAGCACTTTTTATGTTCTTTATGTATAAACCCTTCAGCAATCCAAAGCCTCATCAAGTTTCTAACTGGAATCGTGGTGTCTTCTGGAAATTCTCCAAAATAAAGAAAGCAGGGTTTCAAATAATCTGGTAGATGTTTATAGCTGAGTTCCAGTATCTGCATTGTGGAATTGTTTTGGTCAGAAATAATATATGAGGCTAATCTTTGTCCCACATTTTCCCAGGTATTTTCGTCCTTGTCCACAGTTGAAAGAATACCGGCTATAACAACTACTGCAAGTGGTAGTCCATAACAACTTGCTGCAATTTCCTTTCCAATCAGTAGCAGTTCAGGAGGGCAAGGTTTATCGCGGAACACCTTCTTCTTCAATAGCTCCCAACATTGGTCATTTGACAAAGAGGGAAGTGCATAAATTATGTTGTTAGGTTGGGCCACATCTTTATTCCGACTGGTGAATAGTATTATACTTCCATTCCCATCATCTGGGAAACATCTACGGAAATCATCCCAAACATTTGAATCCCATATATCATCCATTACAAGTAGGTATCTTCGTCCCTTTAATCTTTTGTATATGTGTTCAGCTAAACTTTCTTCTTCCATATTCAAGATCTCAACTTTGTCAAGGTCACTTGTTGAACTAATCAGAATTTCAATTAATATATTCTTCCTCTGATATGTCTGGGAAATTACGCACCACAAGAGTTTGTCAAACCTATAATTAACTAAGGGATGATTATACAATTTCTTTGCAAAAGTTGTCTTACCAATTCCAGGCATCCCAAAGATGGATATAATTTGCAGCTGCTCTGTTCCTCCGACCAATTGATCCAGAATATCTGTTGCCCTGTCCTCGAATCCAACTATAGTATTATCAACCTCAGAAATTATTTTAGTCTCTGATGATATTTGTGCCACACTGAACTCCTCAGCGACTTTTAAGGCTCCACTGTCAAAGTTTTTCTGGATTTCCTGGAGCGCAGTCCCAACAAGCCTAATCTTGTGGATGACATCAGTGAGCCGGACGGTGAGATACCAAAGAGGAGCATTTCCAGCCAAAAAGGAGCTGATAAGATATTCAACGTCATATGCCACATCTCTAATTCGCGACTTAGTTTCTTTCAATTCTTTGATATCTGAATCAGATGGCACCTTAATACCCTTGAGCAGAGACTGGGAAAGTAGTAGCCCATGATGGAGTATTTTGATCTGGTCCTTCACATTAACAATTAGACCATCCTCCCTGTTCATTAGATCCTCGAGATCATAAACGAGAGAATCGACAATAAAGAGAGAAACCACATAAACATTTTTTGGAGTCATAACATCATTGCTGATAAATGGGAGCAAATTTGAGAATTTGATAGTATTAACTTTCAAGAGGTCAACACGTTTAAACAGAGCATCTAAGGCCTTATCAATTCCTATAGATTTGAATATTCGACTCGATACGAAAATGAAAGAATGCACTAAACTTCCAGCATCATTGACCACTGCTTCAAATTCAGCCAATAGATTCTGAACTTGTTCCAACTTCACATCTAAAAATGATTTATCCCAAAGAATGGTAAAAAGAAATCTCAGCTCTAACTGAAGACTGTCGACACGATCCTCAAATGTATTACTCGAGCTTGTTCTATGGCACAACAATTGAAGAAGGAAATTGATAAAAGCCGCCAAAAGTTCGTTTTTCTTGAGCGTGTAGTCGTTATCACACAAATGCTGGAGCTTTGGGATCTCGAACAGTTCCCGAAGGTCTTGCGTGAAAGAGAGAACCATTTTGGCAGAGGCTTTGTAATTGTAACCCTCAAAATGCGCATACCAGTATGCATCTGTATAGCTCCGTGCGCGGAAGTGGGAGGGGTTAATGCTCTCGAATTTTAAGACGTAATCAAGAACAACTGAAATATGTGAACCAGTCCAGGGTATTTCGTATTCGTCGTGGATTAAATCTGGATTCGACCGCCATTTAATTATTTCTTGAAGAATTCCTGATAGAGTTTGGCCGGAGGAAGAAGCCATATATGCCGTTGTTTAATAACTTTCGGCTCTAGGGCTACATGGCTTTGAAGCTATAAGCCTAAAGCCAACTGTGCTGGGTTTGAAACTTTGAAAAGGAAAAGGCAGCAGATTGAAATCAGTGACTACTTTAAACACTAAATTATATTTATTTGACCAAAATTCATTGAAAATGTAACAATATTTTTGTTTCTCATTTTCAGAAAACTAATATAAATACGTGGGATATTTTTTTATCTTCACCAACATCTTCGTACGTTTATAATATTTTACATTGAACCACGCCAAGAATTACTGAAATCTATTTTTTTTTAATATCTCAATTTCAATGTAAAATTAAATCTTGAAAACAAAATTAAACGTGCTCTGAGAGTTTCTAGAGAAAACATCGGGCTTGTATGGATGTATTTCCAAGTCCAATTTTCAGTTTTTAGTGTTGAGAAATTAATTTTCAAACTTTATTGGTTTTCGTGTGAGAATTGAAAATATATTTGGTTTGTTGTCTGAATTTCTGTTTGAAAATGAGAATATGTTTGGTTATAGTTTTTCAAATGTATTTTTTACATAGATTTGCGTGATTGTAGTGTATTTTCACCTAGGTTTGCGTAATTGAAATGAAAAATTGTTTGGTTGTGTTTTCAAAAGAATATTTTTCATAAAAAAGTGAAAACTGGAAATGACTTCATTTCTACTAAAAACTTTTGAAACAAACATAAACCCAATTTCCGAAATAGTTGGAAACTGGAAAAATGGATTTGGAAACACAACCATACAAGGCCATCCATTTTTGTTCTGTCGTTTGGAAATAAAGAAATGCTATCATTTGTTTTACGTGTCCATCCCACTAAGATAGCTTACTCTTTCTTTTTTATCTGTCTCAATTATAAGCTTATTTCCCTATTTAGAGTATTAACTACACCACAATAGATTAAAATACCCCTATTTAATTCACTTTGTTTCTAATAATTTTTATTTTTTTCAATATAGTTGGGTCCATTTAATGCAAATACAAAATAGAAAAAATATTATATAATATTATAATCTCAATTACATTTATTACGTTTTCTTAATTGAATTATCCTCCTTGTCTATCTTAGTGGGACGGACGAAGTAACTTTCAAGCTTGGAAAGTAAAGCAAATTAGGGGTGTGCACGGTACGGGACAGTTCGGAGATTCCTAAATCTCCAGAACCGTCCCGAAGTTCGGAGATTTTAAAAATCAATCTCCAGAACCAAACCGTAGAGAACAAATATCCGTATCGAACCGTACCGAAAATTCGGTACGGAGATTCGGTTCTGACGGAACAGTTCGGACGGTACGGTGAAACGGAGATTAATCGTAAGTAAAACACATAAAATAAGAAAAAAATAAAAAATGAATGTAAAAATCACCAAACAATTATAGTCCATTGGGCATTTAGGCCTTAAGGGCTATCCAATGGGTCTGGGTTTGCGGCAGTTCATGGACCGGGTTGATGGATTGGGTCATGGGTCACCATTGGGCTAAGAGTGTGGGCTTACACTTTAAGTTTCAAAAATGCTAAAATTGATATTGTTGAACCAAAAATGTTGTATCTCTTTATTTTAGCAAAATTTTATTAGCCTTAAATATTTTTTATAAGACTAAAAATCGTAAAGCATATATTTTAAAATCATCCAAACTTAATAAATAATAAAATTTTAATAAATTAAATGGTATAAATTCTTAGAAACTTAATATAGTAATTATTTCAGATAAGTTTTTAGGTTAATTAAATGTGGGGTGTCATAATATCATCAAAATATAAATAAGATAAAAATAATATATATGTATGTATTAAAAAATTCTTAAAAATCAGTTATATCTTCGGATCTTCGGTTCGGTACGGATCGGTACAATTCGGTACGGTTCTCGGTACGAATATTTCAAAAATCTCCAGAACCGTACCAGAAAATTTTTCGGGACGGTTCGGTTCGGAGAAAGTCAAAAAGTCAATGAATATTTTCGATTGAGATATTTTTCAGTTTGGATATCGGTTCGACTCCGATGATCTCCAAATCCCGTGCACAACCCTAAAGCAAATAGAGGTACAAAGTGCATATAGAAATTGGAAAGAGTTTTTTGTTTGTTTGGCATGCACAATAAAGGCGAAGCCAAAAAGTCATAGCATAGTAGGGCCAAACCACTTGTCAATTTGGATCAATATCAAATGTCCAACAACCTAATAAGGGACAGTTACAAAACCATCATGAGGTTTGGGCTAATTACAAAAAAAAAAATCCAGAAATATTTCAAGAAATCTCTTGAGTTTGATTCTCTTTTAAATTTAGGGGTACCTGTAATATTTCTACAAATATCAAGGTTGTTTTTGAAATATTTTTATTCCTATGAAAGGAAAAGATATAAGAGGAATCAAACCTCAAAGGATTTTTTGCAATTTTCATAAATCTTTGGGGTTTTTGGTACTTAGCCTGAACCTCATGACGAGCGATATTGGGCTTGCTTGTTCCTCAGCACGAAACTTAGAAATTAACAAGAATAATAAAGCACATAACTTCATTTGATAAATGGAAAATAATTAATGATAACATACGAAAATAGTTAAGATTTTGCCATTTATCTCGATTTGATGAAATGTTTGTGATGCTATTATCATACCTGAACTTTGCATCAAAACATTATTAAATATTGGACAAACTCCATTTTAATTGTCCTACAATGTTTATTGAGAACAGATAAAAAGTAAAAACACAACCTTCTTTTTGTTGTTTTGGTTTATTGGACTTTTATAGAAGAAATTGTATGATTGGGCTCCTATAAGAAACCAAATTATGTAATTTTCTCTTAATTGAAAAAATCAAGTTGTTTAAATGGACCAAAATTGCCAATAATTTAGCTTGACTAAAGTCAATTATTAAAAGGATAAAAAGTCGTTATATATTCACCTAGTTGGAGTAAATAATTAACTGCAGAGGACTTGATGGTTGACTTGGATATTTCCACATTTCCCCAAGGATACCTGGTTGCTACCAAAAACACTCCTCTTCCACGAACTTGACCTTTGACCGAGTTCCGCCGTGAAACCTATAAAATGGGGGCCGGAGGGGTGCTCCGGTGTGTCCTCTCCAATGCTTAAGTCAGTGTCTTGGGGAAGAAGAAAGAGGCAAGAATATATGTAAATATGAAAAGTGTGATTAGGTCAAGAATGAACCTAGACTTGGGTTTTTATACCTTAGCCCGGATTAGGATTTCCATAAAATACGGGATTCTGTTACGATTTGGTACCAGAGTCATGATTAAGATAGGATCGGATCTTTCAAAACCCTAATTTACTTCCTTAAGACCTCGGCCCCGACCTGACCGTCGACACCTCGGACTGATGTACTAATGTGTTAACCTTCGAAGCACCCCAAGGACACCCTCAGAGCCCATCTACTCTTGGAGCCGAACTATCAAACCAGTCCAAGTCAGCCAGCATAGCTCAACACTTAAGGCTTAACAGGTCGGTCCAACACTCAGAGCTCAAGCGGACCAGTCCAATGCTCAGGCCTCTTTAACAGAGGCCCAATACGTTGGGCTTAAGCAGGCCAACCCAATACATTGAGCTTAAGCAGGTCGGGCCAATACGTTGGGCTTAACAGGTCGGCCCAATACGCTGGGCTTTAGCAGATCGGCCCAATCTCTGGGCTTAAGCAAGTTGGTCCAATACGCTGGACTTAACAGGTCGGCCCAACACTTTGAATAGGTCAGCTCAGACCATATTTCACCCTTATCAATACCTTATGAGGAATTGTGGAGACAACTGATTAAATAAATGGAAATATGTATAGAAAAAAGGAAAATAGTTTTGATCACAAGCGGATCATGTAGCGAAAAAAGAAAAATAAAAGAAGAAAATAGGGATTAAATAGTTACAAGGAAAGATAATAGTTTTTATTAAAAAATATAAAAAATCATTATGTTAATATTTTTTATGACTAACAGAGTGAGGTCCAGGAGTTGATGAAAGTTTTAACTTAAAAGTAAGTTCAAACCTATAAATAGTTAATATTGTATATATAACACGAATATTTTGATCCGTTAAATGTAATACTAACCAATTTCACACCCAAGAAGTCGGGGGGTGTTGGGGGAGGGGGGGTGGTTGGGTCTGGAAACTACCATTTTTTTAATTAGTAATTGCCAATTTCTAACAATCCAAACAAACAGCTTCATTATTCATAACCATGACCGGTACATGTATATCTCTACTATCTTCTTTTATCAAATTTTTTATAAATGATGAATATATAATAAAAAAGAAAAGGATAATGTTGTTTACAATGCCAAACAACTAGCATAAAAGTATAACCAAAAAAGCGCATCGAGCCTAAGAGATAACGAAACGAAAGCAGGAAATGCCTACAAGCCAGACATATGGCTCAAAATGGGGCCCTCGTTAAAACCTATCAAAGTAAAATCTTTTGGGGAAAACCTTTGACAGGAAAAAGAATACCCTCAATAAAGAAAAAATATACAAATCGAAAGAAAACACTTCCGCTAGCATCTTCATTGAGATTCTGCCGAATGTAATCTGGTATAGTGTGTAGCCAATCGAACGAGGCATCCATCTTGGATAATTTATCAGCCAAGTGATTCCCTTCTTGGAAAATATGAGAAACTCTGAAATCCATATTTGAGATAAAATGTAGCACCCTGCGCCATCTACTGTAGTATTTCCATGGGACCTTCAAAGACCGCGAAGATAATAATCCGCAAATATATGTAGAATCAGACTCCAACCACAATTGATGCCACCCCCTTTTATACGCACGCTCAATCGCAATAATAGCCGCCATGAGTTCAGCCTGAAAAACAAATCCAACCCCAAGTTTCTCTACAAAATAACCTGTAAAGAATCTCCTACAATTTCGAAAAACACCTACCGCCACACATTTTCCTGGGGTTCCGTAAGCACACCCATCTGTGTTTGCCTTAATCCAACCTGGAAGTGGGGGGTACCAACGAACTGCATGCAACCTAGTAGGAGGTCTTACAATACCTTTAACCTGCAATTTATGAAGGCACATTAGATCAAAAATAGAATTGGACATGTAATCCGATTTTAAACATGATGACTCGATAATTAAGGCTCTAGGCATAATAATAGCTGCTGGTATCTGTGGGCACTGATCTGAGGGCTAAATTTTTGTTGCATGACCACCGTGCAAAGATGATTAAAACCTCCCTGAAGCGGAAGTTCAACTTGGAACACGCCACTACAACATAAATGACATTAAGTAACACAAATTTTGTAGCACTTTTTACATAAGGTACATATGTAACACATGTTTGTAACATTTTTTACATTATAATATTTATTTAATACTTTTGTATCACTTTATCAATATATAACGCTTATATGTAACACTTTTAAATAAGTAACACTTTTTAAGTATCACTTTTCTTTTGTTATATCTTTTGTAACGCAAATAAGTATCACTTTATTTAAGAAGCACTCTTGGCAACACTATATTTTATTAATTGTAACACTTTTTAGGCTATATTTTAGTAACACAAAATTATATAACTATCATTAAATAATGTCAATGATTTATTTAATATATTGATGTCACAAAATAGGTAAAGACCAAAAAAAATATATATATATATCACCAAACCTAAAAATTGTAGACATCATGTACTCTGTTTTTTTTTTTTTACTGAATTTTTATTTTCTTTTTATAAAGTATTTTAGTTTTGCTTTTATTTTTTATTTTTTACGCAGGTAATTAATTCCGTCATAATACCAACGGAAAATGTGCATGTATGTATTTTATTATTATTATTTATTTTTTTTAAATTTTATTAATGGAGACCAATTTCATCGTTAATTTTTTTTCCTTTTTAAAAAATCATTTACCAATGAAAATTGATATTGTCGGTAATTACTTAGGAATTTTTTCCATCGATAAATTATTTTTTTATTATTTATTTTTTTTACTGTTAGAACTTTTTTATCTGTCGGTAAATTAATTTTATATTTTTATATATATTTTTTTATTTTTACCGATTGAATATTGATCAGTCGATAAATTCATTTTACATTTTTTTGATATTTTTAATTTTTTGTGTCCTTTAATATATAACATAATATGATTTTCAAACTATATACCATATAATATAAAATTTGATATATATACAGTGTATAATATAATTTAATACATATATTATATAATACAATCTTTATTATATAAAATATATTATATACACATATAATACAATATTTATTATATAAAATACATTATATATATGTATAATATAATTTTTATATAATTTTAATATATATATATATATATATGTGTGTGTATGTGTATATATAAAACAAAGCAAAAGTTGTAATAAGAATTAACTTAGCCTAGTGGCAAACTGTCACTTCCACACATAACAGGTCGTGGGTTCAAATCTACTTGGTGTCAAAAATATTTCTACGAAGTGCTACAAAAAAATTGTTACATAAGACTCATATGTAACACTTTAGAAGTATTTTTTTAAAGTGTTACAAATACAAAAAGTATTACATAAGATTTATATGTAACACTTTAGAAATATTGCTTCAAAGTGTTACCAATAGAGAACTTATGTAACACTTAGAAAAAGTGTCACTAAAAGCTAATAAAAGTGATACCTAAGACTGTAGGTAGCACGGGCAAGTGCAACACTATAAAAGTTTGTCTCTAGTAACATTTTATGGCCATTAGGTAACATTTTTTGAGTGTTACCTAATATCATTTATGTTGTAGTGCGCCTTGCATCCAACCCCAAAGACTCGACGCAAACTAGCAATCCATTAATAAATGATCCGTTGAGTCCTGGGCTTTACAGCAGATCGCACAACCCAAGGGGCCACAAAACCCACGAGTACAAAGATTATATGTAACCGCTAAGCTATTAAAAATAGATTTCCAAACGACGATGGACCTCCTCGGTGGAATACTCGTGCCCCAAATCTATTTTCCCCATCGAACAATAGGAAAAGATTCTCTACCATGGTGATAGGCAGTTTTAGACGCTACCTCTCCATCTTCCGAATGGCACCAAACCTACGATCCACTGCATCTGGGGAGATAGGATAATGAAGAATGTCAATCACAATATCCGTATAAGCCACTAGGAATTCCTCTGTAAATTGCCAAACCCCATTGACGAAGTAATACGAAATGGGCTGAGCATAAAACTTGTGAAATGGCTCTGGACTTCCAATACGGTCTGCTATAGTGTTGCCCAGCCAATTATCTAACTAGAATCGAACCCCATATTGATAACCCGGTAGCCATCGAGATTGAGACAACAAATCGACCAACAAGGGTCGTACTCCCAACCAAATCGAGATCCAATCTATCTCGGCCTTGGGGAAAAAGAATTCATACACCTTTGTCTGAGAATACTGAATCCCAGACTGTCTGAAGTGAGCACCTTCCAAGCCAGTTTCATAAAAAAAGCCCTATTAGCCCATATCAGCGATCGAATAGCCAGGCCGCCTTCATCTTTGGCCGCACAACACCTAACCTAATTTACTATGACGGCAGCCTTTTTATGAATGTTTCCAGTCCACACAAAATTTCGGATTGCTTTCTCTATAGCCTTTAACAGGCTTATGGCCATATATATACCATCATAGAGTGGACAAATGAGCTAGTTATAACCGAATTAACCAGAGTAATCCGTCCTGCCATTGATAATGCAATCCCCTTCCATGTTTAAAATTCAGAAACAATCTTATCAAATATGGTTGGAAAATTCGAATAGTTGGCGCCCCTTTAAAGAGCGGAGCACCTAAATATATCAACGGAATCGAGCCCCTAAAAATCCCATAGTGCTCCTGAATACGATAAACCAGCCGATTAGAAATATTATCATTGAAAAACACTCTTGATTTTATCGGGTTAAACATCTGTCCTGATATCTGCCCATATACTTGTAAAATATCTAAAATTGCCCGACAATTCATCCAGGTAGCTTCCATTAATATCAGGATGTCATCCGCATAAAGCAAGAAATGGGGAAACTGAATATTGCATGGAGCCAGAAAAGGTGTGATCGCCCCTTGTTGAATTTTATGCTCCAGAGCCCTAGCTAATACCTCCTCCGCCGCACCAAAAAGAAGTGGGGACAATGGGTCTCCTTACCTCAAACCTCGAGAGCATAGAAATAGCCCTCCGGAGTTCCATTGATGAGAATAAATATACAAGTTGACATTAAAAATCCCTGAGATCCATTTAACAAACTGCTCATGAAACCCCATTCAACTAAGGACACGAAAAATGAATTCCCAACTAAGTGTGTCGAATGCCTTACGAATGTCAATCTTCAGGATCATATTAGCAATTCTCGAAGTACCCAGAAGACAGTTTACTCCTTCAGAAGCAACTGCAATACAATCGTGAATTTGCTTGCCTGGAATAAAACCAAATTGCATCTCCAAAACCAACATTTTCAAAATATGACCAAAACGGCTAGCCAAAATTTTTGTAACCGTCTTAAATATGAAGTTACTCAAAATAATTGGCCTAATCCTCCACCCGATCCGCCCCTTTAATTTTAGGAATTAAAACCATGAAGCTCGAGTTACAACCTAAAGGTAGATCACCCATGACAAAAAAAAGATAGGACTGCCGCTGTGATGTCCATATGCACCGTGTCCCAGCATGATTGGAAGAAGTGACCCCCAAATCCATTCGGTCCTAGAGCACTATCTAAACCCAGGTCAAAAATTGCCGTTTTAATATCGTCATCAGACGGAATAGCACATAAAATCTTATTGTCCTCCTCTGAGACCACTATTTGAATAACCTCATTAACCATCGAATAATTAATCCCCGATTGGTGTTGCTCCATAAACAACTCCTCATAAAAACTCCGTATATGCGTGCATATAGCGCCAATATCATCCGTGAGAACCCCATCCACCACCATTTGCCGAATGACTCCTTTAGCTCTCTTCGCCCAAATCTTTCTTTGGAAAAAATCATAATTTCTATCCCCATCTTTCAGCCATTTAACCCGACTTTTTTGACGCAACAAGTCATATTGATAGCTCAACCATTGAGACAATTCGTTATGCATCTGAAGCTCTTGCTGGATCAATCAGTCTGAATACCCCTGCAAAGCTACCGTTTTCTGAATGTTTGTAAGTTTTTGCCGAATCTCCTCAACTATTCTATCAACATTACCAAAAACATTACAGTTCCACTCCCGCAAAACGGGTCTAAGCCTTTTAAGCTTCAACATCACACAACATCAGATTTCCCGCAACACATTCTTCCCCTCACGATTTCGCAACCAACTCCTTAAAACCATCATGTTGTAGCCACATTGATTGAAAGTAAAATGGAAGGGGGCCATTAATATTAGTTAAATCGCATCTAAGAAAAATAGGATTATGATCCGAAGTATGCTAGACTCCAACAAATCCTGTAACCGTTCGCCAATGATCCAGAAAATTTTGGGGAACCAAAATTATGTCGAGTTTTGGTTGCACCAGCCCTCGAGAGGCCCTAAAATCCCTCCAAGTAAAGACGTTACCAGCCATAGGGATTTGAGAAAGATTATTATTATCCATGAATTGCCTAAATTCTCTGCACGCCGTCGCATGTGGTAAAGAACCCCCCTGATGTTCATGAGCTCCCAGGACTGCATTAAAATCCCCCATCCAAACAAAATCAGAATAACCCATCGCCTGGACATCATTCCATAACTGCCTCCGAGCAATATAATCACAATGAGCATGAACAAACCCCATATAAAAACTCATATTATGAAATTTTACCTCACAGAACAAGCATTGATCTGAATGAAACATGATTTGAAATTAATTTCATTTGTCGTGATCGAGAAAAACCCAAAGGTCCGGAATACCATTGGATCTAAAAGATTCACCAATTAAATTCATATCAAATGATTGCCAGAAATTTGCACCAATAGCATTAAAATGTACCTTAGGCTCCGCAATGGCAATAATATCAGGTTTATGTTTTCAACATAATTCCTTGAGCATAGATTTAGAAGTATCGTTACCAATACCCCTAATGTTCTAAAACAATACAATTCACTGAGAAGAATATGGAGTAGGACGCACCCGCGTATTTTCATCTAAGCTATCAAGAAACTTTTTACCTTGCTTCTATTCTTCTGCCTTGTCGGACCAATGCTTTTGTAACCGCTGCTGCCATAGCCTAAAAACTTTCAGAGGGATCATTCAAGTTTAGATTATAATCCTTTAGAGGTCGGCTATTCTCGATCATTTCTATAGCCCGCTTAAGCGATTCTTGTCCTTGATCATCTAAACTCGCAGATACCACCAAAGCTCTCTCTTGGTTATCCTGTTGCAAGGGTTCATGAATCACTATCGCACGCTCCAGATTTGACCCTTCCACTTTATTCTTGTCCTTAAGGCTATTGCATTCCTCTGTCGTTGGTGTTGTGTCATTGCCTTCATTATCTTCCACAACCTCGAAGGCATTACTAATGGTGACCCCTGAAGTAGATGGTCTGTGTGTATTCTCCACATGAGAACGATTCTTGTGGACTTTGACCTGCACCCAAGCTTTTGTCGGCTCCTTTCCTTTTTGAGGAGAAGGGGATCTCCGAATATTTCCACTGATCTCCTAACGTCCCCATTGAGGCCGACGTTCCCCCGTCTGAGTTTCATCAGATTTATTGACTTACTGAGGTTTCAAAATACGACAATTGGTGATGGAATGTCCTACCACCTTGCGGAATGTGCAACACTCCGGAATATTCTCATAACCAAGAGTAACAAACGCACAATGCCCAGCTCTGTCCACCATGAGATATTCTTGGAGTGGCGTATTCAAATCTATTTCCACAAGAACTCTAACGAAATGCCCCACGCCTCCATTTAATGATCTTCCGTCTATTTGTATTGGTGTACCAATAGTGCTAGCTAATTTCATAATGAATGAAAGGTGCCAATATTGCATGCTAAGCTCAAATACTCTTACTCAAAATATTCCATGCTAAGCTCAAATATTCTTACTCAAACCTGAGCCTTAGACATATTAATCCTATACGGGTTAAAATTCGGGATCCAATCCATGAGACGAATCGAGCCCGGATTCAAATTCAATGCCGATTTTGAAACATTTCTATCCCTTTCCATCGAATCTAAGTATTGAATGTTAAAGTACAATTTTCCAAGAGAAATTAATTTCCAGCAAGACTTAATGTTCCACAATATCGTAAGTTTCCTCTTGAATTCTTTCGTCGAGATTGACTTGGTACCTTTGGGCAGCAGAACCCTTCCAATCAACGTTTTTCTAAGCTCTGCCGTATGTTGGTGATAAATTTCTTCATCAATTGTAACCAAAAAAAATTCCCCCTTCTTAACTGGCTTGGCATTATCTCCTGGGGATAATGTTTTGGCGAACGTAGGCACCAATGGAAATTGTACGTGCATTGAATTATCATCGACTGACGATATACCTTTACTATTCTTGCATGCCTTGGGATTCGGATATAATTTTCACAAACTATTTTAGAATCCAAAGCATTAAACTCTCATTCCACACCTTCCCCTCTAGCCCCATCAGATTGAAAAGCATGGAAGTGTTTTGTGTTGTTATGTGATGTATAATCCAATACCCCAACAGAGTTATTAGGATTATGTGCGTAATCACAAATCTTTGGGTTTATACCGACCGAGTTCAAGAAGGCATCAACGGTGGGATTAGGGTTTTGAGAAACCCTAGCCAAAACCGTAGTGCATGGCGGAACCCGGTCCCTGTCAAAGTTCGATCCTCTCGTGAAAAGTATCAGGGATCTGATCTAAGTCCTGTTATGAAGATTGTGGAGGTCACACCAGATCGTCTTTCAACACATTGCTTGTTGAAGGAGATGAGTTTTTTTGAAACCCTAGAGTTGGGTATGAAGCCCGAACTATCTTCCAGCGATTGTGAATATCCATTGATAGAACTTTGTTTGGTTATTTCAGGGGAAAGGAGATTGTCGAGATCCATAGAAGATGTCGATCGAAAATTAGAAATCAACACCGGACGGAAAAGCATGGGCAGTCATCATGCGCCATCAGAGATTTTAGGAGCGTTTTTTACTGCAATATTTTTTTGAGTTATCTTCCTTATCAATTATGATTACTTAAATTAATTGTGTATTTGTATTTGCAATTCAATAATTATATCAATATGATACCTTCGGCAAAATTCAGGCTTGAATAAACAAAGCAAGATATAGTATGAAAGATTAAACAAGAATTACAATAGAATAGATTTCGAAAGGGTGTATATGCCATTATTAAAAAAGACGATATGTATCAATTGAGCATTCTGTGTGTTCTTTAAACATATGTTAATTCAAGTACCAACAAACTCGATATAATTCACCTTGAGAAGTTATTGGGTTTAAATTAATCATTATTTGGGAAGTTATTTGCATCCACCTTGGAGCTTTGGGTCTTTGATATAACCATATCTTGGTAGCAATATTTAACTGAAAATACTAAGAAAATCTATTAAAAAACAACTTGCACACCTCCGTATCATATAATAGCCTCCCCTTCTACTGTAGTAGCATTGGGAGAAAAAATAAAGTGAAAAAGAATAACTAAAATCTTATAGAGAGTGCTACAAATGAGATGCCTTCTGAACGTTGAATTATAGGAATACAGACAAATGAAATTTCTCAAAATGAATGCTATCTCGGACCTGAGACTTCTTGTGAAGACATGTAGGAAAAAGAATTATATGAGCTACTAGTAGTACTGGTATTACTCGTTGGTTGCCTATACAACAACTCATTCTGCTCACTTCTCTCTCCCAACGTCGACGCTTCCGTAAATCTCCGACCATAAAACGTCAAAAATTCAACGACTCCATCCTCGGTTCGCCTAACAGCACCCCGCCTTCCAACATGCCTACAACACTAGACATTGACGGCCTTAAATTCGGTTCTTCGTGCACGCAGCACAGAGCCACCCGAACCAGCTTCTCCACCTCCTCGTTCGTGACCCGACCCGCCAATCTCGGATCCACCAGTTCCGAATACCTCCTTTCCTCGTGCATTTCCAATGCAAACAAAGGGAAGTAAACAAGCCGGTGTCCGGATTCTCATGACAACGACGATGATAAACCATTCCTTCTATTGCTATTAGTTCTTGAACTATTATTGCTCTGTTCTTGAGGGGAAGAGTTCTTTTTACCTCTTATGATTTCTAACAATAACATCCCGTAACTATACACGTCCGTCTTATCCGAAATGGAGGTGCTCGTTAGCCACTCCGGTGCAAGATAGCCTCTAGTCCCTCTTAGAGTCGTAAACAGGCCTGATTGCTCTGGACTCAGCAGCTTTGAGAGCCCAAAATCGGAGATTTTTACCTGTGATTTGTCGTGGAGTAGAATATTCTCGGGTTTGATGTCACAGTGAATGATCTTCTGCTCACATCCGGAATGCAAGTACGCTAGCCCTCGTGCTGTCCCTAGTGCAATCTCGTATCTCTCCTTCCAATCCAAAACATGTTCGCCGCGAAAAAGAGTACGATCCAACGAACCTCGTTTGATGTACTCGTAGACTAATAATCTCTGCCCTGCGTGCGCGCAAAATCCTTTTAGTCTTACCAAATTGACATGGTGAATTTTCCCAATAACAGCAATCTCAGTTAGAAATTCCCTTTTTCCTTGGGCTCCTAAGCAAGTGATCTTCTTAACTGCAACATCAGTTCCATCTTGAAGAGTCCCTTTGTATACTGTTCCAAATCCACCTGATCCAATTTGAGTCCTGAAATCTCTAGTTGCCCTAGCAAGTTCTTGATAATCAAACCTGATAGGCAGACCTGGAATTGAAACAAAATCTATATCTTCTTCTAGAGATGACGACGAGTTACCACGGCCCAATTTTGAATTTTCGCATTTTTCCCACCTCATTTTCCTCCTCCTAGACCAAATTAGAGTTGCAATAAGAGCAATTATTATAACCCCTGATGATGGCAATAAAACCGCTTGTAAAACAGGGAAATCTGACTTTTTATTGTTTTCCAAATATCTATTTGAAATTCCCACCACCGTCGTTTTGACATATCCTAAACGATCTGTCGAGCTCGACTTAATTAGTATGGAACCTAAATAGTTCCTAATCATATAACACGATCCAGAGCCCTGACTGTGGAAAACTCCCTGACAAGAACAATTAGCCGAACAGAGATTCTGACAGGCCGACAAATTCACATTATGCAACACAGGATCCGTAAAATCATTTGAGAAATAATCCAAATCATTCCTCAATTGCAAATACTTGATAGCAGTAGTACTATCTGATGATGATGAACCATTACAAGGACCTGGTAAAGCCAAAGAACCATCCAACGGCACACAATCACCGCTATTCATCTTGGGATCAGAATGAAACGCCGGAGCACACTGACACGAACCTCCATTAGTACAAACGCCAAGCCTCCGGCAAATAAACGGAATTTGACATCTATCAGCCGGGCCAGTGAACTCTTGCTCGCTTGATCCGTCGTTTACATTGAAGTTTATAATGCTAAATACGCCATCGTGATCGAGTTTCACGATCTGAAAATTCGAAGAATTTTCCAAATTATCATTAGAATCGTGCAAGATAACTTTGATCACTACCTCTTCGCCGTTCTCTCCCATCAAATACACCCCTGTAAAATTCATCACCATGTACTCCACCGGAAAATTCGTATCCCTAAAAGCGTTTTTATCCATTGACAACTTCCAGTAATTCATATCTTCCCACTGCAACATCGCGTCATTATTCCCAATCACCAATCTATAGCTTCCTTTTGATAAATCCTCATCACTTATAGAGGACACCAAAGATTTACCTACACGTAATTTCTGTCCCTCGACAAGTACATCAGTCGGAAAATCGAAACTTTCCCAAACTGTATTGTTCATGAGATCTAGCAGGACTAAGTTTCCTGATTCGAGGAGATGCATAGAAGAAATTACTGAAGAAAGTTTTTGAGGCGTTGACCAAATGGGATGGCCCGTATCGTTGTAAAGAGTGAGGCCATTCGGTGTGAAATGGAGTTGAGAAGATTGTGAGATGGGGTTGTTGCGATTGGCTGACCAAACAATAGTGTTGGAGGAAACGTGAATGATGACCAAGTAGAAAGATTTTGATTCGGGCTTTGCGTTCGTTATTCGGGCCTGGAAAGAATTGTTCTCAGAAGCCAAGAACGCGCCTGAGTTATCTATGAATTGGAGATAAGAAGATGTGAAATTGGGGATGATGGAAGGGGCGGAAACCGGGCCGGAAAGTGTAGGATAAGGAAAGAGTGCGCAGGATAAGAAGAAGATGGTGATGCAATACAAGGCGGAGGAGCCCATGCAGGCGCGGCTGAGGAGGATTTTGGTGGTGGTTTGAGGAATGGGTTTTTTCTTGAATTTGGATGTGAGAATTAAGATGGGTTGATGATGAGCATCATTATTAGCATTTGATTGGTTGGTTGGTTTTGTGAGGTGTACTTTTTCCTGTTAAAGGATGATGGAAGGAGACAAGGAGTGATGGGGACTCATGTTTTTTTGTTATTAGCGTTGACCCAAAGTGTATCATGTACATCTGTATATACTTTGTATGTGTTTTTGGGAGAGGAGTCATTTTCATGGCGGCGGCGGCTGTGGCACACGGCGCTTGTGATAAGGGCCAGCCGCCAGCGACGGTGGATTAATCATTCATTTGTCTACTTTGCTGTAAATAGATTTTAGATTTTTTGTTCTGTTTGTTGTGGTTGTCCGGATTCAGCAAATATATGATTTGCTAAACTACCAGATTTGTAGTATTTCCTTTCCAAGTTCCAAGTATAGCAAGTGAGAACAATCTTTTTTTTTTTGTACTTGAGCATCTATCTTTTATGTTTGTAACATAACCAGTCTCAAGATGTAAGAAGTGTGAACTATATAGTCAATTTATTCTTCTTTTTCTACGCGACATTCAATTAATTAAGGGATAATTACAAAAAGCCCTCTAAGGTTTGGGCTAATTACAAAAAAGCCAAAATATTTTTGAAAATTACAAAAAAAAAAATCCCCGAGGTTTGATTGTGCCTTAAATTTAAGGGGATAACTAGCAATATTTTGATAAATATAAGTGGGGGCTTTTGAAATGTTTTCTGTATATGAAGGGGGAAAATGCAAAACGGATCAAACCTAAAGGAGGTTTTTGTAATTTTTGAAAATCTCTGAGTTTTTTTTAATTAGCCCAAATCTCATGGTTTTTATTTTTAACTATCCCATTAATTAATAAAAACCAATTACGTATACCACTATCCACTATAACATGGTATAACAGTACCACACTACAAACAAAGAGAGTTTGCTAAAATTAAGTCGTATATCTTCACACAAAATATTTTACTTTAAATTGTGTTTGAATTCATGTTTCAAATATCACTACTACATGCCTACAATTATGAGTGGTCATAAATTAAATTGGTCATAAATTTTAAAAAAGGGTTTGAATCGCCCGAACCGTACTACACCGTCTCATTCACGATGAGTCAATGACCAACGGCTAAAATCATGAATTAAAAGTATCAAATACAAACTGCTCCACCTTGCTGGTGCATTTACAATTTTAGAATTAAAAAAAAATGTTCATGAACATGCACCAGAACTAGAGCTGGCAATGGGTTGGGCCGGGCCAGCCCGAGCCCGAGCCCGCCGGGTTTTTCCAAAAATTCGGGCTGGATCGGGCCGGCCCGATTCTGGTCGGGCCGCGAGAATGCTTGGCCCAGTCCAGCCCATGCATGAAAACTATGTGTTAAAATTGGGCCGGCCCGAAAAGTCGGGCTAGCCCGACCCATAGGCCATTCGGGTAGGGCCAAATAGGCCCGACTTTTCCTGCCTAAAAAAATTCACCAATGAACCCCCAAACCTCGGTCAATGGCTGGCTGGCCCCGGGCCGGGCTGGGTTTTGCCACCTCTAACCAGAACAACCCCTTTAGAATATAGGGGATGTAATGGACTCTCTCTGATCTCTATCTCTCTCTCAATAGTTAGACAATGAATGTATTACCAACTAATCCCTGTAAAAGATAATATTAGATTTGCATTTTGCATTCAAACAATAATTATGCATTTTGTTGTTTTGTTTAATGATGCAAAGTACATAATGTTTTGCATTAAAACAAATACTACGAAAATGCGTTATATTTTTTTATGTAATTGAGTCAAAAGCAAATGCACAGTGCAATTTATTTGCAAATTACATCTTGTTTCAAAACAAAAGGCATTTTTGATGCTGCCTTTTCAGGCAGATCACTCGAAGTCAAAGGTTCTAATAAAGTTCAAGTCTTCTTCTCCCAAAATTGGAAGTTTTCAGTAGTGGGAACTTGCATGCAACACCATCAAACGTTAGACGGGCCGTGGGGTTGTCCGAAGGAGGCCCCTCCGATGCTCAAGTCAGCATGGTGAACAAGAGAGTATATAAAGCAGTAATGAGACTACTGCATGCATATTATGAATTATGAGAGATTAACTTCAAAATGAGATGGAGGAACCTTTATATACCTAGGTAACAGGCCTGATGGGTCGCGTAGGAGAAGATGGCACGTTGGCCGAATCCGGACCCCATGGGCCAGGTTATTCCATCTGTAGCCACTAATTAATGGATAAATAATAAATAAATATATAAATTGAATAATAATAATAATAATAATAATAATAATAATAGTAATACTAATAAGATATTTTTGCTCCCAACATAAGCCCCCAGCTCTGGTGCTGTTGAAGCTTGGAGAAGCGCGGGAGCTAGAATGATATCGCGTTTGGCTTGTCTTATTTCTTATCTTGTCTTGATCTAACTTCTGGGCCGTGGCGGCGGGTGAAGCTGAGTGTCTTGTGAATATGTGATTTGTGAAAGATTTGATCTCTTGAAGAGGATGGTGTCTCCTTAAGAGGAGTGGTACCCAGAAAGGGGAGAAGTTCTCGGAGCGTGGGAGCTCGTGGGAGCCAAGAATTGAGTTTTGGGACGAGTTCTCGTGGGACTTAACCTTTTTGAAAGGCAACATGCTTCTTGCGAGTGAGTGGTCCTCATGGGCCTTGAGAGTTGAGAGTCTACAAAGGACTCATTTTTTTTTTCTGGAACTGTTTCTTCTAGTCTTCTTGGCATTTAGTCTTTTAGAGGCTTCTAATTAATATGACTATAAACTCAATAGAATTGGCTCTCAATATAAACTCAATATAATTGGCTCTCAACATGTCTTGGCCACTCAAATGACTCGAAACAATGGAAATTAATGTCTAACCTAAGCGATATAACAAAAATAACACAAAATACTCAAAAACAATACAAAACTCAAGTCTAGGAAGCCCAAATCAATGGTATAAAACCAAGTGAACACAACCTAATTTATTTCCTATTTCCGTTCATTTTTTTTAATCGCCTTCAATTTTAATTTCAATTTTAATTATTTTGTTTTTATTTTCTATTAACTTAATTTTTAGTTTTATTTAGTTTTCTTGAGTTGTTGTGTAGGAGACATCACGGCAAACTCCCATTTATTGAAAAAACCAAAGTATGGAAACAACCCCGTATGGGCGTGTAAGACCACACGAACATGTAGTGCGAGAGGACGAAATGCCCAGCACCACACGACCGTGTGACAAAGGGCCAACGCCAGGGCGCGCGTACCGCAGCACCCAACCATGCCAAAAATATTTGGATCATACAACTGCAAATGTACAATATAGTTTATAAGATAATGGCAAAAAATGTCGTATTCCACAGGGATTGATATGTGAAACACTTACGCTATAATAACATCGTATTCTATTTTTATTGAAGCGACCGAATATCCAATTTATAATAAAAATTGAAAATAAAGAAATAAAAGAAATAAATTTGTGAACCCCACAAGTATTCTCAAAAACTACAGGAGCAACCTTAGGCACATAATCTCAACATGTTTCTTCAATATTAAATGCAATTAAAGTTTTAAAAACCAATTCATGCAATTCTATGGGTTCAACTCCTAAAATAATTTATTCCCCCTCCCGAGCAGTGCATAAACAGTAGATTAATAACAATTCTAGGTCTCCCCACTCGATACAACTATTATTAACTCCCAAAGATCTATGAATTGAATGACTCCCCACAAATAGTTGTAGGTCTCCTGACTCAATACACCCGTTTATGTCTGAATTTGATTTTCGTCTTTGTTAGAACTCCTCTTCCGAATTTTGCACTAACAAATAGGACATGCTAATTATTCCCGGCAAATAAAAAACAATTAAGAATAAGCACTCGAATTCATAAAATAGAAAGCATGAATTAATTAAGAAAACAAATAATCATATTTAACATAAATCCACAGTTTCGATTATGCCCCTAAGATCTGAAAGATTAGCCAAACATTGATTACAAACTCATAGATAAATTCGAAATCAACATTATGACATCGTTTAAGTACAAACAAGAGATCTTAGACATAGAAAGAAAACCCCTTCTTGTCAGGATGGAATCCCCTTCCAAGCCTTCGAAGCTCTTGTGCTCCTATAGATGCGAAATGCCTTGTGGTGTTCTTCCAGACCTAGCCTTCCTCTCTCAGAAGAACTTCGATTCTTGCATTCCTGTGTAATTTGATGTGTTTTCTCTGTATCAAGTGATGTATGATGATGTTAGATGATGAAAATTCGTTCAGGCCTTGGTCCCTTTTAAATAGGTGCTTGGAGAGATCACTTGTAGAGTTAGAACGAGAAGAGAACTCTAAAAACGTGTCTTGGCAGAGTCCCACACGGCCGTGTGGTCTGTTGCAAAGCCTTCCCTACACGGTTGTGTGATCTTACATGGGCTGGTGGTGCGGTTTGATACCCTTCCCCACACGCCCGTGTGAGATCACACGGTTCGACCGTGTGGCCCTGATTTTGTCCTCTGTTTTGCCCAACTTCACACGGTTGTGTGGTTTCACACCGGTATTTTCACACGGCCGTGTGACACCACACGGTCCGGCCGTTTGAAGTATTTTTGTCCATTTTCTTCGTCGTTTCAATCTTCTCTTCGCATTCGTCAATCTTGGCCAGGCATTCCAACTGATATTTCTTCATTTTAAGCTCCGTTTTCTTGTAAAAATTACAAGAATACGTAGTATCATGCCCTTTTAAGGAAACCAAGTAAAAACATACTAAATATGCGTGCAAAAGCATCAAATATATATCATTTTAATCCGCAAAATGCACGTATATTTTACACACATCAAAATCCCCCAAACATAAAGAATTGCTCGTCCTCGAGCAAATTAAGAAAAATAATATAAGGGGTAAAAACGAACACCCAAGAACACTATGAACATTAAATAGCATTTTACTCCATACTCAAGGAAACCATGTAATTCATTATCAAGAAGTCATCATTCATAAACTCGGCATAATTAATACTCTCTTGGGTACTTGACATCGTGACTCACAAGTAAATATTGTATGACTCTACTCTCAAAAGTGTATGGGTAGTGTTTACGCTCAAATTCAATTCAGTGAAAGTAGAACTACCATAGGCTTGCAAATCGTCTTAACATCTCTACCACTTTTGTGAGCACAATCTAAGAATCAAAAAGGACTTTTATTAGGTTGTAATGTAGGCTCTTTAGTCTTTGGTAAGGGTAGGAAAATTTGGATTAAGTGATTTGACTTGAGCAAATAGAATTTAAGTATACAGACTTGCAATTCACAAATTCAGAATTAACTCCACCTTTAATTCTCCTTTTTTCATTCTTAGGTTTTTTTTTCTTTTTTCTTTAGCCTCAAACTCTCATTTTTCCATAATTTTCAGAATTTTTAATTTCCTCTTTGCTCGATTTTCTCTATATATTTTTTAGAGAGGTTTCTTTCTTTTTCGAGCTTCATGCTTTCTTTATTCACCTAGATACTGCTCATCCCTCTTTTTTTTGCCAACTTCCTCTCTTTTTTTTCATAATTTTTCACCACATCTCCCCCAAACTTATTCATTTTCTATAAGCTCAAGAAATTTTAGGGATAAAATCATGTTTAAATTTTAAAGATCAATGTGGCTTAGAATAAAAGTTTTGGCTCAAAATTGGCTAATTAGGGAATAATGAGTTCATAGTTAGACTTTTTAGGCTAAGTAGGCTAAAGAAAGATGGCCTTATATCATTTTCAAAATTTGCACACACACATGGCTTCAATGAAGACACCAGAGCAAGTTCTAGAGTTCTATAAATCCTGAATGACACACTCAAGAAAAGCACAAAAGCTTACAGACTTACTTTTCGCAACATGCTCAAATACCCAATTTTCTCAACTAATGCTAAGCAAATTAATGACATCTTCCCAACAATTCATTACATTATTCCCAGGAGTATGTTATCTCATTCTATAAAATGCTCATAGTAAAATCATACGGAAGCTAGCAATTTTGAAACTTTGATTAAAACACATACAAAAACAATTAAACGTGCTAAAAATTAAAAAATCAAAAAATGATAATAAAAAAATTGAAAAACATTTATGCAAATTTTTATGCTATACATGCAATCCTAAATGCAATGCAAAATACAACAGTACGAATTTACGCATTCTTGACAACCCCCCTAAACTAAAAATATTCTTCGTCCCGAACATATGAGAAAATTATCAAAAGAAAAAAGAATGCATAAAAAGTACTTACCTGGATCGTTCGGTGAAGCCATGAGCTTGTCAGTCAAATTTAAAACTGGAGAGGCAAATCGCACGGTCAGGCCTTGTGCGTCCACATGCCCGTGTGCGTTTGTCATGTCACGATGCCTCTTGGGTTGCCTCCCACAAAGCGCTAAGTTTTAAGTCTTCAGCCAGACTTCAGATTTCTAACATCAATGTCGTTGAACCGTGTCAGTTGAAATCCTTGAGCCCTCATATTCTGTACCATCCATCAGACAAATGGCATTGCGCTATTTTATCGGATTAAGTTCATTATCGCTTGGATGTTGGCCTCCCACTGCAGTTGCGATCTGGACTACTTGTGTTTCTAGAGATTTCAATCTCGCACTCAACAAAAACATTGTTAGAAACAAAGTAATAAAATAAAAATTATTTACAAAAAAAAATTCATAATTTACAAAAGGAAAAAAAATCGAAGAGAAAATAATTTATTTTTAAAAATCGAAAATAGATAAAAAAAAAATTATTTACAAAGAAAAAAATCGAAATAAATAAAAAAAATATTTACAAAAAGATTCAATTAAAATTGAACTACTTATTACTATATCTAAGTAGACTCCATCAATCCCCGACAATAGCGCCAAAAACTTGTTCGCCAAAAATATTTGGATCATAGAACTGCAAGTGTACAATGTAGTTTATATGATAATGGCAAGAAAGGTCGTATTCCTCAGGGATTGATATGTGAAACACTTAGGCATAATAACATCGTATTCTAATTTTATTGAAGCGACCGAATATCTAATTTATAAGAAAAATCAAAAATAAAGAAATAAAAGAAATAAATTGCGAACCCCACAAGTATTTTCAACAACTACAGGAGCAACCTTAGGCACATAATCTTAACATGCTTCTTCAATATTAAATGCAATTAAAGTTTTAAAAACCAAGTCATGCAATTCTATGGGTTCAATTCCTAAAATAGTTTATTCTCCCTCCCGGGTGGCGCATAAACGGTAGATTAATAACAATTGTAGGTCTCCCGACTCGATACAACTATTATTAACTCCCAAAAGATCTATGAATTGAATGATTCCCCACAAATAGTTGTAGGTCTCCCGACTCGATACACCCGTTTATGTCTGAATTCAATTTTCGTCTTTGTTAGAACTCATCTCCCGAATTTCGCACTAATAAATATCACATGCTAATTATTGATCAGATAAAAAGCAATTAAAAAATAAGCACTCGAATTCATAAAATAAAAATCATGCATTAATTAAGAAAATAATTAATCATATTTAACATAAATCCACAGTTTCGATTACACCCCTAAGATCCGAAAGATATGCCAAACTGTTGGGAAATTTATTTTGTAGATTTTGATGAATGCCATGTAAAACTTAAACTAGAAAGTTGGCACCCCATTTTCCTTGTAATTTTCTTTGTAATTGATAGGGCCAGAAAACCTGAGTCAAGTCAGCTAAGTCTGGAAATACAAGAAGTCAACTGAAGACTTAAGTGAAGACTCCTCTGTGGAACAACTGAGTATGGCCAAGAAGGAAGATCAAGAACTTGACTGAAGATGTATAAGCTGAGGAACAGCTGTGTGAAGTGTCAGTCTAAGTCATCTCAAGAAGCCAAGTCACAAGTTGAAAGTGACAGTTGACTCTTCAAATAATTGGAGCAAACTCAAGTCACTTGGGGAATTAGGCAGCAGCCAAGAGAAGTCAATTGAAAATAATCCGTTGCACAGAAGTCAAGAACATTACTTAAATAAGTAATACTTCCATGTCGCTGCCAGTGTCTTAAAGTGCTCATCCTTAGGAAGCGTGCAAAAGGAATAAACCAATGGGAAGCATCGCACCTCATGTCGAACCTCGAAAAGTCGAACATTCATTTAATACGAGGAAAGGTCTACATCTCAAGATCGAAGACCAAGAAAAGACAAGCCTACGAACACAAGTGTCTTTTGAAAATCATCCTATCTCTTCAACGGGCAGATTTTTGAAAGTTCACTATAAAAGACTGAGGAAATTCATTGAGAAGAGGTTACCTTTATTACCCGAACCACGAACGAGCAAGCATTATTCAAATCAGAATCCTGCAAAATATTCTCAAGATATTCAAGCAAAATCCTCAAGCCTAAATCTCGAAGGACATCAATCCAACAAAAAGCTGTGAAAGAAAGATAACTTCAAACTGTTTAAGAGGAAAATTTTGAAGAATCAAAAGAAGTTTACTTTCCAAGGAGGATTGTAGGAAGGTTCAAGGTCGAACCAGTATCAAGTTCTTGGAGGGCTTCGTGATCAAATCTAAGAAGCTTGAGAAAGTGAGCTGAAGTAGCAAGGCAGCTGCCTTATGAAGAAGCTGAGTCGGATGAGAAGCCATCTGTGTGACCAATGTATCTCTAGACTGAGTCCAAGGAGCAAGTCAGCTGTGTGATCAAGACTTGTCTCTAGACTGATAACCACTTTGTGAACTGATCATTACTTAGTGGATTCCTCCAGGAGTTGGAGAAGAGAGAATTAGAAGAATTACCCTATCTTCGAACATCTATAAAAATTATTTATGTCATTTACATTTCAACACTTTTATCTCTACATACTTATTTATATCTGCTGGTAAATTGCTATCTAATTGATTATTACCAAGTGCTAAAATCAAGTGTTAAAACAAGTTTAAAACAAATCAAAGGGTGTTAAGTCTTCCGCTGAAAAACTCAAAACAACCAAGTTAAGTTTCAGGTTAAACAGTTGAGTTATTCTATCAACAGCTCTATCGAGTCTGTTGAGTGGCTAACTCTGCTGAATAACCAACTTAGCTGTCCCTCAAGGACTTAGCTGTTTGTGTTAACTCTGTAATACTTTAAAAGGACTAAAATCAAAAAAGTTGGTAAGGTTTATTCAACCCCCCTTCTAAACCTTACTTACACCCCTTGGGACCAACAAGTGGTATTAGAGCGGTTGGTTCATTGATCCTTCCGCATTAGTTACTGAACTAGATCTCTATCTTTTCTAAAAGATTTTTAACACTTGTATTTTAAAAATCTTTCATTCTTAGCAAAACTTATTATCATGGAAGCAAATCTAACATGCATTCCTATGTTCACTATTGAGGAGTTTGATGACTGGAAAATTCGTATGCAGGCTCATCTATCTGCTCTACATGATGAAATGTGGCTAGTGATAGAGGATTGACTAGTGCAAATATTGAAAGTGAACACAGCTGCAGCTGAAGGAGAAGACGTTGTGGCTGAGGCAAGACCGGCCATGGTTGAGAAACCAAGGACTGAGTGGACCAATGATGACAGAAAGAGATACAACTTGGATAATGTGGCCAATGACATTCTCTACAAGACATTGGACAAAGAAATGTTCAATAAAGTTAAATCTTGCAAATCTGCAAAAGAAATATGGGATAAATTAACTTTAATTTGTGAAGGATCTGAGCAAATTAAAGAAAATAAATTGTCTCAGAGTCGTACAAAAATTTGAAAATTTTAAAATGCTTGCAGTGAAACTCGATCACCGATGCCGTTTCACCAAATCACAAATGAGCTATCAAAGACTGGGAAAGAATATACACAAAAGGAAATGTGTATGAAGATTTTGAGAAGCCTCCCAGCTGAATGGGAAATGAAAGTCATGGCTCTGAGACATTCAATGAACCTCACAACAACATCCAATCATGAGTTGTTCTCAGATCTTAAAGCTTATGAGTTTGAGCTGAGAAGAAAAGAGCAAGAGGAGATAGTCAGACCTAAGACAAACAGACCGATAGTCAAGGATGGAAAGAAAGCTGAAGTCAAGGAAGCCATAGACCAGGAGGAGATTGCCCTGATGGTTAAAAGATTCAACAAGTTCTTCAATAAGAACTATAAAAGAAACAAGGGTGAATCCTCAAGGAGACATTCAGCTCCTTCCAAGTCAAGGAAGACAGCCACCCAAGAGAACTCGAGCACCAAAGAGTTGAGTATCGTAGAGCCGATAACCCAAGGACAAATAGCCGATCAAAGAGCCGAGAACCCGTGTTGGAATTGCAGACAACCAGGACATTTTTCAATTGACTGTTCCTATCCACCAGACAACAAGTACAGGGATGAAGAAAAAAGAAAAGTCTTCAGATAAAGAAGACATGAAAAGAAGAAAGCCATGTTGGGCTGCCGAGACAAATAAGTCGAAAAGAAGAAAGAGACTTTCGGAGAGAGTAGTGAAGCTGACTACTCAAGTGATTCGGAAGAAGAAGCAATGATTTGTCTAATGGCTAAAGAACAAGATCAATCAGACCAAGAAGATAAGGTACACTCTAACTCATCTCACTCAGATTCTAGTGATAGTGATTGTGATACACACACTTCATCACCCACTGATCTTTATGATTCATTAGGCAAAATGATGAAAGACTTTGAGCACATTAAATCCTTGCACACACTATTAAATGAGGAAAACAACCAGCTCAAAAGCTAAAACTCACAGCTGACAAAGGAGCTGAGTACTCTAAGTCACATAGCTGGTGAGAACAAGGAGCTGAAGGCTGAGAATGTTAAACTAATAGCAGAGATAGATGCTATAGAAAAGAGGGAAAATGATCTCAAAAATGTGATTGCCTCATTTACAAAGGCATCTAAATCATTGGATGACCTTATTATGAGCCAAAAAGAATATGGAGATAAGACAGGCATAGGATTCAATCCCTTTGTGCACAGTCAAACTCCTAGAGTGACTTTGGAAAAAGGATCTTCAAGCAATGAAGCATCTCAGAAGTCCAAAACACCAAATGTTGCACCCACATTCATTCCAAAGCACAATCACAAACAAACTGGCCTTGGATATAAAGGAAAAGGAAAACAACCAGTTGAGTATGCTGAGAGGACAGTTGAGAAGAAATCCAGCAGAGTTCCTCAGCAAACACCAAATAGAAAGTAATCTGTAAAAAGTAAACAGAGCTACCAAAAACCCCAGAAGTTTTATCAAAGAAACACATATGATGGGAATGGTAGAAATTACCCGAGCTGTGATTGGAATAATGTGAAATATCAGCAAAGTCCAATGGAATACAAGCCTAGATGGCAAAGACCCAGACCTCAGCAAAAGTCATTCCAAAGGCAAAAGAGCTATTATCAGCACACATATGCACCTATGCACTACACTCAGAAATATCACCACCACCCAAAGAAGGAAATTGCTAAAACACATACACAGGCATACAGACAAAAGAGACAGCTGTATGAACCTAAAGCCCCCAAGCAATTTGCCAAAGTGAATTATGATTATGGGACAGATAGAAGACAATCTCTTAGAGTCAAATCATTTAGCTATAAGTTGGTTGGATCATCTTACAGCACTAACCCCTCAGGACCCAGGCAAGTATGGGTACCTAAAAACTAATTTCCATGATTGCAGGTTCAAGGAACAGTTGAGTGCCAAGGAACCTGGTACATGGATAGTGGCTGTTCCAGACATATGACATGCAACAAGAAAAATCAGTCAAGATTCAAGGAGATTAGAGGCGCAAAAGTCATATTTGGAGGAAATGAAGCTCCAGGGGAAATAAGAGGCAATCGGATCCATCAAGAAAAATAGATTGGAAATCATAGATGTTGCTTATGTTGAGGGACTCAACTTTAACGTGCTCAGCATAAGTCAACTTTGTGATAAAGAATACAATGTTGGATTCAATATGGGAGTGTGCCAGATTAAAGATGCTGAATCAAATGAAATAGTGCTACAAGGATCAAGACAGAAAAATACGTATGTGGTAGACTGGTCATCGCCACACCAAGCACATGTCTCAAAAAAAGAGCACAAATTAATCAAGTTGGGTAAGTCAGCAGGGTACAAGAAGCCGAGTCATCCAACTTCAAGACAATCAACAAGCTTGTAAGGAGTCATCTTGTGGAAGGATTGTCGGACTCAAGATACAAGAAGGAAAGTGTATGTGATGCATGCCGATGGGAAAGTAGATCAAATCTTCATTCAAGGAGAAGCTTAGTCCTTCTTCAACAAGGATATTACATCTCATTGCATATGGATTTATTTGGTCCATTGAACCAAACAAAGATAAGGAAAGAAATACACCTTAGTGGTGGTAGATGATTATTCAAGATATACATGGACAATCTTCATGTGCAAAAAGAAGGAAACTTTGCGAAGTTACCTCACCGATGAGAAGAGTTCAAAATGAAAAGAGCCAAACCATTATAAAGATAAGGTATGATAGAGGAATCGAGTTTGTCAATGAGATAATAACTCGAGATTGTGTTGAAAATGGTATTGCTCATGAGTTATCTCAGCAGAAAGAACTCCACAAAACAGAATGGAGTAGCCGAAAGAAGGAAGAACTCTCAAGGAAGCCGCAAGGACCATGTTAGTCAAGTGGACTACCTAAGAGATTTTGGGTCAAGCCATCAACACCGCATGCTATACTCAAAATAGATGCATGATAAATAGACAAAGTGACAAAGACTCCTATGAAATCGGGACAGGAGAAAGCCAAATGTTGGGTACTTCGAATATCCGGATGTAAATGCTTCATCCACAACAATGGCAAGGATAATCTAAAGGCTTTTGATGGTAAAGTGATGAAGGTATCTTTTGGGATACTCAAATTTAAAGCAAAGCCTATAGAGTGCTAAACAAGAGGACTATGGTCACGTAAGAGTCTATTCATGTGGTTTTTGATGAACCTAATGTGAATGGAGAAGACATTGAAGAATTAGCCGATAGTCAATCAACCAACTATGCGAAGAGTCCTTATGTTGAAATCAAGCAAGAGTAATCAATCAAGATGAAGATGAGATAGTTGAATCTCAAAGACACCGGAAAATCTGCAAATTGAATGATAATGAAAGAGTCATTAAGACAACACAACAAGCGAGACAAATTTAAACCCAACCGATTGGAGATGTGAGAGATGGTGTAAGAACCGATCCGCAGCTCAAGAAGAAACATTGTTCACTTGTTTTATTTCCCAAATAGAACCTAAAGATGTGTCTCAAGAATTGGATGACACACATTGATTCAAGCCATGCAAGAAGAATCAATCAATTTGAAAGAAATAAAGTATGGGAATTGGTGCGAGACCAACCCATCAAAAAGTTATTGGCATAAAATGGGTTTTCGTAAACAAGATGAATGAGGAAGGATCTGTGGTAAGAAACAAAGCAAGATTGGTTGCCAAAGGGTATTGCCAAGAAGAGGGAATAGATTTTGATGAAACATTTACTCATGTTGCAAGACTAGAAGCAATAAGGATGTTTCTTGCCTACGCTGCACACAAGAACTTCATTGTATATCAAATGAATGTGAAAAGTGCATTTTTAAATGGACTGTTAGAAGAAGAAGTCTATGTTGAGCAACCTCCAGGCTTTGAGCAGAAGACTCTTGGAGACAAGGTGTACAAGCTCAAGAAAGCATTATATGGACTGAAGCAGGCACCAAGAGCATGGTATGATACATTGTCTCAATTTCTAACTGACAATGGATTCACCAAAGGCAAAGTGGACAGAACACTCTTCAGAATTCAAGATGGAGAAAGTATACTGCTTGTTCAAATATATGTGGATGACATTATATTTGGATCTACAAACAAAGAGCGGTGTGATAAATTCTAAAATCTCATGCAAGGCAAATTTGAGATGAGCATGATGGGAGAGCTGACATTTTTCCTAGGACTTCAAGTTAAACAGCTGAAGGATGGAACCTTCATAAGTCAAACAAATATACCGTAGATTTAATGAAGAAATTTGGTATGGAAGAGAAGTCTTCTCGTGAA
This sequence comes from Rehmannia glutinosa, assembly GCA_016081115.2. Lineage (NCBI taxonomy): Eukaryota > Viridiplantae > Streptophyta > Magnoliopsida > Lamiales > Orobanchaceae > Rehmannia > Rehmannia glutinosa. Next base: position 53,637,780 of record CM071932.1, read on the forward strand.
AATACCAATGAATACATCACCAAGATGGATATGGATGCAGATGGCAAGCCTCGTGGATCAAACAAGATACGAGCACTCATTGGTTCATCGCTTCTATCTCACAAAGAAGTAGGCGGACATCACCTTTGTCAGGTGTATGTGCAAGATTTCAATCTGCACCAAAAGAAAGCCATATGACAAAGAAGAAAGAGAATCCTAAGGTATTTGAAGGGATTCCGTGAAGTCGGCTTATGGTATCCAAATGAAGGAGGATTCAAGCTTATTGGTTATTCGAGACTCGACTATCTTTGGATGTAGGGTTGACAGAAGAGTACTTCAGGCACATGTCAAATGCTTGGAAACAGATTGGTTTCCTGGTTTATCAAGAAGCAAAACTCAATAGCCACATCCACAACTCAAGCCGAGTACATAGATGCGGGCAAAACATTGTGCCCAAGTCTTATGGATGAGACAAAGAAATGAGAGATTATGAAATTGAAGAGAAAGAGATTCCAATTATGTGTGATAACACAAGTGCTATTGCAATCACTCAGAATCATGTGTTGCATTCAAGAACAAAACACATTGATGTCAGATATCATTTTATAAGAGATCATGTTGAAAAGAAAGACATCATTTTGGAGTATATCTCAACTGATAAACAAGATTAGTCGACATATTCACTAAGCCCTTATGTGAATCAAGATTTGAAGAGCTTAAGCATGAGCTAGGGTTAATTGAGCTGAGTTACCACTCAGAAGACTCAATCAGAAGAGATAGAAGATAGAAATTGAGAAATGAACAAGTTTTTCACATCAGCCAAGTGAAACAAATGACCATATCGTAAAGTCAACAGTATCTAGTTAGTCACCGAGTCGCTTAATGAAAAGAGAGAAAAAGAGTTAAGTCATTTGTGAAATAAGCTGAGTCATTTATGAGCTAAGTGATAAAAACACTGTCATTTTAAATGAGCAGGAATATTTTTAAGGATGACATCAGCGTAATAATGACGGGTACAATCAAAAGCTGAACAATAAGCATATGCTTGGATATATATGCTGCTGCATTAAATGCGAGGAATTAAATGCGGTTTGACGTGCTAAATCTGAGCCGTTGATCTTGATCAAATTTCAAAAATCAAAAACCCGTCCTTTCATAACCCTTATATATGGTTTTCAGTCTTCTCTCTCACACTTTATTGAAAACTGTTCATCTTCAAAGCAAGTTCATTTCACTCTCGCAAACCCTACTAGTTCTCAAGCAAGTTTATCAAGCTTTATTCGGTAAAACTCTCTGCAAATGGCACCAAAGTTTGATTTTGTTAAGCTATCAAAGCAAATCCACTCTGGATCAACCATGGATTTTGAAGGGATGGTAAAGCAGTGTTCAGATGAAACCCTAGTAAAGAAGATAGGCCGATATGCTAGAAAATTCCTGGTCCAAGGCCTTTTCTTACTATGGAGTACTCGCCACCTACCTTGAAGAGGTGGCGCAGCTTCTATGTAAACGCGTTGAGGTGCGGACGAAGGAATCAAGTCCTCCGTCCACCGCAAGGACATCATGATTATCGCTAAGACCTTGCGAGCACTCGCTTGATGCCGCCTCGAGGGTATGACGGAAATAAACGAAGCTGATGTTAACTTGGCTGCTGCATGGAAAGAAGTAGCCAAACCAGAGTGTGCTGCGAAGGTAGTCTACACATCCGAGAAGAAATCGCTGGGACGACTATCATCACAAGCCGATGGATGTCGTTGCAAAGTGTGTAGACATGAAGTTTGGCATCTTCAATCAGCTGGCAAAGACTAAGTTGATCGTCATGGTTGCGATCATGTAGGGAAAGAAAGTGAACTAGGCTGAGTTCGTGTACAGCAGACTCTGCCAGAACATTAGGAACAAATCATACAAGGAAGATGGATCCTTTGGAGGATTACTCGGATATGGCCTGGTAATTGGCCATCTGATGGAAGTGAAGGGCATTTTCCTTCAACATGGAAAGCCTTTCCATGTAAACAAGAAAATGTTCAGGGCTAATCTTTCAGGAGCCCAGAAGAGAGCCCATGCGAAGAGGGCGAATACAAGTGAGGGGGAATCAGCTGACCCCAAGGACACAGCTATAACCTCCCATCCCAAGAAGAAAGCTGCAAAGAAGAAGGCTGCCCCTGCAACAAAGAAACAGGATGCACCTGCCCCTGCAGCCGAGTCACCTGCCCGAGCAGCCGTGTCTCCTGCCCCTGCAGCCGAGGCTGAGAAGGAAGCACAAATACCTTCTCCAACTATAAGGAAGAAGAGGACTGCCAAGACAAGAAGGGCAGCTGCCTCTAAGGAAACTCAGAAGGCCTTTACTTTCGAAGAACTGGAGGAAACAGAACCAAACATTCCTCTGGTTAAAACCAAAAGAAGAAGGATAGTTATGCTTTTAGAGCGTGAAAGGACAACTGAGTCCGCCACTCAGTTGGAGAAAACTTCTAAGACTGCTGACACTCAGGAAGTGCAGTCTCCTGAAGTAGTTGATGAAACTGCCAAGTCTGCTGAGGGTGATCAGCACAGGCCCACAGAAGACCCAGCTGTGGAGAGAACAACTGAGGAAAAATAAGCAACTAAGACAACTGAATCTTCAGTTGAAAAAGTTGTCTCTCCGCCTGCTACGGACGCTGCTAGAGGAGAAGAGCAACAGTGCATGCTACCTTCCATTCCAGAACAACAAGGACAAGAAGAGGAGGATTAGGATGATGATGTTATCGTACTCTCTCATGTATATCCAGACATCTAGCGTCGTCTACGTGAATGGAGGGCGTGGAAGCTAAGTCACTCAAGGGTGCAGTTTGAACACCCTGAGTTCATAGAAGAAGAGGAGGAATTGTTCGAATTTCTCGGCATCACCAAAGTAGTTCAGGCCCTTGATGAATACAACTGCTTGAACATCTTGCAAATTTTCAAGGAGAAGGCTCAAGCCAGAGCAGCTGAGGAAACTGAAGCTCTCGAGAAAGCCAATATATGTTCTCTTCTTATCGAACTCGAACACACTCACCCTCATATAGATGTGTTGTCAGAGAGTGATGAAGATATGGATCCTGTTGCTGGCAAAGGAGAAGTTAGACATGCACAGAAGCTATGAGGGAATCTAGGATGCTGCATGAGCAACACATGTTTGAAGGACCAGGAGAGTCCTCACAATCTCTCCTGCAAATAGACCCACTGGGAGTAGTGCAGCAGATTGCCACAGTTATAGCTGCAACTACATCCCCAATACACTCTGAAGATGGGTTCAAGGGACTTGGTGATGAAACTGGGAATTTGGGCACCCAAGTTGAGCCAACCCCTACTAAACGTGTGTTACCACCTTCCCCCACGGCTGAGCACTCAACGGAAGCAACCGCGGGTCTGGAGAAGAGTGACCCCATCATCAGTCACTCAGTTGGTGTGCCAGCTGAGGGGGAAACTCACTCCACTGCAGCAGGGTCGGAGGTTGCTGTGGATGACTCCATACTGAAGAAAAGAGGCGAAGAGGAAACTAAAAAAGAACCCCAGCAGAATGACATTAACGAAGCTCGGACAGTTGAGTCTGTCCCAGCTAAAGTGTCAGCTGCTTTGCAGGCTAAGGACACTACTGTTGCAGTCGAGGCACAAGATGGAAATGCCCCGGGAGTTAACACTCTGAGCAATGAATGCGCAATCCAAGGGGTTGAGACTCCTTCGGATGCCACGGTCCAAGACCCTAAGACAGCTGCGTCTGTCGAAGGGAATGTAGAAGGCCTCTCTGCAGTTGAGATTGCTGGAAGTGTTGAAGGCCCAAGGGAGGTTGAGACTTCTCTGGATAAAGCTCAAGAAGTTCAGAACATCTCTCCTGTTAACATTGCTGAATCTGAGAAGGAGATTGGTGCACTTCATAACTCCCAGGAAAATCCTGACATATCATTTCTAGGGTCTGAAGATGAAGCTGAGTCCACACCTGTTGAACATCAAAAGGACCCAGCTGAGGATGTTCTCCCATAGATGAGTCAGTCGAGTTTTAAAGATGCTCGTCAAACTTTCAACTTCGATGATGAACCAAGCCCGCAGGTTTCATCATCTTCCGATGACGCTGATGTTGCATCCGAGGAACAGGTAATTCATTTAGAAAAATCTACTGAGGCAGAAGAAGCTGTTAAGACAGCTGAGGCTCAGTCAGCTGGCCAACCCACCCAACAAGGCCCAGCTGGAACCGAGTCATCTGCGCAGGCTCCCAAAGCTGCAGTAGTGCCGACTCAACCAGAGACATCACAGGCACAATCAGCACAGTCAATCCCATATGTGCGAGATGATGCCTTTAAGCAATTATTTCCCTTTTCACTTGAGTTGGTAGCGCTAGAGGCAGAGACAGCTAAAGCGCAGCGCCGATACACCATCCGAGAAGATCCAGTTATCCCTACCGACTCCATTGTGACAGCAGACTTTGACTTCGATGTTGAATGGCCGCCAGCTGAATCATGTGTGACAGCTGAGATCCGTGAAGTCTTCAAGAAAATCTGTGGAGAGATTGAGAAGATAGAACGGCATCAGGCCTCATTAGATCTACGTCTGGACAATAGAGATGCCAACCTCACATCAGACTTACGAGGGATTGTGGTACGGATCAGGGAGTGGTGTCAGCAGCAAAGTGCAATGCAATACGAACAAGTTTGATATTTCAAGGCCTTATACAATAAGATGCTTATTTGGAGTGCTGACAATGCTGATATGAAGCAGAGGATGCCGGCGTATATGAAAAGATTGCATACCTCCCACACAACTGAAATGGAGTTACTGCGTGAATTTCATCGAAAAGAAATTTTGTGTGTTGAGGAGAACATGAATACGAAGTTCAGCCTTCTCATGGCTGAAATGAAACTGGTGGCAGCTGAATCAAAGGCCACTCGTTCAGAATTTCGAACAGCACATGCCGCAGCAGACTCCAAGTAGAACTCAGCTCTCAGCAGACTGGACTTCATGCTCGCAGGAATGTTTCCAGGGGTTCCTCTCTCCTTTGATGATGCCAAAAAGTGGGAAGAGGAATAGCTGAGGAAATTGAAGGAAGAAATAGCTGAGAAGCAAAAGGAAGAAGCAGCTGTTGAGAAGAAGAAGGGAAAAGCAGTTGAGGGGGAAAAGTCAAAGGATTTGACACTAATGATTGCTGAAACCCCTCTGCAAGGTCATGTCACAGCCTCAATAATCAAAAACTTCCAAGAATCTCGCGATCGAACACTCACAGCCCATGTCAGAGAAAAGAAAGATTGTAGTAGCAGATTAGTTAGAGTTCGATAAAAAGACGGATGCCCCCATTGAAGTAGTGATGAAGCAATTCGATGGCATTCTGGCAGGGAAGGATCAAAATGCTATTCCAGATGATGGATCCGAGCCAAGATCTATTGAAGAATTTAAGACGCTCGAATCCGAAGGCTATTTCAAGAATATGTCGGTAGCCCAAGCCTGGGATCTGTATTGGGAGAAGGGTCTGATGTTATGCGAAGAAGCTGATAGGCAGCAGACTACCAGCAGCCATTCAGCTGGTAAGCAGAAGATTCCTGTATAGTATACACCCAGAGGAGGAGGAAGAAGTGGTGGAGGAAGAAGTTTTCGACTTAGACCTCTACCCAAAAATATCGAATATGTAGATCCCTAGTAAGAAGGAAAGATCTACTTGGTCGGGTAATGATGAAGTAGCGAATCCGGGAAGTGGCTAGAAAGAATGTTGATTATGTGAAAAGAATAGAAGAGGAAAATAGAAGACAAGACCGATTCACGGGGAAGAAAGGAAGAGAGAAGATGCTGCTGCGAAGAGAGCTTATGAAAAGAAGAAAGCAGCTGAAGATGAAAGAAAAAGAAAGAGAGCTGATGATGACAGAGCTGAAGAGGAAATAAGGAGGCAGCAAATGCGATGAAGTGTTGTTGTGAACCCTTCATGTATTTTACTTTTGTAAATACATTGTTGTGTAAGTCATCTGTACTTTCAATAAAATATTTTGTATTTGTATCTTAGCATAGACGCTTGTAATTTGCTTAGATTTAAATATGCTCTGATACACTTTGTAAACAGCTGTGTAAAGGACAAGAATGCTATGATCAATAAAATGATTTATTCTACGCATACATTCTTTGTTACTGCATTGTCTGTATGTATCCTTGTTGTTTACATGTTGTTTAATGTTTTTAAGTTTTGGCATCATCAAAAAGGGGGAAATTGTTGGGAAATTTGTTTTGTAGATTTTGATGAATGCCATGTAAAACTTAAACTAGAAAGTTGGCACCCCATTTTCCTTGTAATTTTCTTTGTAATAGATAGGGCGGAAAACCCGAGTCGAGTCGCAAGCTAAGCTGAAATACAAGAAGTCAATCAAGATCAAGTGAAGACTCCGTTGTGAACAATGAGTATGGCCAAGAAGGAAGATCAAGAACTTGACTGAAGATATATCAGCTGAGGAACAACTATGTGAAGTGTCAGTCTAAGTCATCTCAAGAAGCCAAGTCACAAGTTGAAAGTGACAGTTGAGTCTTCAAATGATTGGAGAAAACTCAAGTCACCTGGGAATTAGGCAAAGACCAAGAGAAGTCAATCAAAATAATCCGTTGCACGAGAAAGTCAAGAACATTACTTAAATAAGTAATGCTTCCATGCGCCAGTCTTAAAGTGCTCGTCCCTGAAGCGTGCAACAGAATAAACCAATGGGAAGACGCACCTCATGTCGAACCTCGGTGTCGAACATTGATTTAATACGAGGAAAGGTCTACATCTCTAGACTGAGTCCAAGGAGCAAGTCAACTGTGTGATCAAGACTTGTCTCTAGACTGATAACCACTTTGTGAACTGATCATTACTTAGTGGATTTCTCCAGGAGTTGGAGAAGAGAGGATTAGAAGAATTACCCCATCTTCGAACCTCTATAAAAATTATTTGTGTCATTTACATTTTAGCACTTTTATCTCTGCATACTTATTTATATCTGCTGATAAATTGCTATCTAATTGATTAATAACCAAGCGCTAAAATAAAGTGTTAAAACAAGTTTAAAAGAAATCAAAGGGTGTTAAGTCTCCCGCTGAAAAACTCAACACAACCAAGTTAAGTTTCAGGTTAAACAATTGGGACCTACACAAACATTGATTACAAACTCATAGATAAATTCGAAATCAGCATTATGACATCGTTTAAGCACAAACAAGAGATCTTAGATATAGAAAGAAAATCCCTTCTTGTCAGAATGGATTCCCTTTCCAAGCCTTGGAAGCTCTTGTGCTCCCGTAGATGCGAAAGGCCTTGTGGTGTTTTTCGCGACCTAGCCTTCCTCTCTCAGAAGATCTTCGATTCTTGTGTTCCTGTGTAATTTGATGTGTTTTCTCCCGTATGAAGTGATGTATGATGATGTTGGATGATGAAAATTCGTTCAGGCCTTGGTCCCCTTTATATAGGTGCTTGGAGAGATCACTTGTAGAGTTGGAACGGGAAGAGAACTCTAAAAACCGCGTCTTGGCAGAGTCCCACACGACCTAGCCATGTGATCTGTTGCAAAGCCTTCCCCACATGGTTGTGTGATCTTACACGGGCTGGTGGTTATTCTATTTTTTGAACTCAGTTTTGTGTTTATTTGGGATATTTACATTACATATGGATCGATCTTATTAAAGACTAAAGTTGGACCAGTTGGAAATAGGCATGATTAAGATCACATTGCATGATATTTCCATGCTGCTCTCCATATTTGATCTATGTCATTGAGTGTACTAGTATGGTGATTATCTTGGTTGAGTCACGATATTGAATGTGACAAAAATTGGGATAGTCTCATTGCTAGTGTATTAGATGGACCAGATTGTCAGGCAGTAGTCAAAGAATAAATGACATACAATTGTGCACATAAGGAAATATAATTGTTTGTGGAACAATATGTAGCCAAAATGGGAGAGTGTTAAGAATTATTTAATTCCTAATATTTGGGCAACATATTTAATTACAATTATATTTGTCATTTAATTATTAGTGGACTAATTAAGTGATCTAAATCCAGTGGAGTCCTAAGGCTACTGAATTTGATATGGAAACAAAGAGTAAATACCTAATAGGAATCAACTTAGGGGATTATGGGAACCCTAATTGATACCTATATAAAGAATTTTATGGTTATGGTCCCCAATATATATACTAAATCGCACATAGTTTTCTATTCTCCCCATCAAGATGGAAAACGAAGGTCCCATAAGGAATTCAGAGATTTAGTTTAGGAAGGCCATAAAACCAAATCCCGTTCGTGATGTGTTCGTGGATGCTTGTGTTCGTGTTTGTAGAAGATCCACAATTAAGGTATTTCGCATACAGATCTTACGATGTATCCAGGTATTTCGGTAATTACATAGATCTTTAATGATTATATCATGATGTTTTATCCTAGAATTATTCCGCATATTCTAGAATGATTTATGAATTTTATATTTGTATTACAAAATTCCAACAAGATTAACTTACAAATGGAGGGACCTTTACATACCTGGGTAGCGGGCCTCATGAGCCGCGTAGGAGAAAATGACACGTGGGCCGGATCCAGACCCCGTGGGCCGGGTTATCCCAATTGTAACCCACTAATTAATTTGGCAATTAAGGAGATTAAATAAATATATAAATTGCATAATAATAATAATAATAATAATAATAAAATGACATTTTTGCCCCCAACAATTTTCAACTTTTTACAAAATTTTCATCATTTTTTCAATATCTTAAAATAATTTTTTCCTTCAATCATATGATATTTTCATTTTCATTTTACTAAATATCGTTAAACAGCTCGCTATCGTGACTTCGATTTTATTTAATAAAACCGTAATTTGGAATTCAAAGCTAGTAAAACCGCATAATACAATTCTGTTTGAAATTTGTTAAGAAAAACCGTAGAACATGAGACACAATTACAATTAGAGAATTTGAATTAACATATTCATTTATGAAAAAGGTAAAATAGTGTAATTCCAAGCCGCGCATAGAGCCATAGACGCTTATGTGGCCAACATGTGAAATCCCAAAACATTTTTGGGTAGGCCATTTTTTGGGGTAAAGATGATCCAAAATCATTGATTTTGCTACATTACCTCAAAATAACATTTTGACAATTAAACAATGTTGTGTCCCAGAGTAAAATCAACATCTTAGCACATCATTTCGAACAATACACTTAATATTAATTAGCACCCAATCACAACTTTGAAACTCATTCTAAAACAACCTCAAAGCATAACTTAATAACCCTTCGTAAGTTTTTTGAACACTTCTCCAAACTCCGAAAGGAGAAATGGTAATGATGGACGCAATCAAATAAATCAGGAAATTTAAATTTTTACACAATGTAACGTTAAAAGAAATATTTCTTGAAAAGGATGTTTGATGTGAGACCATTTTATAGATCTAAGTTCATGAGACGGAACCTAAATACATACAAAAATATGGATCTTTTTTATGGATATGGTTTTGGATCGAAAATCTATTTAAATATAGGATCCGTCTCATTAATTATATCCATTAGACCGTCTCATACAAATTTTTGTATTTCTCGAAAAATGAATGTTACACATTTTTCATGGTCACACGTAAACACTTTCTGCTGCTTACTCATCCTCCACTCGTTTTACCCATGAATGAATATTTGGTTACTAAATTAAGCCTCCCATCTTTGCTTTTAATGTCCAAGATAAACTGCCCAATTTTTTCAACTGAGAAAATAGATATTCATATGTAACTGTGTAAGTGGATCCATAGAATTGAGTAAATCCACATGCTTTTTTTCTCTCTCCTGAGAGTGGTTTTCTCTCTCCTGAGAGTGGTGGGTTGTTTTTTGGTCCTTAGTTAGGTCTTACTGTTCCATTCAGCCGCTGCTTGTGATGCATTTACTCCTTTGTCTTTAATTTCTGCATTTATTCTGTACCTTCCTTGTTTTCATTGTGTTTCTTTTGGTGATTTTTCGTCTTTTCGTTGTCCTCAGGTTGGTTTCCTTCTAGTTTTTTTTTTCTCTGCATCTTTTCTCTTCTGTTTTAACATAATGAACTTCTTGACTCAGGTTGTTAACAGGCTGTAGGCACTTTGGGGAAATCATTCTTGGATCTTGGTAAGCTGCCCTAGGATGGCTAAAGATTTGGTTGATGATATGAAAAAGTTCTCTCTAACAGAGGATGAGATGTTGGGGGTTGCTTTAGAAGAGAAAGATATTATGAGTAGTACTGAAGAATGCCGCAGAAGCCTCTTTGGAGCTATACATGGGATTAAAAAGGCGAATTTTGCTGGACTGAAGAGTACTATGACTCAAGTGTGGCCGATCCAGAACATTTTCACCCTCAGGGAGATCGGTATGAACAAATTCCAGTTTTTGTTTTCTTCGGTGGAGGATAAGAACAAAGTTTTCAGAAATCGCACTTGGATATTTGATAATCAATTCTTGATATTAAAGGAGTGGACGGAAGGGGTTGAGTTGTTGGATATGGATTTCAGCCATGTTGATGTTTGGGTCCAAATCTGGGACCTTCCCCAGAACTGGATCTCGACAGAAACAGGAATCCGTATAGGAAAAATGTTCCCCTCCATGACTGATATTTATATCCCAGAATCTGGTAGTATATTGGGGAGACACATTAAACTTTTGGTGTCTATTAATTTATGCAAACCTCTTCTTCGTGGTGCGTCCATTAAATTTGGGGGTAACTCTCATTGGGTTAATTTCAAATATGAAAAGATGGTGGGATTTTGCTTCTACTGTGGTTTTGTGGGACATTTTGATAGAATGTGTGAGAAAAAGAAGAAGGATATAGGTGAAGGTGCCTTTTGTGATGGCCAATATGGAGATTGGTTAAGAGCAGTCGATATTATGTTCCTCTCTAAGAGCAGCAGACCAACCTCTCCAAATGCCAATAACAATCCTAAGAGTGTTAACCGAACTGAAAAGGACAATCTGGTTGTTACCCCACAAAGGCATATTCTTGAGCCTTTGAAGATAGTGAGCAGCAGGGGATTGAATGAATCTGATAGCCAAAGTCCAATCCTTCCGAGGTGTAGCAAAGATGGTCCTGAACTGATGGGAACCCCGGCAGTGGCTGGAAAGTGCAAAGCTATAGAGGAACTCCCTGAATCAAGTTCGAAATCTTTACCAGTTGACAAGGCAATTAGTGATATTTCTCAGGTGGAACAGGGCCCGGATGTTACCACTCCCATGGACTTTTCCAATCTTGTTGAGATAGAGGTTCAAAAGAAATTTACCAGAGTTCCGTTGAAAGAAATACAGTGCCGGAAAAATCAATCTTTGCAGAGTGGTGAAAGAAAGGGTGCTGTGGTGAAAATCAATAAGTGCAACAAGGGGTCCATTCTGAAAAAAGGTGTTTTAAGCAAAATTGGGGGGCAGAATTTAAAGCTGGAGGTGGGGGTTAAGAGAAGAAGGAGCTTTTCTGATGAGAATAGAGAGCCTAATAGTGATGGATTGACTGAAAATTCAAAGAGGAACAAAAATTCCCCCCCTGAGCAGGTGTCTGATATGGTGGTGGAGACCAACCTTAATTGGTCTCAAGCACCCCAATGATGGCTTCCTGGAATTGTAGAGGTTTGGGTGGACCCTCTACGATTCCTCAAATCAAGGAGATTTGGCGATCCCATCATCCAAATTTTATCTTCTTATGTGAAACAAAAAAGAAAAAAAAATTTATTAATACTGTTGTTAGGCATTTCAAATGTGGTGAAAGGTGGCATTGTGTTGATCCTTTAGGTCTTAGTGGGGGTATGCTTGTGCTTTGGGATACAGATGTTAACATTATTAGCATCCATGAAGAATCCTTTTGTTTGGAAATTGAGTTTGTCTTGAAGAATGTGAGATCTTGGGTGATTTTTGTGTATGGTAGTGTTGAGGTGGGAATTAGAAAATTTCAGTGGGATTACTTCATTCAGGCTAAGAGAAAATGGGGCTCTTCGTGGATTATGGGGGGGGGGGGATTGGAATGATATTTCATGTCCGGAGGAAAAACAGGGGGGTCGGTCTAGAACTTATGGGAGCTGCAGTGGTTTCAGAGAGTTCACCAGGGATATGGGGATGAAAAAAGTAAACTTCTCTGGGCATCCTTTTACTTGGAGCAACAATAGAGATTCTGATGGCTTTGTTGAGGAACTATTGGATAAATTCTTTGCCTCCCCGGACTGGTTTGTGGATAATCCTAATGCTATGGTCTACCATATTCCAAGATTCTCTTCGGACCACGCTTTAATTATCCTTCATCAGCAACCTCTTAAGGAGAAAAGCCACCAAAGATTTTGTTTTGATCAGAGATGGGTGCAGTTTAGTGGACTGGACCAGGTTGTGGAGAAAGCTTGGACTGGAAATCAGAGAGGTACTCATTTTTTTCAAATTCAGGCCAAAATCCGACAAAGCAGGATGGATATTTTAAATTGGTGCAAAGGGAAAAAGCATAATTCTGGAAAGCAGATTGAGAGATTAAACAATGAACTTGACAAGATGATCTCCCTTGGAAGTAACAGGGACTGGAATGAATGGAGGTCTTGCAAATCTGATCTTCAAATTGCTTATGCTAATGAAGAAACTTATTGGAAAAACAAATCTAGAGTGCAATGGCTTAAGGAGGGGGATAGAAACACCAAATTTTTCCATGCAAGTACCATCCAAAGGCAAAAAAGGAATGCTATTGAGCAATTGGTTAGTAGAGATGGGAGCATTTGTGATAATCAGGACCGCATTGAAAAGGAGGTGTCCTCTTTTTACAAAGAGCTCTTTTCCACATCTTCACCTTCAGTTGACTTTGACATCCTTGAAGGCTTACCAAGATCCATAGATGATTTCCACTCCACCAACTTATCATCCGAGTTGATGACCTTGAGATTAAGCAAGCTCTTTTTGATCTCCATCCTCACAAGGCCCCTGGCCCGATGGTATGACTTCTTTCTTTTTCCAATTTTTCCGCCTCTTGTTTCTGTTGATATCTTTGTCTTTGTTAAAAATTTCTTCTCTAACTCTAAAATGCTTAAGAGTATCAACCACACAATGGTCACTCTTATTCCTAAAGTGAAAAATCCTTCTTCCATGGCCCATTTCCGTCCTATTAGCTTGTGTAATGTGATTTACAAGATCATTTCCAAAATTCTTGCTAATAGATTGAAATTGTGTCTTCATCTATGCATTAGTGAATGTCAAACTGCATTTGTTAAGGGGAGACAAATAAGTGATAATATTGTCATGGCCCATGAATGCTTTCATTACATACATAATCATAGAAGAGGCTCTAGAGGTTTCATGGCTTTGAAATTAGATATGTCTAAAGCCTATGATAGGGTTGAATGGTCTTTTCTTGTCAAAGTGCTTAATAAGATGGGCTTCCCCCACATTTTTTCTAGATGGATTTGGTCTTGTATCTCCACTACTTCCTTCTCTTTTCTCATTAATGGTCAACCTAGTGGATATGTCCTCCCTGTGAGGCATTAGACAAGGTGATCCATTATCTCCTTACCTTTTCATCATCATTTAAGCTTTTTCCAATTTGATCTTCCAATCTAGAATTCATCTCATTTTTTTCGGTCTTAAAATCAGAAAAAGCCCCCGTCATCTCACATCTTTTCTTTGCCGATGATTCTCTTCTCTTCTCGTGAAGCCTCCCCATCCCAAGCCTCTATTGTGAAACAAATCCTTGACCAATATTGTGTGGCTACTTGGTCAATCGATAAATTTGGATAAATCCTCTATTTTTTTCATCCCAATGTTGCTCGGGCCGAACAGATCTAATCAGAATACCCTTGATGGTGTTCTTATTAAATCTAAGATTAAACATCCGGGATTGCCACTACTCTTGGGTAGATCTAAAAAGGATGTTTTTGATTATGTCATTGAAGCCACCAAAAAAGAGTTAATAACTCGAAACACAACTTTCTTAGCCGGGCGAGAGATTCTTATTAAATCGGTGCTTTTCGCTCTCCCTATCTACATTATGTCCTGCGTTATAGAATCACCGATGGTATTTGTAAGATCTTGGCCTCCATTGCTTCAAAATTCTGGTGGGGATCCTCAACCGAGGGTCCCAATAAAATCCATTGGTTGAAATGGTCTACCCCGTGTGTTAGTAAGGAGGAGGGTGGGCTTGGGTTCAAAGATTTTAGAGTTTTCAATGACTCCCTCTTGGCCAAAAATCTGTGGGAAGCTTTTGATTTACCCAAACTCTCTCCTTAGTAAATTGTTAAAAGCAAAATACTTCCCTAAGGGTGGTCTCTTGCATGTCATTCAAAAAAATTCAGATTCATGGGTTTGGAAAAGTTGGCTTAAAGCCAAATATGCCCCGCTTCATGGTCTTTATTTTAAAGTGGGGGATGGGAAAACCATTCGGTGTGGGATCATCCTTGGGTTACGGGTATTAAAGATCCATTACCTGCTTCCTATGAGTCGATGAGAGGGTCACATGGGTGAGTGAACTGTTAGATGAGTCCGCTTGGTTGGAATGAGCAGCGACTTATCGAAGCCTTTTAATCCTAGATGTCTTTGAGCTATTTTGTGTACCCCAACTGTTTCCCTGGTAGTAGAGATAAAATTTCTTGGCATTTAACTGTATCGAGCAAATTCTCTCGTGAAAAGTGCTTATCAAGCTTCCTTGCTTGAGGTTAGAAGGAGGGTTGATAGTCCCGAATGTAGTAATGGTGCTTTGAGATACTTACTAAGATGTGGAAAGGTACGTGGAAGCTTAAAATCAAAGGTAAAATTAAACATTTTATTTGGAGATGTTTTTATAATATTCTTCCTTCTAAAGTGAATATCAGCAAGAAAGGAGTTGCCTTAGATCCTGTGTGTAGTTTCTGTGGTGATGAAGTAGAAACCTTAGAGCACATACTCTTTCAATGTGCTAGTGTATTAGATGGACCAGATTGTCAGGCAGTAGTCAAAGAATAAATGACATACAATTGTGCACATAAGGAAATATAATTGTTTGTGGAACAATATGTAGCCAAAATGGGAGAGTGTTAAGAATTATTTAATTCCTAATATTTGGGCAACATATTTAATTACAATTATATTTGTCATTTAATTATTAGTGGACTAATTAAGTGATCTAAATCCAGTGGAGTCCTAAGGCTACTGAATTTGATATGGAAACAAAGAGTAAATACCTAATAGGAATCAACTTAGGGGATTATGGGAACCCTAATTGATACCTATATAAAGAATTTTATGGTTATGGTCCCCAATATATATACTAAATCGCACATAGTTTTCTATTCTCCCCATCAAGATGGAAAACGAAGGTCCCATAAGGAATTCGGAGATTTAGTTTAGGAAGGCCATAAAACCAAATCCCGTTCGTGATGTGTTCGTGGATGCTTGTGTTCGTGTTTGTAGAAGATCCACAATTAAGGTATTTCGCATACAGATCTTACGATGTATCCAGGTATTTCGGTAATTACATAGATCTTTAATGATTATATCATGATGTTTTATCCTAGAATTATTCCGCATATTCTAGAATGATTTATGAATTTTATATTTGTATTACAAAATTCCAACAAGATTAACTTACAAATGGAGGACCTTTACATACCTGGGTAGCGGGCCTCATGAGCCGCGTAGGAGAAAATGACACGTGGGATCCGCACTCGTGGGCCGTTATCCCAATCAGAACCCACTAATTAATTTGGCAATTAAGGAGATTAAATAAATATATAAATTGCATAATAATAATAATAATAATAATAATAATAATAATAATAATAATAATAATAATAATAAAATGACATTTTTGCCCCCAACAATTTTCAACTTTTTACAAAATTTTCATCATTTTTTCAATATCTTAAAATAATTTTTTCCTTCAATCATATGATATTTTCATTTTCATTTTACTAAATATCGTTAAACAAATTCGCTATCGTGACTTCGATTTTATTTAATAAAATCATAATTTGGAATTCAAAGCTAGTAAAACCGCATAATACAATTCTTTTTGAAATTTGTTAAGAAAAACCGTAGAACATGAGACACAATTACAATTAGAGAATTTGAATTAACATATTCATTTATGAAAAAGGTAAAATAGTGTAATTCCAAGCCGCGCATAGAGCCATAGACGCTTATGTGGCCAACATGTGAAATCCCAAAACATTTTTGGGTAGGCCATTTTTGGGGTAAAGATGATCCAAAATCATTGATTTTGCTACATTACCTCAAAATAACATTTTGACAATTAAACAATGTTGTGTCCCAGAGTAAAATCAACATCTTAGCACATCATTTCGAACAATACACTTAATATTAATTAGCACCCAATCACAACTTTGAAACTCATTCTAAAACAACCTCAAAGCATAACTTAATAACCCTTCGTAAGTTTTTTGAACACTTCTCCAAACTCCGAAAGGAGAAATGGTAATGATGGACGCAATCAAATAAATCAGGAAATTTAAATTTTTACACAATGTAACGTTAAAAGAAATATTTCTTGAAAAGGATGTTTGATGTGAGACCATTTTATAGATCTAAGTTCATGAGACGGAGACCTAAATACATACAAAAATATGGATCTTTTTTATGGATATGGTTTTGGATCGAAAATCTATTTAAATATAGGATCCGTCTCATTAATTATATCCATTAGACCGTCTCATACAAATTTTTGTATTTCTCGAAAAATGAATGTTACACATTTTTCATGGTCACACGTAAACACTTTCTGCTGCTTACTCATCCTCCACTCGTTTTACCCATGAATGAATATTTGGTTACTAAATTAAGCCTCCCATCTTTGCTTTTAATGTCCAAGATAAACTGCCCAATTTTTTCAACTGAGAAAATAGATATTCATATGTAACTGTGTAAGTGGATCCATAGAATTGAGTCAATTGGCCATTAAGCGGAAAGAAAGAAATAAAGAAAGAAATGGAAATCAATCCGTATAGTTGTGACCATTAAATTAGAGTTGCAATTAGTCAATGGAGAAAGAAATAAATGATTAAATTATCATTAGTCTTTTGAATTTCGGGGTGGGGCTCACCAAATTAATGCTGTCGCTCTGCCCACCAGGCACCAGGACCACTTGAATGTGCTTCCCATTTTTGACCTTTCTTTTATTGGAAATTTGAGATTCGTTTGCAAATTGTTATCACCACCTTACAAATTTTTAATTTTTTTTATAACTCAACTTCCAGGCTTATGCCTTATTAGTTATTATGCCTGAGGATAGCAACTATGGCTCCTCATCGCTGCCGCTAATTTAAACCACGGGATGTGCATACACCGACCAGTGTTATGGTAGGGTCTGCTAACGTACAACCAAATTCTCCCAATTAAAGAGAACAATTATGTTCGACCCCCAAATCTAATAATAGTTGATATCTCCCCGAATCGAACCCACTTGGCTGTGATAAGTTTTTCAGTGGAAGACTTAACACCCTTGAATTTGATTTAACTTTGTTTTAACACTGGATTTTAACACTTAGTAATTTATCAGTTGGATAGCAAATTATCAGCAGATATAAAATATGTGTGCATGAATGTAAATATGCTGAAAATAAATGAGACAAGTAAAATTTTATAGAGGTTCGAAGATGGGGTAATTCTTCTACTCCTCTCTTCTCCAACCCCTGGAGGAATCCACTAAGCAATGATCATTTTACAAAGTGATTATCAGTCTAGAGACAAGTCTTGATCACGCAGCTGACTTACTCCTTGGACTCAGTCTAGAGATGCCTTGGTCACACAACTGGCTTCTCATCCGACTCAGCTTCTTCACAGGGCAGCTGCCTTGCTACTTCAGCTCACTTTCTCAAGCTTCTTGGATTTGATCACGAAGCCCTCCAATAACTTGAGATTGGTTCGACCTTGAACCTTCCTACAATCCTCCTTGGAAAGTAGACCCATTTTTGATTCTTCAAAAGTTTCCTCTTCAACAGTTTGAAGTTGTCTTTCCTTCACAGCTTGGTGTTGGATCGATTTCCTTCGAGATTTAGGCTTGAGGATTTTGCTTGAATAACTTGAGAATATTTTGCAAGTTACAGTTTGAATATTGCTTGCTCGTTCGTGGTTCAGGTAACCTTTTATCAATGAGATTCCTCAGCCTTTTATAGTGAACTTTTAAAAATCTGCCCGTTGAAGAGACAGGCTGATTTTCAAAAGTCACTTTTGTTCGCTGGCTTGTCTTGTTGCGATCCTTGATGTTGACATTTCCTCGTATTTAATGTCTTGCGGATTGCAACAGACAGATCTCGACATTTGGTGCAGTGCTTCCCATTGGTTTGTGCCTTTTGCACACAACTGGAACTAACACTTTATCTCTGACAACTTTAACAGGTTACTATTCTGAGTAACATTCTTGACTTGACTACAGTCTTATATTCCCCAGGTGACTTTTAGTTAGCTTCCAATCAATGGATGACTCATCTGTCACTTCAACTTGAGACTTGGCTTCTTGAGTTGACTTGACTGACTCTTCGCACAGTTGTTTCATAGCCGATACTCCTTCAGTCGAGTTCTTGACATTTATTCCTTGCCATACTCAGCTGCTCTACATCGGAGTCTTCACTTTAGTCTTCAGTTGACTTCTTGTATATCCAGGCATAGCTGACTTGACTCAGCTCATTCAGCCCTATCTATTACAATACAAATCACAAGGAAAATAGGGTGCCAACTTTCTAGTTTAAGTTTTATATGGCATTCATCAAAATCTAAACAATAAATTTCCCAACAATTTCCTCCTTTTTGATGATGCCAAAACTTAAAAACATTAAATAAAATGTAAACAACACAGATACATACAGGCAATGCAAAAACAAAGAATGTATATGTTGAATAGATCATTTTATTGATCATATCATTCTTGTCCTTTACACAGCTGTTTACAAGGTGTATCAGAGCATACTCATATCTAGCAAACTACCCATATCTATGCTAGATACGATACAAAGTGAGATGATTGAAAAACACTTTATAGAGTGTACGATGACTTACAAAAATGTATTTACAAAAGTAAAATACATGAAGGGTTCACAGCAACTCTTCATCGCCTTCGCTGCCTCCTTCTTTCCTCTTCAATTCTGTCATCATCAGCTCTCTTTCTTTTCTTTTCATCTTCAGCTGCTTTCTTCTTTTCATAAGCTCTCTTCGCAGCTTCGTCTTTTCTTTTCCTTTCTTGCCTTTCTTGCCACAACTGATCTTGTCTTTTATTTTCCTCCTTGATTCTTTTCACGTATTCAACATTCTTCCTAGCCACTTCCCGATTTGCTACTTCATCATACCCCACCAAAAGATCCTTCCCTTCTTGCCTGGATCTACATATTCAATGTTTTTGGGTAGAGGTCTAGGTTGAAACCCTTTCCTCCACCACTTCTTCCTCCTCTTCTCGGGTGTATATTGTACGAGTCTTCTTCTTACCAATGAATGGTCAGCTGGTAGTCTGTTGCCTATCGCCTTCTTCACACACTTCGACACCTTTCTCCCAAAGACAAATCCTAGGCTTGGGCTATAGACATGTTCTTGAAGTACCTTCGGATTCGAGTGTTTTAAATTCTTCAACAGATCTTGGCTCGTCTCCGTCATCTGGAATGGCATCTGTGTCCTTTCCTGCCGGAATGCCACCATAAGTTTTCAGTACTTCTAGAACACGGGCATTCGTCTTTCTTTCAACCTCCTTCATCCCTACTTCCACAATTTTTCTCTTCTCAGACATAGGCACAACAGAGTGTTGGAGCGGCATAGTCATTGGAAGTTTCTTGATTATCGATGTTGTGACATGATCTTGCTGAGGGGTTTCAGCAAGCATTAAGGTCACATCCTTTGACCTTTCCACCTCAACATGCCTTTTCCCTTCTCCTTCTTCTTCTCAACAAATGCCTCTTCCTTCAACTTCCTCGTATTCCTCTTCCCCTTTTTGCATCATCGAAGAGAGAGAACCCCGAAACATCCCAAATGAGCATGAAATCCAAAGCCGAGAGCGGAGTTCTCGCTAGAGTCCAATGCGGCATGTCTTGTGCGAAATTCTGAGTGAGTGGCTTTCGATTCACCGCCACTGCTTTCATTTCACCATAAGAAGGTCAACTTCGTATTCATGTTTTCTTCAACACGCAGAATGTTTTTTCGATGAAATTCACGCAAAGAACTCCATTTCGATTGTATGAGAGGAGGTTCGCATTTCTTTCTCTTTACCCGGGAAGTCTCAACCTCCCTCGGGCCTTCAATACCTTTAGCGGTCTCAATCGCAGAAAGGCCTTCTACATTTCCTTCGGCTGCACGCAATTGTCTTAGGGTCTTGACAAAGGCATCCGAAGGAGTCTCAACCTCTTGGATTGCACTCTCGGTGCTGCACGTTAACTCCCGGCTTTTCCAACTCCGTGCCTCGATCGCACCATCAATGTCCTCACCGCAAAGTAGTTGGCATTTCACCGGGACAGACTCAATCGTCCGAACTTCATCAGTGGCATTCTCACGTGATTCT
Organism: Rehmannia glutinosa; assembly: GCA_016081115.2. Classification (NCBI taxonomy): domain Eukaryota; kingdom Viridiplantae; phylum Streptophyta; class Magnoliopsida; order Lamiales; family Orobanchaceae; genus Rehmannia; species Rehmannia glutinosa. The sequence continues at coordinate 53,658,204 of CM071932.1, forward strand.
CTTTTCTTTTCCACTTCGCCTCCTTTCGCAATGTGGAGTCATCTGCAAAGATCCTCCGACCTTTGCTTTGCGGTGGAGTGAGTTTCCCCCTCACCGGCACACCACCGAGTGACCGATGGTGGGGTCACTCTTCTCGGACTCATTTGCCGCTCCGTTGAGTGCTCACCGTAAAGGGCGTGGTAAAACACCTTCGATGGGGTTGGCTCAACTTGGGTGCCCAAATGCCCAGTTTCATTGCCAAGTCCATTAGATCCATCTTCTGAGTGTACTGGGGACATGGTCGCAGCAATAACTGTGGCAATATATTGCACCACTCCCAACGGGTCTATCTCCATGAGAGATTTTGAAGACTTTCCTGGTCCTTCCGTCAACTGCTGCTCATGCATTATCTTGGATTCCCTTAGAGCTTGCTGCATATCGGACTTTTCTGTTGCAGCCATGGGATCCAAGTCTTCATCGATGTCGACAACACATCTAATCGAGGATGCGTATGTTCCGTAGTTCCAAAGAAGAGGGCATATACTGGCCTTCTCACGAGCTTCTGCTTATTCAGCTGCTTTGGATTGTTCATTCTCATTGAAGATTTGTAAGTTATTTAAACAATTTTCTTCATCAAGGGCCTGTATCACCTTGGTGATGCCGAGAAATTCGAACAATTCCTCCTCCTCTTCTATGAACTCAGGGCGTTCAAATTGCACCCTTGAGTGACTCAGCTTCCCCGCCCTCCATTCGCGTGACGGCGTTGGATGTCCGGGTATATTAGAGAATACATGATGACATCATCATCGCTATCTTGTTCTTGTCCTTCCTTTTCTCGAATGGAAGGTAGCATGCTTTGTCGCTTCTTCACCTTCATAGAAGATCCGGAGCGGAGAGACAACCTTTTCAATCGAGATTCATCGTCTCGGCCGCTTTTTATCCTCGCAGATCCTCTCCACGATGTGTCTTCTGGGCCTCTCACGACGCTTCACAGACTTGCGCTTTCATCGATTATTTCGGAGATTGTACTTCCTCAATGTCGTGAGCCTTAGAGGTTTTCTCCACCGAGTAGCGAGACTCACTGTCTTTTCAAGCTCGACGGCTGGAGATTATCTTCCTTCTCTTGATTTTAACTAGAGGAGTTTCTGTTCGATTCCTCTTTTTCAGGTTCCTCATGGCGGGGGGCCGAGCATCTTTCTTAGTTTGAGCCGCCTTTCTAGGATTGGCGCCCTCTTCTTTTCTTATGGTCCGGAGAAGGTATTTGGGCTTCCTTCTCCGCCTCAGCCTACGAGGGGGGGAGATACGGCTGCTCGGGCAGGTGACTCGGCTGCAGGGGCAGGGGTGTCCATTGACTTTGTTGCAAGGGCAACCTTCTTCTTTACAGCTTTCTTCTTGGGAGGGGAGGAAACAACTGTGTGCTCGGGGTCAACTGATTCTCCCTCACTTGTATCCGCCCTCTTCGCATGGGCTCTCTTCTGGGCTCATGAAAGGTTAGCCCTGAACATCTTTTTGTTTACATGGAAGGGCTTTCCATGTTGAAGGGGAATGCCCTTCACTTCCATCAAATGCCCAATAACTAGGCCATGGCCAAGTGATTCTCCAAAGGATCCATCTTCCTTGAAAGATTTATTCACAACGCTTAAGGCGAGTCTGGCCAGCATACCTAACTCACTTCGGCTTAACTTTCTTTCCTTGAATGATCGCAACCATGACGATTAGCTTAGTCTTTGATAGCTGGTTGAAGCTTCCGAACTTAATGTCCACACATTTTGAGGCGACATCCATTAGCTTGTGATAGTCATCCTTCAGCAACTTCTTCTGAGTTGTGTAGACTAGCTTTGCAGCACACTCCGGTTTGGCTACTTCTTTCCATGCAATAGCCAAGTCCACATCAGCTTCGTTTATTTCCGTCATGCCTTCAGACGACAGTAAACAATGCTCCGCAAGGTCCTTAGTAGTAATCATGATGTCCTTGTGGTGGACGGAGGACTTGATACCTTCGTCCTGCACCTCGGCATTCACATGAATCGCGCCATCTCTTCCGGTAGGTGTGCAAGTACTCAAAAGTAAGAAAATGCCCGAGACCGGACTTTTCCAAAGATATCGCCTATCTTTTTTTACTAGGGTTTCATCGTAACCCCGCTTCACCATTCCTTCAAAATCCACAAAATAACCGAGTGGATTTGCTTCGATAACTAGACGGAATTAATCTTTGGTGCCATTTTTAGAAGTTTCTACCGATTAAATCTTGACGAACTTGCTTGTGAACTCGTAGGGTTTTTGAGAGAAAAGAACTTGCTTTCGAATGTTTGAAGATGAACAGTTTTAGGTGTGAGAGAGAAAACTGAAAGAAGGAGTATATAAGGGTTATGAATGGATGTGTTTTCGGTTTTTGAATTTTGTTCGAGATCAACGGCTCAGATTTAACATGCTGATCAACATTTAATTGCTCACATTTAATGCGGCAACATTTATATCCAATCATATGCTTATCTTGTGCGACTTTTTGACCGCATTCGTCATTATTACGCTGACGTCATCCTCAAAAACATTCCCGCTCAGTAAAAACGACTGAGTTTTTGTCACTTAGCTCATAAATGACTCAGCTTACTCCACAAATGACTCAACTCTTCTTATCTCCTTTCGTTTAGTGACTCAGCTGTCACCTAACTCGATACAGTTGACTTTCAGATATGGCTGATTCACTTGGCTGATTTGAAAGCCTCGTTCATTTCTTACTTTCTATCTTTCATCTCTTCTGATTGAGTATTCTGAGTATTAACTGAGCTCAATTAACCCTAGCTCATGCTTAAGCTCTTCAAATCTTGATTCACATAAGAGTTTGGTGAATATGTCAGCTAACTGTTTATCAGTTGAGATATATTCCAAAGTGATGTATTTCTTTTCAACATGATCTCTTATAAAATGATATCTGACATCAATCTGATTTGTTCTTGAATGCAACACAAGATTCTGAGTGATTGCAATAGCACTTATGTTATCACACATAATTGGAATCTCTTTTTCTTCAATTTCATAGTCTCTCAGCTGCTGTCTCATCCATAAGACTTGGGCACAACAAACCGCCCGCAGCCTATGTACTACTGCTCACCATGATGTGGCTATTGAGTTTTGCTTCTTGCTAAATAAGGAAACTAATCTGTTTCTAAGCATTTGACATGTACCGACGTAGTCTTCCCATCAACTCTACATCCAAAGATAGTCGTAGTCCGAGTAACCAATAAGCTTGAATCGACCTTCCTTTGATACCATAAGCCAACTTCTTGGCATCCCTTCAAATATTTTAGGATTCTCTTAGTCTTGCCATATGGCTCTCCTTTGGTGCATATTGAAATCTTTCACATACACCTACTGCAAAGGTAATGTCCGCCCGCTTGTTTAAATAGATCGAATCCAATAAGTACTTTGTATCTTGTTTGATCTACAACTTTACCATCTGCATCCATGTCCATCTTGACTGATGTATTCATTGGTATTTTCACAGAAGACTTCTCTTCCATACCAAATTTCTTCATTAAATCTCTGGTGTACTTTGTTTGACTTATGAAGGTTCCATCCTTCAACTGTTTAACTTGAAGTCCTAAGGAGAATGTCAACTCTCCCATCATGCTCATTTCAAATTTGCCTTGCATGAGGTTTGAGAACTTATCACACAACTCTTTTTGTGGATCCAAAAATGATATCATCCACATATATTTGAACAAACAGACAAACAGTATACTCTCTCCATCTTCAATTCTGAAAAGTGTTCTGTCCACTTTGCCTTTGGTGAATCCATTGTCACTCAGAAATTGAGACAATATGTCATACCATGCTCTAGGTGCTTGTTTCAATCCATATAAAGATTTGTTGAGCTTGTACACCTTATCTCCAATGGTCTTCTGCTCAAAGCCTGGAGGTTGCTCAACATAGACTTCTTCTTCCAACAATCCATTTAAAAATGCACTTTTCACATCCTTTTGATATAAAATGAAGTTCTTGTGTGCAGCATAGGCAAGAAACATCCTTATTGCTTCTAATCTAGCAACAGAGCAAATGTTTCATCAAAATCTATTCCCTCTTTCTTGGCGCACCCTTTGGCTACCAATCTTGCTTTGTTTCTTACCACAGATCCTTCCTCATTCATCTTGTTTCAAAACCCATTTTGTTCCAATAACATTATGATGGGTTGGTCTCTGCACCAATTCCCATACCTTGTTCCTTTCAAACTGATTCAGCTCTTCCTGCATGGCTTGAATCCAATGTGTGTCATCCAATGCTTAGGACACATCTTTTGGCTCTAGTTGGGAAATAAAACAAGTGAACATTGCTTCTTGCTGAGCTCTAGATCTGGTTCTTACACCATCTCTCACATCTCCAATGACTAGGTCCGTGGATGGTCTCTCGGCCATCTCACATCGTTGAAGTAAATCACCGGGTTCAAATTGCCTTGCACTGTACCGTGTTGTCTTGAGCAGACTCTTTCATCATCATTTAGCTACAGATTTTCCAACTGTCTTTGAGATTCAGCTATCTCATCTTCATCTTGGTTGATTACTCCTGCTTCAGCTTCAACATAAGGACTCTTCTCGCATAGTTGGGTGATTCAACTTACCAAATTAACTCTACAATGTCTTCTCCATTCACATTGGGCTCATAAAAATCACATGAATAGATTCTTCTGACCATAGCTCTCTTTGTTCAATACTCTATAGGCTTTGCTTTCACCGAGTATCCCAAAAAGATACCTTCATCGCTTTAGCACCAAAAGCCTTTAGGTTGTTCTTGCCATTATTGTGGATGGAGCATTTACATCCAAATATTCTCAAGTACCCAACATTTGGCTTTCTCCCGTCCCGTTTTCATAGGAGTCTTTGTCACCGCTATTTATCATGCATCTATTTTGAGTATAGCATGCGGTGTTGTTGATGGCTTCACCCAAAATCTTTTAAAATCCGGCTTTCACTACTAACATGGTCCTTGTAGCTTCCTTGAGAGTTCTGTTCCTTCTTTCACTACTCCATTCTCATTGTGGAGTTCTTGCTTGTAGATAACTCATGATCAATACCATTTTCAACACAGAATCGAGTTATTATCCCATTGACAAACTCAGTCCCTCTATCAAATCTTATCTTTATAATGGTTTAGCTCTTTTCATATTGAACTCTTTTCATCAGCTGAGGTAGTTTCTGCAGGGTTTCTTTCTTTTTGCACATAAAGATTGTCCATGTATATCTTGAATAATCATCCACCACCACTAAAGTGTATTTCTTTCCACTTATGTTGGCTGGTTCAACAGGACCAAATAATTCCATATGCAACAAATGTAATATTCTTGTTGAAGAAGGACTAGGCTTCTTTTTGAATGATGATTTGATCTTCTTTCCCATCTGGCATGCATCACAAACACTTTCCTTCTTGTACACTGAGTCTGGCAATCATTCCACAAGATGACTCCTTGCAAGCTAGTTGATTGTCTTGAAGTTCAGATGACTCATCTTCTTGTGCCACATCCAACTTGATTCGACTGTGCTCTTTGCTAACAAACAGGTGCTTGGTGTGGCAGTAGACCAGTCTACCACATACATGTTCTTTTGTCTGGATCCTTGCAGCACTATTTCATTTGATTCAGTATCTTTAATTTGGCACACTCCCATTTTGAATCCAATATTGTAGCCCTTGTCACAGAATTGGCTGATGCTTAACAGGTTGAAGTTGAGGCCTTCAACATATGCAACATCTGTGATTTCTAATCCATTTTTCTTGATGGATCCAAAGGCTCTTATTTCCCGAGCTTCATTTCCTCCAAATATGACTTTTGCACCTCTAATCTCCTTGAATTTTGACAGATTTTTCTTGTTTCCTGCCATATGTTTGGAACAACCACTATCCATGTACCAGGTTCCTTGGCACTCAGCTATTCCTTGAACTTGTAATCAAGGAAATTAGTTTTTAGGTGCCCATGCTTGTCTGGGTCTTGAGGGGTTAGTGTTATAATCATAACTCACTTTGGCAAATTGCTTGGGAGCTTTAGGTTCATACAGCTGTCTCTTTTGTCTGTATGGCTGTGTGTGTGTTTTAGCAATTGCCTTCTTTGGGTAGTTGTGATATTTCTGAGTGTAGTGCCTGGGTGCATATGTGTGCTAATGATAGCTCTTTTGCCTTTGGAATGACCTTTGCTGAGTTCTAGGTCTTTGTCATTTAGGCTTGTATTCCATGGGTCTTTGTTGATATTTCACATTATTCCAATCAGCTTGGCTTGGGTAGTTTCTACCATTCCCATCATATGTGTTTCTTTGATAAAGCTTCTAGGGTTTTGGTAGCTCTGTTTATTCTTCACAGAGTACTTCCTATTTGGAGTTTGCTGAGGAACTCTGCTGGATTTCTTCTCAGATGTCCTCTCAAAGATACTCAATCGGTCATTTTCCTTTTCTTTTATATCCAAGGCTAGTTTGTTTGTGATTGTGCTTTGGAGTGAATGTGGGTGCAGTGTTTGGTGTCTTGGATTTTTGAGATGCTTCATTACTTGAAGATCCTTTTTCTAAAATCACTCTAGGAGCTTGACTGCGCACAAAGGAATTGAATCCTATGCCTGTCTTATCTCAACACTCTTTTTGGCTCATAATAAGGTCATCCAATGATTTAGATGCCTTTGTAAATGATGCAATCACATTTTTGAGGTCATTTTCCCTCTTTTCTATAGCAGCTATTTCTCGCTATTAGTTTAGCATTTTCACCTTGACTCTTTGTTCTCATCACTATGTGACTCGTAGAGTACTCGGCTCCTTAGTCACTGTGAGTTTTGACTTTGAATTGGTTGTTTTCCTCATTTAATAGTGTGTGTGAGGATTTAATGTGCTCAAAGTCTTTCATCATTTTGCCTAATGAATCATAAAGATCAGTGGGTGATGAAGTGTGTGTGTCACAATCACTATCACTAGAATCTGAGTGAGATGAGTTAGAGTGTACCTCATCTTCTTGGTCTGGTTGATCTTGTTCTTTAGCCATTAGACAGATCATTGCTTCTTCTTCAGAATCACTAGAGTAGTCAACTTCACTACTTTCTGAGTCTGCCGCTTCTTTAGACTTAGCTGTCTCAGCAATCTCAGCAGCCAACATAGTCTTTTTCTTTTCTTGTCTTCTTTCTCTGAAGACTTTTCTTTCTTCTTCATTCCGGTATTTATTGACTACTGGATATGGGCAGTCAATAGCGAAGTGTCCTGGTTGTATGAAGTTCCAACACAGGTTCTCAGCTCTTTGGTCATTTCTTTCAGTCCTTGAATTATCAGCTCTCTGATATTCAACCTTTTGATGCTCAGCTCTCTTGGGTGGCCTATCTTCCCTTGACTTGGAAGGAGCTAAATGTCTCCTGGAAGATTCACCCTTGTTTCTTTTATAGTTCTTTTTGAAGAACTTGTTGAATCTTTTAACCATCAGGGCAATCTCCTCCTGGTCAATGGCTTCCTTGACCTCAACTCTCTTCCCATCCTTGACTATAAGTGCAGCTGTTTTGGGTATAACTGTCTCCTCTTGATATTTTCTTCTCAGCCCAAACTCATAGGCTTTGAGGTCTGAGAATAGCTCATGATTGGTTGTTGTTGTGAGGTTCATTGAATGTCTCAGGGCCATGACCTTCATTTCCCATTCAGCTGGGAGGCTTCTCCGAATCTTCATACACATTTCCTTCTGTGTATATTCTTTCCCAAGTGCTGATAGTTCATTTGTGATTTCAAATGAATCTAGCATCCAAATGATCCAAGGTTTCACCCGCAAGCATTTTAAAATTTTCAAATTTCAGACAAAGAACAAACAATTTGTTTTCTTTAATTTGCTCAGACCCTTCACAAATTAAAGTTCATTTATCCCAGATTTGTTTTGCAGTTTGTCATGATTTGACTTTGTTGAACATTGCTTTGTCCAAGGTTTTGTAAAGTATGTCCTTGGCTACATTGTCCAAGTTGTATCTTTTTCTGTCCTCGTTTGTCCACTCAGTCCTTGGTTTCTCAACTAGGGCTGGTCTTGCCTCAACGGCAGCTTCTTCTCCTTCAGCTGTAGCTGCTCTTCGTACGGTTGTGTTCATTTTCAGTATTTGCAGTGGCCCATCTTCTATCACTATCCACATTTGATCATGTAAAGCAGACAGATGAGACTGCATACGAATTTTCCAGTCATCAAATTCCTCAATAGTGAACATGGGAATGCGTATCAAATTTGCTTCCATGATAATAACTTTGCTGAATAAAAGAGATGATTTTTGAAAGAGCAAGTGTTAAAAGTTTCGTTGAAAGATTGGAGATCTAGTTCAGTAACCAGTGCGGAAGGCTCAATAAACCAACCGCTCTGATACCACTTGTAGGTCTCAAGGGGTGTAAGTAAGGTTTAGAAGGGGGAGGGGTTGAATAAACCTTACCACCGTTTTGATTTTAGCCCTTTTAAAATTACTAGTAAGATACACGTGCGATGCACGTGATCAGTATAATTTTATTAATTTATTAAATTTAAATTTTGATAAAAAAGAAAGGAAGCTAATCATGGTTGGGCGAAAAATGTTGTTGAAATAGAAAATGAGATGATTAAAATAAACAACAGCCAATTGCCAAGAAATATAATGAACATGGTTAATCAGATCCACATTTCAAGTAATGTTGAATCTTCAAAGTTCAAAAGAAAACATGCGAAAGAAGAAAGAAAAAAATGTGTTTTACCATTGTATAACTGTTGATAATTTCTCCAAAACTGAAAATTTGACTTCCTGCTTTTATCTAAATTATCAATCGTTTTATTAGTTATTAAATTTGAATTTTTAATAAACCAACTTTGATTATAAGAAGTACATGAAAAGAACACTCGAAGAAGATTTCAAAGTTGTTTGATACTTCATGTCTTGGTGCTTTTGTAATATTGTTCAGAATAAAACTTAAAGATATTGTTCTAAGGGTTTGTAGTCAAGCTAATCTAATTGTCTACTTACGGATTCTAGCATAGTTCATACACTTTAGGGTAAATTATAAAAACTACCCCAGAGGTTTAGTCTAATTACCAAAAAATCCATTAGGCCTAGTCTAATTACCAAAAATCCATTTGAATTATTATGAACACCTCCTTTAAACGATCAAGAAGCTTCAACCTTTTCTTTCAAAAACACAAGACAAACAAATTGAAATATTCTTTTGAAAGAAAAACACATCCTTCCAAGTCAACTTCTTCCTAAAACTTAACTTACTTAAACAATCAAGATTAAAAGATTCAGAAAATACATATAAAAGCATAATTATTTCACAATTTGAAGTTTCACCAAGCCTTCTCTTGTTTGATTTTGATAATTGTTCTTATTTTTTTCTTACTTGATTTTGTCAATTTCTTTAAATTCTTGTTCTTGATACTTTGTAGCGTTTCTTCGTCATTTGAAATCTGAATTTCACTCACATTTTGTTCAAATGACATTTGTTTCCTTTGTGATCATTTCGTTTATGAGTTTCATCTGCCTTTTCCGCTCCACTATGTTTGATAGACGCACTTGATGTTTTTCTCTTTTTGTGTTCCTTCATAGTGGAGTTGATCTTTTCAATTCCTCCTGCTATTATATCCAATTTTCCACTCACCACTTTGGTATTTTTGTTTAAAGCAATAAGAAAGCGAAATTTTGTTGATCTTGCAAGTTTAGCCTTCAGTAGTATTTTGAATCACGTTCACCTTGATAAAGTTAAATATTAATAATTATAAGATGTAAATAGGGTAATTTGTTCTAATTAAACGAATTAACATTTCATATTGGAAAAAAGTTCATTGTTGTCATGTAATATAAATGATTCATTAGGAATCAACATTCATGTGGTATGTTGTTATGTATTTTATAATAATGAAAAGAAAAAAATCTATTAAATATGAATAATTTAGGGAAAATAAATTTTCGCAACCTAAGTTTTGGCCCTTTTTGGACTTTGCAACCTATATAATATATTTTTACAACTAACAACCTAAATTTTACGGGTGTTTCACTTGGCAACCTCCGGCCAGTAGAAATTAGAATATTCCAAGAATATTCGCTTATATGGCCCAGAATCTTCTAGGAATATTCCTGCAATATTTCAACTTCGGCTGATCGGAGGTCGCAAAGTGAAAAACCATCAAAGTTTAAGTTGTTATTTGTAAAAACAAATAGTTTAGATTGCAAAGTGTAAAAATGGTCAAAGTTGAGGTTGCAAACAATTATTTTCTCAATAATTTATAACATGATAATTTACATGTTCAGTTGTTAAATACTCGTGTACTGGGCAACCAATAATTATTATGAGCAAGTCGCAGAGTCTTTACTTTTGAGAACAGATATCTTTTTTATGAGTCATACCACATATATAGACGATTTATTTTCAACTCTTTCAGCAACTCATCTGAAACAATAATATATATCTTGTAAATGATATGGAAAAAATTGCCAAAATTATACAAAATTGTCATAATAAAAAATAATATTAAATAATAATCGTACCTCTGATAATGCATCTCGCTTGTATATACTTCCTTGGCAACTTGCATTCTTTGAATCATTGTTAATTCTCGCACTTTCATAGGATTATCAATTCTTTTTGGAACCTGTTTAACATTAGAAAACATGTGTTTTAATTTCAATCAATGTAATTTACATAACTTTTTTGGATACCAATTTCTCAAATGGAATGTTTCTTCAGAAGTTTATTTTTCTGTAGAATTGATGTTGATGTAGTTTGAAGTTGTAATTCACCTAAAAGTAAAGGAAAAAAATCTCTAATTAGTACAACACACATGAAATATAGCCATTTGAATTGTCTTAGTTTTAGGGCATCTTAAATAAAAAGAAAAACAAAGTTATATATTTATGAATCAATTGAACTTGGATTAATATTACCTATGTACTTTTTTTAGGTAACTTTAGTGATGTCAAGTATTGGATGTTGATCAAGAATATCATCGAGTACCTTTTCTTCATTTGTTGCCCTATCTTCCCCAAAGACAAAGACAAACAATTATGGGTGATATTTGTTTAATAGATAATAAGTCAATCCAATAACTATAAGTACCTAATTGACATAAAAATTTTAAAAAAATGAACAAAGCTAATATACATTGAATATATTAATTTAATATAAATTGTTAAGACAATGCATGATTAAGAACGAATTACGATTTTTCATTAATCTTTATTGATGATCGTAATTTCTCTCATAGACTTTAGTGCGTTTCTTGAATTGGGTTCTATATTGATGCTTGCAGCGAAAAAAATATAGTGAAAAGAAAACACAACCCCAATCAAACTCCGGTATTGAAGTCCATACTTATGAAACTAAGTCCAAGGTAACAACAAAAACAAAAAACGTTTAGCCAATAGCTCCAACTAAATGAAAAGGACCAGCCTCAAACTCTACAAATGTTACTAACCTAAAATATAAACCTTCTACCAAGAAACCAGCCCATATCATAAAAACTTATCAGACAAAGTTATACATGAACTGCACAAAATATATATACACATAGCAAAATAGGATAAAACTTCATTTCGAAAATCTGGTAAAAAGCCCACTTTTCAATTGTTTAAATAAAACAAACATTTGCGTTGCAACATGGGATGCACTGGATTTGCAAGGAGAGGGCTCTCTGGTGCATCTACTTATGCAATGAAAATATCACAAGATATTGTTAAATTTTGGATGGATTTGAAGCAGAAGAAGCAAAAAGTTATAGAGTACTGATAAATTGTAATGAAAAAAGAAGTCCTTTTTTTTTTCCCCATTCTCTGTATTGCCATCTTTAACTACATTGGAATTGGAATTTTTAGTTTACTTAAGTTTAGATTTTCTGGGATCTACTTCTCTTTTGTGAACTCTATCAGTTTCTAAAGAGAGAAATAACATATGAAAAATGATCTGTTATTACTATCAGGTGAAAAAAACATGATGAATGTCCCTGCAGTAGAGGTGTTTTCAAGTTGCAAAATCAATTGAAGTAATCAAATAAACACTATTTCCTATTAGAGGTGTTTATTTATCTAATCCTATTAGTTACAATATGGCATACTTTATTGTCAACCCAACCATCGAGTGTGATACAAGTCACACAGAATACTTCCAAAAAAACTATAACAAACTTAAAACAATGATAGCATACAGAACAGTCAAGCCTCAATATAATAGTCTATATAACATTATCAGTAAATAAACTTTTAGAACAGCTCCAGAAAAACCATAAGGAACATAAAAGGAATTCCCAAAATAAGGATGCCAACGCCATGTAAGTATATATATAAAAATAGTACTGTAAAATAGAGCATCACTTTAATTTTTTTGATAAATAATTAGATCAAAGCATATACAATTAATTGAGAAAAAAGAAAGCAGATTTTGAAATAAGAACTTCATACCTGCTGTATTAATGTGTCATAAAGGACAATTCGTTTGTTCTTAAAAAATCCATACATGTATGCCTGCAGTCTGCAGAGTAGGTTGGCATAAGATGAGTCCTCATGAATGGAAGGGAACCAAAGAAAAAAAAGTAACTTAAATGGTAAAAGCAAAAAAGAGGGTATGCATCAAGTGATTAAAAAGCACATGATCTTTTGCTAGCTTGTAACTGAGGTTAATGCAATATCTCAGCTTCACTATCTGGCGCTTCCCATCCCAAACCGGTCCGACACAACATTCCAATTTTCTCTCTTGAACCTTATTTTATACAGTTATATAGTCCTCTTTCCAGCCATCAAATGATAAAACCTTGGTGTTCTAGATCATCATCTAACAGTTTATTGGGCATAAAACAATTGGATAACCATAGCATTTCTCTTCATGCCCTCCCTAAACCAACAGAACAAAATGAACACGTCTTGACCATAGACTGCATCGGCATCAAACCCACAAGATTCCAACAATTCATGAACAACTATTCACAATCTTAAATGCCACTTCATGTTTTATTGTGCTCCTATTAAAGGTTATAGGTCTCTTATTAAAAGGAAAATAAATGATACAAGTCAAGTACCTAAATTCTCACCCTTCACTCTAAACCCCATCATATCCACCGCCTTATCATCAACCCATTGCCATAGTGCCATAAATTCTTAGAATGTATAAAATTAGCAAGCCTAGACAACCACCATCATTTCATTGACATGACACTTCAAACTCAAAATCCACATCTAAGAAACACCAAAACCTCAAATTTGTATCTATAGTCTGCTATCTGAAATTAATTTGAATTAGATAAAATAAGAGGTGGTCATCAGTCAAATACGGCATAAACTATGAATAAAGCTTAAGAAATGATCATATTCTGAGCGTTTCGAGGACTCCAAACACCTTTGATCATTTACCATGTAAAATAAAGCATGGTATATTAGAAACGCTTCCAAATGTTTATGATTTATGCCATTGTTACAATGATGTGTTTTAGGAAATTATCAACATGAAATGTTCAAAACGTAATGCATTATGCTCTTAGTCAATGGTATTTAAAGTCTCTTTTAATCGAAAAGGCCACTCTACGGCATGATAAATATCAATAGGCTAGTAACAAATAATTTATTTAATACAATATTCCGGAGTAGAGTTAGAGATAAGATTTTAAGCAATATCTAGTTAAGGATAATTTTTACACTGGATTATCATCTCGATTCCTTCTAAAGCAAGAAATTATAATACCACTCAGCTTTAAAAGACTCAAACAACTTTTCCATGTAAAATAGTAGCGTGAAACCACATCCAAACATTTGTGGAATGAGAGATATTGATCAAAAGGAGTTCTTAGAGCTCCAGTTTTTAAGATTCAATAAATCCAATAAGGCAAAAATTGTAATTGAACTTACCACCAAATTTCCTTTTCCAGCGATAGGGGAATGGTTTGGAAGGCTGATCAAGTAATTGCCACCATCAAGATCAGTCCTGGGTCCACCAAGATTCATGATTCTGTAAATTAAAAACCCATTTCCAGGCCCTTTAAGTGCATCTGATATTGCCCTAAGAATTGCATCCCTGATGTCTGCTTTCCGGGAGATTCTTTAACAAATAATTCAGTTTGTGTCAAGTCAATTTTAGAAGAATTAATATCAGAATATATGGGAAGGAATATAAGATTTTGATCACCTTTTGGTTAGAGTATTTTGATGTATAACTCATTTCAGTTTCTAAGATGAATCTTGTTCCATCCTCGTAATTGACTTTGTCGAGAACCCGTCCGTGATCTCCACATCTGGTGTGTCTCTTGGTAGTCCTCTGTAAGTGGTCCTATCCTTTCATTGGAGTCCTTTCGATTCACTTATTGACTAATCAATATGTTAATTACAGTTTAAAGTAGTCATATCCTTTCATTGGAGTCCTTTCGATTCACTTCTTGGCTAATCAATATGTTAATTACTTTTTACCCTTATTATTAAGAGATTGCAGGGTATTTTAGTCCACACAGAATTTGAAAGAAATATTCCTATTTTTAAAGAAGTATAGATTACGAGTTAATACTTAATAAGTCCTCGAGGACATCTAAGTTAATTAATCGTGAGTTAACCACTCAAAACTGACTTGATAGAAATTGTTGATAGAATAACTTCATTGTTTAGTCTAAACCTTAACTTGGATGTGATAAGTTTTTCAATGGAAGACTTAACACCCTTGAATTTGATTTAACTTTGTTTTAACACTTGATTTTAGCACTTAGTAATTTATCGGTTGGATAGCAAATTATCGTGAGATATAAAATATGTGTGCGGGAATGTAAATATCTTTGAAATGTAAATGACACAAGTAAAATTTTATAGAGGTTCAAAGATGGGGTAATTCTTCTACTCCTCTATTCTCCAACTCCTGGAGGAATCCACTAAGTAATGATCAGTTTACAAAGTGGTTATCAGTTTAGAGACAAGTCTTGATCACGCAGCTGACTTGCTCCTTGGACTCAGTCTAGAGATGCCTTGGTCACACAGCTGGCTTCTCGTCCGACTCAGCTTCTTCGCAGGGCAGCTACCTTGCTACTTCAACTCACTTTCTCAAGCTTCTTGGATTTGATCACGAAGCCCTCCAATAACTTGAGATTGGTTCGACCTTGAACCTTCCTACAATCCTCCTTGGAAAGTAGACCCTTTTTTGATTCTTCAAAAGTTTCATCTTCAACAGTTTGAAGTTGTCTTTCCGTCACAGCTTGGTGTTGGATCGATTTCCTTCGAGATTTAGGCTTGAGGATTTTGCATGAATAACTTGAGAATATTTTGCAGGTTACAGTTTGAATATTGCTTGCTCGTTCGTGGTTCAGGTAACCTTTTCTCAAAGAGATTCCTCAGCCTTTTATAGTGAACTTTTAAAAATATGCCCGTTGAAGAGATAGGCTGATTTTCAAAAGTCACTTGTGTTCGTTGGCTTGTCTTGTTGCAGTCCTTGATGTTGACATTTCCTCGTATTTAATGTCTTGCAACATTGCAACATATCTGACATTTGGTGCAGTGCTTCCCATTGGTTTGTGCCTTTTGCACACAACTGGAACTAACACTTTATCTCTGACAACTTTAACAGGTTACTATTCTGAGTAACATTCTTGACTTTCATCAACGGATCTTGTTCAATTGTCTTGACTTGACTGTAGTCTTATATTTCCCAGGTGACTTTGAGTTAGCTTCCAATCAATGGATGACTCATCTGTCACTTCAACTTGAGACTTGGCTTCTTGAGTTGACTTGACTGACTCTTCACACAGCTGTTTCACAGCCGATACTCCTTCAGTCGAGTTCTTGACATTTCTTCCTTGCCATACTCAGCTACTCTACAGCGGAGTCTTCACTTTAGTCTTCAGTTGACTTCTCGTATATCCAGGCATAGATGACGTGACTCAGCTCATTCAGCCCTATCTATTACAATACAAATCACAAGGAAAATGGGGTGCCAACTTTCTAGTTTAAGTTTTACATGGCATTCATCAAAATCTAAACAATAAATTTCCCAACAACCACACTCTTCAATAAGAAGATTACCACAATCTTCTTGTACCTAACACCTAGATCACCCAAGTGTGTTCTTACCACAAGAACACTCACAAGGATATCTTGTGTTGAATGGTGACCACAAATTCAAGATTACAACTCGATAAAGAATAATACAATATTTGAGTGCAAGTGTAATCAAGAAATAAAGCCTAGACCT
This sequence comes from Rehmannia glutinosa, assembly GCA_016081115.2. Classification (NCBI taxonomy): domain Eukaryota; kingdom Viridiplantae; phylum Streptophyta; class Magnoliopsida; order Lamiales; family Orobanchaceae; genus Rehmannia; species Rehmannia glutinosa. Next base: position 53,674,331 of record CM071932.1, read on the forward strand.
CAAGATGTGAAAGTGTAAGACCTTAAGCTATTACAACAAGAATATAGACAATGAAAGAACCAATATTTGCTTTGAGTGTATCTTGTTGTCTTGTATCTCATTTGGTTCACTTGTTACTCCAAAACTTCCTCTATTTATAGGAGATGTTTGATCATTGATAGGCTCCTCTTGGGGATTGAAAATCTATAGAAAAATACAATTAAAATCAAGAATATAGCTGTTAGAAATCAATCCCACAAATTAAGGAAGAATTGTCTGTTGTCAACGGCTAGAATTTTGCTGTCAAAACGGTAGGGCGACCGGTCGCGTAGAAATAAACGTTGAAAGAAAAAATCACATTTTTACAAAGGGCGACCGGTCGGGGGTCCGACCGGTCGACCCTGTGTTGGACATATTGTAAAGCAATACAGAGAAGAGCAGGTCACTTCAGGCACCGGTCAACCGTCGACCACACCGGTCGACCTCCAGGACGACCGGTCGACCTCCAGGACGACCGATCAACCTCATGTCTTTTACTTCAGTCCCGTTTTCTGTTTTCAAAACACATCTTCAGGTACGAGTTGCCCTATAGGGCGACCGGTCCAACATGAGATAGAAGTGTTGTCCAATTTTTATCGTAAATAAACTTCAAGAAATACTCCGAAAAATTAGTAAAAATATTTTATATCGATCGGGAGTATTTGGACAATATTTTGAAACATTGTTTTGGTGTAAAAACACTTTAAAACAAAATCATCAAAATCATGATAAAAACACTTATCAAACAATCTCCCCCTTTTTGATGATTACAAACCAAAACAATTTTAAGAAAATTTAAGAGGTCGATTTTGAAAGCAAAAACGAATTTTCTGGTAAAAGATAACTAGCCGTTTGAGGCAACAATTTTCAAACAAAATAGCCACAAGGAAGGGAGTAAATATTTTCAAAATATTTTTGCAAAAGCTCCCCTTATCAATATGCACAACAAGAGTAATATAGAAGCAATCAACTAAAAGCTGAAAGCTCAGCTTTTACATATTGAGCTTAAGTATCAAGAGCTTATAAGCTCCCCCTGTCAACAAAACATCATTAGACATGTAAATGAGTCCACAATACAACAAATGGACTAAGTATGATCCACAACTTTTGGCTTTAAAGAGCCATAGCTTATAGCTTCTTTCGTGAGCTTATTTTAGCTTCTTTGAGCTAAAGAGCTTATATCCTATTTCTCCCCCTTTGGAATCATAAAAAAGAATGTTAGCACGATAAAAATATCATATATCCATATCTAAGTGCGCAATTTAACCGATTTATCGAGCTATTGATCATTAAGCTTAAAATTCCAAAAGCTAAGGGAAGAGTTGATCATATGACCATTAAAAGCTCGTAAAAGCTCATTTGATTTGCAAAACATGATCTCTATATATATATAAGACATTTGAAATCGAGAGAATCATGTAGGTGATGAATTTTTCTTTGAAACGTTTTATCGAACACTTGGTGGGAGTCAAATAATAAAGAAGATGTATATAACCCTTGTAAAAATAACCAAGTCAAATTTTTCATCACCAAAAGAAATTTTACAAATATCATCCAACAACAATCATCATGCCCAACACAAATATATAAGAGTTCCAACAAAATATTAAAGATGAAGCACATTCTCAAGGGTTCAACCCAATTGAGATAAAGAAGAAAAATTCTTACCAATTAATCGGAGAGGTCGGGTATCATGGATGATATAACAAAAGTATAAACTCAAATATAATTGAGTGAATTGTGTGTGAAATTTGCAAAGGGGTGCAAAAATAGTGAAAACCACAAAATATTGGTTAAGGCAGGGACATAATCGATTTTAACAACATTTTGCATCAGTTCGACCGGTCTGAGGTGAGGTCGACCGGTCCAAGATAAGGTCGACCGTTCGATCTCACTTCATTTGGTCACTGGTGTTGACTGTTTTGCCATTTTTCGAAATTTGATCAAAAAATCCGATTTTTCACCCCTAAGTTTTAAAAACGTACGAAATGCAAACATAGACCTCATTCAATATACATTATGTCTCAACAAGCTCGAAATGAGGTAAAAGACTTGGTGGTTAACGATTACAAATAAATATCCGCGAGTTATCCTTAAGACGGAATTAAACACATCACAATTTTTCGTTTAGGAAACGCAATCTCTAAAAAAAATATAGAATCTCAATATGTTTAGTTCGATTATGACGAACCATATTTTGAGAAATTATTATCACCGGACTTGCTATCCCGAAAAATATGAACGTTTAAAATTTTTGGATAAACAAGCCATAAGGAGAAGTCCCTTTCGAATATTTGAATTTTTTTTTTAACGGCACTTTAATGAGATTCGTTGGGATTATTTTTGAAGTCGGGCATATAGACATAAGGCATAAAAAAATGTCGAGTCTATGGGAATAATAAAAGTTGATGAACATACCTTGAATTTGTTTGTCAACCGATATACCTTTCTCAAACTTTGTCAATCTTGACATTTGTTGCCATAGGGGTAGAGATGGTTCTTCCTTCTTCAATGCCGGACTTCTTCAAAAGTTCTTTTGTATATTTTGATTGTGAAATATATATATATATCTTCTTGGCATTACTTAATTTGAAGTCCAAGGAAGAAATTTAGCTCCCCCATTATGCTCATCTCGAATCCACATTGCATTAACATGCCTTGTTTCGAACAATATTGCCTTGGTCATCAAGCTTGTTCCGAAATAACAAAAATTTCTGCAAAATCTTAACAAGATATCATGCACAAGAGCATAGTAATATCGAATAATATAGACACTATAAAAAGTAACACATACTATGCAAAAAAATCATCAAGAGTTTAATAAAAACATGTAAGTTCAAATATGCTTATAGGAAGCTATATAAGGTCTCTTTTGAAATTTGAAAATCCGAGAGCATATATTTGAGACCTCATTTAAAAGAAGTATTTGAACAAGAGTTTTGACAAAGCAAACAAGAATAAAGACATGAATATGTGCAATAAAATGCATAATTTAAGAGAAGGATAAAAATCAAATGTTTTATCAAAACAAAATATAATACTTTACAAGTCTTGGATAAAACAAGCTTTATCGAATAGTGCCTTTCAAAAATCGAAAAAATCCTCTCAATGGCACTTATGTGAGATTCTTTGAAATTGCTTGAAAGATGAGCACATAGGCATATGACAAAAATATATCGAGTCTATGAGATGAGTAACAAAGGTGAACGTACCTCGATAGTTTATGTCACTCTTGACATATTATGATGTAGATGATCATTTATGAAGATATATATCCTACACAATTCTTAAACAATTCTTGCACAAAATATAATGGTAAAAGTATAGGCTAAAGCAATAAGAGATGTCTCAAGTATGCTTATGCTATATAAATCCATAAGAGATAATAAAACACATTAGTCTTAGTAAATGCACAAGAATTTTAAAAACATCATGCAAGGTCTCCTTTTCAAAAGATTTTAAGAACACAAATGTATAGAAGATCTTAGTTTTTTAAAAAAAATTGAAAACTCATTTTGACAATTAAGACACAAATAAAAAACATGCATAATAACAAAATAAAATGCATATATAAATATGAAGATACGGTTTACCAATTACGCCATTTCCATGGGTCGTGTTTTTCCCATTGTTGATGATACCTTCCTCTTTGAAAATCATCTTGTTGATGATAGCTTCTCCAATTGCTCCATTTCCAAGGATTGTGTCCTTCCCATTCTTTATAGTGTCTTTCTCTTGGAAATTCATTGTGATGTTGTCTTCTCCTTTGATCAAATGAGAAGGTCATTTGATGTCTTCTTGGCGGTATGAATTTTCTTTGATTGTTATTCTACCGGGTACCTAATATGACATTGTTTTGTGGTACCCTCAAGTGTTTGGGTCCTTCGGGATTAGCTTTGAGACTTTTAGGTCTCCAACAATAATTAGAGCTATTTCTAGTCCGACAAGTATTTACCGTATGACCATTTTTACCACAAAAGAAGCAAGTAATAATTTTAGGAGCATAATGACCAACATGTTTAGAGACTTGATTCTTCTTCATATGATTAACAACATTAGGCTTATGATCAAGTCCTAATTTCAATTTATCACAACTATAAACATCAACAATTTTGGTCATTTTATCGGTACTCAAGTTGAATTTTGATAAATCCTTTTTCATGCAATTAATATCCTCAACAAGAGTACTAATTTCTTTTTCAAGGACTCTAACCTTATTAAGTGTGGTGGTGTGAGCACATGATAGTGATTCATAGGAGGTAAATAAACTATCCTTATCATTTTTCAAAATATTAAATTCCTTTTTCAAATTTTTGTATTTAACAAGCAAGCTTTGGAATTCATTTTGAAGCTCATCAAAATCATTTTGCAAATCACTATAATCATTTTGTAATTCATTATCATAAGAAGTAGAAGGTTTAGAGCATACCTCGTTTTCTTCTACGAAGCCCATAAGACATTGCTCAACTTCTTCATTATTGGAAGTTGTAAGAGGCTCATCCCATGTTGTTGGATTTGATGTTGTATCCAATTGAGAAGTAGATGCTTTTGAGTTGCTCCTTTCATTTGCATATACTTCATAGATAACTTCTAATTTTTCCCATGCTTCATGTGCCGATCGTATTCCTCGAATATGACCGTATTCCGAAAATGTAAGTGAACAATGAAGAATATTTAGAGCTTTACCATTTAAGGAGAGAATTTCCTTTTCTTCATCATTAATCTCCTTGAGGACTTTGGAGGTGAGTGGCCCGTCTTTCATCAGGATGGATTCAGTGTTCCAAATATCGAACCCGCAACTTTGTAAATAACATTCCATTATTTCTTTCCAAAATATATAATTTTTGGAATCAAATAGTAGTGGCTTGTTGGTGGAGGTGCCGGTAAGGTAGACTTCATTCGTAGCCATTGATCGTTCCTCTTTACTCGCGATGTGGAACGATCTTGCCAAAGAGTTTGGCTTTGATACCACTTGTTAGTCCAAGTGGCTACGTTAATCTAGAGGGGGGGATGAATAGATTATGCCGGTTTTTCAAATTCCACTCTCTTTTTCGAGTGTTCAAGCAAAGATAGAAACTGTAAATGCGGAAAATAAACAACACACGTTGATTTAAAGAGCTTCACCCCACCTAGGCACTACGTGCTCTACCACCCCAATATATCCGGGATGGGATTCGAAAAAGAAAAAGAAGTTTTATTAATTACCACAATTAATACAACACCACCTTACAACGCCTCTTTGGAGATTACCACAATCTTTCTTGAAGATTACCACAATCCTCAACGGCACCTTGTGAAGATTACCACAATCTTCAACCTTGAAGAACACCAAAATCTTCAACACCTCAAAGAGCACCACACTCTTCAATAAGAAGATTACCACAATCTTCTTGCACCTAACACCTAGATCACCCAAGTGTCTTCTTACCATAAGAACACTCACAAGGATATCTTGTGTTGAATGATGACCACAAATTCAAGATTACAACTCGATAAAGAATAATACAATATTTGAGTGCAAGTGTAATCAAGAAATAAAGCCTAGACCTCAAGATGTGAAAGTGTAAGACCTTAGGCTATTACAACAAGAATATAGACAATGAAAGAACAAGTATTTGCTTTGAGTGTATCTTGTTGTCTTGTATCTCAATTGGTTCACGTGTTGCTCCAAAACTTCCTCTATTTATAGGAGATGTTTTATCATTGATAGGCTCCTCTTGGGGATTGAAAATCTACAGAAAAATACAATTAAAATCAAGAATATAGCTGTTAGAAATCAATCCCACAAATTAAGGAAGAATTGTCTGCTGTCAACGACTAGAATTTTGCTGTCAAAACGGTAGGGTGACCGGTCGCGTAGAAATAAACGTTGAAAGAAAAAATCACATTTTTACACAGGGCGACCGGTCGACCCTGTGTTGGACCGGTTGGACATATTGTAAAGCAATACAGAGAAGAGCAGGTCACTTCAGGCACCGATCGACCTCATGTATTTTACTTCAGTCTCATTTTCTGTTTTCAAAACATATCTTCAAGTACGGGTTGCCCTATAGGGTGACCGGTCCAACACGAGACAGAAGGGTTGTCCAATTTTTATCGAAAATAAACTTCAAGAAATACTCCGAAAAATTAGTAAAAATATTTTATATCGATCGGGAGTATTTGGAAAACATTTTGAAACATTGTTTTGGTGTAAAACCACTTTAAAACAAAATCATCAAAATCATGATAAAAACATTTATCAAACAGGATATACTATAATACAAGTGGATGATCACACGTGGGCCATACACGCGCGCGCCCGGCTCGCCCTGGGCCTGGGCCTTGGGTTAGGCTGACCCTTTGGTCTCGGGTCCACTATAGTTTTGCCACTCAAAAATGGGCTTAGCCCAGATTCAAGTGACTGATGACTGTTGGACTGTTTGGATAGCCCAATGAATTTGGATATTGCAGGTGTCCAGATTCGTGTGATTGTTGGAGTCTGTTACATCAGGTTTAATGCCCACTAACTTGACTATTATTCCCCTGTAGGTGTTGGATGTGTTGCCTATTTATAGGCTTAGCAGGACATTGCAGAAATTACACAGAACATTTGAGCATTCTTACTCCACAAAGTTATACATTTTTCTGCATTTGAGTCTATCAGTCAGTTCTAAACACTTTCCTGTTCGAAGAAGCTTTTGTGTTAGTGGTGCTACTACACAAAAGACGTAAGCCATTTCATCTTTGGAAGCAATACGTCAGACAGTAAGCATTAGCCAAGATGTCATTGCTTTGCAGACAGAGATAATCTCAACTCGGATATTCTGTTTCAGAAAGTTGTAATAGCTATTTCTGTTCTTTGCCATTTTGAAGGCATTCCTGATTCTGTACTACTGTAAACAACATTGTTTTCATAACATAATTCCTTCCAAAGTCAATATTAGTAAGAAGGGTGTGATTCTTGATACTCTTTGTCAATATTGTGGAGAATCTCTAGACACATGGATGACATATTGTTCCACTGTGAAAGAGCTTAATTAGTTTGGAGACTTGCTCCTATCTCTTGGTATGTGGGCTTCCTATCGGCTCTGAATTTTAAGGTTTGGTGGAGTCACATTTCCAAAAATCAAAAAGCAGAGTATTGGCAAGAAATGATGCAATTATCAGCTTATTTATTATGGTAGCTATGGAGGACGAGGAATTTATGGATTTTTGAAGGTGTGTGGACGTCTGCCAACGACATAATTGATAGAGCTATGGCGCAGTGGACTGAATTCAACAATGCCTTTAAAACCACTCCTTGAAGTCTCATTGTTCCTAGGTTTTTGGCATTACAATGAGGAATTGGTGCACTATTTTTTTTTTTGGCACACTCTTTGCTTTTGGCAGCAGAGTTTTTTTGATTGTTTGCTGCTGTATTCTGAGCATGATGAGAATGATAGTAGGAGTTTTGGCTCAGTGGTTAATCATTAATATCTTTTTGGGTAGTCGGGTCAGTTTTCCATTGGTAGGAGAGGCTCTTGATGCTGAGGATATTACCAGGGTCATTCATATATTTTAAAGGGCTTGGTGCAGAAAAAAATTGGCCCTTTGTATTCATATAAAATTGAACCTGAAAGAAAAAAAAAATATAGATAAAATTATTGTTAATGATAAAAATCAAGAAACTAAATCTAAATTTATCTTAAAAATTAAAAAAAAAATTGAGGAAGAGCCCTAAGCATATAATAAATATTGATACAATTCATGTTAATAGTAAAAATAGAACAATTAGAGAAGAATATTTTTTTCCAAAAATAAATATTGGTTGATGACAACACAACTCTATTTTCTTTTAAATGTTATTTTAAAACATAATAGTTTTTGGATGTTATACATAGGTTGGCTTTTTTGTTAAAATGCTGAATTTGTTGGGTGGGATGGGGTGAGTGGTTATACGTTAGCTTGGCTTTTGTGTTAATAAAATAAAAAGGTTGAATTTGGAGGGAGTGGGAAGGGGAGTATTAATGAAATAAAAAAGGTGAATTTGGAGGGACATTGAGGAGGAAGATTGCTGCAAGGGGGTTCAAGCTCACAAACTCTATATAGATGAAGAGCACACCAACTACTGTGATGGCCGACTTATTATATAGAAAAGCAGCTTTAATGCACATGTAAAGATATGTTTTAAGTCATTAAAAAAAATTCTGGGGCTGGGTCCCTCGCCGAATGGGCCCCTGTGCGGTGCCGCCGCCTCAACTGCGCCCCAATTCTTGATATTACAATTTCTTCTTTCATTGTTGTTATATCTTTAACATCAATTGCTTTTGGTTTGACCTGTTGATACTCTCTCTTGTTAGCCTTCAGACGTTGTTTTGGTTTTCTTCACCTTGGGTATTCTTTCCCCTCTCAAATGTAAAGTGTTACTATGTAGCAAGTGGGATATTAATGTGTATGAATCTCTTCATATTGATATACTAGTAAGGTGCACGTGCGTTGCACGTGAACCATATGAGTTTACTAATTTAATTTTAGAACATTAATATTATTTAACTTCATTTAGTCTTTTTAAATATATTGTACCTAACTTATAAAAAATAATGCCATATAATGAAAAGTGAGATTGTCCGATAAATGTATCTATATGAGGTTTATTATTTAAGAAGTATTGCCAATTGTACAACTCGAGAAAAAGAAGTGAAACGTGGACTCATTCCAATGCCAAATATATGCCTTGCGCAAATTCCAGAAATACTTCATTATACGATCTAGAAGCTTCAAACGTTGTATTTATGTACATGACAAACTATTTTAGAATACTTACAAGCATAATACCTTATGATATCAGCAGAACCGAGTCCGTTCAATCACTTGATAAACATAAAACATTTTAGACAGGACTTATAGATTGTTTGGTCAAATATATCACCTAAAGACTTTGAAGAATTCATATATCTCAAAGTCACCGGGAAACTATATGCTCTTTGTCGATATACATTTGTTTTGTAGCATAAAAATTATGAAACTTTATATTAAAGCATCGTATATATATCTTGAATAGTGATTGATTAAGAAATAATTCACCAATCTGTGCAAAACAAAAACTTAAATAAATCAGTCGGTGTCATCAAGTATGAAGGAAAAAAGAAGGATTCATCGCACTACTACAAATTACCCTTTTGACATCAGTTCTGGGCGACTTTCTACATCGGTTTATAACCGATGTAGAATGACGCGTAGTAAAAAATATGATTTTTCTACATCGGGCATGGAATCGATGTAAAAGAATTGATTCTACATCGGTTAAATCAATAACCGATGTAAATACTAATGCAAAAAGCAATGTAAAAAGTCGGATTGTACATCGGTTAAATCAATAACCGATGTAGATTGTCATCTTTTACATCATTTGCAGCCACAACCGATGTAAACAACTGCAGTTTTTCTTTCATTATCTAGTTTATTTTAAAGCAGTCCCCCAACCTGTAATTTCAACCTTCATATTGGACTATTCCCAATTCAGTCCAACAATGCAGTGCAACCTCCCAAACATTCGAATTAAAGATCACTCATGTCAAAATACATTATATAACCAACATTGCAATGCAATCATACATAACCAAAGTTGTTAAACCAAACGAATATATGTTTAACAAACGCTATCAGGGAGAAGAGCTAGTGAGGAGTAATGAGATTCTGGAGGACTTTAGATCGGCCCGTATATAGAATATATGTTTACATCGGTCCCCACTTTAACAGATGTAAACATCCCTTAAAATTACAATTATGCCACACCATCTTTTTGTTTACATCGGTTATATGTAAAACCGATGTAGATATTTCAAAAAATTACAATTATGCCAACGCGTTTTTTTTTTTACAACTAAAATAGTGATGTGAAATCTAAATCTATAAAATCACAATGGAGATTTGAGACCTAAATCAGAAACATGATTTACAAGCAGTGTTTCGTCATCACTTCTTTATGATATGAACACTTACCGTATTCTAGCTAAAGCAAATAAATTATTATGAATAAGCAATTATCATATATGGATATTCGTGCATTACCAGCCAAGAATTGTGAATGCTTTATGTCATGAAAATCATTAGGCCTTATTTTCCTAACACACACAGAAATTAAGCACTTCTCGAAATCAGTTGTAAATGGAAACTAAAAAAAACAATTCAAGAAGCACAACTCCTTTACAATCTTTATAAGGGAGGTTGTTGGCGCAAAGAATGGATACCTCTTAGGATAAATTTTCAAGAAAAAAAAATATTTAAAAATATTATTTCTTTTCAGAGTGCCATTTGTAGTATAGAATGTCATGACACAAATTGCTAGAAACATATTTCTTCTGCTACTGTCACAACACATCTCTTGTTCGGACTTCCAATGGTAGCTTTAATTTTGTAGCATATACAAACAACAGTAGCCTGACATGTTGTAATAGCAGTACCAGTCGAGGAAGTTCTTTTGTACCAGGCACACCAGTTTTGCATTTTATGCCATCATATTTCCCTACTCCATCATCAACTGTAGTAGTACTTCTCAGTGATGGTTTACTTTCTTCATCATCATTTCACATGTCCTGGGCTCTAAAGGTCACAAGACTTTAGAGTTGAAAGAGGTGATTTATTTATACTTTTCAATGACTTTACATTTTATCAAAACTTCATTGCAATGTCGTACTACGACAAATAAGTTATTAACACAGACAAGCAACAACATACCTTGAAGTTCCATGGTGCATAAAGGTACAGATAATGGATGTATGACATATTCTAGAGATGAAAAAAAAGAACGTGAAATAACTTATAAGGTGTGTAATGTGAAATGTTGCAAGAATACAGTAAAAAGCATACATCACATAACTGTTGGATAAATCATCATATTGCATTACTGTGTGTTGTAGAACTTCTATTTGCATGTAAAACAAGCAACCAGGAAACAAGAATATATGTTTCTAAATAATTGATGTCACACTATAAATCCTATCTTTTTCTGTTTTAAGGCGGAGATTCACATAAATTGACTACCATTCAGATATACATCAAAGAACTAAGATTTGGTACAGACGCTAACATTCAGTAATTTAGGCCGGAATATGTTATAGATCGATTTTGATTATTTAATTAGGGTTATTTAGTTTAATTTGTTGACTGAATCTCTCTTCTTTAGATGAAAATATTTTTCTTTCTCAACGTTGTTTATTTTCTCGTGAGATGATTATCAATCTTTACAAAAGCCCATCACTTTCCTTACAGAAATTACAACACACCCCTCTCATTTTTCTTTCTGAAAAACCCCTCCTCAAGGTGGGTCCACATGTCCCAAGCAGATCTGCTATTATACAATAGATATTATCGGATCTACCGTCTTAAAAATTGAGTGGATTTAACCCATATATTCAAGATGGGCTGGATTGGAGATCCGTCTAACGGAATAGATTCGCTAGACGGTCTGATAAGAGACTTACTCTTAAAAATTAAATTGTTCAAGAGGGAGACATGTTTTTAAAATGCATAACTATGAAAACAATGACCAAATTTAAATTATTACTTTAACAATACATATATATGTACACTACAAAATATTAGATCAAAATCATAACTTCTTTTTTTTTGTATATAGAAATAAATATATAGTGCTTATATCTTCAAAGAGACTCAAGATTTAAAGTTGGCTAAAATCAGTTACTTTTGTTAATGAAATTAATATTTAAATTATAATGAACAATTTATTTTCCAAAATCATGTCTATTTTTGAAATAACAAGGAAATATATTACTTTGACCCATAAATAAACTTTTTGATAAAGAATTTTAGTGAAATGTGATGTTGTGTTCGCCATTCAAATATCAAGCAAGTTTTATACCTATTGCGCATAATTTAGTACAATATTTTTAAAGTAAAAGATTAACATATCAACATGTAGATTATGAAATATGTCTTATGATATAATTGTCAGATTATTAATTGTTTTTAGTTTTTCTTAGCATATATATATATATATATATATATACTTCTTTAAAATTTTCAGATTTTGATTCTTGTTTTCATATCATATTACATATTTTTTTTAAGTTAGAATATTTCACTACATGAATAATATAATACATATCTTTTTACCTAAACTTATATAATTTATTAACGGTGTATGTAAGTTTTAAGCAAAAATAAGTGTTGTCATAAATGTTAAAATGTACATACGTAAGTGATTTTTGTTCATCATTTCTTCTACCATTCTTACAATAGTATATATATATATATAGAAATTCTAACTATATTTTATTTTAATTTATTTTAAATTTATTATATTAATTTTTATTGTTATAAATCAAAGTCTGTTTACAGATGTAGTTTTTTTAATCAATACATCTCTATATAAGTAATAAATAAAAAAACTACCATAAAATAGAAGAGATTAAATAGGAACAATAGTTTCAATCTATAATTCTTGATATGTAAAATAGAATAAGATTATTAAAAGATATATTAACTTCTTATTTATAATTTAAAAATAAAATATTTTGTTACAATAAAATAACTTAGTTTCTTTTTTTCTTTTTTTCCAAACTTGTTAGACTTTTCATCCAATTAATTAAAATTTGATTATGCCAAGAAAAATATAATTAAAATTAAAAAAAACCTTTTGCTCTCTATACCTCCATATGAAAACATAATTTATAATTACATTTCGTTAAGTTTGAGAACACATATTTATCCTTTTAAATATCTTTTATAGTTAATTTTATATTTTTATTATCATATTTACTGGGCTTATTTGACTAAAAGAATATACAATGATATATTATTAAAATTGATAAATGATTCTAAATTAGAGGATTTGAAAGGTCAAATGGTGTATCCATAAAAAAAAAAGTGCATAAATAAATGTTAAACAAAATTAGTTCTCTTACATTGTTTTTTCTTGGAACTAATATTTCAATTTAGCATCAAAACGCTTAGTATTAGCTGTTTTATATTATTATTGCAATTTTTGTTGTAAAATCATTTCTCTTTTATTTTTTATTTATTTAATTTTACAATAAAAATATGTCAACCCTTAAAAAGATAAAGAAATTATAAATATACAGTTATGAATAATCAAAATTAAATAAATATTAATCAGATCTCATCCACTCACCTTGAGATTTAAAATCTCATTTCATTAATTTCAAACACATAACCCTCAACCAAGTTTATTTTATTTTTAAATTTTAGAGTATACACTTATAATATATTTGTTTTGCAAATTCAACTTTACATTGTCACAATAGTCGAGTTTTTATTTTCAAAAGTATACACGAATAAAATAAACTAATAATTGAATCAAAATCATGTTAAATCGTATATCCATTATTACAGGAAACATACATAAAGATAATGAATAAATAGAAACGAAATAATAATTATTCAAAATTATAGTAAAAAAATTATTTAACTTATCTTAAAAACTAATTGTTTTTTATGGGAAAAACATAAGATTCCTTGAAATTTTTAATAGTCAAATTCCCATCTTCCCATACTAAAAAATAAATCATTTACTCCAACCAAAAAAAAATATTATCTCACAATTTAGGATGTGTGATAAATGATAAATTTGTTATTAAATGGATATTTTCAACCAATAGTAAAGTTTAAAAAAACTTTGTCCTGCTATTTATTTTGAATAAAACAAAATTAATTATTTTATTTATTTATTTTTTCTATTTATTTTGTTGTAAATTAATCTCTTTTTTCTTTTTTGATTTATTTATCTATTTAGAAAATTAAAGAAAGTTATTATATGTGTACATTTTGCATAACACTCAACTTTAAATGGCTAAAATTCTCCCATATGAAGTCTTTTATATATGTTTATGATATATGGTTGGAAAGCTCTCGATATCTAATATAATATAAAATAAATATTATCTTAAAATTTAAAATATTCTAAGAATTAAAATTGAAATAAATCATATAAGAAGAGTTTGGAATATAAAGAGACACTTGTCAATATTATTAAACAAATAAAAGCAAAATCATTATAGAAAACTACTTATTTACCCTTAAAGCTAACTTTACCATAAGGACTTTTTTGGCAATTCAAAATTTTTAAGAAACCTTAAGACCTATTCACACTTTTATAATAAGTATAGATTATTGGTGGTTTAATTAAGGTTAATGATTATTTTCTAGTTCAATTAGGTTTAATTAAGGTCAATTGTTATTTCCTAGTTTAGTTAGGATTCAGTTTCCTAGTTTAACTAATTCTTATTATTGGGCTTTAAGCCCGTAGGGTTAGGTTTAAAGTTATGTTGTTATTTAAGTGGGTATTATTATTTCATATAGGACACTTTGGAATTATTGTGTTTGTCGGCTTTAAGCTGGGTGAGAGATTTCCCGAGGAGAACCTTGCGTTCGTGTTTTGTTTTTTACATTAATAATATCAATTATTGCTTTTCTTTCAAATTACTTTACCTTTGACTCTATCAGAATACTGCCCATAGAGTGGTCCACCTTTTTTTTTAGTATACTAAGGAATTAACCAAAAAACAAAAAGGGCATAACATTGTTTTGTGCAAGTAGAACTCATGAATTATAAACTTGAGATATGGGACAAAAACATAAAAGGCACAAAACATCCAAGTATTACATATGAATTCTTATTGCTCTAAAATTTCCTATAAACTATCCTATTGGAATAAGATGTCTTCTATTGTGGGTCTAATATTTGGGTTATATACTAAACTGCATTTTGTTAAGAGGCAAAAACAAAAGATGAGATAAAGTTTCAAAATTTTATAATATTTTTCTTAAAATCAAGTAAAAGAAAAATTATCAAATAAAAAATTAGCATTTCTATTAATATTTCTCCACCAAAACTTAAGTTCAAACACAACAGGGTAGTTTGTTTGCGGTCTTGCTTTATTTATTTATTTTTATTTTTCCTTCTCCTCTCTAGTTTATACTAATATAAATTGTGATAAGTTTTGCAACCAATAATCTTCAGTTAGAATTGAAACACTGGAAGTTTGGGTATGCAAAAGAGCATATGGAAAGTTAAATAATTCACTTTACAGTTTGACAGAGATTTAAAATTCTAAACCAGAAACATCAATCCAAGTTCCAAATTATTTTTAAAACTTAAAACCCTTAAATCGCTACAATCATATTCAGTTCCTGTGATTATTACTAAAAGAGAATCAAACAATTAATAAAAAGAATATTTTATTATTTGGAGTCGTGAAAATTTATCCTCACTAATACCCTTTTGATGCGATCCAAAAGTTTTTAGCAAGTTGTAAGAAAATGTGTTATTTTTAGGAAGTTACCAAAATTTTACAGATTTTTGTTAATTTTTGTTTTGACTGGACAGGAGACTGATGGTTCTTCTACTGAAGAGGTAAATTAATGCAATCATGTCCAAAGAAAGCTTGAAATCCATCAACACGAGTGAAAGATTGGTATGTTAAGAAGGTGGGTATGTATTTTCTTGATATTGCTCTTGGCCGGAAATGTTAAGAAGGTGAAATGATGAACTATATGATTAGGGAATGAAGTGCCTTCAAGCTTATATATAGTAATGAACTGTATGATTATGCACAAATATTAGATTTTGCCAAACATTATTATATGGTTCCAAAGAAACATAATTATTCTTGTACATGAAAGTTTAAAACAATACATGATCATGTGAATATCTCAATGTTAAAGATTTGCAAGCAAGTTTAAATCGAAATCAAAATTTAATACAAACACATTCTTTGTTTAATCAACATATATACATGAAAATTGCTTGACAATAAATTAACGGAATGTAATATGCACGTATAAGCAGATGCATTTCGTATTAAAGAAACTCAGAGAAAAACTCGAGAGTAGTCTGGCCGAATTATCATGTTCTTTGTCACCCACATAGACTACCCAATGTTGGCCCCGAAGCATCACGTCCATCAACTAAAATGAAGACCAATTAAAAAGACTACAAAAAGGGAAGACGAAGACCCTCAAATATTCTAATTCCCTAAAACCCTTAAATCGTTATAATTTCAAGTCCAGACCAAGTAATATCGTGAGGAAATCAAACAATTAATTACCAAATTGAATAACGACCAAAACCAAACAGAATTTATGAAGAATATGAATGAATTTTGAATGTGGACATTCCTAGATTTCCATGTCTTTCCAGCAATCAACAAAAAACGTACAAAAAACACGAGATATTGAAATGCTAAATTCTCACCTGATATGGAATCCAAGGATAAATTCCTGCACAAAATTGGATAATTCCCTTGTTGGGTGTAGCGATAATACCTCCGAATCAATTGAACAGGCTCGAATTACTCTTGAAGAAGCATCCAGAGAAGAACAAAAAACCGTGATATGTAATCTTGTTGGCTTCCGCGAGATTTCCTGTTATCAACTGAAGAGGTTATGCATTGATCATATTATTTGGTTTGCACCAATTGTTGTTAAACAAAAAATCGGTAACTTACATTTTTTTCATTCATCTAAAGGACATTTTAGTCTAATAAAAAATTTACTATGGATCCAATGATGTAACAGATGGCCAAGAAGGCTGCCAGACCACCAAAATAGTGAGAAATTGAGTAACAAAAGTTCCAGTATATTTAGTTATCTTTCTCCAAGATAGAATAACATGACTTGAGTAAGATCCAACTCACTTACATAGCCACAAACCACAAATCACATGAAATGACCTTAACATGTGACAGTTTGAAAGAACATATTGTTCAAATTCTTCTCAAGCAAAGAAATTTTTATATTGATAATTGTACAGTGTGTTAATACTGATTCAACTTGCACAAGTGTTTCATGAGTATCGAATGACAAAGATGTTTAAACACAATTAGAAATTGAAGCTAGTAGAAAAATTCCGAAGTAGGTTGAGGATCTACCTCAATAAGTTTCCTCCAATACCCAACAGCTAATATTTTTCAATACACTACGTATGTAGTTGAGTCAACTTCTGCATCAGATGCAACTATATTCAGAAACAATTACAGAATGGTAAGGGAAGAAATCAATCACTTGCCACGTTGAAATACATTCCTAAATATGATCATATCTTATCTCCAAAAATACAATTACCCAGACATGTCAAGCATGTTCTCCCAATCATTATTCAATACATGCCCTTGTAAGAATTCAACATAACAGAGAATGCAAAGCATTCCAACTACAGTACCTTTATCATGGTGTCAATCTCTCCTAATTCTCTGAATGAATAAAGATGATGTTTCAGAGTTCTAATGGAGATACAAGGAAAAAAAGTCTCCATCATGTGAATAACATCAGTTAAAATCTTCCAGTTCCGCAAACTTCAACAGAATATGACAATAAGTTTCTTGGCAGAGTCATGAATGACTCAGCCTTAAACTAAGACACAACAAACTTTTTTTTTTGGTGCAAGTAGTAAGCACACAACAAACATAAGTAAGAAAAAGTAATTCTTTGTAAATATAACCACAAGAAATATGGAAATAAAATAAACACAACATCATCAACAACCACTTAATCAAAATCAAAGAACTATCCATACGTTGTTGAATAGAAATATCGGATTCCCATTGTTCAGTATCCATACTTTTGGCCTTGAATGGATAATTCATCAAGTAAACCATACCTGAACCACAAAAGGAATAGTTTCAAAAACCAGACACATGAAAAATAGATGTAGTGACCTAGTGTTCATTTGGCCAAACATTTAAGAAAGCAAGACTTACATGCTACATGCAGAAACCATTTCAAAGCTCAAAAGCACTTTTATGTTTCCCAAATCAGTCTCATTATAGGTACTTCCAAATATTACTATTTTTAGTCGTAAAATTAATAAAAAACAAATTTCTTTGATATAAAACAATATGCACATGTATATGTATTACGTATTCTGCAAAAATCATTCAAGCAGGTATTATAAATTTGTTTTTCCAAACTTTTGTCACAAAATTAATGTATATGACATGGATCAATCAATTGCAGACTAAATTTCTTGAATACATTATATTTTTACTGCTTAGGCCCTACTTGTGTCTAGATTTTGAATCTTGATGGGAAAAAAGAAAAAAAGAGAAGCAAAAAAAAACAGTATATTATGATTTGAATTGAATTTATTCTTTAAAAACTTAATAACCAAACCCAGTATATTACAATTTAAAAAAGAACAATAATAGTGACTTAACTGGAGAAATTGCAGAACCCCACATTACTTCCAATGTATCACACTGTCATCCTACAACTTCAAAACTATAACCATCCCTTCTCGCCAAAATATAGGAATTACTACCGCCCGCCCGCGTGGAGAAGACGCCCGGCGGTTGGGCCACAATTTTCACGAAAGATTGATGGAATAGGGCGAGAATGAAGGATTTAGAGCAACGACCGGATACCCTTAAGCCTTTCGAATTCTTTCATCTATAGCTCCCGTGATTTTTGAGATTCTTTTTCTTATTCAGAGAAACCGAAACCCACAGTAGAGGAGGAGGATACTATAATATATTAATAATTAATAATTAATTATAATTATTAAATGCATGGATATATTAGTCTTATCAACTTTCAGGGATATATTAGTCTCAACAAATTTTTACAGAAATATTCATCCTTTTATAAGAGTTAGGATTAGGATTAGGATTAGGATTAGGATTAGGATTAGGAATAGCACTTTCGTTTTGGGAAGAAAAAAAGTGTATTTAGAAAAGGTCAATTTACTTATCAAAATATGTTTGGTGGAACTACTTTTAAAAAAGTGATTTAGAAAGAGAAGTGATCAAATGAATTAGGGTAAAGTTAATAGTGTGATATAAATAGAAAGATAATGAATAAAATAGGAAAATACTAGTTGTTAGTAATGTCCAACTAAAATTACTAAGTGGATTATGAGAAGCGATCTTTTCTCATTTTTCCAAGATAAATTTTTTGTAATGTGGCTTATTAAACCAACAATTACCTCCAAAACCTCAAATAAACTTTTAATTCTAACAGCATGACTGGTATGCAGGAATGAAGTGGGAATGAAATGAGCATTCCCAAATTCATTCTCATTCACACGGTTTGTATGAGATTAGTCATTCCTTGCACCTCCCATTGTTTAGCCATTCTCAATCTGTCAGGAATGGAGTTTTTTTTTTGTTTGGACAAAATGATACCATTCTTAAACTCATAAAAAATATTATATAAAATTAAACATACACCAAAATTTAATATTTATTTTTATTTTCTTCAAGTTGCAATTTTTTTAATAATGTTAACACGCTTCTTGTTCCATTCTTTTTCCCCCCCATATATAGGCATATAAATATTTATGTAAATGGACATTAGGACTGTCAAACGGGTCGGGCCAACTCGGTGTTGGCCCGCCAAGCCTAAGGGGAACATTGGGCCAAACCAGGTTAAGCCAAATAGTGGTCGGACTATTATTTTCTGAGTCCAGCCCAGCCCAACCCATGAAAATAAACATAAAAAATAGGGTTGGCAGGGCTGGGCGGGTGTTTCGGGCCGAATGGGCCGGGCCAAAAAGATGGGCCCAAAATACCCGGTTCATTTTGGACATTTTGGGCCTCTACAAATGAAGCTTATCCCGACCTTTTTCCCGGGCATGCCTATCAAGCTGGGCTTATTTTGAGTTCTGATAGACACACGGGAACTTTAATCTTGAGATTTTTCGATAATTTGAGACCTAATAAAATAAAATCGTGTCATTAATGCAAAAAGAATATTTTGCATGAATTTAAAAATATTTAAAAGTAATTCTACTATATATTTGTTTTTTGAGTCTGTTTATTTAAAATTTAAAGATAAAGTTAATAAACATAGATGAAATCATTGTTTTAAAAAACAAATTCTACTAAAGGGTAATTTAGTCATTAAAAATATTTTATTATATTCTCATTGTTTATTTTAATTATCAATCATGAAATTGGAATCAAGTTAGAAATGCTTTTTCCATTCCTTTCCTATTTTTTATTTATACTAAGTATAAATGAATACATATAGCATTCCATTCCCTTTGTTATTGCATTCCTAAGTTCATTCCATGCCTATCTAATTCCATTCATTCATACCAATCATGCCGTAAAAGTCTATTTGAAAAATGATCCCAAACATGCTACTGTTGATTTAATGCTCATGTACTTATTGTTGGAGTTTAATAATTGTTCAAGAAGCTTACCTCACATAACGAGAAAATTGCACCCTCAATCCACATGATTATGCCTATTGCAATCTTAGTTCCTTTATTTGCAAATTTCACCCCAGTAGTGTCATATTTGCAATTTCAGTCTCACAATTTTAGAAATATACATAAATAGTGTTAGGAAAATTCTCTGCATTACAGTTTATAAAATCCAGAAGTTCAGTAGAATTGTAAATTACAATTTGCTGCAAATAACTTGAAAATTTTATTGAAACAAAATTACAGAATACCGAAAAATAGAAATGGCCCGAATTGTTTATTTGACACACTATTCTTAAAACAAAATCGTCCTCTATTCTGGACGTCTGTTTCCTAGGATAAGACGGGAAAACCGAATTACCTTTCTATCCGGCGAACTAAAAAAACGCCTGGAAAATATCACCAAAATATGCAGGAGGCCAAAAGAATTTTAAGAACAATATGCAAATAAAGATATCAGTGCATATGGAGAATGTTTTGTGTGTTATTTGGACTCATGGAATGTCTGCTATTTATATAGCTGATACAGGACCTGAAAAATTAAAGCACATTGTTGTTACATTGCAATTACATTTGCTGTTACAGATTTAATTTCAAAATTAAATCAGATGTTATAGGTAGGAATAAATTTACTGTTACAGATTAATTTTCAAAAATATAAAAAAACTGTTAAAAAGTTTAATTTTGAAAATAAAAACTCTGTAAAACATAGGCTAGACTAGGTGACTCAATTTCGGTCCGACATTCGTGTACGCAGGTCGCGCTCGCATACAAATCAGTGGTTCGGAGCCCAAACCAGACAGTGATTTGCACCCCCTCTACGGGCGCGCGTGTAGAGAGAGCCTCTATGCAATATTATCTTACACCTTACTAAAAGGTGGCATTATATGTACTAGTCTACAATGCCTTTGTTTTCTCGTGTGGGACAAACCCACCTTTCAAAGAAGACAAACACATGGTTTCTTTTTTTTAAATTAGTTCCAATACTCCATCTTTAAGCTTTAATTTCTCCTTCATCCAAACACCATTTTGAACAAATAAATATTTGATTTTAATATTCTCACGGAGTAGAACAAGAATCGACTTTTACTTTTGTCATTGGACAATCGAGGTCCCAAGAAAATCGCACCCCAAATGTGCAATTTCCTTCACTACTTTTCCAACAATCCCCCACATGAAGGAAATTTCGAGGATACAAAGATTTGGTGATAAAGTCCAACAGTTGAACCCTGCATAGGATAGGTAGGTGTTACCCTTTGAACATTCCCTTGTGAAAATATATTTACTTTACTAGCTAATCAGTAGTCGTGATGTCTTTGAACTGCTCTGCCTTTTGTGTAAAAGATGATATACCTCACACAGGATTCTTCCTAATATACTTCAGTTCTCATTGTTATGTTCATTCGTGGCTCTGAACATACGCCTGGTTCTGCAAGAGGTTCTAACAATTGAGCCTCGCACAATTCTCTTTGAAGCGGCCCTACTTGTCTCTCACATAGGTGATTCTTCTTTAAGAGTAGCCCGCACTACCCAGCTCGGCTTACCGACACACAACAATCATTAAAAGCCAAATGCTTATCCTTTTCTTTTCGCGGGCTTCACTGTTAAGGAATGGACAAGGGAAAAATCCCCCACAGTGATCCTAGAGTCTTTTTACAATTAGGTTATCCCTTTGAACCTAGATCTTGGGATCTCCAATCAGCTAGGTTGGGTTTCCATTGTATCAACTCATTTTTCCAGAGGCTTAAGTCCCATTCTTTTTGATGATTTTGCAACTAACTCTCGATTTAACCCTTTGGTTAACGGATCAGCTATATTATCCTTTGACTTCACATAGTCAACAGAGATAACACCAGTTGAGAGTAGTTGTCTACTAGTATTGTGCCTATGACGAATGTGTCTAGACTTACCATTATACATATTACTCTGTGCCCTGCCAATCGATGATTGACTATCACAATGTATACAAATTGCTGGCACAGGCTTTGGCCACTTTGGAGTATCTTCTAAGAAGTTCCGGAGCCATTCAGCTTCTTCTCCACACTTGTTTAAAGCTATAAATTCAGATTCTATTGTGAATCTAGCTATACCCGTCAGCTTAGAAGATTTCCACGATAGGGCTGCACCACCTAAAGTGAATACAAATCCACTTGCAGACTTAGAGTCGTTAATATCAGATATCTAATTAGCATCATTGTATCCTTCAATAACAACAGGATATCTTGTATAGTGCAGTCCAAAATCACGAGTGTATCGTAAATACCTTAGCATTCTCACTATACCTTTCCAGTGGTCATGCCCTGGATTACTCGTGTATCTGCTCAATTTACTCACTGCATAAGCAACGTCTGGTCTTGTACAACTCATTAAGTACATCAGACTTCCTATGACTCGTGAGTATTCCAATTGAGACACAGCCTCACCTCCATTCTTCGATAGATGTTGACTCGTGTCTATAGAAGTTCTAGCTAATGACGTGTCATCCTTACTAAACTTTTCTAGAATCTTGTCCACATAATGTGACTGATCAAGGGTCAGTCCATTTGAAGTTCTAGAAATCTTTATTCCGAGGATCACGTAAGCTAAACCCATATCTTTCATATCAAACCTCGAGTTCAACATATCTTTTGTGGATTTAACTATTTTATCATTACTTCCAATGAAATGCATGTCGTCTACATAAAGACACAAAATGACATATCCATTTTCAGTGTCTTTAACATAAACACTTTTATCACATTCATTTATTTTAAATCCCCACTCGTTCATGGCATTATCAAATTTTTCATACCATTGTTTTGGTGCCTGTTTCAAGCCATATAATGACTTGACCAGTTTACAAACCTTGTTATCTTGCCCAGGTGCACAGAATCCTTCAGGTTGTTCTATGTAAATCTCCTCTTCTAAATCTCCATTTAGAAAAGAAGTTTTCACGTCCATTTGATGTACTTCAAGATTTCGTAATGCAGCAATTGCAAGTACCAATCTAATGGAGGTTATTCTCATAACTGGAGAATACTTATCAAAGTAATCAATGCCCTCTTTTTGTCTGTAACCTTTAATTACAAGTCTAGCATTGTACTTATCAATTGTTCCATCTGCCTTCATTTTCTTCTTGAAAATCCATTTGTAACCTAGTGTTTTACTTCCTTCAGGAAGATCCACTAGTTCCCAGGTATGGTTTTGCAAGATGGAATCAATTTCACTTTTTATGGCCTTTCCATAATGGTCCATCAGAAGAAGTTATAACTTCTATGTAGCTTTGAGGTTCAATTTCCAGCATGTAAGTTAGAAAATCTGGACCAAAAGATTTTTCTATCCTAGCTCGTTTGCTGCGTCTAAGTTCTACCTCTTCTTCTTTATTTCCTTGCTCTTGTTCTATTGAATCATGTATCCATTTAGAAGAGCTTCTTCTCTCGATCTACACAGAAATACATTTTTAAAGAACGAGGTATTTCTCGATTCAATTATTGTGTTCTTGTGTATATCTTCAACTTTAGATTCATGCACAAGAAACCGATAAGCAACACTATTATGTGCATACCCAATAAATATGCAGTCACTAGTTTTGGGACCTACCTTCACCTTATTTGGTGTAGGTATCGCAACCTTAGTAAGACACCCCCACACTCGTAAGTATTTGTAAGCTGGAATTCTTCCATGCCATAGCTCGTAAGGGCTTTTGTCTAGTTTCTTACAGGGTACCTTATTTAAAAGGTAATTAGCCGTCAAGACAGCTTCCCCCACATGTTCTGAGGCAAGCCAGAACTTAATAACATGACATTCATCATTTCTTTAAGCGTACGGTTTTTCCGTTCTGCAATGTCATTCTGTTGAGGTGAATAAGGTGTTGTTGTTTCGTGTCTAATTCCGTGTTGGGCACAGTATTTAACAAATGGTGATTCATATTCACCTCCACGATCAATTTTTAACACCTTAATTTTCTTATTGAGTTGATTCTCAACTTCATTTTTATAGAGAATAAATTTTTCTATCGCTACATCTTTACTTTTAAGAAGATACACATTACAAAACTTTGTGTTATCATCTATAAAAGTAATGAATCACTTGTTGCCACCATATGTTTGTGTCGATTTTAAATCACATACATTGGTGTGAATTAAATCAAGTAGTTCATTATTTCTTTCAATATTTTTAAATGATGTCCTTGTTAACTTTGCCTCAACACAAGTTTCACACTTGTGCTTGGGATCAATATGGAATGTTGGTATATGATTCAAGTTAATTAATCTACGTAAAGTATCATAATTAACATATCCTAGTCTACCATGCCACAAATTGGAAGACTCAAGAAAGTGAACAGAAGAGTTTTTAATTTCATTAGCTTTTGGTTTAACAACCATTACATTGAAAGTGAACAGAAGCATAACCCTTGCCTACAAACATCCCATTTTTCAACAAAGTAACAATCCCTGACTCGAAAATAATGCGAAAACCATGCTTATCTAAAATCGAACCAAACACCAAATTCTTACAAATATCTGGTACAAACAATACATTATTAAGAGTCAAGTCCTTCCCGGACGTCATCTTCAGAACCACTTTGCCTTTTTCCTTGACCTCAGAAGTAGCTGAATTTCCCATGTACAATTTCTCGCCGTCTTCAGCTGGCTCAAAGGAACTAAAAATTTCTTTGACAGAACACACGTGCCTTGTAGCACCAGAATCAATCCACCACTGTTTCAGGTTTGAACCTATGAAGTTCACCTTGGAGATCACCGCAGCCAGGTTCATATCTGACACTTCTTGAGAAATGTGATTAACCATGTTAGCCTCCCGATTCTTCTTCTGTTTCTTGCAATTAGAAGCCTTGTGACCCTTGCCGCCACAATAGAAGTATTTTCCTTCAAACTTCTTTTTAGAAATGCCTTCTTTTGGTCCCCAATTATTGAACCCTTTACCAGTTTTTCCGGTTTTCTTTTTTCCTTTAGAGCTTTCGCCATGCTCTATAACATTGGCTTTAGCAGCCACATGAATGAATAATTTTCTTTCAGAGCCTTTGTTATCTTCTTCAATTCGAAGCCTAACAATCAGTTCTTCAACGTTCATCTCCTTTCGTTTGTGCTTCAGATAGTTCTTGAAATCTTTCCAAGCTGGTGGCATTTTTTCAATTGTTGCAGCCACTTAGAAAGTTTCACTCAAAACCATTCCTTCAGCAAGAATATCATGTATAATCACGTGAAATTCTTGCACTTGACTTATTACAGACTTGGAATCAATCATTTTAAAGTTTAGGAATCGACCAACATTAAATTTTTTAGCCCCCACATCCTTAGACTTATACTTGTGGTTAAGAGACTCCCACAGTTGTTTAGCAGTTCGCTTAAAGCTATAAACATTATATAGTGGATCTGCCAATCCGTTCATTACATAATTCCTACAAAGGAAATTTGCATGATTCCAAGCATCAACCGCTTGAGCGGCTTGAACATTTGTTTCATCCTCACTCAACTTTGGAGGATCTTCAGTCAAGAACCTTGCTAGGTTCAACGTAGTCAAGTAAAACAAAATTTTTTGCTGCCAACGTTTGAAATCCAAACCGTTGAATTTCTCCGGTTTCTCACCATGATTCACCGGTACATTAACAGTGGGGTTAGCCACTACCCGAGGCACAACCGTGATAACTACTGGATTAGGCACAACATGATTCGGCATATCATTTGTCTCATTTGCGCCAATCGGAACTCCAAAATTCAAATCAGAAGCCATTTCTGAAATACAAATCAAAGTTTAGTACTTCGATTAATCAGAACAAATCCGATAAGAACAAAATAAATTGTTCAACTTTTTATTATAAAGTCTAATGTAATTTTCTTCCACTCCAAAATAGCACGAATATATATTTCTTAGTCAAAAATAATATTCGAACCAATTGGAAATATAATTCACTGTTAATCTATTATACATAAGAAAATAAGATATAATGATAACTGCCAATGCAATGAACACATTGCACCAAAATTTTCTAAAGAATTTTGAAAACAATCTATTACAGCAAAGGTGCAAATGAATTCGAGCGATTAAAAAATAATTTCAACATACTGAACATAATTTGATAAACAAATTTGTATGTTACAATTTGCTATATCAATAGCAACCAATACATAACCAATTTTTATTTTTTTTAAGAAAGTTGTGGAGTAATGATTACCAATATCAATCAGCAAATATATAGCCACAAAACATTACCAGTATTCTAAACAAAAATCTAGATATCATCGAACAGGATTAAAGTAATATTCGGAAAACGTTTAGGCTAATAACTCACTACATATAATTAGCATCAGGTATCAGCTTAGAGCAATTCTAATTTATGTTTGATAAAATTTTCCAGAATAGAAAATTATAAACTGTACCAGATAAAAAATCAAATATGTTTTAAGTTTGTTAGGAGAATTCACTCTGCAGTACAGTTTATAAAATCCAGAAGTTCAATTGAATTGTAAATTACAATTTGCTGCAAATAACTCGAAAATTTTATTGAAACAAAATTACAGAATATTGAAAAACAGAAATGGCCCGAATTGTGTATTTGACATACTATCCTTAAAACAGATTTGTCCCCTATTTTGAACGTCTGTTTCCAGGATAAGACGGGAAAATCGGATTACCTTTTTATCCAGCGAACTGCAGAAACGCCTGGAATATTTCACCAAAATATGCAGGAGGCCAAAGGAATCTTTAGAACAATATGCAGATAAAGATATAAGTGCAGATGGATAATTTGTTTTGTGTTATTTGGACTACTGGAATGTCTACTATTTATATAGCTGATACAGGACCGGAAAAATTAAAGCACATTGCTGTTACACATCAATTACATTTGCTGTTACATATTTAATTTCAAAATTAAATCAAATGTTACAGGTGGGAATTAATTTGCTGTTACACATCGATTTTTACTTTTGTCATTGGACAATCGAGGTCCCAAGAAAATCGCACCCCAAATGTGCAATTTCCTTCATTACTTTTTCAACAATTAGTCCCGCGGTTTAAAAATATTGCAACAGCCAAATTACCATATTCTTTTACATCATGCAACATATCACATGGTGTGAAAGTCTTCATTTTCTGTCACCTGTTTTTTTCTTGGCATTGTTACACCTACTTAGATCTAGTCTCAATTCAGAGGTTTTAAGTAGGTCATGTCAGGTTTCCAGCCGATAAACTTAACAGGGCATACTTCTGCAAAGGCCTCACTAACATGTACACAAATCTTCAATTTGCTTAAGATTATTAACAAAAATGGATATAGTCCATTACGACCATATCAGACCCAACATGCTTCCGTAAAATTAAAATATCTCTTAAAATTCATACCTTTCTTTGACCAAAACAGCTCCGGGTGAGATGGCTTGCTATACCACCAGTCAGAAAATCACTGCCCCTAGACCGTTTGACAAACGTCGCCGTTCAACCTCACCAATCAGGGAAGATAGTCTACAAGTTATCCGACTCCTTCAGAAACCATGCAGCACAACCTTGGTTCGTTTCCTACTCCCGACGTACAAGTTAATTCATCAAAGGGATAAATTAATCAAACATTCTGAACACATGTTAAAGCAAAAGCCTTCTTTTTATTAAGAACCTAAATAATAATTTATTATATTAGTAATCTCTTTTTGGGAGGATAATACTTGTTTAGCCTCTCATTAGCTTGACTTGAAAATATATAAAACTTAAAACTAAAACACTCAGATATTACAAAATTTTCATTCTGAATTTATTATAAGAAAACTAAGGGAAATGTTCGATGTCCCGAGCTTCCTTCAACTCTTGTTAAAGTATAATACGTTACTGCTTATGTCTTATGCCTAAATTATTGCCTCGCCAGCTGTTTTCTTTTTCTTCCGCATGACTCAGCCCATGTGATGGTTGTCAGAGAATCTTTTAAAGATTTGGTTTGCGTGGTCCCCGAGGATAACGCGTCTTGTGAGCTATGCCTTTATCCTTTCCAGCTGTATGGTCTTGTCGGTCGGGTTTAGGTCGGAATCCTTTCCTAAACTTGGGTTCTCTCTATTCAGGGAGTGCCTAACAGATCCGATCGATCCAACAGCCAACATGCGCCATGTTACAGAATTTTTGGTAACTTTCTTTACTGGCCGAAATCTTGTTCTCCTAGTGAATTCTTCTCTGTGTCTCGAAAAGTTCCTCTGCAAATCCTGTTGTTGATCATGTCATTGAATTCAGAAGGAAAGACCCATTTACTGAATTCTGGCAAAACTTGAATGGATACTTGACTTTGTCCATTTCAGTTAGACAAACCCAAAGTCCCCATGCTCGCCTTGTAGAAGCTTCATCTTCTGAGATTGCTCCTACTAGTAATGTTACTTCTTCCGGTGAAGCTGTCTTAATATACTTCAAAGCATTTCCATCCGGTCTTCTAAGCTTGATGAAATGAAAAGCTTCATTGAAACTTTCTTTGCTGGTTCTGGAGCTGCACTGATAAAATACAGTTCCAAAATGTCTCCTCTGGCCAAATGTGGATTATTAGCCCAAGTCTCGTAAACTGCTTCCCCAATCCATTTGGTAACTTGGAAATTTCTGGGAATCCTGGTGACACGGTATATATTGAAGCTAAAGCTCCAAAAGTATACTATTCTTGTTGTTAGAAAAATTTATATTTAGATTTTGATGATACCATGTAAAACTTAGAATAGGAAGTTGGCATCCCATTTTCTTTGTAATTTAACTTGTAATAGATAGGTCTATCTGAGCTGAGTTGGAATCAGCCAAGTTGAAGATTACTAGAGTCGATTGAAGATTGAAGAGAAGACCCAGCTGTGTGAAGCCAAGTGAAGATTCAGTCAATAGACAGAAAAGTTGTCTCAGTTAGCTGACTGACAGCTAAGTCATTCCATAATGATTGGAATCGAATGTCAAAGGGGTTTGTAGCAGACAAGACTTGAAGAAAGTTGAAAGAGATCCGTTGTCAACACAAGTCAATGTTTTGCTAGAAATAGGCCTGTGTCAGGCTACCAGCAATAAAGTTGTTTTGCTGAAAGAGTGCAAAAAGCAAGGAACCAATGTGATGTACCTGAAAACCTGCAGAGACCAAGGAAAAGCTGCAATGCATTAAACTCATGGTACGATCCTCATTAATGTTGCAAGGACAAGACATGCCAACAACCTACAAGTGGGATTTGAAATATATGTTTATCTCTTCAACGGACATATTTTCAAGTCTTCACTATAAAAGGCTGAGGAAGCAAGTGAGAGAAGGTTACCGAATTCATTACAAAATCAAGCTTACAAGCAAACCTGCAAAATTGCTTGTGTCATATTTACTTACAACACTTTATTTTCTTGCACATTATTTATATCTGCTGCTAAGTTATAATTGCTAAACTCAACTGATAATAATCTTTGCTAAAAAAAGTGTTGAAAACAAGTTTAAAACATCAAAGGTGAAAAGTCTTCCGCTGAACAAAACCAAATCAACTGTAAATTTAAGTATTAGCTGATCCTAGCTAAGTTATACTATCAACAATTCAGCCGAGTCTGTTGAGTGGGTAACTTTGCTGAAGTAAGCCAACCTAGTTGTCCCTCAAGGGGTTAGTTGATTTGAGTTAACTCTTAAAATATTTTAAAATGACTAAATCGAAAATTTGGTAAGGTATATTCAACCCCCTCCCCCCTTCTAAACCTTACTACTCACCCTTTGGGACCTAAAAGTGGTATCAGAGCGGTCGGTTCATTGAGCCTTCCACACTGGTTACTGAACTAGATCTCCGTCTTTTCAAAAGAAACAACACTTGAGCTCCTAAAATCTTTTATTTCAAAAGCAAAGTTATTATCATGGAAGCAAATCTAACTCGCATTCCCATGTTCACTGTGTAAGAGTTTGATGACTGGAAAATTCGTATGCAGGCTCATCTATCAGCTTTGCACGATGAAATATGGCTAGTGATAGAGGATGGGCTACTGCAAAGCCTAAAGGTCAACATTGTTGTAAGAAGAGCACCTCCAACTGAAGGAGAGGATGCTGCAGTAGAGCCCAGATCTGCTATGGTTGAGAAGCCTCGTTCTGAATGGACCAACGATGACAGAGAGAGATACAATCTTGATAACGTTGCCAAGGATATTCTTTATAAAACCTTGGATAAGGTCATGTTCAATAAAGTCAAATATTGCAAAACATCCAAAGAAATTTGGGAAAAACTTACTCTGATTTGTGAAGGATCTGAACAAATCAAAGAAAATAATTAAATGTTGCAGTTCAAAAATTTGAAAATTTTAAAAGGCTTGCAGGTGAAAATTTGAGGAAGAGGCTATGATCTGCCTCATGGACAAAGAACAAGATTCAAAAGATCAAGAAGATGAGGTACATTCTAACTCATCTCATTCAGATTCAAGTGATAGTGATTGTGACACAAACACTTCATCACCCACAGATCTTTATGGTTCAATTGGCAAAATGATGAAAGATTTTAAGCACATAAAAACCTCACACACACTATTAAATGAGGAAAACAACCAACTTAAATGCCAAAATTCACATCTGACTAAAGAGTTGAGTACTCTAAGTCACATAGCTACAACTTCTGCATTGAGACATAATGTCCCAAAATCTCGTTCTAGACTATCCAGGTTTTCCCTGAGATGTCTTACTCATTTAAGGACCTCATCAGCAACGCGTCCTTCCATCTCATGTCAAGAAATCTGCCAAAATATTTTCATGAGATTTTATAATGACGATATTATAATCATAATATTGACATTCCGCTTGCCATCTAAGTAATCTAGCCTTTTCTGGTTTAGATTCAATTCTGTTTTTTAGAAAAACCTTGACACTTGAATTATCAATTTTAAAGTAAATTTTTTAGCTAGCAAAAATAAAGGCCATTTTTTTAAAGCCTTTCTGACTGCAAAGAATTCTTTCACGTTGATATGCCATCGATTTGCTTCAGTGTCTGTAAATAGACCGTTGCAATATCTTCATGGCACTTCTTCGTTTGGTGTGGCTTTCGTAAGTACTGCTGCCGACCAATAATCACTGGCATCTGTATATTGAACCAGTTCATCCTCGCCCTGTGGTATAGCAAGTTTTGGAAGCTTTTTGCAAACTTCCTTAAGTTGCTTTATCCATTCTTGATGTTCATCTTCCCATTTGAATATTGCATTAGTAATGGGCCACACTTTCCTGTAATGTGCCAGATTATTTATGAACATTCCAGCAAAATTAACAACTCTAAGAAAATTTTGAAGTTGTTTCTTGTCTTTGAGGATATCTGGAAATCCTTGTATTCCTCCACAGTATGGCTTTGTAGGATGATTCCAGATTCATCAATTTCAATTCCGAGGAATTCAATTTTTCTTGTAGCAATCACTGTCTTCTTTTCTGAAAGTACTAATCCTTCTTTATGGCAAATATATGAAAATATCTCCAAATGTTTGAGATGTTCCTTCATGTTCTTTGATGCAATAAGAATATCATCGATGTATAAGAACATGTAACTGAAATAATCTTTAAAGAGATTATCCATCTTCCTTTGATATATTTGGGTTGCGTTAGCCAATCCCATAGGCATCACGTTCCAAATATAGTGCCCTTGTGGTGTGGAGAAAGCTGTGAACCTCTTACTTTCTTCCTCTATCTTAATCTGGTAAAATCCAGACTTGCAATCGAACTTTGAGAATATCTTGGCACATTTGATATAGTTAACAAAATGTTCTCTGCTTGAGATATAGTATCCACTGAACTCCAGAATGTTAATTAATCCCCTTGTAATTAATAACAAGTCTTGATTTTCCTCTTTTGATTTCTCCATGATCCTTACTAAGAATCCTAGACTGCTGTATGGAGAAACTCCTGATGAAATCAACTTAAGGTCAAGATGTTCCTTAAGTATTTTCTGCATATCCTCACGATCCTCCTGGTTCATAAGGATTGGATTTAATCTCGCGAAGTCGTGTTCCTTTCATTGTTTAACCTTTAAGGACGCTTTGAGCTCGTTCTTATCCCACCATGCCAAAGGATTTTCATTGTAAATCATTTGGATCTTCTTCTTGACATCCTCGAGTGATATTTGTTCCTCTATGGTAACATCACTTTGTGTATTCTCGATTAGGCTCATGAACAATTTTGTAATAGTCTCTAGAGGTACTCGTTCTTCTCCTTGTATTATGAATGAATACAAATTATTATCCCATCTCTTTGTAACTTTCAGCTTTGAACCATATTGCCGAAAGGATAATAATGCATCACCAAATCTGCGAAAATTAATAACATTTTTCGGTAAAATGCTTCCGGCAGTCTTTGAACAATAATCTTATGATCACATAACGTTGTGAAAATAAGTCTTCTTGTCTCATTTTCCTATGTAAATCATTTGAATGTTTGTAGGAAATTGTTTCCTAACGAAACATCTGCTCCTATATCATGGAAATAGATTGGTGGCGTCTTCACTTTGTACCATGGGATACCACCTGCGTCTCCGATCATGATTTCTGTTGGTTTAATTCTTCGATTAAGGATTATAATCCTTTTAGAGAAATCCTTTCCTGTAATAGCTGGTAAATCTTCTCTAATTTCTTTAGGATAAACATCAGGTTTTGCAGTACATATCTTGGCACCTGAATCAAGATAGGCGGCGAAATACTCGGCCTTGTATTCAGAATATAACATTCTGATAGAAATGTATATGGAGAATGAGCTAGTGGTCATCTGATTCTGTATCTTTTATCAACCACTTTGTAATCCATTCCATCTTGTAATCTTTCCGAAGGTTTATGATCCTCAAGAAATTCAATACCCAGTACTAATTGCTCTGGGATTTTTCCTGATGTTTGTGGGATAATCAACTCAATTTCACCCATTTTTAGGTTTCCTTGATACCATCCAACTATAGGTTGCTAGAGATAATATAGAACATCACAAGAAAAAATGTTATCCTTTTGGGTGATGCCAAATATTACTTCAACTTCTCTC
The DNA here is from genome assembly GCA_016081115.2 of Rehmannia glutinosa. Lineage (NCBI taxonomy): Eukaryota > Viridiplantae > Streptophyta > Magnoliopsida > Lamiales > Orobanchaceae > Rehmannia > Rehmannia glutinosa. The sequence goes on from CM071932.1 coordinate 53,707,447, forward strand.
CATCCTTCTGGACATTTCACCTCTCCTTGTGTTTTGAAAACATCTGGGATTCGCTGAACTACACTCGGTCATTTTTCTTCCCAATGACTACTGCTTATCATTCTGTCTTGATGGAAAGACATCCTACTTGGCTCAACTGTGACTTCGACTTTTGTTGAAGATGGGTTGATCTTGAATTTTCATATCGATCTTCTTTATAGTTGAAGACTCAATAATTTCTGGTAGAACCACCCTGGCAAAGTCCTCAAAGATTCTTGGGAATTTAATAAATTCTTTTCTCAATAATACTTCTGAATAATGTGTATTCGAGAGAGCATAGGAAATTCTGTATGTGATCGAGTAAGGTTTATTTCCTTCTTTCATCAAATCGACTCTTTTGAAATCTTGATGAAGGGTTAGAACTCTGTTGAAATACCGATCTCCCAGATTATATGCAATTCTAGGATAGACATTAAATGCCAATTTTCCTGCATACAAATTTCCTGTAACTGCTCCAAGGCATGAATCCTTCAGACTGGAGATTCGCTTGTCAATGATAGCTAGATTGAGTGGCAAATCAATTCTCTCCTTGAATGTTGCCTTAATAATAACTCTTATAGCTCTAATATAAATCCATGAGAGTATTTGGAACTTTTTTTTTGACACTGCTTTTGATCTCCTGAACTTCTTGGTAAGGGACCAACTGCATCTCGATCAGGATACCAGTGAACTCATCGGAATGACAAATTTTCCGGTAGTTACCCTGTGGATAATTTGGTGTTTTCTATTACAAAACCCCATTTTATCTAGAGCTTTCTCCATTGCTCCGATAGTAAACCCGTCATATATTTGAAGCTTTGGATCTTGCTTCATAATACTCATTAGAGTCTTATGAGAAACCGTAGTATGTGAGAGGAATCCTGACATATCATCCCTGAGAGTTTGCTGAAGAATTTCTTCTTCACTCTGATTCTGAACTAGATTCTCTTCCATCGTCAGGATAGATATCTTCTTCATAGATGCTTTCATATGAGGGTAGATCCTCAAATTGATACACCTAGATCAAATCTTGATAATAGACAACTTCTTCAAGTTATGGTGTAGCTTCAAACTATCTAGTTCCTCGCCTTTGATTTTCTGAGCAATCAGTTGAGATATGCCCTCTTACTCCGCACATCCAGCAATTACAATCTTTAAAACTTTCGTTAGCTCTGGTGTGAGCTCGTCTGAAAGTTCTTTTTCTCGGGGTCCTGCTGGTACTCCTTTAATTAGAACTTGATGAAGAGGCTCCACTCCTGCTTGGTGTTGGTCTTTGTCCTGATTTATAAATTCTGGCCTTTTGTTTTGACCAAACCCTTCTAGGTCTCCATGAAGACGTACTCCTTTTGCTGCTACTTCCACGGCTGTATGGATGGCTTATGTGCTTCTTTTTCTTATGCCTCCGTGGTTGACCTCCCACAACTATTGGGACGACATTGTCTTCGCAACATAGAGGAACTGTTTTATTAATTCCTCGTAGTCTCTTATAGTTCCTGTAAAGTGCTGCCTAGTGGCACCATTCAGATAGCTTGGCCTTCTGAAAATACATTCTTCTGGCCATTGTATCTAAAAACGTTGCACTCTTATATTCCCTGATAAGCATTTCTCTCCAGAAACTTGGTATCTTTGCAAAGAATAATTGAACAACTTGATACATTCGTCAATGTGACAAATATCATGTAACTCGAGGCAGTAGAGGCTTGTTTGTATCTCTTTCTATTTTCTTCTTCCAATCCCTCAAAATGGTATATGGCAATAAAATAGATTTTAAATAATTTTGCCATATTATCGGCGATTCCTCAATGACTCTCCAGCTGTGACACTGATCATCTCAAGGAGTAAGATGAATCCTTTCTTTGTAAGATCAAGGGTTCCTACTGCAATCCTCATAGCCGATGCCCAATCATCGATAAGGACTTCTTGATTCTTAAAATCTAGAATATCCAAATTTAACATCAATCCATATGGATGTATATGATCGAGTTGTGATCTTCCATAAGGCGTATTCTATAAATTTGGCCTTTTGGAATGTTGTCGAGTTCCTGAAACAATAGGATCTCCTCTAGTAGTAAAATCTCCAGCATGTGGCATTGGTTCATCCACATGATGCGAACCTGATCTTTCAGCCATGTTGGGTTCAATAGGTGGTGGTGGAGGTGGTCTTTAAATCCACAATTCCTAATCCTGTGAAGGATTCTGCAAGGTCATGTAGATCTTTAAGATTTATCTTCTCTATTTCCATCACTTTGGTTGATTTCCCATTTTGGTGTAAATATGACACTATTCCAAAATCAATACGTCACTTTCCTCTGGATAAACTTGATTTGTCCTCCAGATTCATTCGTTTCTGAATGTCATGAAGGATTTCAAGAGTCTACTTTTAATATTTCACCATCGTCTCCACCTGGTTTTGGATCTGATGAACTTGTGTTGGTAGATAATTATGGTGATTGCCATAATTCTGCACCGTCTTCTGGACTTCTCTAAGGTCTTTCGAGAACTTAGATGTGTTTGGAAGTATCTCGGTCCATTTTGGTAATCCATCAGGAACCATGATTTTAATGGGTTGCTTCCTAACGATTCATCAGATCTAAATATAATATCTGGTTTACCGTAAGGAAACTCAGATAATATCCTACTTGTCTATCACAGTGTCTAAATGTTTTCCTATTGCCTCCCGCGAGTTTTTTTTCAATATACTGATTGTTCCAATATGTAATCTTGTCCTGGTGTTCTTGTGCATACATCGTCAAAATTTGACGATATCTCCTGTAAGGTATACATCTTGGTCATTCGTCTAGATCCATTTTCTTGGAGAAAATTCTCCTCACCAATTGTTAATTACATAAATATAATAAATTTAACTAAGAATTCTTAATAAATCTAGGTCCTGATACCATTTACGGTCAACAATCTAAGGCAAATTGAGTATAATGTAGAAATAAAAAATCTAGGACCAAAAGTGCAAGCATTGAGAATTATGGGATCAAATATGCAAAATTTAGAATTTTGGGACTGTTTTTGCAATAAAATGAATCCTATGAGACTATTGCGCAACATAGGAGCTGAAATTGAAATGAGAAAATTCCTATGGTACCAAAGATGCCATTAACTCCTCACAAAACACATAAATGATGCAAAAAGTCTTGAGAAGGATGAATGGCACTCGGAGAGGCCTTGGAATAACCTTTGAATTCCAAGGAAAGTTATTCAATATAATATTCCAAATTCTGGCCATGCCCAGGATGTATTGAGGTCGGAGTCCTACAATATTGATTTGGTGAACTTATTTTCTAAGTTTTATTAGTTGATCATATATACAAATATTGATGTGTGTGTATTTAGTTTTGTGGACTTTGGACATGTACAATTAAGCATTTAATTAACATTTATGCAATTGGATGAAAGCTAGTAAGATAAGGATTGTCATCTTCTATATATGACTTATTTGAATTGGGACAATTTTGTCAAAATTCAAGATTAGATCCACTATTTCTTTCATTTTCACGTTTTTTTAACTCGACGAATTTGCTCCATTTCATTCCAAACATTTGGTCTAAATATCAGATCTTTTAGACCCATTTTGGGGTTTTAAACATATATTGAATATTTAATTCATTTTTAAAATATCACCAATAAATTTATATATATGAGAAAGAAAAAAAAAAAACATTTCTTCTAAAACTTTAGTGATCAACATGTTTAAATTTTTTTAAAAATTAAAATATCAAATATTTTTTTAACTCTTATATATATTTAGAATATAAATTGTTTTCGAATATACATTCTTATTTTAATTTATAAAAATATTATCTCTATGTTTTATATGTGAGGACATATAGAATATACTCCTTTTCAGATAAATATCACATATATATGCATAAATAAATTACATATATAACATTTAAATAGGAGTCCACATGCGGTGAAAATATGCCCCCTCTAAGAATTTTTCTCCCTTCCCTCTCACATCAACCTTCCAATGGAAATAGCCACACCAGTCGCCCCTCCTTCTTGATGGAACTGGGCGATGACCTTTTTTTGGAGATTTCCTCTCCCAAGTCGAAATATCCTATCATCTCCTTCATCGCTGCTCATGGGTCTGAATTTTTGTTGCACTCAATCTTCATGTTGCGTCTACGTCTAAGTCACCTTCTCCGTTGAATCATGCCATATTAATTGATTAACATGGCTGACCCTCCATTGCAACTCCATCAGACTCTTGTTGTGCCTCAGGTGTTGCAGAAGCCCATCGTTCTTCTCCAAAACCTAGTTTTAATGACTGTTGTTGAGTGTACCATGGTACAACCTTAGTGTACTGTAGTACAGTCTGGTAACGTGTTATAAAAGATGCAATTTAACTCGTGTACCATAGTATACTCTCCTCTTACCGTGGTACAGCGTGCATGTTCTATGCTTGGTGGTTCTTATCATCATGCTTTTTCTGGTCAACCTCCTTCGAATCATAATTCTTCTGTGAATGCTCATATCACCTCTCTTCATTCGATTAAGAAAGGTAATCTCTTTCGCATTGAAGATTAATGATGAAATTTATGAATCCTGACGTTAGATTTGTGAACAAACCTTAATTGGTCGTACTATCTGTACCAAGGGCTCTAAATCTTTCTCTGTTGTGCAATTTTATGAGAAGCTTAAGTCTTTGTTGGAATTGATCTCTAATTTTCGTATTTCTTCTCTGGGAAAGGGTTCTTTTAACTTGCATTTTAATATCTTTCTGGACCGGGATAAGGTTTGGAATAAAAGATTATGGTCTTTGATTCCGTGTATCTTTAGTTTACAACAATGGACTGCTGACTTTGATCCTAATAGTGTTAAAATATCGACAGCCCAAGTTTGTGTTAAAATTCATGGTCTGAGTTGGGAATAATGGCATCTGGATATTCTTGTAGGTATTGCACAGGCCGTGGGTGCCCCGTTGAAGATTGACTACAACACTCTGAATGGAATGATGGGTCACTATGCTCGAGTTCTTGTCAAAGTGGATTTATCTTCCTCTTTGCAAGAAAAAATATTGATAGAGCTACTCGACATTCGGGAGTTATCTCTTTTCATTATGAACAATATTATGAGTTTTGTCGGCACTGTGAAGTTGTTGGTCATTCCTTGGTTTCTTGTCGTAAAGTCTCAATTTCGGAACCTCAGAATATTAGAAGCCATAGTTGCTCCAGTAGGATGCTATGGAAAAACTTATGCAGGTTTTGAAACTACCTCTAATATCAACCTATGGATAACCATGCCTTAAATATTGACTATGACATTGACGACTCGAATAATAATCTAGCTTCATCTGACCAACCGGCTCCAACTATTAATATCGCTCAACCCGACAACTCTCTTGTTATTTTGCATTCTGTAAAGATGAAGTATTCTTTCATGGCTCACACACATTAGTTCGAAATATGATATTTTTGCAACTAGGTGCTTCAGTCCAATTATGTGGGGACGGGTAACTCGTCTGATATTTTTTTGACTCAAACTCTGATTGAACCTATACTGACTATTGGATAGCACTCCACATCTTAGAACCAAACCACTAGATGAGCAGGCATATATCAAATTATGTAACATCAGATGAAAACTGAAAAATTTTGGCGTCCACAATACTGGCCCCATGGCAGCCATACGAGTTGTCCTGGATAGTTTAAAGGCATTACAACTTATGAATATGGTTACCTCTAAATCTTAGGCTAATGAGGTAGAAAATGACGACTCTAATAGTGAATCATTTTGAGCATCCAATAGAGTGGGCTAATGGCTTCACAATAAATGAATCATAGTCTGTACCGTGGTACACGATACATAGAATTTTCTCTCTTTTTTTTACTATACTTATATTTCGGTACAAATTTGTTTTTCAGTTTTTGTCTTTTTCTGTTAACTTGTGGTTACTTTTTTGTCTTACCTATGTAATCAGCTTGTGGTTACAAGCATATGGTTATATTTTTGTCGTTGTCTCCCTCATAGGCTAGCTCATCGGTCTTGTTAAAAAATATTTTTTCTCTATTTTATTTATCAACCGTGCGCCTTTACTTAAAAAAATAACATTTAAATATGAAGGTTCGAGCCTGAAACCTAAAATCTGAGAGGCCGCACCAAGAGCTCTATATTATGAGCCCCAAGCACAATTAATTTGAGTTGCGTGGGCCATTACCACGCCTATTTATTTTTTTACCATTATGAATGTGATGTTGTGAAAATGTCTAGATGTGTTATTTAAGATTCTAACATTTATAAGGGATGTGAGTGTAATGTTTTATAAATAATGACTGTTTGGTCTGTTGTTGCATACGAGTTATGTACCACTTTCTCAGCCACCTATAATGCCAACAATTGGTCTAACAGTTTTTCAGCAACTTCATATGCAATGAGCCCCAACTATTCAATCCTGAGCCCTTCACAACAATAAGTATTGTAACTATTGTAAGAAAATAGTAGTATTTCTTCTAGTACAATTTATATAAATCGTAAAAAATCCCGAATCGGCAAAATTTGCAAAGAAAGCAAAATGAAAATAGCTCGAATCGTGTGTTCAACACACTATCCTTAAAACAGATTCGTCCCCTATTCTGGACGTCTGTTTCCCAGGATAAGACGAGAAAACCGGATTACCTATTCCGGCGAACTGAAAATTATGCCTGGAAATTATCACCAAAAATTAAAATTGCAAGAGCTTTTAGGAGAGAAATAAATTCTTGTAAATATTTTTTGTGTGTTTTCAAATGTGAAAATAATCTATATTTATAGGCAAAATTTTGCCCTTTACTATTGATAAGGTCAAATTGGCCTTTACTATTTAAAAGGACAAAATAAATCCACCCTTTACTATTTAAAAGGATAAATAAGTAATTTTATTCAAAATATCCAACAATCCCCCACATGAAGAAAATTACGAAAATACAAAAATTTGTGATAAATTCCAACAGTTAAATCCTGCATAGGATAGGTAGGTATTACCCTTTGAACCTTCCCTTGTGAAAGCATATTTACCTTACTAGCTGATCAGTAGACGTGATGTCCTTGAACTGTTCTGCCTTTTGTGTAAACGATGATATACCTCACACAAGATTCTTCTTAACAAACTTCAGTTCTCATGGTTATGTTCATTCATGGCCCTGAACATACGCCTGGTTCTGCAAGAGGTTCTAAGAATTGAGCCTCACACAATTCTCTTCGAATCGGCCCCACTTCTCTCTCACATAGGTGATTCTCATTTAAGATAGCCCGTACTACCCTGCTCGACTTACCGATGCACAAGAATCATTAAAAGCCAAATTGCTTATCCTCTTCTCCACGGGCATCACTGTTAAGGAATGGACAAGGGATAACTCCCCAAAGATGATCATAGAGTCTTTTTACAACTAGGTTGTCCCTTTGAACCTAGATCTTGGGATCTCCAAATCAACTAGGTTGGGTTTCCATTGTATCAACTCATTTTTTAGAGGCTTAAGTCCCATTCCTCTTAATGATTTCATAACTAGCTCCCGATTCAACCCTTTGGTTAATGGATCCGCTAAATTATCCTTTGACTTCACGTAGTCAATAGAGATAACACCGAGTTGAGAGTAGTTGTCTAATGGTATTATGTCTCACGACGTATGTGTCTAGACTTACCATTATACATATTGCTTTGTGCCCTACCAATCGCAGATTGATCGTCACAATGTATACAAATTGTTGTACAGTTTAGGCCATTTTGGAATATCTTCTAAGAAATTTCAAGCCATTCAAACCTTCTTCACCACACTTGTCTGCAGAGCAATAAACTCGAGACTCCATTGTAGACCTTGCTATAACTGTCTGCTTAGAAGATTTCCATGATATTGCTGCACCTCCTAAAGTGAATACAAATCCACTTGTAGACTTAGAGTCTTTAATATCAGATATCCAATTAGCATCGCTATATCCTTCAATAACAAAAGAGAATATCTTGTATAGTGCAACCCAAAATCACACGTATATCTTAAATACCTTAGTATTCTCACTATACCTTTCCAGTGGTCATGCCCTGGATTACTCGTGTATCTGCTCAATTTACTCACTGCATAGGCAATGTCTGGTCTTGTACAACTCATTAAGTACATTAAACTTCCTATGACTCGTGAGTATTCAACTTGAGACACAGCCTCACCTCTATTCTTCGATAGATGTTTGTTTGTGTCTATCGGAGTTCTAGCTAATGATGTGTCATCCTTACTAAATTTTTCTAGAATCTTATCCACATAATGTGACTGATCAAGTGTTAGTCCATTTGAAGTTCTAGAAGTCTTTATTCCGAGGATCACGTCAGCTAAGCCCATATCTTTCATGTCAAACCTCGAGTTCAACATATCTTTAGTGGATTTAATTATTTTATCATTACTTCCAACGATAAGCATGTCGTCTACATAAAGACATAAAATGACATATCCATTTTCAGTCTCTTTAACATAGACACATTTATCACATTCATTTATTTTAAATCCACGTTCTTTCATGACATTATCAAATTTCTCATGCCATTGTTTCGGAGCCTGTTTCAAGCCATATAATGACTTGACCAGTTTACAAACTTTGTTCTCTTGCCCAGGTGCAGAGAATCCCTCAGGTTGTTCCATGTAAATCTCCTCTTCTAAATCTCCATTTAAAAAGCGGTTTTTTACGTCCATTTGATGTACTTCAAGATTTCGCAATGCGGAATTGCAAGTACCAATCTAATGGAGGTTATTCTCAGAATCGGAGAATACGTATCAAAGTAATCAAGACCCTCTTTTTATGCAGAACCTTTAATTACAAGTCTAGCCTTGTACTTATCAATTGTTCCATCCGCTTTCATTTTCTTCTTGAAAATCCATTTATAACCTAGTGGTTTACTTCCTTCGGAAGATCCACTAGTTCCCGTGTATGGTTTTGCAAGATAGAATCAATTTCACTTTTTATGGCCTCTTTCCATAATGGTCCATCGAAGAATTGATAGCTTCTTTATATAGCTTGAGGTTCACTTTCCATCATGTAGGTTAGAAAATCGGACCAAATGATTTTTCTATCCTAGCTCGTTTTGCTTTGCGTCTAAGTTCTATCTCTTCTTCTTTATTTTCTTGCTCTTGTTCTATTGAATCATGTATCCATTTAGAAGAGCTTGCTTCTTCTCTCGATCTTAAAATACATTTTCAAAGAACGATGCATTTCTCGATTCAATTATCGTGTTCTTGTGTATATCTTCAACTTTAGATTCATGCACAAGAAACCGATAAGTCTGCATTTATTATGTGCATATCCAATAAATATGCAAATCAGCTTTTGGGACCTACCTTCACCTTTTTAGGTGTTGGTATAGCAACCTTAGCAAGACACCCCCACACTCGTAAGTATTTGTAGGATGGCATTCTTCCATGCCATAGCTCGTAAGGACTTTTGTCTAATTTCTTACGGGGTACCTTATTTAAAAGGTAATTAGTCAAAGACACTTCCCCACATGTTAGGCAAGCGAAACTTAATAACATGGCATTCATCATTTCTTTAAGTGTACGGTTTTTCCGTTCGCAATGCCATTCTTGAGGTGAATAAGGTGTTGTTGTTTCGTGTCTAATTCCGTGTTGGGCACGAGACCAAAGAAACGGTGATTCATATTCACCTCCACGATCACTTCTTAACACCTTAATTTTCTTATTGAGTTGATTCTCAACTTCATTTTTATAGAGAATAAATTAATCTATAGCTTCATCTTTACTTTTAAGAATATACACATAACAAAACTTTGTGTTATCATCTATAAAAGTAATGAAGTACTTGTTACCACAACGTGTTTGTGTCGATTTTAAATCACATACATCGGTGTGAATTAAATCAAGTGGTTCATTATTTCTTTCAATATTTTTAAATGATGTCCTTGTTAACTTTGCCTCTACACAAGTTTCACACTTGTGTTTGGAATCAATATGGAATGTTGGTATACAATTTAAGTTAATTAATCTACGTAAAGTATCATAATTAACATGTCCTAGTCTACCATGCCACAAATTGGAAGACTCAAGCAAGTAAATGTAAGCATTCTTCATTTTATTAGCTTTTGATTTAACAACCATTACATTGAGCTTAAAATGACCCATCGAGCATAACCCTTGCCTACAAACATCCCATTTTTTAACAAAGTAACAACCCCGACTAAAAATAATGCGAAAACCATGCTTATCTAAAAGCGAACTAGACACCAAATTCTTACGAATGTCTGGTACAAACAACACATTATTTAGAGTCAGCTCCTTCCCGGACGTCATCTTCAGAATCACTTTGCCTTTTCCCTTAACCTCAGAAGTAGCTGAATTTCCCATGTACGACTTCTGCCGTCTTGGTGCTCAAAGGAACTAAACATTTCTCTGACAGAACACACGTGCCTAGTAGCACCAGAATCAATCCACCATTGTTTCGGGTTTGAACCAATGAAATTCACCTCGGAGACCACCGCAGCCAGGTTCATATCTGACACTTCTTGAGAAATGTGATCAACCATGTTAGCCTCCCGATTCTTTTTCGGTTTCTTGCAATCAGAAGCCTTGTGACCCTTGCCGCCACAATTGAAGCATTTTCCTTCGAATTTCTTCTTCGAAATACCTCCTTTTGGTCCCAAATTATTGAACTCTTTACCAGTTTTCCCGGTTTTCTTTTTTCCTTTGGAACTTTTGCTATGCTCCACAACATTGGCTTTAGCAGCCACATGATTAAACATTTTCCTTTCGGAACCTTTGTTATCTTCTTCAATCCGAAGCCTAAGAATCAGATCTTCAACGTTCATCTCCTTTCGTTTGTGCTTCAGATAGTTCTTGAAATCTTTCCAAGCAGGTGGCAATTTTTCAATTATTGCAGCCACTTGGAAAGTTTCACTCAAAAACATTCCTTCAGCAAGAATATCATGTATAATTACCTGAAATTCCTGCACTTGACTTATTACAGACTTGGAATCAATCATTTTAAAGTCTAAGAATCGGCCAACAATAAATTTTTAGCCCTGCGTCCTCGGACTTATACTTGTGGTCAAGAGATTCCCACAATTCTTTAGCATTCGCTTAGAGCTATAAACATTATACAAATGGATCCGCGAATCCATTCATTACATAATTTCTACACAAGAAATCAAAGATGCTTCCAAGCATCAATCGCATGAGCAAACTTGATCATCCTGTTTCATCCTCACTCGACTTTGGAGGATCTTGATCAAGAACCTTGCTAGGTTCAAAGTAGTCAAGTAAAACAACATTTTTTGCTGCCAACGTTTGAAATCCAAGCCATTGAATTTCTCCGGTTTCTCAGCATGATTCACCGGCACATTAACAATAGGGTTAGCCACTGCCCGAGGCACAACTGGGATAGCCACTGGATTAGGCACAACGGGGTTAGACCCACCACTGTTTGATTCAGATGCCATTTCTGAAACAAATAAAACAAGAAGTTTAGCACTTCTATCAATCAATCGGAACAAAACGATAAGAACAAATTTATTAAATTGTTCAAGTTTTTATTAAAAGGCATTTGCAATTTTCTTGCACTCCGAATTTGCACAGGTATTAATCTATTAGTCCAAAGATTAGTCCAATCAGTCAAAACAATCCAAAGATTAGTCCAATCAGGTCCAAAGCAGGTCCAAAGATTAGTCCAATCACCCAAATACGGTCAAAGATTAGTCCAATCACCCAAAGCGGTCAAAGATTAGTCCAATCAGTCCAAAGATCAGCCCAAAGATTAGTCCAAAATACGGCTTCAACCGAATCAACTATTTCCTTCGGTTTTTCCTTTTTCTAAATTAATGTTCCAATACAGAATGCAAAATTGAACAAAGTTCCTTTAATCAATACGTTAGGAAAAGAACTAAACAAAGTTCTTAATTTTTTTTTTTAAAATAAACTATATGACTAATCAGAAAGTTTGAGATTATATATATATATATATATATATAAAACTAAACAATAACTAAAATTGGTGGTTCAAAATTTCAACTCCAACTTTCTGCAAGTTTAGAAATAATAAACAAGTAATCTGTTAGTATAACTAAACATTAGCAAAAGTGAATTTGCAAAAACAATATCAACCAATCTGAACTCACGACAATCAGTAGCAAAATTATAGAATTTTCAAGTTGCTAAACTGAATTTAACAATCCAAATTGCATGCTTAATTAAAATTTGCGAACTCTCTAGAAAATTCAGAAATATTGCCGATTAAATTGTACTAAAAGATTTTTCAATAATCTGTTTTAAGTTTGTAAGAAAATAATAGTATTTCTTCTAGTACAATTTATATAAATCGTAAAAAATCCCGAATCGGCAAAATTTGCAAAGAAAGCAAAATGAAAATAGCTCGAATCGTGTGTTCAACACACTATCCTTAAAACAGATTCGTCCCATATTTTGGACGTCTGTTTCCCAGGATAAGACGAGAAAACCAGATTACCTATTCCGGCGAACTGAAAATTATGCCTGGAAATTATCACCAAAAATTAAAATTGCAAGAGCTTTTAGGAGAGAAATAAATTCTTGTAAATAGTTTTTGTGTGTTTTCAAATGTGAAAATAATCTATATTTATAGGCAAAATTTTGCCCTTTACTATTGATAAGGTCAAATTGGCCTTTACTATTTAAAAGGACAAAATAAATCCACCCTTTACTATTTAAAAGGATAAATAAGTAATTTTATTCAAAATATCCAACAACTATGTCATCCAGTAGTGATAGTGTAGCAATATCAACCATTCTAAGTCAAGCCAAATGAGTGGAAAGATAAAAGAGGAAGGGAAAGAAGAAAGTTGCATAGTGAGTTGATGTTGCAGTCCTGTTTTGTTAAAGCCATATTTTGGGTGTTTTATACATTGGGCTTTTGTTTATGTTTATGTCAATGTTTTTGTAGACTAGAAATTGGCAAATTATTGCTTTTGTACAAGCAAAATTATTGCCTTTTTGTCGGCAGAAGTTTTTTGGATTGACATTTATGAAACTTGCAAGTCTCCATTGACATCACTTAGTTAATATATTCCCAAGTGACAAGTTTCTCAAAATTGTAGATTCAAATGAACATCATAGAATTAGACCAAAATCTATTAATTTAAACACGAGAACATTTCAACAACGTTAACATTATTTAACTGTACCTCTAGATTGATGTCACTATGATAAAACTTCAATCAAGCATTTTTATTCCCGAATCTTCAACACAATGTGAACCAAATAACTTGGTTGAGGAAAGCCACAAACCAATGGAATCACCATCACTATCAGCAAGCTTAGAACCTTTGACAATCTCTTGTCGCTTGATTTCTCTAGTCAGGTTGTAGCTTCTTGTTAGCATCATCCAATGCATTTAATTTTCTTAGTAAATTAGGTGTTATGATTATCGATCTATGGAACGTTGGGGGATTCTCCCAATCAAAGTATCTAATAATTCCTTCTAAGCGTACAAAGAATCCCAAGAAATATTTTAGTCCAAAAGAAGGGAAAATGAAGGTAACAATACTGCATGGTTTTCTCTAGTCAAAGAAAAAGCATGATTTTTTTTTTCAAATTTTTCCAGGCCAAAAAAGAGCACTCTCCACTCAGAAAACTCTAGATTTATTTTTTAGTAAAAAACACCCATTCATAAACTTTTTTTACAAATAGAAAAGATAGATTATTCAATTATTCATTGCAACCATTCAACAAAAAATATTTCAAAGTACTTAAATCATATTCAGACTAGATTGAATTATCCTTCTTATTAGATTCTAATTTGTCCAAGACATACCTATAATAGCTCTTCTACCATAGGTTCACAAAAGCATTCACCATACCCGGTTTCATGAGTAGCTTCAGACATTGGTGCTTCTTTGATTTTTTGGTAGCAAGTTCAGAGCTTTTCTTCGAACAACTTAGGATTCTTATGCCTCCAATCTTGTCTGACTTGACATTTTTATTTGATTAGCAAATAAGTAATATGAAATCATTTAGTTTAATGGCGTTGAAAAGAAATGTTTATTCTGAAAACTGGATTACAAGATAATCAAAACTTTCTATTACAGAGGAATAGAACAACATTATAAAATTGCAGAAAAAAAGCTGATGCGAGTAGAACTCTATCTGCAAGATATACACGTCCCGTATAGTGCTGACGGAATAGACGTGTTATCCCCAAATATACAATAGCTTACCTCCTTGAAATAGCAGCACAGACAAGAGTTCTTAGACATAGAAAGAAAATCTCTTCTTGTCAGGATGGATTCTCCCTCCAAGCATTCGAAGCTCTTGTGCACCCTAGATGCGAAAGCCTTGTGGTGTTTTTCGCGACCTAGCCTTTTGCTTTCAGAAGCTCTTCGATTCATTTGTTCCTGTGTTATATGATGTCATAATGTTGATTCGGATTTGTCTATGAGTTTGTAATCAATGTTTAGCATATTTTTCAGATCTTAGGGCATAATCAAAACTGTGGATTTGTATTAAATATGATTACTTATTTCTTAATTAATTCATGCGTTCTATTTTATGAATTTGATTGCTGATTATTTAATTGCTTTTTAGCTTATCAATAATTAGCATGTCATATTTGTTATTGTAAATTTCGGGAGCTGCTCTCAGAACCATTGAATTGCATGAATTGGTTTTTAAAACTTTATTCGCATTTAATATTAAAGAAACATCTTGAGATTATGTGCCTAAGGTTGCTCCTAAATATGTTGAAAACACTTGTGGAGTTCACAAATTTATTTTTATTATTTTTTATTTTATTTTCGATTTTTAGTTAGTTTAATTACTTGATTTTTGGTCGATTCAATAAAATTGGAATACGATGTTATTATAGCCTAAGTGTTTCGAGATTCAATCCCTGAGAAATACGACACTGCTTGCCATTATCCTATAAACTACAATGTACACTTGCAATTGTATGAACCAAAATATTTTTTGGCGAATAAGGCTAAACACTTTTGTGTGCATAATCTAAGAATCAAAAATGACTTTTTTATTTGGTTGTAATGTAGGCTCTTTGGTATGGGTTGGAAATTTTGGATTAAGTGACTTGACTTGAGCAAATAGAATTTAGGCATACAGACTTGCAATTCACTAACCCAGTTTCATCATAAAATCAGTTTTTCTTTTTCAACTCAATTTCACCCTTATTTCTCCCTTTTTCATTCTTTGGCCTTTTAGCCTTTTTTCCTTTTTTTTCTTTACCCTCAAGCTCTCATTTTTATTTTTATTTTTCATAATTTTCATAATTTTTCTTTTTTTTTCTTTGCTCCATTTTTCTCTTCTTTTTCAGAGATATATATTTTTTTCTTTTTCGAGCTTCATGTACATTTACCCAGATACTGCTCACCTAATTAATCAGCTTTTGTGCTCTCCGCAATTTTCTCTATCTTTTCATTAATTTTCACCACATCTCTCCCAAACTTATTCTTTTTCTATAAGATCAAAAAATTTTAGGGATAAAAAACATGTAAATTTTAAAGATCAATGTGGCTCACAATAATAGTTTTGACTCAAACTTGGCTAATTAGAGAATCATGAGTTCATAGGTATACTTTTTAGGCTAAGTAGACTAAACAAAGATGGCCTTTGTTGGGAAATTTATTGTTTAGATTTTGATGAATGCCATGTAAAACTTAGAATAGGAAGTTGGCACCCCATTTTCATTGTATACTGCATTGTAATAAATAGGGCTGGTCAAGCTTTGTTAAGTCACTATGACTAAACATGCAAGAAGACAAATCAAGACTAGAAGGAAGACTCATTGCAAGACAAATTTGAGTATGGCAAAGAAGAGAAGACAGGGACTCAATCAAGGAGCAAACAGATACGGTGAGTGGAATATCGACAAGTCAACTCAAGATAGCCAAGTCTCAAGTTGAAGTGACAAGAGTCATCCAATGATTGGAAGGCGACTCTAAGTCACCTGGGGAAAGCAAGGAAATGCGGTCAAGTCGAGATAATCGGAAGAGATCCGTTGCCTACGTAAATCAAGAGAATTACTTAATCAAGTAATACCTCCATACTACCTTTCTCGAAGTGCTCGGTCCCAAAAAGCGTGCAAAAGGAATAAACCAATGGGAAGCACTCGCACCATGTCGAACTCGAAAAGTCAAGAACAATTCATACGAGGAAGTGGCAATTCCAAGGATCGCAACAAGACAAGCCAACGTCCACAAGTGACTTTAAAAAATAAACTTATCTCTTCAACGGCAGATTTTTGAAAGATCACTATAAAAGGCCGAGGAATGACTGCGAGAGAAGGTTACTCCAACCACGAACATTCAAGCAAACATTTGAATCAGTAACCAAAAATTATTCTCAAATCATTCAAGATTAATCCTCAAGCCTACATTACGAAGAAAATCAATCCAACACTCACTTGTGAAGGAAAGATAACTTCTGATCCAGTTGAAGAGGAAATTGTTGAAGAATCAAGGGGTCTACATTCCACGGAGGATTGTAGGAAGATTCAAGGTCGAACCAGTCTCAAGTTTTTGGAGGGCTTCGTGATCAAATCCAAAGAGCTTGAGCAAGTGGGTTGTAGTAGCAAGGCAATGCCCCGTGAAGAAGGCGAGTCGTGCGAGAAGCCACTGCGTGATCAAGGCATCTCAGATCGATTCCCAAAGTATCAAGTCACTTGTGTGATCAAGACTTGTATCTCGAACTGTTACCACTTTGTATACGATCAATACCTAGTGAATTCCTCCAGGAGTTGGAGAAGAGAGGAGTAGAAGAATTACCCCATCTTCGAACCACTATAAAAACTTATCGTGTCATTTACATTTCAAAGACTTTAATTCCTCGCATCCTATTTATTTAACTCTGCTGATAAATTTGCTATCCACTTGATAATCTCTAAGTACTAAACCAAATTTAAGGGTGTAAAGTCTTCCGCTGAAAACAAATCACAATCGAGTTAAGTCTTTAGTCAAAACAACTGAGTTATTCTATCAACAACTCGATCGAGTCTCATTGAGTAACTAACTCTGCGATTAACTAACTTAGTTGTCCATCAAGGACTCACCATTTGTGAAGTATTAACTCTTAATATTTAAAATGACTAAATCGAAAAGTTGGTAAGGTTTATTCAATCCCCCCTTCTAAACCTTACACTCACACCCCTTGGGACCTACAAGTGGTATCAGAGCGGTTGGTTCATTGAGCCTTCCGCACTGGTTACTGAACTAGATCTCCAAATTTTTCAAAATCTGTTTTAGTACTTAAGTTCTTCAAAACTCTTTTTATCATTAAAAGTTATTATCATGGAAGCAAATTGGACATGCATCCCTATGTTCACAATTGAAGAATTTGATGATTGGAAAATTCGCATGCAGGCTCATCTATCAGCATTACATGATGAGATGTGGATAGTGATAGAGGATGGGCCACTGCAAATTTTAAAAGTGAACACAGCTGCAAGGAGAGTTGCAGCTGAAGGTGAAGAGGATGTTGCTCCTAGACCAGTCATGGTTGAAAAACCAAGAGCGGAATGGACAAATGATGACAGAAAAAGATATAACTTGGACAATGTGGCCAAGGACATTCTTTACAAAACCTTGGACAAAGCCATGTTCAACAAAGTCAAATCATGCAAAACGGCTAAAGAAATCTGGGACAAGCTAACATTGATTTGCGAAGGCTCAGAGCAAATCAAGGAAAATAAATTATCAAATGATGGTCATGTCAAATTTGAAAATTTCAAAATGATCGCAGGAGAGACCCTGGATCAACTGGATGCTCGGTTCACGTAAATTACCAATGAGCTATCTCGCACTTGGAAAATAATATACACGAAGAAATGTGTATGAAGATTCTAAGAAGTCTCCCAACCGAGTGGGATATGAAAGTCATGGCCATGAGACACTCCATGGACCTATCCAAGACATCCAACCATGAGCTATTCTCGGATCTCAAAGCCTACGAATTTGGTGAGAAAAAAAAAGACCAGGAAGAGACAGTTGTACCCAAAACAACTCGCTCTAATTGTTAAGGATGTCAAGAGAGCCGAGGTCAAAGAAGTCATTGACCAAGAGGAAATAGCGATGGTTAAAAGGTTTAACAAGTTCTTCAATAAGAACTACAAGAGAGGCAAGGGTGAATCCTCCGAAAGACACTCGGCTCCTCCAAGTCAAGGGAAGATAGGCCAACCAAGAGAACAGAGCATCAAAAAGTCAATATCAAAGGGCTGAAAATCCAAGAATGGAAGGAGGCGATCAAAAGGTTGAAAATCTATCTTTGAACCAGTAGGCAACCAGGTCACTATGCCATTGATTGCCCATATCCTGTAGTCAACAAATACATGAATGAAGAAGAAAGAAAGGTCTTCAGAGAAAGAAGACAAGAAAAGAAAAAGGCAATGTTGGCTGCAGAAACTGCTGAGACAGTCAAGTCAAGAGACACAGCTGATTCAGAGAGTAGGGGTGGCAATTCGGGTCATCGGGTCGGGTTCGTGTTTGGCTTCGGGTTGATTTCGGGTTATGTTTAAAATACATCGAAAGTTAATGAAAATTTAAAATTATTATGTTTTAGACAAATTGGTAACATCGGGTCGTGTTCGTGTTAGTCGGTTTCGGGTTCGGGTTTTTCGTGTTCGTGTTCGAATATCTCTCAGTAACTTCGGGTCGGGTTCGTGTTCGGGTTTCGTGTCGTGTCAGGCATTGCCACCCCTAAGTGAAGCTGACTACTCAAGTGACTCTGAAGAAGAAGCCTTGATCTGTTTGATGGCCAAGGAACAAGACCAACCTGACCAAGAAGATGAGGTACACTCTAACTCATCACACTCAGACTCTAGTGATAGTGACTGTGACACACACACTTCATCACCCACTGATCTTTATGATTCATTAGGCAAAATGATGAAAGATTTTGAACACATTAAATCCTCACACACACTACTAAATGAGGAAAACAGCCTACTCAAAAGCCAAAACTCACAGCTGACTAAGGAGCTGAGCACTCTAAGTCAAATAACTGAAGAGAATGATAGTTTAAAGACTGAAAATGCTAAGCTAATAGCAGAAATAGCTGCTATAGAAAAGAGGGAAAATGACCTCAAAAATGTGATTGCCTCATTCACTAAGGCATCTAAATCATTGGATGATCTTATTATGAGTCAAAGAGAATGTGGAGACAAGACAGGCTTAGGATTTAATTCCTCTGTGCTATGTCAAGCTCCAAAAGTGATTTTGGAAAAAGGATCTTCTAGCAATGAAGTATCTCAAAAATCCAAAACTCCAAATGGTGCACACACGCTTATCCCAAAGCACAATTACAAACAAACTAGTCTTGGTTATAAAGGAAAAGAAAACAACTTGATTGAGTGTCTTTGAGAGGGCAACCGAGAAGAAATCGAATCGAGTTCCTCAAAGAAACTCCAAACAGAAATACTCAGTAAAGAAGAAAGCAGAGCTACCAAAAACCCCGAAGTTCTATAAAAGAAACACATATGAAGGGAATGGTAGAAAATACCCAAGCCAAGCGATTGGAATAATGTGAACTATCAAAGAAAAACTCGTGGAATATAAGCCAAAATGCAAAGGCCTAGAACTCAAGAAAGGCCATTCCAAAGGTATAAGAGCTTTCATCAAAGACACATATGCACCTAGGCACTACACTCGGAGATATCACAACTACCCAAAGAATGCAATTGCTAAAACACATATACGAGGCATACGGACAAAAGAGACAAATTGTATGAACCTAGAATTCCCAAGCAATTTGCCGAATTAATTATGATTATGGCACTCGATAGATGGCAACCCCTTAGTAGAGTCAAATCATTTGGCTATAGGTTGGTTGGATCATCTTACAATACTAACCCCTCGGACCCGCATAAGTATGGGTACCTAAAACTTAATTTCCTTGTTTGCGGTTTCAAGGAACAAATGAGTGCCAAGAAACCTGGTACATGGATAGCGGTATTCCCCGACACATGACAGAAACAAGAAAAATCACAAAATTCAAGGAAGTCAAAGGAGCAAAAGTCATATTTGGAGGAAATGAAGCTCCGGGAGAAATAAGAGGCATTGGATCCATCAAGAAAATGGATTAGAAATCACATATGTTGCATATGTTGAAGGACTCAACTTCAACTTGCTAAGTATTAGACAACTCTGTGACAAAGGCTATAATGTTGGATTCAATATGGGAATATGCCAAATCAAGGACACTGAATCCAATGAGGTTTTGTTGCAAGGATGCAGACAAAAGAACATGTATGTAGTAGATTGGTCAACTGCAACACCAATGGGAATATGCCAAAGCAAAGAGCACGATTTGAATCAAGTTGGTTTGGCACAAGAAGTTCGAGTCACCGAATTTCAAAACGATTAACAAGCTTGCCAGAAGCAATCTTGTGGAAGGACTTCCAGACTCAGTGTACAAGAAGGAGAGTATATGTGACGCATGTCAGAAGGGAAAACAAATCAAATCATCATTCAAAGAAAATGCATGTCCATCTTCAACAAGAATATTGCATCTGCTACATATGGATCTATTTGGTCCAGTTGAACCAGCTTGCATAAGTGGGAAGAAATACACCTTGGTGGTAGTAGATGACTACTCAAGATATACATGGACAATATTCATGTGTAAGAAGAAATAAATTCTACTGAACTACCACACACCGATGAAGAGGATTCAAAATGAGAAGAGCCAAACCATTATCAAAATAAGATCGACAGAGGAACCGAGTTTGTCAATGGTATAATAACTCAATATTGTATAGAAAATGGTATTGGTCATGAATTGTATGCAAAAAGGACTCCACAAAGAAAAATGGAATTGCGAAAAGAAGGAATAGAACTCTCAAAGAAGCAACAAGGACCATGTTAGGGGAAGCGGGGCTACCTAAAAGATTTTGGGTCAAGCAATAAACACAACATGCTACACTCAAAATAGATGCATGATAAAATGAGACAAATGACAAAGACTCCTATGAGATTTGGACAGGAGAAAACCAAATGTTGCATATTTTAGAATATTTGGATGTAAATGCTTCATCCATAACAATGGCAAAGATAATTTGAAGGCTTTTGATGCTAAAGATGATGAAGGTATCTTCTTGGGATACTCAAATTTGAAAGCAAAGCCTCTGAGTACTCAACAAGAGGACTATGGTTATAGAGGAATCCATTCATGTGGTGTTTGATGAGCCAAATATAAATGGAGAAGACATTGAAGAGTCACCGATAAAATCAATCAACCAACCATGCGAGAAGAGTCCCTATCTTTGGAAGTTTGGCCGAATTATAAACCCGGATGAAGATGAGATAGCCGAGTCTCAAAAACAGTGGAAAATCTGCACTAAGTGATGACGAGAGAGCCGATCAAAGCAACATAGCCGCAAGACGATCGAATCCGGCTAACTTACTCCAACCTGATGTAAGATGGTGAGAGACCATCCACGAGAACTAGTCATTGGAGATATAAGAGAAGGTGTCAAAACAAGATCCGAACTCAACAAGAAGCTATGTTCACATGCTTTATCTCACAAATAGAGCCTAAAGATGTGTCACAAGCATTGGATGACACACATTGGATTCAAGCTATGCAAGAAGAGTGAATCGTTTGAAAGAAATAAAGTATGGGAATTAGTTGAAAGACCCACCCATCAAAATGTTATTGGCACTAAATGGGTATTCGAAAACAAGATGAACGAGGAAGGTTACTGTGGTAAGAAACAAAGCAAGATTAGTAGCCAAAGGATATTGCCAAGAAGAAGGGATAGATTTTGATGAAACATTTGCCCTCGTAGCAAGATTGGAAGCTATAAGGATGTTTCTTGCCTATGCTCTCACAAGAATTTCATTGTATATCGAGATGGATGTAAAGAGTGCATTCCTTAATGGTTTATTGGAAGAAGAAGTGTATGTTGAACAACCTCCAGGATTTGAGCGAGAAGACTCTTGGAGATAAGGTATACAAACTCAAGAAAGCTCTATATGGATTGAAACAGGCACCCAAAGCATGGTATGATACTTTGTCACAATTCCCCGATCGAGAACGGATTCACAAAAGGCAAAGTGGATAGAACACTCTTGAAATTCAAGATGCGAAAAGTATATTGCTTGTTCAAATATATGTGGATGATATTATTTTTGGATCCACAAACAAAGAGTTGTGTGATAAATTTTCAAACCTCATGCAAAGCAAATTCGAAATGAGCATGATGGGAGAGTGACATTCTTCCTTGGACTCCAAGTGAAACAAATGAAGGATGGAACCTTCATAAGTCGAGACAAAATACACCAGAGATTTAATGAAGAAATTTGGTATGGAAGAGAAGTCTTCGTGAAAATACCAATGAATACATCGATCAAAATGGATATGGATGCGATGGCAAGCCGTAGATCAAACAAGATACTGAGCACTTATTGGATCATTGCTTTATCTCACGCAAGCGGGCGGACATCACCTTTGTTGTAGGTGTATGTGCAAGATTTCAATCGCTGCCAAAAGAAAGCCACATGATCGGCCAAAGAGAATCTTGAGATACTTGAAAGGAAGCCAAGAAGTTGGCTTATGGTATCCAAAGGAAGGTGGATTCAAGCTAATTGGCTATTCGGACTCGACTATCTTTGGATGTAGAGTTGACAGGAAGAGCACCTCGTGCACATGTCAAATGCTTGGAAACAAAGCTAATTTCTGGTTTAGCAAAAAGCAAAATTCAATAGCCACCTCTACAGTGACGAGAATACATAGTTGCGGGCGCTATTGTGCCCAAGTCCTATGGATGAGACTGCAGCTGAGAGACTATGAAGTTGAAGAAAAGGAAATACCAATCATGTGTGATAACACAAGTGCAATTGCAATTACTCAAAATCCTGTATTGCACTCAAGAACAAAGCATATCGATGTCAGGTATCACTTCATAAGAGATCATGTTGAAAAAAAGGACATCACCTTGGAATATATTTCAACTAATAAACAGTTGGCTGACATATTCACAAAACCATTATGTGAGTCAAGATTTGAAGAACTCAAACATGAGTTAGGGTTAATTGAGCTGAGCTGACACTCAGAAGACTCAAAGAAAAGAAATGAAACACGAAAAGGGAAAAAGAGTTGAACTCTCAAATCAGCTAAGTGAATCAGCCATATCGGAAAGACAGCTGTAACGAGTTAGCTGACAACTGAGTCACTAGGAGAACTAAAGCGCCGTCGTTTTTACTAAGCTAAGGGATAAGCTGAGTCACTTATGAGCAAGGGACAAAAACGCCGTCGTTTTTACTAAGCGGGAATGTTTTTAAGAATGACGTCGGCATAATTATGACGTGTACAGGAAAAAGCTGCACACCAAGCTTATGATTGGATATAAATGCTACCGTATTAAATACGAGACATTAAATGCTAATCGGCGTGCAAAATCTAAGCCGTTGATTTCGATCACATTTCAAAAACCACCCGCACGTCCTTTCAGGAACCATACTTAAACCATTTTCGTCCGTTTCTCTCACACAAAATGTTCATTTCTCTCTCAAAAGCAAAGGCAAAAACTCTCTCAAAAACCCTATCAATCTTCAAATCATCTTCTAAGTTTCATTCGGAGAAATACGGAAAAATGGCATCTACTCACGATTTTGTCAAGATGGGAAAGCAAATCCACGCTGGGTCTACTGTGGATTTCGAGGGTATGGTCAAACAAGGGTCCGATGACGCCCTCATAAAGAAGATCGCTGAAAAACTCGAAATGGTTGGGCTAAAACCATTTCTGACGATGGACTTTCCGACGACCTATGTGGAAGAGGTCGCACAGTTCTATGCGAATGCTGAGATTCACGATGAGGGGATCAAATCCTCTGTTCACGGGAAGGAGTTCATCATCACTGCCAAGGATTTGGCAGAACACTGCTCACTACCGGCGGAAGGGGCACCATAAATCAACGAAGCTGATGTTGACTTGGCTGCTGCTTGGAAGGAAATAGCCAAGACCGACTATGCTGAAAATATAGTCTACACAGCCAACAAGAGGCTGATGAAGGAGGACTACCACAAATTGTTGGACATCGTTGCCAAATGCATATACATCAAATTTGGCAGCTTTGACCAACTATCCAAAGCAAAATTGATCGTATTGGCTGCGATCATTGAAGAAAAGAAAGTGAACTGGGCTGAGTTTGTCTACAGCAGACTCTGCCAGAATGTAGGGAACAAATCCTTCAAGGAGAATGGAGCATTTGGAGGATCCCTGGGATACGGTCTGGTGATTGGCCGGCTGATGGAGGTAAAAGGAGTCCCTCTTCGACATGGAAAGGCGTTCCATGTAAACAAGAGGATGTTCAGATCAAACCTCTCTCGGCGTACGAGAAGAGAGCCTACGCTAAGAGAGCTGATCACGAGTGAGGGGAATCACCGACCCTGAAGATACAAATGACTATCTCCTCTCCACCAAAGAAGAAGGCTGCCCTGCAATGCTAAGAAGATCATTGCTCCTGCAAAGAAAGAAAAACAAATTTGCTCTTGCCCTTGCAGCCGAGTCGCCTGCCCCCGCAGCCGTGTCTCCTGCCCCTGCAGTCGCAGCAGAGAAGGAATCCCAAATACCTTCTCCAGTCATTAAGTAGAGGAGAACTGATAAGCCAAGACGGCCAACTCCTCAGAAGAAAACAACAGCACCGACCCCTGCCACCCAAGACTTAGAAGAAACCTTGTCAGAACCAGAAATCCCTCTGATTCAAACAAGAAGAAGGAGAAGAATTTTCAAGTGTTCCGAGCTTGAGAAGCCGGCTGAGTCTGTCACTCAGTTGGGAAAGATACCCGAGGCTGGAGAAGTAGAGTCTCCAGGCGTGATTGATGAAACACCAAGTCTGCACGAGGTCGGTCACAGAGGCAACTCGATGACCCAACCGTATGTGAACAACGAGGAACAAGGCACACGGAGACAACCAAATCACCTCGTTGACGGGGTTGTTTCTCCAAGCTCGTAACAGGTCAGCTTGAAGGTGTCAAGCGTGAAATCTGCTACCTTCAATACCTAGAAACGAGGGCGGCAAGAAGATGATGAAGACGATTTAATCATGCACTCTCCATTGTATCCAGGACATCCAAAATCGTCTGCGCGAGTGGAGAAAATGGAAGCCGAGCCTATCCAGTGCGGTTTCAACATCCGAGTTCATTCTTTGAGGAAGAAGAACTCTTGATTTCTTAAGGTGGACACGATCTTTGCAAGCCCTTGACGAGGATAATTGCATAAATATACTTGGAAATTCGAAAAGAAAATGAACGGGCTAAAGGTGACGCAGAGGCACGTGAGAAGGCCCGCATCCGCCCTATCACCGGCACCACAGAGCATACACATCCTCACCTTGACGTCCTATCGAGTGATGAGGACTGGACCCTCTTCTTGCGCCACGGAGAAGAGTTGCAAATGCAGACAAGCAATGGAAGAATCCGAATCCTTCATGAGCAAAGAATGATGGAGGGACCAGGAGAGTCCTCCAAAACACAACTGGAGATAGACCCAATGGGATTGGTGTAGCATATTGCCACCGTTGTTGCTGCCACTACTTCCCCAGCTCACTCGGAAGAAGGAATTAAGGGAACTGGCCAGAAAACTGGGATAGTAGGGACCCGAGTCGAGCCAACCCCTAATGAAGGTGTCTTACCACCGCCCCAACTACGGTGAATACTCAATGGGAACAGCCGGGAGTCCGGAGATGATTGACCCCAATCCAAGTCACTCACCGGTGTGCCACCGGTGGGAAACTCCTCCACCGCAACAAGGTCGGAGGATCTTTGCGGTGACTCCACAATAAATCTAGGAGGCGAAGTGGAGAAGGAACGAACACAAAGTACACAGCTGAAGGCCAACGGGAGATTGAGACTTCCCGGGGTAAAGAAGCTGAAGTACAGAGCATCCCTCCAGCTATCATTGATCCATCAGAAAAGGAGATAAGTGCGCTTCACGATTCCCAGGATAATCTGATGTAACCTTTCGGGATCGGAAGGAGATGATGAAGTCGCCCGTGGTGATCCAAAAGACTCAGCTGAGGATGTTCCAACCACGAGTAAGTCTGACCTCAAGTCTACTCGTCAAACTTTCAACTTTGATGAGCCACCCATGGAAATCTCATCATCGTCCGATGACGCTTTTGATAAGGCCGAGGACCAGTCAACTCACGTGGAAAAACCAAACAGACCAACGAAGGCTTTGAGACAACAGAGAGGCTCGGCAAGGTCAGGTTAACTTCACAACGACCCCCACCAAACAGAGTCCATCGCGCGAGGCTCCCAAGCTGCGCGCGGTTCGACTCCACAAGGAACTTCACGAGCACCACTCATCATTGAACAAATTCCAGTTGCTCGTGATGATCCCTTTGTAGAATCATTTCCCTTCTCTCTGGAGGTACCCGACCTCCTTGAAGAGTCAGAGAGAGATCTCGCGCGCTTCCACGACTGAGATCCTATCATTCCATCGACCACCGACTATGATTTTGACGCCGCTTGGCCGTCGGCTACAACAAAGGAATTTGAAGTTCGGGAGGTGTTCAAAGCATTATTTGCTTGAAATTGAACGGATGGAGAGGCACCAGGCCTCGATGGACATGAGATCGATAACAGAGATGCCAACCTTATCGCGACTTGAGAGGCATAATAGTCGAGAATCGGGAGTGGTGGCAACAAAGAAGAAACAATGCGCGTGGAACAAGCTAGATATTTGAACATTGTTCAACAAGTCATTGGTATGGCGGTGAGATGCTTGATGCAAAGACAAAATTGAGAGAACACATTGAGCACATGCATGAATCTCACACTTTCTTGAGATAAAGCTGCTGCGTGAGCAAAATAAGAATGAGCTCCTGCGTATGGAAGAAAACATGGATCGAAAATTCACCTTCTCATGGCCGAGATGAAGTTAATTACAATGAATCCAACGCTACTCGCTGGAGTTTCACGCCGCATACTCATGCAGAGACTCGAAGCGAACTTGGATATCAATCGAGACTTGACTTCCTCGCTTTCGCTAGTTTGTTTCCAGGGGTTTCTCTCTCCTTTGATGATGCCAAAAAGGGAAGAGGAATACCTAAAAGCGAAAGAGATCTGAAGTTGAGAAGGAGGGAGCATTTGTGAAGGGAAAGACAGTGAGAAAGTTTCAAGAGAAAAGAAAGGGAAGTCTGTTGAGGGGAAGGATCGAGAGATGTGACCTTGATGATTGCACAAACCCCCAACAAGGTCTTGTCACAAATGATATTATCGAAACTCCCAGCCGACTCTGCCACTCCAACACTGCTTTGTACCTATGGTGACAAGAGAAAGACAATTGAAGCGAGGGATGGAGGAAGTGGAAGGAAGGATGAATGCCCGAGTTATGGATATTTTGAAACAACATGGAGGCATTCCGGTGAGACAGAGACACTTATGCCATCTCGGATGCGGAATCGAGCCAAGATCGGTTGATGAATTTAAAACGCTCGCATCTAAAGGATACTTCGCAAACATGTCCATGGCTCAAGCACGGACTTGTCTTGGGAAAAGGGTCTCACACTATGTGAAGAAGATGACAGCAACGGCGACTCCGATAATACTCACTCCATTGGTCACTCTGCTAGTCACTCACCGGGAAGAAGAAGACCCCGATCTGATACACGCCCGAGAGGAAGAGGTAGAGGAAGAAGCGTGGTGGTGGAGGAAAAGGTTTGGACCTAGACCTTTGCCCAAAAACATTGAGTACATAGATCCGGCAAGAAAGGAGGGATCTACTTTGGGTTGGTTTTGACGAAGTAGCCAATCTAAGTGGCTAAGAACAATGCTTTGAGTATGTGAAAAGAATTGAAGAAGAAAATAAAAGACAAACTCAGCTATGGGAGGAGAGACAAGAGAGAATAAGAAGAGATGAAGCTTCCGGAAGGCGTATGAAAAGAAGAAGAAAACAGTGAAGATGAGAAAAAGAAAAGAAGACCGAGATGATGTGAAGAAGAAGAAAGAAGGAGGAAGCGAAGGAGATGAAGTGTTCTTTGTCCACCCTTCATGTATTTTACTATGTAAATACATTTTATGTAAGTCTACTTGTAATAAATCAGAAATTCTCTATTTTTGCGTAGACATAGATGTTTGCTCGATACACTTTGTAAAACAATTGTAAAACACAAGAATGTTATGATCAATAAAATAATTGATTCTACGCATACATTCTCTATGAATGCACTATCTCGTATGTATCTTTACTATTTACATTTTGAATATTTTAAGTATTGGCATCATCAAAAAGGGGGAAATTGTTGGGAAATTTATTGTTTAGATTTTGATGAATGCCATGTAAAACTTAGAATAGGAAGTTGGCACCCCATTTTCGTTGTATCTTTGCATTGTAATAAATAGGGCTGGTCAAGTGAGTTAAGTCGGCTATGACTAAACATGCAAGAAGACAATCAAGACTAAAGGAAGACTCATTGCAAGGCAAATTTGAGTATGGCAAAGAAGAGAAGACGGGGACTCGATGAAGGAGCGGTGAGATACTGGTGAGTGGAATATCGATCAAGTCAACTCAAGATAGCCAAGTCTCAAGTTGAAGTGACAAGAGTCATCCAATGATTGGAAGGCGACTCTAAGTCACCTGGGAAAGCAAGGAAATGCGGTCAAGTCGAGATAAATCGGAAGAGATCCGTTGCACGAAATCAAGGGAATTACTTAAACAAGTAATACCTCCATACTACCTTTCTCGAAGTGCTCGGTCCCGGAGCGTGCAAAAGGAATAAACCAATGGGAAGCACCGCACCATGTCGAACTCGAAAAGTCAAGAACAATTCATACGAGGAAGTGGCAATTCCAAGGATCAGTAACAAGACAAGCCAACGTCCACAAGTGACTTTAAAAAATAAGCCTATCTCTTCAACGGCGATTTTTGAAAGATCACTATAAAAGGCCGAGGAATGACTGCGAGAGAAGGTTACTCAACCACGAACATTCAAGCAAACATTTGAATCAGTAACCAAAAATTATTCTCAAATCATTCAAGATTAATCCTCAAGCCTACATTACGAAGAAAATCAATCCAACACTCACCCGTGAAGGAAAGATAACTTCAATCGGTTGAAGAGGAAATTGTTGAAGAATCAAGGGGTCTACATTCCACGGAGGATTGTAGGAAGGTTCAAGTTGAACCAGTCTCAAGTTTTGGAGGGCTTCGTGATCAAATCCAAAGAGCTTGAGCAAGTGGGTCAGTAGTAGCAAGGCACGCCTGTGAAGAAGGCGATTCGTGCGAGAAGCCAGGCTGCGTGATCAAGGCATCTCCGATCGAGTCCCAAAGGATCAAGTCACCGTGTGATCAAGACTTGTTTACGGACTTTACCACTTTGTATATCTTGATCAATACCTAGTGAATTCCTCCAGGAGTTGGAGAAGAGAGGAGTAGAAGAATTACCCCATCTTGAACCTCTATAAAAACCTATCGTGTCATTTACATTTCAACACTTTAATTCCTGCATCCTATTTATTTAACTCTCTTGATAAATTTGCTATCCACTTGATAATCTCTAAGTACTAAACCAAATTTAAGGGTGTAAAGTCTTCCAATGAAAACAAATCACAATCGAGTTAAGTCTTTAGTCAAAACAATGAGTTATTCTATCAACGGCTCGGTCGAGTGCGTTGAGTAACTAACTCTGCGATTAACTAACTTAGTTGTCCATCAAGGACTCAAATTTGTGAAGTATTAACTCGAATATTTAAAAGGACTAAATCGAAAAGTTGGTAAGGTTTATTCAACCCCCCCTTCTAAACCTTACACTCACACCCCTTGGGACCTACAGCCTTAGATCATTTTCAAAAATTACACACACACATGGCTTCAATGAAGATACCAAAACAAGTTCTAGAGTTCTATCAATCATGAATGACACACTCAAGAAAAAAAACAAGTCTGCATAGTATAAAGCAGTTTAAGGCAAAAAAGCTCACAGGCTTTTTTTTCGCAACATGCTCAAATACCCAATTTTCTTAATACATGCCAAGCAAATAAATAACTTTATTCCTAAGAATTTATTACATTATTCCCACAAGTATGTTATCCCATGCCATAAAATATTCATAGTAAAATCATAGGAAGCTGGGCATAAAAACTGAATTAAAACCACACACAAAAGTAATTAAATGTGCTAAAGTGGTAAACGTGCTAAAACAAAAATAACAAAAGTAACCATAAAAATCGTTTTTTTTTCGAAAATTAACAATGCAAGTGCTTCTACATGCAGTCCTAAATGCAATGCAAAATGCAACAGTACTAAATTACGCATTCTTGACAACCCCCCCAAACTTAAAATGTGCTTCGTCCCGAACATATGAGTAAATTATCAAAAGAAAAGAGGAATGCGTAAAGAGTACTTACCTGGATCGTTTCGGTGAATCCAGGAACTTGTCCGTCAAATTGGAAACTAGAAGAGGAAATTGCACGGTCGGGTCGTGTGCGTCCACACACCCATGTTCGTCTATCTTTTTCTTTTCTTTTCTTTTCTTTTTTTAATTTTTTTTTCAATTTTTTTTCTTTTTTTTTGGAACCCTGGAGTTTGTAGCGGCGTTTCTTGGGTTGCCTCTCACAAAGCGCTAAGTTTTATGTCTTCAGCCAGACTTCAGATTTCTAACATCACTTTTGTTGAACCACGTTGGTTGAAATCCTTGAGCCCTCATATTTTGTACCATCCATCATACGAATGGAGTTGCTTTGTTTTCTCGGATTAAGTTAAGTATCGCTTGGGAATTTGCCCTTTTTGATGTTGGCCTCCCACTGCAGTTGTGATTTGGGTTTCTTGTATCTCCAACGATTCCAGTCTCGCACTCAACAAAAATGATGTTACAAACGAAGAAGAGAAAAATAAAACAAAATAAAAACTCAAAAAAAAATTATTTAAAAAAATTATCCTTCAATTAAGATTGGACTACTTATTACTATATCTAAGTAGAATCTAATCAATCCCCGGCAACAACACCAAAACTTGTTCGCCAAAAATTTATTTTGGTTCATACAACTTCAAGTGTACAATGTAGTTTATAGGATAATGGCAAGAAAGGTCGTATTCTTTAGGGATTGAAGCTCGAAACACTTAGGCTATAATAACATCGTATTCCAATTTTATTGAAGCGACCAAAAATCAAGTAGTTTTATCTAAAAAATCAAAATATAAATAAAGAAAATAAAAATAAATTTATGAACCCCACAAGTATTTTCAACATCTTTAGGAGCAACCTTAGGCACATAATCTCAACATGCTTCTTCAATATTAAATGCGAAAGAAGATTTAAAAACCAATTCATGCAATTCTATGGGTTCAAATTCCTAATATCATTTACTCCCCCTCCCGGGTGGTGCGTAAACAGTTGATTAAGAACAATTGTAGTCCTCCTGGATCGTTACAATCATTAATAACTCCAAAAAGATTTGTGAATTAAATGACTCCCCACAAACACGCCTGTCACACATCTTTCATATCTGAATTCAGTTTCCGTCTTTGTTAAAACTCATCTCCCAAAATTTGTAATAACA
The DNA here is from genome assembly GCA_016081115.2 of Rehmannia glutinosa. NCBI lineage: Eukaryota > Viridiplantae > Streptophyta > Magnoliopsida > Lamiales > Orobanchaceae > Rehmannia > Rehmannia glutinosa. Next base: position 53,738,920 of record CM071932.1, read on the forward strand.
AATATGACATGCAATTTATTGATCAGATAAAAAGCAATTAAAGAATAAGCACTCGAATTCATAAAATAAAAAGCATTAATTAATTAAGAAAATAAGTAATTATGTTTAATACAAATCCACAGTTTCGATTATGCCCCTAAGATCCAAAAAATATGCTAAACATTGACTACAAACTCATAGACAAATCCGAATCAATATTATGACATCATATAAGCACAGACAAGAGTTCTTAGACGTAGAAAGAAAACTCCTTCTTGTCAGGATGGATTCTCCCTCCAAGCCCTCAAAGCTCTTATGCTCCCTAGATGCGAAAGCCTTGTGGTGTTCTTCGCGACCTAGCCTTTTCCTCTCAGAAGCTCTTCGATTCCTTCGTTCCTGTGTTATTTGATGTGTTTTTGTTGTATCAAGTTTTTCTTCTTCGTTCAAATTGGTCCCATTTATATAGATGCTTCGAGAGGTCACCTGTAGAGTTTGAAAGGGAGAAAAACTCCAAAAAACGCGTCTGGCAGAGTCCCACACAGCCAGGCCGTGGGAACCACACGGTTGTGTGGATTTCAGCCCTTTCTCAAATGCCCGTGTGGTATTACACAGTCGGGTCATGTGGCCCTTGTTCCATCCCCTATTTTCATCCTTTTTTCAAACGATTGTGTCATTCCACACCGGCATTTTCACACGGCCATGTGATACCACATGGTCTGTCGTGTGACGTGTTTTTGACCGTGTTATTGTCCGAATTAACTCATGGGGTCTGCATAAAGGTTGTAGCCCTTTCTCTTAGCTTTTCATTGGCACTTGAATCACTGCAATAAAAACTTTGTGGATAAAGTTATGGCCAAAATACTAAACTCTGCCAGTGTCAGAAACTGTTAGCGCATTTGGACGTTTTTGAAGGAAATTCCATTTTAATCGATCGTCCATGCTTCTCTCCCTCACATATTTGCTCGTATATTAGCTCTTGACCTATACTTTGGAACGTGATATCTCTTTTTATCCAATTTAGCTCCATTTCCTGTAATAAGTTACAAGAAACGCAGTATCACGCCCAACAAAGGAAACCAACCAAAACACACTAAATGTACGTGCAAATGCATCAAATATATATCATCTTAAACCCTCAAATGCACGTATATTTTACACTCATCACATCACTGCAAATTTCAAGGCTCCTATCAAACTGAAATGTGAAAAACTGAATATACACTATGCAAAGACAAAAGATAAAATTGAGAGAATGATTGTGTATCTGAACAACTACAATGCAGTCCTATTTATAGGACTTCCAATAAGGAAAGGGACCTCATAACTGCAGGGCATTAACTTCAGGGATAGTGGGCTAAAACCTCCAAGTAGTAGGCAGTCTTCAATTGTCACTATGATGTAACATCCAAGTAGTGGGCAGACCACTAAGTTACTGGTGTCTGTTTCATCTTTAAAGTTGTAGTTTCAGCTTTTAAGTTGACAGTTTATTTGTTTTTATTTTTCCAGAAATTATTTTTTTTTTCCAAAACTAGGCCCAGTCTAGTCGGGACACGGGCTCGGCCCTTGGCTCCGGCGTCGGGCTGGGCGCACGCGTGCGCGTATGGCCTTGCCCATCACACCTCACATGTGTATAGTTCTTCCATCTTGCACACTCTTGCACACCCACTTATTGATATATTGAATAAAATCAATATTTTTTCCTATGTGGGATGAGTGTCTTTTCACCTTCCCATCATCCATTATCCCATTTTCAAGTGACTAGTTGTATATTTTATTACTCACTCACCAAAAATTGATTTTGAGAAGTTAAATATACTACACTCATGTACTTAAAATGTAGATTATCATTTTAATATTTAATTCCTCCAGAAATAAATAATTGTTTTTTTTTGAGGGACTCCAGAAATAAATAATTATTCACTAAACAATTGGTCAAAATTAGCTTATCAACCAATCCTTTAAAAACCAATTTCCGACAATCCCCACATGAGTGGAAATCAAATGCACATGAAATGCAGACTCTAATACTCGGTGTAATTGAAATCATATTGTATCAGGACAGGTAGTTTGCGACTTTGAACCTTCCTTTGTAAATATCATTGGATATATCGGCGGCCTAGTGTATGCAATGCCTTGAACTATTCATCCTTCATGTATACCTAGTCAATGACATTTACACAATATGATCTCTATCACATTCCGTTCTTCAGTTGTGTCCTTTTTGGCCATGGACAATACTTTGGATTCATAAGTGTTACGTTGAAATGACTCTCACATCTCACTTATATAGGTGATCTCATTTTGACCAAGTCAATTATCATTAAAAGTCTTTACGACTTAACCTTACCACAACCAACAATATTATTGCACTTGTTTTTTTTCCTTCTAGGATGGGTTCGCTGAATTTCAAGTGATTACCTGAACTTTTAAAATTTAGTTTTCCCATTGAACCAAGTTTTTGGGATCTCCAGTCACCAAGGTTGGGTTACCACTTTAATCGTTATTTAAATTGTGGATGTTAGACCCATTCCCTCTAGCAATTTACTCAATTGATCTCGGTTAAGCCCTTTCGTGGGCGGATCTACTATGTTATTCTTTGACTTTACATAGTCGATTGATATAATACCATTAGAGATCAATTGCCTTACGGTATTATGTCTATGATAGATATTTCTAGACTTACTGTTATACATATTACTTTGTGCGCTCCCTATAGTAGTTTGAATATCACAGTGAATCATCACATGAGGCACTGATTTTTTCCAGCATGGAATATCCTCTAAGAAATTACGAAGCCATTCATCTTCTTCGCCAGCCTTGTCAAAAGCTATAAACTCGGATTCCATGGTGGATCGAGCTATACAAGTCTGCTTTGTAGATTTCCATGATACTGCTCCTCCTCCAATAGTAAATATATATCCACTAATGGAGTAGGAGTCCTTTAAATCTGAAATTCAGCTAGCATCACTATACCCTTCAAGTACTTCAGGGTATTTTTAGTAGTGTATCCCATAACTCAGGGTGTATTTTAAATATCTTAATACCTTAGTTAGTTTTTTCCAATGCTTTTGGCTTGGATTGCTTGTATACCTAGTCAATTTGTTTACAGGATAGACAAGATCTGGACGTGTACATTTTGTAATGTACATCAAACTTCCTATCACTTTTGAGTATTCCAATTGAGCTACTGGTTCTGCTTTATTAGCTACCAAATTTATGCTTAAATCAACGAGCGTTTTGGATGGTGGACCATCAAAAGCATCGAATTTCTTGAGAACTTTATCCACATAGTGGGATTGTGTCAAGCTAATTCCTTAAGATGTTCTGCCAATTTTGATTCCGAGAATCAAATGAGCAATCCCTATGTCTTTCATGTCAATTTTTTTTAAACAATTTCTTAGTGTCTATGATTATATCATGACTACTGCCATGATCAACATATCGTCTACGTATAGATTAACCATGACAAATGTATTTGATGAGCCTTTAACATAAACACATTTGTCACATTAGTTGATTTTAAAGCCATTTGACAACATTGTTGTGTCAAATTTAAGATGCCACTGTTTTTGAGTTTTTTTAAGTCCATACATCGATCTTATTAATTTGCACACCTTTTTCTCTTGACTAGGTGCTACAAATCCTTCAAATTGTTCCATATATATATTCTTCTTCCAATTCACCATTTAAAAACGTAATTGTCACATCCATTTGGTGAATCTCGAGATTGTGCAAATCAACAATCGCAATTGTTAGATAAATATTTTTATCAAGATTTTGATGATTTTATTTAAAATTGTTTTTATACCAAAACAATGTTTTTAAATATTGTCCAAATACTCCCAAATGATTCAAAATGTTTTTACTAATTTTTTGGAGTATTTCTTGAAGTTTATTTTTGATAAAAATTGGACAACACTTCTGCTTTGAGGCCAACCGGTCGCCCTATATGGCATCCTGTATCTAAAAATATTTTTTGAAACAGAAACGAGAAGTTTGAAAAACTCCAGGAGGTCGACCGATCGAACAAGAGGTCGACCGATACCTGAAAGAACGCAAAACTGAAACAGACTCGCAAACTGACACAAAAATAAGGAGGGGGACCGGTCCAACCAAGGCCGACCAGCCGAACCTGGGGGGCGGCCGTCGGACCCCCTATGACCGGCCGCCCCCTCCTTCCTTTCGTATCGAATCATGCGATCTACTTTTTAAAGTTTGAAATTTCTACATAGCGACCGGTCGCACTGTGTTATTTTTGACAACAGATTCAAACCGTTGGAAATCCATTACATCAAGTTTTACTTTATCAATTTTGTACAATATTTCTACATCTTGTGATCTTTTTTTTGTAGACAAAAGTGAAGAAGGAGGAGTCTATGTTTGTGATCAAATCTTGAAGACTCTCCTATAAATATAAGATGATTTTGAATACACAAGACACAACAGACAAGCAAACAATACAACAAGAAATCTGCAAAATTATCCAAGCATTGATATTTCACATTCTTGTTGTAATAACCTAAGTTCTTGCACTTGCACAATCTTGAGGTCTAGGCTTTTTATTCTTGATTACACTTGCACTCAAAGTTTGAATACTTCATTATTGAGTTGTAATCTTGAATTTTTCTATCATCCAAAACATGATATCCTTGTTAGTGTTCTTGTGGTAAGAACACACTTGGGCGATCTTAGGTGTTGAAGAGTGTGGTACTCTTCATAGGTGAAGGAAGATTGTGGTAATCTCCTTGAAGGTGTTGTAAGAAGATTGCGGTAATCTTCAAAGGTGGTGGTGTAATAGTTTTGGTAACTATTAATAAAATTCATTTTTCTTTTGAAATCCACTTCGGATATACCGGGGTGTTAGTAGATTAGGCCCTAGGTGGGTTGAACTACTATAAATCATCGAGTGTTGTTTATTTTCCCGCACTTACATTTTTGCTATCATCTTCACATTCGAAAAAGATGGCATAAATCGGAAAATTGGCATAATCTATTCACCCCTCCCCCTCTAGATTATCGTAGCCACTTGGACTAACAAGTGGTATCAAAGTCAAACTCTTTGGCAAGATCGTTTAATCTTTGCGAGTAAAGAGAAGATCCATGGCTACAAACGAAAGATACCTCACCACCGGCATCTCCACCAACTAGCCATCGCTTTTTGACGCCAACAACTACGCATTTTGGAAAGTCTGAATGGAGTGCTTCTTATAAGGATGCGAGTTCGATATTTGGAATGCGGTTATTGAAGGGGTAGACCAACCAACCAAGAAATTGGGAGATGGTACCACGGCCCCAAAGATACTCAAGGAATTCGATGATGCCGACTAGAAGGCTTTCTCCCTAAACGGTTAGGCATTGAATATTTTACATTGTTCACTCACCGCCACCGAATACAATCGCATAAGAGGAATAAGGTCGGCACATGATGTATGGGAAAAATTGGAAACCATCTACGAGGGTACTAAGAAAGTTAAGCAAGCAAGAAAATCCATGTTTGTTAAAGACTTTGAAAATTTCAATATGCATGATGGTGAAGCATATCAAAAATTGTGGAAAGGCTTGACAACATTGTCAATCCTCTTGTGGCACTCGGGAAAGTCATATCCAAAGAAGATAAACTGACCAAAGTCCTGAATGCTCTTCCCGGGTCATGGTCTGAGAAAGTAACGACTATTACGGAAGCACAAAATCTCGAAACACTCAAGTTCGATGAGCTTGTGGGAAATATCCTCATTTATGAAGTCTATCTTAAGGAGAGGAAAAATCCCCAACCATCCACCACTAAGCCGGGTATGCAAAATTCTCCTAATGGCTTAGCATCTTGTTCAAATATTTCATATTATGCTAGTGATGAAGATGACGAGGAAACGGCGGCTCTTGTTCGAAAATTTGCAAAGTTTGTTAATAAAAATAAAGCAAGAAAGACAAGAGACAATTCATGTTTCAAATGCGGAAAATCCGGGCACTACATAGCCGATTGCCCAAAAATTGTGGAAGAGGAGCAAAAGAAGAAAAAGTCTTTTCCGAAAAAGAAGGCTCTAAATGCGGATGTCAAAACTTGGGATGAATTTCTTGCTACATCCGACGAAGATGGAGAAACCAAACACGGTCTCATGGCCATAGACGATGAAAACAATGAGGTACGCTCTAACTCTTCAACTTCTTCTTTAGTTGATGAATTGCAATGTGATTTTGATGAATTACAAAATGAGTTTTAAAATTTAATTGTTAAATACAAGACTTTGAAAAAGGAGCATAAAGAGCTTAAAGTTGAAAAGGATAAATTGTTTACTTCTTATGAATCTCTTGATAAAGCTCATGCTATCACTCTTATCAAAGTCCATACTCTTGAAACCGAAAAACAATCGCTCACAAATGATCTTGAATGTTTGAAAAAGGATGTGCATCGTTTTAACTTAAGTACGGATAAAGTTACAAAAATTCTAGATGCACAAAGAGGTGAACATTCTAAATTAGGACTTGGCTATAAACCTTTTCAACCTATTTCAAAGAAAAATTACTAAGGTCCGACTTTCATACGTGCTAGTAGTTCCCACAATCTTATTTGCTTTTATTGTGGTAAAGTTGGACATTATGCTACTCATGTAAATTGAAAAACAACTTTAGTTACTATTGGAGACCCAAAGGTCTCAAGGCTAACCCCCATGGACCCTAAAATTATAGGGTACCTAAAAATAATTCATTTGTAGGTAATAGGGGCTATAACAACAATGTAAGATTCAAAATGGCTCGTGGACAGCGGATGTTCACGCCATATGACCGGAAGAAGAGAACCTTTTACCAATATCAAGCTCCAAGAAAAGGGTATGGTCATGTTCGGGAATGGCAAATGAAGAATTCTTGGAAATGGAGAAATTAGTAACTCTTCTTTCTCTCTTAGTAATGTTCTTTATGTTGAAGGGCTTAAATTTAATTTGATAAGTGTAAGCCAACTTTGTGACTCAAATTATAATGTTATTTTCAATAAAGAAAAATGCCTTATTGTTAAAAATGATGAAGTTATTTGTGAAGCAAATAGAAAATGCAATCTTTACAAAATTTGTACAAGTGATTTGGTTAGTCAAACTGTTTCTTGTCTTGCCGCCAATAATGATTTAACTAGTTTATGGCATAGGCTTTTTGGATATGTTAGATACAAAAATTTGCAAATTATTTACAAAAACCAACATGTAAAAGGGCCACCCAAATTGAATTTTGAAAATCTTGGCTTATGTGACACTTGTCAAAAGAACAAATTAGTTAAGAGTAGTTTTAAGCCCAAAAATAAAATTTCCACAACCAAACCCCTACAATTGCTTCACCTTGATTCGTATGGGGATATTGGTACGGCTAGTTTAAGTGGAAAACATTACACTTTCGTTATAGTCAATGATTTTTCTAGATATACTTTGGCAATTTTTCTTGCAAATAAATGCGATGCCATTAATGAGTTTGTTAAGTTGTGTAGACTTATTGAAAATGAAAAGGAAGATACTATCAAGTCTATCCGGAGTGATCGAGGTGGTGAATTTGATGGACAATTTAGAGTCTTTTGTGAAACCAAGGGATATGCTCATAATTTTTCGGCACCAAGCACACCTCAACAAAATGGAATAGCCGAAAGGAAGAATAGGAATCTTCAAGAAATGAGTCGGTCCATGCTCAATGAATTTTCACTTCCAAAATATTTTTGGGCCGAAGCCGTAAGTACTGCTTGCTATGTCATTAATCGAGTTTATCTTCGTCCTAAATTGAATAAAACTCCATATAAGCTTTGGAAAGGAAGAACTCCAAATATTAGTTATTTCAAAATATTTGGATGCAAGTGTTTTATTTTGAATACTAAGGATCAATTGGACAAACTTGATCCTAAGGCCGATAAGGGTATATTTATGGGGTACTCAATCAAAAGCAAGGCATATTGAGTTTACAATAAGACTAGTATGGTTGTTGAAGAATCTATCCATGTCAAATTTAATGAAGCATCGGGTGTTGAAAGGATACCAAATGATGATAGTGATGAAGAGGATGTTGTTGAACCAATTGTTCAAGATGATGCTCAAATGATCCACCTTCAAGCTCAAATGTTCCTCAAGAAGACAAAGGTGATACTTCGGATATTCCCGTAGCATTGAAATTTAAGGCAGATCACCCAAAAGATCTTATTATTGGTGATCCCCTTAATAAAGTAATGACTCAAGGAAAATTTGCCGAGAATGCTCTTATTTCTCAAAAGGAGCCTAAAAATGCTAAGGAAGCAATTGAAGATGACGATTGGTTTTTAGAAATGCAAGAGGAGTTGAATCAATTTGAAAGGAATGATGTTTGGGAATTAGTACCTTGTCCTCCATCGCAAACAATTATTGGTACAAAATGTGTATTTCGAAACAAACTCGATGACCAAGGCAATATTGTTCGAAACAAAGCAAGGTTAGTAGCTCAAGGGTATTGTCAAGAAGAAGGTATTGATTATGATGAAACTTTTGTACCCGTAGCACGTTTAGAAGCTATTCGTATTTTACTTGCCTATTCTTGCTTTAAAAATTTCAAGTTTTACCAAATGGATGTTAAATTCGCTTTTCTAAATGGTATTATTCAAGAAGAAGTCTATGTAAAACAACCTCCAGGGTTTGAAAATTGTTCTAGGCCAAATGATGTTTATAAACTTAAGAAGGCCTTACATGGTTTAAAACAAGCACCCCATACATGGTATGATATACTTAGCTCTTTTCTTTTGCAAAATGGATTTACAAGAGGTAAAGTTGATACTAGTCTCTTTGTTTTTGAAAAAGGGCAAGATTGCTTATTAGTGCAAATTTATGTTGATGATATTATATTTTGTGCTATAATGAATCTTTGTGCAAGAAATTTTCTAAGTTAATGCAAGGTGAATTCGAGATGAGTATGATGGGGGAGCTCAGTTTCTTCCTTGGACTTCAAATTAAGCAATGGCAAGAAGGAATTTATATTTCACAAACAAATATACAAAAGAACTTCTAAAGAAGTTTGGCATTGAAGAAGGAAGAACCGTTTCTACTCCTATGGCAACAAATATCAAGATAGACAAAGATGAAAAAGGCAAGTTGGTTGATGAATCCAAGTATCGAGGTATGATTGGTAGTTTACTTTATTTAACTGCAAGTAGACCGGATATTCTTCATGTCGTATGCCTATGTGCTCGTTTTCAAAGCAATCCCAAAGAATCTTATATGAGTTCCGTTAAAAGAATTTTTCGATATCTAAAAGGCACTATTCAATATGGTTTATTTTATCCAAAGAATGAAAAATTTTCTCTTAAAGGTTATAATGATTTGGACTATGCGGGAAATATTGATGATTGCAAGAGTACTTCCGGATCATGTCAATTTTTAGGCGATTGCCTAGTATCTTGGTTTTCAAAGAAACAAAATTGTGTTTCACTTTCAACGGCTGAAGCCGAATATATTTCCGCGGCCTTTTGTTGTACTCAATTGCTTTGGATGAAACAAACTTTAGCGGATTATAAATGTTCTTTTGAAAATGTTCCTATTTTTGTGATAACATATCTGCTATAAATATTGTTCAAAACCCGGTTCATCATAACCGTACTAAACATTTTAGAGATTCGACATCATTTTCTAAGGGATTGTGTTTGAAAATGAAAAATTGAGATATCTTTTGTTCCATCTCAAGATCAATTAGCGGATATCTTTACAAAATCGCTATTTTCCGAGACTTTTGCTTCAATACGAGCTCGGTTAGGCATAATGCATAATGAATAAGGTCTATGATTGCAATTTGCACGTTTTTAAAACTTAGGGGTGAAAATCGGATTTTTGGTGCAAAATTCGGACAGAAACTGGACTGGTGTTCAGACACCGGTTGATAGATAGGTCGACCGGTCGAGCAGGTGCAGGGACCGGTCGACGACAATTTCAGGATTAAAATTGCCTCTGTACTTCATTTCGGTATTTTTGATCTTTTTTTCCAAACTCGAATCCTTTTGTATTTTTCACACACGATTCACTCCAAATGATTTCTTACTTATAAATTCTATATTATTGAGTTTATATTACTCGTATTTCATCATTCTTATCCGACTTCTCCGATTAATTGGTAAGAATTCTTCTTTTTAATCTCAATTGAGTTGAACCCTTGAGAAAGTGATTGTATCTTGATATTTTGATGAAATTCGGGTATTGGTATGATGTATATGATGATTGTTGATGGATGAATATTGTAATATTGCATTTGGTGATGAAATGTTTTAGCTTAATTGATTTACAAAGGCGTTATACATCTCTTGTTTTATTAGACGCATGCCAAGTATTCGACAAAATGTTTCTATGAAAAATTCATCACCTACATGATTCTCTTGATTTCAAAAGTCTTATAAGTTTATAGAGATCATGTTTTATCAATCATATGTGCTTTTGCAAATCAAATGATCAACTTTTCCCTTTTATTTGGAATTTAAGCTTCATTGTTCAAAACGCTCGATAAATCGATTAAATTGCGAACTTTGATATGATTATATAATGTTTTTATCGTGCTAACATTCTTTTGGATGATTCCAAAGGAGGAGAAATAGGAAAAACGCTCATACGCTCTAAGAAGCGAAAATAAGCTCGCAAGAAAAGCTATAAGCTATGGCACTTAAAAGCCAAAAGTTGTGAATGATTCTTAGTCCAATTGATGTATTATGGACTTTTATGCTTGTCTAATGGTGTCTCTTTGACAGGAGGAGCTTGTAAGCTCATGAAATTCAAGCTTAAATTGTAAAAGCTAAGCTTTTAGCTTCTAGTTATTTGCTTCTATACTTGATCTTGATGTGCATGTTGATAGGGGCAGCCCTTATAAATTGTTTTTGAAAAATATTTGCTCATATCCTTGTGTTTTTACTTATGATAAATGTTGCTTGTAAAGGATTGATGTTTTAGACCGGAAAAATATGTTTTGTTTTAAAATCGATCTCCTAAAATTATTTTCGTTTGTAATCATCAAAAAGGGGGAGTTAGATAAATGTTTTTATCAAGATTTTGATGATTTTATTTAAAAGTGTTTTTACACCAAAATAATGTTTTTAAATATTCTCCAATACTCCCAAATGATTTAAAATGTTTTTACTAATTTTTTGGAGTATTTATTGAAGTTTATTTTTGACAAAAATTGGGCAACACTTCTGTTTTGAGGCCAACCGGTCGCCCTATAGGGCATCCCGTATCTGAAAATGTTTTTTGAAACAGAAACGAGAAGTTTGAAAAACTCCAGGAGGTCGACCGGTCGAACAAGAGGTCGACCAATACCTGAAAGAACGCAAAACTGAAACAGACTCACAGACTGACACAAAAATAAGGAGAGAGACCGGTCCAACCCAGGGCCGACCGGTCGAACACAAGGGCGACCGGTCGGACCCCCCTGTGACCGGTCGACCCCCCCTCCATTCTGTGTCTGAATCATGTGATCTACTTTTTAACGTTCGAAGTTTCTACATAGCGACCGATCGCGATGTGTTGTTTTTGACAGCAGATTCAAAACAGTTGGAAATCCATTACATAAAGATTTACTTTATCAATTTTGTACAATATTTCTACATCTTGTGATTTTTTTTTGTAGACAAAAGTGAAGAAGGAGGAGCCTATGTTTGTGATCAAATCATGAAGACTCTCCTATAAATAGAAGATGATTTTGAAGACACAAGACACAACAGGCAAGCAAACAATACAACAAGAAATCTGCAAAATTATCCAAGCCTTCATATTTCACATTCTTGTTGTAATAGCCTAAGTTCTTGCACTTGCACAATCTTGAGGTCTAGGCTTTTTATTCTTGATTACAATTGCACTCAAAGTTTGTAATCTTGAATTTTTCTATCATCCAAAATAAGATATCCTTGTTAGTGTTCTTGTGGTAAGAACACACTTGGGTGATCTTAGGTGTTGAAGAGTGTGGTACTCTTCATAGGTGAAGGAAGATTGTTGTAATCTCCTTGAAGGTGTTGTAAGAAGATTGTGGTAATCTTCAAAGGTGGTGGTGTAATAGTTTTGGTAACTATTAATAAAATTCTTTTATCTTTTTGAAATCCACTTCGGATATACCGGGGTGGTAGTAGATTAGGCCCTAGGTGGGTTGAACTACTATAAATCATCGAGTATTGTTTATTTTCCCGCACTTACATTTTTGCTATTATCTTCACATTCAAAAAAGATGGCATAAATCGAAAAATCGGCATAATCTATTCACCCCCCTCTAGATTATCGTAGCAACTTGGACTAACAACGCAATAAGCACTCGAATGGATGCAATCCTTGTTACAGGTGAATATGTGTCGAAGAAATCACATCCTTTTCTTTTGTTTGAAGTCTTTAGCCTTTAACCTGGATTTATATTTATTAATAGTTCCATCTGCCTTGTATTTCTTTTATTAATAGTTACATCCTAAAGGCTTACTACCTGCAGGGAGATCAACCAACTCCCAGGTATAATTTTGCAAAATGGATTATATTTCACTATTGATAGCTTCTTTCCGGAGTGGAGCATATGGACTAGACAGAGCATCTTTAACTGTACTTTGCTCACCGTTTAACAAGTATGTGACAAAATCAGGACTAAATGACGTAGCAATTTTAGTATTTTTACTTCGTCTTGGTTCTTTTGTAAGAACTCATTTCAACCCTTTCTTTACAAGTATATATAATTTAAAGAAATATCGCATTTCTTGATTCAATTATGGTACCTTCAGATATTTTTTGATTTTCTGACTTGTGTACCAGGAAACGATATGCACTACTGTTGTATGCATATCCTATAAAAATACAATCAACCGGCCAATTTTGACTTTTTCGGGTTCAGGTATTGCTACTTCAGCCAAACACCTACATACTTTAAATTATTTATAAGATGGCTTATGATTTTTCTATAATTCATAAAGTGTCTTATTTTTTCCTTTAAGTAGGATTTTAATTAATTTGTGGTTTGCTGTTAAAACAGCGCCCCCCCACATGTTCTGAGGTAGCCCATAATTAATCAACATGGCATTCATCATTTCTTTCAACGTTCAGTTATTGCGTTCAGTAATACCATTAGATTGTGGCGAATATGGAGCAGTAGTTTGATGAATTATTCCCCCCTTGTTACATAATTCTTCAAAGGGTGCAACATATTCTCCACCTTTCTCTCTCTAATTATTTTAATCAATTTTGCCAAGTTGATTTTCAACTTCAGTTTTATAATTTTTAAAGGCTTCCAAAGCTTTATCTTTGCTTCTTAATAAATATAAGTAGCAAAATCTTGTGCAATCATCAATAAAAGTGATGAAATAGTTTTTACCACCTCTAGTTTGCACAAATTTCAGATCACATACATCGTTATGTATCAATTCTAGAGGTACTGTATTTCTTTCCACCGAATGAAAAAGTAATTTTGCCATTTTAGATTCAATACAAATTTCACATCTCTTTTGAGAATCAATATTTGATGTTCGAAGTAATTCCAAATTCATTAATATTTTTATAGCATTTAGATTAACATGCCCTACTCTAACATGCCAAAAATCAGAATATTCAAGCATATAAACAGAAGTAGGCTCAGTTTTATTGCTGCTGGAATCGGTTACATGGCGAACTGCCATTACATTCATTTTGAATAGTCCATTATAAAGAACCTTTTCCTAGGAATTGTCCAAACTCAAAATAAAATTTTCAGACTCAAACATTAGTCTGAAACCATGGTTACAAGAAAAGATCCTGACACTAGATTCTTCCGAATTTCTGGGACATGTAGAACATCCTTCAAAAGTAGCTCTTTTCAAGAAGTGAGCTTCAGAACTACGTTGTCAAAACCTACAACATCAGAAGAGGAAGAATTACCCATATTAATTTTTCTACCTGTACAAAGGTTGTAGGTAGAGAACACAACTTTGTCAGAACAGACATGTCAAGTGGCTCCAATGTCAATATACTACTCTCTTGGATTATCCACAAGGTTTGCTTCAAAAACCACTACAGATAGATCTATTTCAGTAAGCTCTTGGATCACACCACTATGCTCAACCACATTAGCATTGGGCTGTCTATTTTTTGGTTTTTCAGGAAGCTGACAGTCCTTAGCCATGTGGTTGGGCTTACCACAATTGTGACAATTTGCTGTAAATGGATTTTTGTTTACAGGCTTCTTTCCCTTGTAATTGTTGTCTCATTTTCTATTGTTGTTGTTAGAACAACCATGTTCTAACAAATTAGCCTTTGCATCAACATCACCTTTCTCCAATATTGAATCTGATTTGTGATTGCCTTCCTCAATTCGTAAACGCATAATCAGTTATTCAAGATTTTTGAAGTCTTTCCAACCAGGATGCAATTTTTCAATCATGCAAGCCACTTGGAAAGCTTCATCCAGTTGCGTTCTTTTAGCACGAATATCATGCAAAATCAACTACAATTCTTGAACTTGATCCATGACAGCTCTAGAATCCACCATCTTGAAATCTAGAAACCTGCCAACCACGAATTTCTTGGAACCAGCGTCCTCAGTTCAATATTTCTTTTCCAAAGAATCCTAGAGCTCTTTGGAAGTTTTCATTTCACTATACACATTGTATAGTGAATCAGACAGTCCATTTAGGACGTAATTGCGGTACAGGAAATCACCATGTCCCCAAGCATCGAAAGCAACATGTTTTTCATTGTTGGTTTCAATTTCTTCCACCACTAGTGGATCCTCCTTCAGAAAATTAGCAAGGCTCAGTGTAATGAGGTATAAAAACATCTTGGATTGCCATCTATTGAAGTCAATACCAGAAAAAAATTTGGCTTCTCAGCAGCAGCAGGAGCAGTCGGAATGGAAACTCTTGAAGTAGATGCCATTGTTTACAGAAAAGAATGTATATCTTGCGATGTTGAAAAGAAGTGTTTATTCTGTAAACTGGATTACAAGATATTCAAAACTATCTATTACAGAGGAATGTAAGAATTATAAAATTGTAGAAAAAAAGCTGAGGTGAGTAGAACTCTATCCGCAAGATAAACATGTCCCTTATAGTGATGATGGAACAGACGTGTTATCCCCAAAGATACATCACCTTACGCCCTTGAAATAGTAGCACTGCAAAGACAGAAGATAAAAATGAGAGAATGATTGTGTATCTGAACAACTACAATGCAATCCTATTTATAGGACTTCTAATCAGCTAAAGGACCTCATAACTGCAGGACAGTAACTTCAGAGATAGTGGGCTGAAACCTCCAAGTAGTGGACAGTCTTCAATGGCCATTATGCGGTAACATCCGAGTAGTGGGCAGACCACTAAGTTAGTGGTGTTTGTTTCATCTTTAAAGCTGCAATTTCAGCTTTTAAACTGACAGTTTATTTGTTTATATTTTTCCAGAAATAAAAAATATAATTTATTGTGCAAAACTAGGCCCAATCCAGTCGGGACGCGGGGCTCACACGCGCGCGTGTGTGGCCTTGCCCACAATACCTCACATGTGTATAGTTCTTTCATGTTGCATAATCTTGCACACCCACTTATTGATATATTGAATAAAATCAATATTTTATTCCTATGTGGGAGGGTGTCTTTTCACCTTCCCATCATCCATTATCCCATTTCCAAGTGATTGTGTATTTTATTCCTCACTCACTACAAATTGGTTTTGAGAAGTTAAATATACTTACACTCATCGACTCGAAACGTAGATTATCATTTTAATATTTAATTTCTCCATAATTAATTAATTAGTTACTAGAAAATTTGTCAGAGTTAGATTATCAACCAATCCTTTAAAAACCAATTTCCATCAAATGGTAGTTTTTGAGTGTTGACATAGGTGCCAATTTAATTAAAATATATCCAACTCAGCAAATTGTGGCCGAAATTGAAGTCATGTGATGGTCATGTAGGACTTGTCGGTGAAATTAAAATTTTCGGACAAATTAAGACCAAATGCAAGACTACTTTTTGGCTACAGAGTTTTTGTGAAAATCGGATTTTTTAAAGAAACAAAAAGATCACCACTATAGTACGGAAACAATCTGCAATTCTTTCTATCCTTAATTTGGCCTTGCTAGTGGTGGAAGCAAGTTGGGACCTCATAATATGTTTCTAATATCCAATCAGCTAGCAACCAAATGTATATAATGTGAAATGGAATCAATTTTTTTTTTTGCTACACAAAATAAAGTTTTTTAATCAGATTAGACAAGTTGAGAATCGCCAAAAATATTAAGATTTTCCATATAAATAGACCTTCAGAAATATGATATATACGTTCTTGTTGGGAATGATATATCCTAATTGAGTGTGCCATTATGGCGGGAACCTCTCCTCTTCAATGACTGAATAATATCCTCATACTCTTATTTACTAATGAAAGTCAGAATGTTTACAATACATCGAAACTTCCTTTTATGCATTATTTTCTTATGAAAATTAGAATGTACTAGTGTGCTGACCCGTGCGATGCACGGACGATGTAATGATGAGTTGATATAATACGTTATTCATATGTTAATGATTTGTCGAATTATGTAATTTGAATGTGTACACAAAACAATTGTAATGAGCCAAAATAAATAACAAAGAGTACAACCGACTTTTTCAAAATTACAACACTACTTGTACATATTACAAATTTTCGAATACTTCTTTATACACAACATTCATTGTTTGTTTATTGTTTGATTCGTCATCACCACAAACTAATATTTTCAAACCCTTACGATTCGTAACTCGGGAAAATGCAACGTATAACTGGCCATGATGAACACTGGATTCTTCAAGTACAAACCGACATTGGAGAGAGATTGGCCTTGACTCTTGTTTATAGTCATGGCATAAGATACAATGAGAGGAAATTGCCTACGTTGGAACTTGAAGGGGATTCTGAGATCCGACGGTGTCAATGTCATCCGGGGAATCAAAACTTTATTACATGCATTGGTTCCAGTGAGAATTTTAGCCTCAAGAACATGCTTGGCAAGCCTCGTAATCACCAAACAAGCCGTTACACAATCCATTGGAATGGTCCATATTTCTCAAGAGCATAACTGGAGTCCCGACCTTCAGATGCAACTCATGATTAGGAACCCCTGAACATTTGATCCCATTCAAAAATTCGGGAGTGTGCAGATCATGCAGGAAGTCGACATTAGCATCCGATTTACACGTGCTATCGGAACTCAAATAGGTCTGGCCCTCCGATGAGTTTAAAGACGTCATATATTGATTTATATATTCAACGACATTTAGGGTAGGAGCTAATATAGCCCTTTCTTTCAAGTACGTCGGATCATCAATGGCGTCTTTAAACATTGGATAGGTACTTTCTACAATAGTTGCAATTGGATCACCTGAAGATTCGAGCAAAATATCTTCAGGTATATCAATCATCGCACAAACATCATTTGATCCTCCGATTGTTCCATCACCAATGCTTGCGATCCATTCAGACAATGCGGCCAAATCTTTATAATCACTGCTATCACCAAGGTTCTGAAGACGCATGCTCTTAGTCAGTTTAAGTACAGTGCAGTTTTTCCACAAATATGATGCGTTAATGGATGCATTAACAATATCTTGCCGAGTTCCCTTGGGAATAACAAGCAAGATCTGTCTAAAATCCCCACCGAGGACAACGGTTTTCCCTCCAAAAGGTTTATGCTCCAACATTGGGTCGATGAGTTTCAAAAGACCTCGTAAAGTCTCGTCTAATGCTTGAAAGCAATGCTTGTGCATCATCGGTGCCTCGTCCCAAATTATAAGTTTAGAACGAATAATAAGCTCAGCAAGCGGACTCCCTTGATTGATATTGCAAGTTGAGTCCTGATGTGGGTACAATGGAATAACAAATCGCGAATGTGCAGTCCTCCCATCGGGCAATAGAAGAGAAGCTATACCGCTAGATGCAACATTCAGTACAATTTCTCCCTTCGATCGCAAACCTGAAGATAAAGCCTTCCACAAAAATGTTTTTCCTGTTCCTCCATATCCATAGACAAAGAACATCCCACCTTTATTTGATCGTACAACACGAATTACCGTTGAGTAAACTTTATGTTGGTCATCGTTAAGTTTCGAGATGAGGTCTTTGTTCTCTTGCAAAAGAACATCACGATCATAATGTAACTCATCATATATAAGTTTGTTTCGGTTGCTATGAATAGTGTCAGCATCCGGAAATGGCATTGAGTCAAAATCGGGCAGACTCCTACCTAGATTTCGCAGTAATTTCTCAATTTCCAACAACGTAAGATTCTTGATTTCGTTCTCACTCAAGACTAAATCTGTTGCAGAAGATCATACTAATAATTAGAAAACAAATTATTTTAACAAATATAAAAGGTTTTAGTAATTAACATAATTTTTGTAAATAATACCTTGATGTTGTAGAAGGCGTCGACGTTTGTATAAAATATCATCAGAAAGAAACTCCCAACATTTCTCCCACACATGTTCTGGTCGGCTCAAAGAGTCGGACGAAAGCAATGATGCAAATAAACTTCTGAGATTCTCAGCAGAAGCCCAAGAGCTCGCTTCATTGATTGCATCAATATATTCCCTATCATCTTCTAACAATCCTAGAGCATAGCAAGCCTCTCGATAGGAAAAATGTTGAACACCGTTGACCTTCTTGTAGTCATCATGACACGTTGCTCCGCGAACAACATTGATAAGACACCTCAAAAAGTACATATCACCAGCTCCGGGGGGAACATAAAAAACTCATCCTATTGTTTTGCCAATTTGTCTCGGCATCCATTTTCTGAGATTCGGTTTCCAAGTGAATTTTGGGGGAGCTTCAGCGTATGTTAGCTCTCTCTCCTCAGGATATATTTTATTCGCTTCCATCTATGCTAAAAACATACTTTCTTTTACCGAATCTTTCTTAAGAACGTCATCTATTCTTTCAAAATCTGAAAAAATAACATTTTGTTCATCGGGGAGATGAAAACTTAAACGTTCAACTGGAGTATATTTATATTGAATTTCGAATCCCAGTAGTCTCCATGTCGCCTCGCAAGATGAAACATACCTACAATCGTAATACATGCTCACCTCGTCAATAGTTTTTCCAGATTCCTCGTCATTGCTACTCGTATAAAACAATGCGGTGACTCGATCATTTCCTTTATTGACATACTTGAACAAATACTTTATCGACCTAGATTGGTTACACCATTGTACATTGATGTGAGCTCCATATTTCAGCAACAAATAACGATTGTGCGGCACAACATATCTGTTGTCAAGAGGCACTCCACTTTTTTCCACTATCCTCCCATCATTCCTACGTCTATAACGTGGATAACCTTCATCATCAATAGTCGTCACATCTACAATTTTTTTCGGAAAATGCTTAGTGCAAATCCCATCAGCAATGCAAGGAGAAGTTTTTCTAGCATCACCGCATGGACCATGTATCATGTGGTCCTTCACTACTGCATAATAACATGGGTCTAAACTCTCGTCGGGTATTTCAGCTGATATAATTTGATCTATATCATCGGCTAACGGATTCTTCTTTTCTTTTGCCAAAAACAGCAAAATATGGGCATGTGGCAAGCCACGTTTTTGAAACTCAATAGTGTATACCACTGCAATAAAAAAAAGGAGAATCATGTATTAAATATATTAAATCACTAAATCATATTGGAAGAAACGGACAATTGAAATAAATATTTCACCTGCCATGACTTCACCAAAGATTTTATTTTGCCGAAGCTCTTTGATCAAAGAATCCAGTTTGAGTTTAAACACCCTACAGACAATATCAGCTCGGTCCTCAGGATTCAATTTATTTTTCTCAAGAAATCTTAAAATCTTTGGCCACTTTGGATTGCAGGTGAATGTTATAAATAAATCTAGATATCCTGCCCATCGACATATAGCCATAGCATCCTGATAATTCTGAATCATATATCGAGCACCTCCGGTAAAGCTAGAAGGTAATATAATTCGTTTTCCTTGAGTACCAGGATTGATGTCTCCATGAAACACCGCGTCACTTAGACCCTTATAAATGTCGCAACGCAATTTCTTCTGATGCAAACGTACATACTTTAATCGCGCTGATTCAACCATTGTATAACCATCGACAATAAATTGCTGAAATAATCTTCTTAAAGACAAAATTGTAGAAGGTTCATCTTCTCTATCGTGTAGGCGATATGCGAAAAACTCTCTCACACTAACAGTTTTTCGGCCTCCTGGATTCCTTTTTTTGATATCAGAAAACGATATGTCTTCCCTGTAACCATCTTCACCGTAGGGTAATAACAACGGATACTATTATGCCAAGTATGAAGCATTCAACTCATTTATCCGTTTTAAACTTCCTGATTTTGTTTCAACTAATATATCCCTATCTCCCAAGGCTTGATCAAAATCGCCAACAATCAGAGCAGCAACCTCAGAACTTGAAGACATATTGTATCTCCTAGCATCCGTACTTCTCCTACCGATCAGATGCAAACAGACATCAGGTTGACTGCCTTCTGAAATCTTCTCCTTTGCCATTCTGAAAGTCTTAACTAATACATTGTTTTCATCTAGCATGGCCTTCAAATCATTGACAATCGCTTCATGCCTACAAAATAATGAAGATATTAGGAACATCACTACATAAAGCAATCAACATTAAATATTGAGATTCACAAATAAACAAACCTAACAGAGTTTAACCGATTAGATATTTCATTATCCGTGTCATATATGTATAATTGTGTGAATTTCGGTGTTGCACCATTTGATGGTAACAAACTTCCCATTAGATGGTAATTTTGCCCATGCAATCGGAAAACAGGAGGACCTCTGCCTTTATTTATGTCGGTGTCAATCTTGCCTTCCATCGATGTGAAACGAACATATTATTGTATGATCTGATATTTTCCTGGAAGTGCTTGCTCTTATTTCCATCTCCAAACAATAAATCTCCAAGAACAACAGGTGGATCTTTCATGGGAGGAAGTTGAATTATGCTGTGGGCACAACACAAAGAATATCTGGGTTTGGATTTGGGATAGGAGGTCAACCTTTCTTCAAACCAAAACACCGCATTACAAAATTCACATTTGTGTGTTGCATCTCCGATATCCCAATAGTCTACAAAAAATAAAAGAAACAGATATTACAAAAAAAAACTTAGGTGAAAATATATAACATTTAAAATTTCATCTTCAACTTTAATCCAGATCATAAATACCTTGTTCGTCAACTACGGATTTTCCAGTCGAGGAATAATGCGCGAAATCATTCTTACTGCCATCGACTATGGCGGTAACATTAGAAATGGGATCCATACACGTAGATTCCTCACATGTTAGATCAATTATTTTTGTCGAGTCTGAACCGACATTTGAAGACTCTCTTGTGCATTTCTTGTTTTTATTGTATGTTGAAATTCTTTTTGAAGACGATATCCCTGTAATTGTAAAACCATATTACTAAAATAAATACACCTCAAATGAGCACATCTAACTTTAAATATATAAATGATATAAAATAAGAACAAATTCTAGAAACTTAATATACCATTACTGATTCCAATAAATGCCGTTTTCGGTGTTGGATTAACAATGCTACTTGATGACCCTTACAATTCAAATTGTTTGGATACAGTTGTACCCGTCTTTAAAGATAGTAGACGATCTTCTGAGAAAACGAAACAACATTTATTACATTAATTTAAATAAACAAATTGCAAGAAATAATAAATAAAATATATTATAAATATATGTTTGGAAAATTTTTAAATATTAAAATTTAAAAATAACAAAAAATAAAATAAAAAAATCAAGAAAGTGGAACTTACCATCTGTAATTACAGAACTGGGTATGTAATCATCTGCATTAATATTTTGTCCAGAACAGCTTTGAAAATCATTTACTCTATATAATCTCGAAGACGACTGAACATCTATTCCTGGTGTCATTGAATGATATGTATTTGTGATGTTAATAAGCGAATGGTTTGAGAATTGTCTTTTAGGCCGATTTAGCAAAAAATCTTTTGTCGCATCCATGCTAGAGATCGGCAAATGTGAGCTTCTCATATTTTCTGCGTAGATAAAAACAAAATAACGTCAAAAAATAATTAAGGAGCACACAATAGCAATAAAACAAAATTCATATATATTTACATCTATATAAATGAAATTAAAATAAATAAAAATATTTTTTTGTATACTTTATTTTAAAGGAAAAATAATTTAAATCGATTATATATTTATATATTACCCAATATATTTATAAGTATTTTTACATATTCATTTTGGTACAAGTCATATCAAATCATTTTATTAACAATGAAAAAATAAATATAATTAATCATTTAAAAATTTATATTTTGGAAGCTAAATTTTATTTAAATACAATATTTTACATTAATAATTTAATCAAAATTTATTCCCAATAGGATAAATTATGGATATAAAAAAATAATAATTTATATATAAGACTAAAAATCTTATATTTATAATGTTTAAAACATAATAGTTTATTAATTACAACTATTATGATATGATTATGTATTTTTAAATAATAAGTAAAATCTATATATATATATATTAATTAAAATTAAATTACGTCTATGTTTTTTTAGTAATTTTATTTTAGTTTTGTATTATATTTAAAAAATTACAAATTAATCAAATAAGCATGAACAAACAATTTAAATTGGGCCACTTTTAAAATATCAAAAACATAAAAAAATATTGGACCAGGCCCATATCTTTTTAAACATATCAGATATTTTGGTGAGGCCCATTGATATAGAAAAATGTACCATTTTTTGATTAACAAAAACGAAAAAAAAATTAAAAAAACCATAGCCATCTGATTTCAGATCGGATGGCCACAAATACATATCATTTTGTTCTCTCTTAGAGAACTCTCTAGAAACGGGTACACATGTACCACCCACATCAACCTAATTAATTTATTAAAAAACAATAAATAACCCTGGCCATCCGATTTGATCCATACCACCCACCATACCCAGTCTCCCTGGCCCACGGTTTTGTCAATCTGTTCATCACTCTCTCATTCTTATCGAAAAACCTCTCTCTCTCTCTACTTGGTTTCTCTGTCATTTTCGAAACCCTAATCTATGATCCTCATTTCTCTCATTTTCGAACAGAATCAAAGTATACCCTAACCAAATAATCTCTTATTTCTCAGTCTTTTGGAAAAATGATGTTTCCATTTAAGGCTGGGGATTTTATACTGAGATTTTGGTGTGGCTGGGTTGATTTTATATCAGTTTTTGTTCATTTTTGGAGGTTTTCGAAAAGTAAAGCCAGTAAATGTCATCTTACAGATTTTTTCCGACTTTTCGTTAAGTTTTTTTTTGGTTCTGTAGAGGGGTTTTCGAAAATTTATTTTATAACCCATAGATCCGGTGGTTTCTTCATAGCCACTCGGATTTTATGGATTTACATAATTTTTTTTCAAACTTAAATAATTTTTATGATTTTCTTACGGATCTGTAAGTATTCTTTTAGATCCGTCTGTTATCCTTTTGTTTTTTATTTTCAAGATATGCGAACCACGAATGCCAAGGATCTGGACTTTTCAAGCATAGTCTATCGATTTTTTTGGATAATCGAGATTTTCGTTTTTTAAAACTGACTCATTCAAGAAAAGCGAAGGTTGTCGGTTGAATCGGTAAGTGTTTTTTGTTATTTTTCCGGTTTAATCATTTGTTATTTATATATAGATTTAATCCGAGGCTTTTATATTTTTTTAAATTTTTTCCTAAACAATTTCTGCTTTGTGTTTTTTTTCCACAAATAAAACTAAATTTTAAAATTTATTTAATATTTTTTCGTAAAAAATATAAATAATTAAATGTTTATAATTTGTATAAAGCTTAAATATAATCTGTTTTGTTTGAGTTTTCAGATATTTCCAGATCTGTTGAACACTAAATTTAACTTTTTTTTAAATAAAATATTCATTGTTAAAATTTCTATATTCGTATTTTATTTTATACACCTAATAAAAATGATTAAATCGGAAATTTTATTTACTTAAATCTTCATTTATATTTTCATTAGGGTACGTTAATAATTTTTTATACTGTTAGTAAGACTGAAAAATAAAAGTCAGAATACATCATTTTAGACAATATAGAAAGTCAGTTTTAAAAAATTACATTATATATATTTTTTGTTGAATTATCTAAGTTTTTTAATGACTTTTTTAAAAAACATTATTAAAATAATTTTATGACAAAATAAGTTCCTCAAAAATTATGGTATACAATATTTTTTAAGTTAGCATATAAATTAATGTAATTATAATTTTTAAATATTTCTGTTCTTCAATTATTCATACATAATATAATAAACAAAATTAATAAAAGAATTTATAAGCCAGACGCTGTTTTTTTTTAAGTAATTTATATATTTTAAGATCATAATTATCTAAATATCCGTTGACAAAACACTTTGAGATTAACAACAACTTGACCCTACTCTCAGAAAGTAGTGGAATCCTGTTGGAGAATCAATGCAATTTGAAACTCTATTTTTTTTCATTTATGCGATGTAAAATCTATGGGTTCAAAAATAAAATCAAGAGGGAGGCTGGTGCTAATGATCCGTCGTGTATGGAACATGGTTTTCACTCGCAGCAAAGAAAAAGATAAGTATTAATTTTTTTTTAGTTTTAAGTATCAATTTTCATTCACTATCTATTTGAACTATTCTGAATATGTTATTTCTTGTTTGCAGGTAATGAGGATCCTGTTATTGAGTGACCAAGCCAACAACTAAGGTAATAACATTATTTTCTTCTGAATCTGTTAGTTTTAAAACAAATTTTTTATAGATTATACGAACACATTCAGCTTTATATAGACTCATTTAGTATTTTTGAACATAAAATATAGATATGTGACTTGTAGCTTACATTTAGTGTATAAAAAAATAGAAAAAATTACAGAAATATGACAAACATCACAGCTAAATCATATACATATTAATGCTAGGGATTGCTATCAGAATGAAGCACTTAATCTAGTATACAAAAAAAAGTGAGTTGTGTAATTGAAAAACAATTGACAGTTAAAAATCATAATTATTTGTTCACCACATAAAAAAAATATATTGAATCAACTTACCTTTGTCATTTTCTGAGTTCCTGTTCCTCTTAGTCCCAATAACACATTGTCCTGTTAGCTTTCTCATCGTTAGGGCTTGGAGAATTACAGTATTTAATGTTGAACTGTGACATGTGTTAAAGTATTGGTTTTTTTTTTCTGCAAATTCGATTGACATGAATGAAATGGTTTATATAGACTGTTGATTATTAAATATGGAATGGTTTTGATATGTTAAAGAGTATTTTTCAATTTAGGTAAAGTTAATGACAACTATACATAACATGTGTATGATGGATATATTTTTATTTTTATATGTTTAAGATGCACAATTTCGATTAAATGTTTTATGAAAAGGGAATCTTATATTTGTTATATATCATGATAAAATAACTGTCCATAAATATATGATTACATGAAATATGTTTTGATACAATATGTCGATTTGAAATGACATTTATGGTATTTAATTATTATGAAATTGTATGTATTTGGCCCTTGATTTGTTAAGTTTGGAAACTTTATTAAGGAATATTTCTTAATAGTTGAAATATATCTTAATAAATATACAGGGATAGGATATATTATCTTATAGCCATTTAAATTTTGTGGTTAATTCATGTCTATTTTGTTTTTCTCTCATTACCCGATCTGAATTGCTAAAATTAAATTATTGATACATGTCTGTTTTTGTTTAAAATTGCCCATGATCTGAATTGCTAAAAATAAATTGTTCATTGTTTTTTATGGTATAATTGTTATCTATCTTGAACTTTGAGAAACAAAACCCTCTTGACCCTACTCCTAGAGAGTGGTGAAATCTGTAGGGTTCTCAAATGATGATTAATAATTATTATTTCGATTTTTTAAATGTCTGATTGTATGTTTTTCACCTGTAATGTGTAATTTAGATGATGGAATAAAATGAAAAAATATAATTCTGAAATGTTTTTAAAAGTTTCGAACATAATTTCTTCCACAACTACCTTAGAATTATAGAAATAAACTATAATGACAATAATTTATTTATATAAATTTAATTATGTAATATTTTATGCAAATCTTAAAATTTTTAATGTAATATTTTAATATTTATAAAACATTTAAAATATTTATAACATTCACCAATATTTAATTTGCATTGAAAAAGACTAAAAATTTGTTGGAATACTTGTAACTTTTTATTTAAGTGTGAATTATTATTATTATCTATATTTAATAAGAATGTACGAAAATAGGAAAATACTAAAAAATTCAACAACAAAATGATGTTGAATATTTATAAATTGCACTGAATTAACATAAAGTATAAACTCGAAGGCATTGAAACAGAACAACTGAAAATGTAATATTAATCAAATTCAGTAAAGTATCTCCTATACATCATAAATACCAAAATAAAAAACTGCCCGTAATTGGGAGTTTAAAGCCCAAAAAATCTTGTAGTCCAATCAAAAAAACACAACCCCCTAATTAACTAATCTTTTTCCTTCTTGATAACATTTTTCATCTTCATGTAAGTCGATGATGATGAAAATTGTTCATTCAATCTTCTCTTAGCCAAAGGGGAGACATCCGAAGAAACACGCTTGCCCAAAACCTTGCTGGGGGTGCTAACCTCATCTCCTGATGAGCTTTCCTCGATTAATTCCTAGATAGAAAAAATTAATATAAGATATTACGTAATAAAAACAATATAAAAAAATAAAGGATAGATTTTTACATTTTCGCGACGAAGCTCTTCTGCTTGTAGCTTTGAAAGAAAGTCTGATTCCTTTAACCAAAATTATCATATATCATAAATGAAAAACAAAATACGAATTAAAAACTTTAAAATACAAAAAAATACCTGACTCTCCAACGAAGTAGACCCGTATTTCCATACTAAATCTTGATCCGCCGTTAGCCTAACAACCGAAAACACCCCAGCATAATTGCGCAATTGCTCTTCCTTGATCTGCACCTTGAAAAGCATCATCTTGCCAATGAGTGCTTTCAAATCAGCCGACAATTCAACCGAAGGTCTACTACCATCATCCTTCTATACAAATTTTAACATAATTAGTAAATAGTAATGAGAGATAAAAATAACGAAAAACTGTAATTTGAAAAATGCCATTAAATAAAAGTACCTCCACAAATTCTTGCCTCAATTCAACACAAGACTTGCCTATCATTTGCTCCCACTCTCTATCCCAGCAAAGCAATGACGCACTTGCAGATTCATCAGCAACTTGCAGATGAATCATATATCTGTTCATAAATTTTTTTAAAAAGTAGAACACAATCTCATTTAACAATTTGAGATATTATTATTAAAAAATATTAAAAAATATATTTAATTAAACATATTTTACCGAATGCGCCCGGTTGGCTGCAAATGATCACACTTGATGCAATAAAGCTGGTCCAAGGTCGGATGAACTTTTTTCGTACATCTTGTGCATGATATGTACCACCATTCATCAGAAATGCCAATTATACGTGCACAAACCCAAAAGCTCCCCGACTTGAAGGATAAAAAAACAATAGAACGTTATATAATATATTTCCGAAAAAAAAATATTGAATAACAATATAATGGAAAATAAACAGTAATATTTACCACATCATTGGTATAGAGAAGTTCTAAAAGACTTCAATGAAAAGTTGGGAGCCTCTAGATCTTCCAAAATAGTAGTTGATCGTGGATTTGAGACATGGCTTATTGAAAAGCTTTGATTTTTCTCATTTAGAAGACTAAAAAAAACATTGTCAGGAAAAATATAATAAAATATTAAAAGAACTGGAAAATAAAGTAATTCTAATAACCTTCTCTTGAAAGTTTTAATTTCATCAATGGCTTCGTTGATAATCAGCTTGGTAATATAAAAGTTGTTTAACAGCTTAACTTGATCTGGACAGAAACAGAAAAAATAAAAAAAATAAATAATTAAATAAAAAATACTAATAACTTAGAATACATATTAATTTAATTAAAAAAATTTGGTAAATACCTTTAAACACTTTTGCCCGTCCCATCTGCAGAATGACAACAACCGGGTCCATAATATTTTTCTCCAACTGTGGCAGAATCTGATCCACATAATCTTCCCATAGCGTGCATGATAGGCGTCTATGACTGGAAATAAATAATTGTTATTTTTACTTATAAAATTAAAAACAAACCAAAAATTATATTAGTGAATTATTCTAAATCTTCCAAGGTTATCTCGATGAATCGTGGAACCCGCCCGTCTAGGTCTTTATTTTGAGCCGAGTGCATCGAAACCACTCTACCAATGACATCTACAAAAAAAAAGTTCAATTAAAACAAAATAAAACAATTAAAATATTTCTTAAAAAGTAACCGAATTGAACAAAATATTAATTACCTAGCAACATGGTATCATCAACCTTCTGTGGATCCATTAAATCAGCAAATTTTTTGAAATCAAACAGAAATCGAGGGAAAGTATGTTCAAACATTTCGAATACATGTGTTTTCCCATAAAATAAAATTTTATATTTTGTTGGAGTTGCTTTGTACTTATCAATCTCCTTTGTAAACAAAAAATCCTTAATGGCATATACATATCCCTCCTTCAAAAGATTTTTGAAATTGGCTATCTGAAATTTTCTTATTATTGCATGGATGCGATCACCCTGTAGAACAGTTCCAAAAAAAATAATTAGAGCTGGCTTTAAAGGAAAAAATTGACAATAAATTATTAGAAAAAAAACATACCACACTATCATGAAAAATGCACTCCAGCGTCATAATTTGGTTTTTATTCGAAAAACCAGGCTTTTCAAAAACTCGAATAAGCCTCAGCTTAAAAACCCACAACATTTGGCTATCGTTCAGATCACGAACCAGAGTAATGAATGGTGCCATTTCGAGCAGTACTTTCTTCTGATTATTCGCAGACAGAGAAATTGCAAAGAGCAAGAGCTGTAGCTTTTTAAATTCGTGTAATTTTTTTCCAATGTATTGTATTTATAGTGCTGCTAGAGCTATCTTATAAGGCAGTTTTCGAAAAAAAAATCGTGTTGGATATGTTTGCTTATATTAGATTGCTAGATTTTTACAAAAATATTAACATATTGCTGATTTCGAAAATAAGGTATGAGTAGAATAAAATCTTTTCTGATTCTATTAACTGAAAATTTCACAAACTGCTAAAGTAAAATCTTTTCTTCTAAAGTAATAAGAAAAAACGATTTTTAAATTAGGTGGGATTTTTTCTTCAGTTTTAGTATATCTAATTAATTGTTTCCCATAATTAAAAATAGGAAGAAAGATTATTCACAATGGTCAACTTACAGTTTAATACTGCTCGATCAATTGTAAGAATTTTGACCGAAAATAAACATTCACTAATAATAAGTATTAGCTGTAATTTATTAATTTACCCATAAGTAAGTTATTTGGTCAAATTTAACAAAAAAAAATCATTGAGCAGTCAACTTTAACAAAAAAAAAAGTTCTGGAAGCCCAATACAAAATCATGCAGTCAAGTTTTATAAAAAAAGCGATAATTTTTTTAGAAATAGGTGTTTAGGCGGGAAAACAGATTTAGAAAGGGGTTTGTTATTATAAATATATAGATACTACTATGAAAACTTCTTTTTCTTCTTTTTCATGTATTGTTTTCTTATAAAGCCTACTCTATTAAAGACGGACTTCAAATTGTAAATGTATAAGATATTTATGTTCACATGCATATTAATATAAATATAAAATACTCTTATAAATTAAAACAAGAATGTAAAATTAATAAATAATTTGTAGTTTGTAAAAATAAACATAAACATCACACATTAAATTCAACTTAGACCTAGGGGGTAAATGTTATATTGATAAGTTTATAGGATAAATGCTACATATAAATAAGTAGTTCGTGGAGAGTACTGTATTTTATCCTAGAAATTAATTCAATCAAGGGAGTTACAATTAATGAATCTTTGAAAATTAAGATGTTTAGATTACAATAGTACGAATTACCATTAAGGAATTTTGCCTAAGAAACTCATAATACCGGAAATCATTTGGGCGTAAATTACAATTTTGGTTCTTTAACTATGGTGTTGTGGAAAAATTGGTCCTTCTTTTATACTATTTGGCAAAATCACAATGTATTAGCGGTGATAATTTGTGATACGATACGATGACAGAATTCGAACGTAACACGAATTTAGCAGGTATAGGTGCAATTCTTTCGGGTTAGTTTCGTGTCAGATACGATTCACACGGAAAGAAATATGCCAGGCCAGGTTGACCAGCTTGCTAGTCCGATTAACCTATTTAACCCTTTTAGTTATATAGTAGACATATTATTTTTATATTTTGTAATATTTTAGTTGGTTATGTGATGTTGGACAAATTTTTAACGCATGTTCTACTAATTTAAGTTATTTTATTTGTAATTTTAGTTTCTTATTTTTTTTTGTGTGTGTATTTTATTGTCAAGCAGGTTTTTCGCACTAATTGCACACTTGTTAAATTATAGAGGTATTTCGTGTCGTGTCGGGTTATCATGTAATTAAATTTGTCGTGTTCGGGCTGTGTGTATTGACACAAATAATTGAACTTGTTGTGATTGGGGTCGTGTAAACCATGTAATCTTCGTTAACTTTATTATTTCATTTAATATCTTGTTGTAATTTTATTTCTTGACTTTTCTTTTATTTTTTCCTTAAGGGCTTTTAGGTCATTTTGCTTCATAGCTCACGTGGTTTGTTAGCTCACCACTTTCATTTTGTTATAAGAGTTGGCTATATATACTCAGAACTGCGCTTGATTCTCAAGCAAGTAATATTATTTCTCTCTCACGAGCGATACAATGGCCTTGGTTTTTAGCTATTTCAATTCAAGTTTCATGGTATCCAGAGCCTAATTATTTTCCTTGTTATGGCACCACCGAGAGGAGCGCGGCTCTGCGTGGAATGTTCTCACTGACGGTGAGAACGTTGGCAACAATGGAACATGAGTGGTGTTTAACCTCACCGGTCAACAGTGGAGACCCATTTTTACCGACCAACTCCGATAATCCTGGCATGTCCCTGGTGACAAGTCCTCTTACAGATTAACAACTATCCCACTTGGCATCATGCGATGCTTATAGATTTAGGGACAAAATTAAAATTAGGATTCATTGATGGTAGAATTGAGATGCCTGCTAGAGATTCTACTGAGTATGATAATTGGAAAAAGGTACACTACATGGTCACGAATCGGATTTTGAATTCTCTTGGAAAGGATATTGTAGATGCTTTTATCTATGTTGATTCTCCGCTTATGAGCTTTGGAATGACCTAGTTGAACGATTTGGTGAATCGAATGGACCACTCTTGTATCAAATTCAAAAGGAAATCTCAAATTTAACTCGAGGATAATATGAGTGTTGTTGTTTACTTCACCAAACATAAGAAATTGTGGGATGAACATGCTAGCCTTGTGGAATCATTAAGCGGATCATGATCATGCGGATGGAGTCCCACACAAAACTGATTAAATTTCTTATGGGTCTGAATGATACATTTGATGTTGCTAGGATTCAAATTTTATTAATGGAACACTTACCCAATTTGAATAAGGCATACTCCATGCTCTTTAAAATAGAAAGACAGAGGAATGCTACCTGTTCTTTTCCTGAACCTGTTGAGGATTCAGCTTTACTGAGCAAAACTAATGGTCCTGAGAGGAATCCTATGCCCAGAAATAATGTTGGGCACACTGGTGGATTAGGGAGAGGCAGAGGATTTACCAGAAAAAGTAAAGAAGAAAGAGCCAAATTGCTTTGTGAACACTGTGGTGTTAATGGGCATGAAGTTAGTGAGTATTTCAAACTACATGGGTAGCCGGATTTGTTTAAACAACTGAAAGAACAAAGAAGATTGGGGATCAAGCCAGTTGCCAATCTAGCTGAAACTGATCAGGGGCATACTGGGAGGGCCACTAATGAGACTTCAGGAGAAAAGGGACCTCAACTAGGAGGAATTTCCACTTTGATTCAGCAAGAAATTGCCAAATATCTGACTCAACAGAAACTTGCAGACACTGGTAACATAAATCATGGGCCTACCTATCCTCACTTTGCTGAGTATGCAGGTACTTTTACTTTGGATGATACTCATTTTGCACTTACAGTTTGTGAAAATCAGGATAAAGGTTCTTGGATATTGGACACAAGTGCTAATAGACATATGTGCACCAATTCTTCTTTCATGTCTAACCTTAGGCCTGTAAACACTCACATTACTGTCCATCAACCAGATGGATCCATCAAAGTTGTCACACACTCTAGGGAAGTTCACTTAAGTGATTCCTTAGTTCTCACATATGTTCTCCTTGTTCCAAGCTTCAAATATAATTTGTTGTCAGTTTCTTATTTGATCCAAAAGTCTGATTTGAAATGTGTTTTCTATCCTTCTCATTGTTTAATCCAGGACCTGAAAGCTGATGATACAATTGCTATTGGGAAGGCCATTGGGAGGCTGTATATTCTTGTTACTGATTTCAGTCTGAAGCCAACCACTCACCCTTCCTTCACTTCTTTTACTACTGATAACTTTATAGACATTTGGCGTAAGCATTTAGGGCATGCTTCTTTATCCTTGTTAGAGCACATGCCATTCTTTAAATCTCTTTGTAATACTGAAGCAAAACAATCAGTGCAACAATGTGATGTTTGTCACATGGCTAAACAACACAGATTACCTTTTTCTTCTAGTGAATCCCATTCCATTGAATTGTTTGCTCTTGTGCACATTGATATTTGGGGACCATATAATACATCTTGTGTTACTAATATTCCTTATATGCTTATTGTTGTTGATGATTGTAGTAGAGCAGTTTGGATATATCTTATGCATCATAAAAGTCAAGTCCCTAAACTGC
Source organism: Rehmannia glutinosa (assembly GCA_016081115.2). Taxonomy (NCBI): domain Eukaryota; kingdom Viridiplantae; phylum Streptophyta; class Magnoliopsida; order Lamiales; family Orobanchaceae; genus Rehmannia; species Rehmannia glutinosa. The sequence continues at coordinate 53,771,860 of CM071932.1, forward strand.
TTGAAAATTTCATTCTTATAGTTAAAAATCAATTCCAGAAATCTGTCAAATGTTTCAGAAGTGACAATGGAACAAAATTCTTGAGTAACTCTTGCCAAGATCTTTTCCACTCACATGGTATTCTCCATCAAAAAAACTATGTTTTCACTCCCCAACAAAATGGAGTTGTTGAGAGAAAACATAGACATTTGCTTGACATAGGCGAGCCCTAATGTTTCATCGCACTTCCTTCTAGATTCTGGCCTTTTTCTCTTCTTACTGCAGCATACATTATTAACAAATTGCCTAATTCCACATTACAAATGAAATCACCGTATGAAGTCCTCTACTCCCACACACCTAACTACTCTCTTCTCAAGCCTTTTGGTTGTTTGGTTTACTCCACCAACACCCAGCCTCACATAGAAAAATTTGCCCCTAGAGGATACAAATGCATTTTTCTGGGATATGTCCCTGGCAAAAGGGATACAAATTATATAATTTGGATACTAAACAGTCCTAGTGTCCAGAGATGTTCTCTTCCATGAACACACTTTTCCTTTCCACAATCTAACTGAGTCTACATCCCCTACACATTTGCCACAGGTTGACATCTCTTCTGAGTCGTTTGATACTCCCTTGCACACTGCATCTCCTCCTAGCCTTGAACCAGAACCACCTCCTCCTATGCCTCTTTCTCCTTCTTCCCCAGACACTACTATTCTTCCCACTAGAACCAGTAATAGGATTCTTAGACCCCCTGGATGGGTTACAGACTATGTAACAAATAATGCAATGGCTCAATTGGTTGTACCTACAGCAATTGCTCCAAATCATCATACTTCAGGCCCATGTATTTCATACCCTGTTCAATCCTTCCCTTATTCTATTCCCTCTTTCTTTCATAACACTTATGTTTCTTTCCTAGCTAATCTTTCCACTGTCCAAGAACCCCACTCCTATTTTCATGCCTGTAAGGACCCTCATTGGGTAGCTGCAATGCAGCAATAATTGGATGCTCTTAAGCACAATGAGACTTGGGAGATGGTTAATTTACCCCCATGGAAGGATCTTATTGGGTGTAAATGGGTCTTTAAGGTGAAAATGAATACTCATGGGAGTGTGGATACGTACAAAGCCCACTTATTTGCCAAAGGTTACCACCAAGTACATGGCATTGACTATTGGGACTCTTTTTTTCCCCAGTAGCTAAAATGGTGAAAGTTAGATTGCTTATTGCCATAACTACCATCAGGAATTGGAGTTTACATCAGCTAGATATTAACAATGCATTCCTCCATGGGCATTCGAATGAGTCCATTTGCATACTACCACCATAAGGGTATGCTAAAGGAAACCTGGCCAAGTTTGTTTTTTTAAAGAAGAGCCTTTATGGATAGGAACAAGCTTCAAGGCAATGAAATACTGAGTTGTGTGACAAACTCACAAAATTTGGTCTGAAGCAATCACCTCATGATCCTTGCCTTTTTATAATGCATTCAGATTCTAATTTTTTTGGCTTTGTTGATCTATTGTGGATGATGTACTTGTTACAGGTTCTATTGAGTCATATATCATTGCTTTAAAGGCTTACATTCATCATTTGTTTACTATCAAGGATTTAGATTCTGCTAAATATTTTTTGGGAATGGAGATTGCCAGAGGTTTAGTTGGGACTTTCTTGAACCAGAGAAAATATATTCTTGATATTCTTGGGGATTTGGGCATGCTGAATTGTAAGCCTATAGTTACTCCTTTGCTACAGGGGATTAAACTTATTGGAGGAATGGGAGCTCCCCTGGCTGAGCCTGACCAATACAGAAGGCTGATAGGTAGGCTTTTATATCTCAATCTTACAAGGACTGATATCACTTACTCTGTTCAGCAGCTAAGTCAATTTGTCAACAATCCTCATTCTAGTCACTGGGATGCAACTCTTCACTTAGTCAAATACCTCAAGGGGTGTCCTTCCTTGGGCCTTTCTTATGCTTCCTCTAGTTCTTTGGCTCTCACAGCCTATAGTGATGAAAATTGGGGTTCATGCCTAGACACCAGAAAATCTATCACAGGGTATTGCATTCAGTTGGGTAGTTGTCATGTCTCCTGGAAATGCAAGAAACAGAACACCGTTTCAAAGTCTTCTGTTGTGGCTGAATACAGGGCCTTAAGCACCACTGTATGTGAGCTGCAGTGGCTTTGATATTTGTTTCATGATCTCTCTTTGCATCTCCACGTTCCTATTCCTCTCTTTTGTGATAATCAAGCAACATTGCACATCATTGCTAATCCTGTTTTTCACGAAAGAACCAAACATTTGGACATTGACTGTCACATTGTTCGCAACCAGTATAAGGATGGCTTCATTTTTCCTCAGAAAGTTCCCTCCCATCTGCAGCTAACTGATATTTTCACTAAGAGCTTGGGTTCCTCACATCATTCTACCATTATGTCCAAGCTAGGCATGCTTGACCTTCATTGCCTGCCTAGCTTGAGGGGGGATGTTAATTTTACTATTTCACTTAACACTGTTACATTTTTATTTCTTCAGCTTTTCTTTTATTTTTTCCTTAAGGGCTTTTAGGTCATTTCGCATCATAGCTCACTGTTACAAAGGCCTTGGTTTTGTAGCTATTTCAATTCAGTTTTCAAATACACTTGTCATAACAAGAACCGCGAATACGAGACATTACCTAATTGATACCCCTACTGTATATCACTAAAAATCTCTCTGTTTAATCCCCAATTCATTATTTCAAAGATGCCAAGAAAATGCAAAAAAATAGACATGCCAAAAATTAGGGTTTACATTGATGTAGTTGGTAGTAAAGGTTAGGGAAAATCCTCTCTCAAAAAAATAAAAAAAGGTTACGGAAAATCCTAATGTTGGATGAAAATCGCGAAAAGCTAAAACCTGTATTTTCGGTCGGATATTTTGAAAATTCCAAGTTTTTGCATCACGTGAAATACATGTGAGATTTTTCCCCGCAATTTTAATCCAAGAACATTTTAAAGTTACAGTGTGTTTTTGTCATACAATTTTAATGAGGACTAATTTTGCTACACTTCTATAATTATAGGACTAAAACTACAATTTACCCTTAATTTGGCAAAACGTACGGTCATAATCATAATTAGTGTTGAGCTGTAAAAAAATAGTAGATATAAAAAGACCAAGGAAGTAACCTACTCTTCTCCATACCGAATTTTATATTGCAAATTTTATTGCATCATCTTGTAACTATATTGCACTTGTAAAAGAAAAAAATATATTGCAAAGATAAATAGCCAACTGTAAAAGTTTATCTGTAAAATAGATACTAAGCGTCAATTATGATAAGAGGTAGTCTACTATTAGACAATCTAATGGTTAGACGGATTCAATTTAACGGCTATCCAACCCGCGAACCTAGAACATAACCCCAGCCTAGCCCGAGCGGCCCAACCCCAGTGACCCAGCGGAATAATGTCTAATACTTTTTTGGGGACATACTAATACTTTCAGTGAGACTGCAAATACTTTTTATTAGAAAAACTAATAATTTTTAGGGGAATTACTAAAAATCTTTAAGGGGAAAACTAATATTTTTTAGAGAAACTACTAATATTTTTGACGGGAAAAACTACTACTTTTCAGGGGCTACTATTAAATATTTTCAAATGAACTATTTACTAATACTTTCAAATGGACTACTAATACTTTTCAGATGTAAACCTAATAATTTTCAGTGCTCTCGTGATACTATCCTTGTCTGATATTACAAAACTAATACTTTTTTTTTTTGAGGGATACAAAACTAATACTTTCAAGTGAACTATGTACTAATATTTTTCATAAGGACTGCTAATACTAGTCCCTCGATATTATAAATAATCATTGCTAATATTACGAAAACACCATTGGACCGGTTTTGGAATCTGCTTAGCAAATCTTGATTTGTTATATCGTCTGATGCGAATTTTTGTCTTATGACAATGCAATAACATTTGCAACAGAAAATCGTATCCGATTTTCCAAATATATAATACAAAAGCCGCGAATCAAAGCCCTTGCTTCATAAAATTTCAAACACGCCTTATATCCCATTTAATTTGGTTGGTTCATGCTACCAGTTTCACCAAGTAAACTCCAATCCAACTAATCTCATCATGAAATAAGCTTTAGATTAAGCCTTGATCCAGCATGAAGGGCAACATAGACCAACATATATAGGGCCGCCCAAAGGTTTGTGCTAGGACTGTTCCCGGGAAGTGCAGATTATCGAAACCGAACTAATATCCGGATCAAAAAATATATGTACCGAAAATATCCGTTGACTTTTTTACTTTTCCACTCTCAACCTTCTCGAAAATATTTCTAGTACAATTCTAGAGATTTTCCGAAGAACTATACCGATCCATATCGAACTGCACTCCGAACCGAGGACCAAAGCTAGGAATAGGATCAAATGAGTTTAGAGTCCCCAGGTAAATCGTATGGACAAATCTGGATTGTTGATCTATTGTTTGGAAGGTCAAGATTTATCTTGGCCTTTTTTTTATGTAGGCATTTTTTTCTTGTATATAGGTTATTAGAGTAATATCACAATTAATTAGATAAGTCAAATGTTTTATTTTGGTAATTTATAACCCATGTTTAAAAGAAAATTCCTAAGTTTTAGGGAAACAACATATCTCCTTCCAAAAATGACGTCCACTTCACCACTCTTTTGACCCTCTTTTATTTTTCACAGATTTTACAAGGATTTCTTCTCCAAACTCTCGGCCACTTAACATATTTTTTGACCCTCTTTTATTTTTCAGAGTTCCCCCAAAACCGAAACCTGTTGGACACCTCTCCTTCTCTGTTGTTTCAAAGGTTCACCAAAATTCTTTCAAAGGTTTTCAGAGGTCATCGTAGATTGAAAGAGTCCGAAGGGTTCCCAAAAATTCCTCATTGGCGGTTCGAAAGGTATCCCAAAGGGTTCAAAAGATTCCCCAAAGTTCATTCCCTTTGCTTTCAAAGGTATTTTCTCCCTTGTTCTCCCCTTTTATGTTTTCATTATCGATTTCATAGTTTGAATTGATTTCTCCCAAAATTCAGAGGTGTTTCTGCTTTAATTTGTTTTAATTTTTAACCTAGTTTTTGATTGATTTTCAAACTCTTAGTTTTTCATCGAATTTTCATTTTTCCACTAAGGTTTTCTGTAATTTTTATTTAATTTACGAAATTGTGGGTTAAAAACAATTCCTTAAAAACTGACATGGTTATTTCTTTTCTGGTTTTTTCGTTTTTGTGATTAATTTTGTTTTCTTCTGTGTTCTTGATGTGGAAGTTTTGTTGTGGTTAATTAGCTCAAATTCGGGGGTGTTTTTGTAATCATCCGAAAACTTAATTCGCTACAAATCAGTCTAGGCAAAACATGGGAATTTAAGAGTTGTGTGAAGGTGTAGTTTCACTCTTTGTTGTATTACTGTATTCGAATGTGATGTAGAAATAATTTTCATAAGAGAAGAGTTTTAAGGTGCAGCTTATTAGCTAACAACCTAACACTATTGATCATATGTAATATATTGTTTGGGCGAGAAATTTATCCCACCGAGAAAACCTGATCTCCAATGTTCGTTCCGCCTTAATGCCTGCAAAACACTAGTGAGAAGGGGGCCGGAGGGTTTTTCCAGCGTACAATCTCCGACGCTAACACATGGACTTAGGTTAATTATTCATTTTGGGTCGCACACCTCCCAAATTATATTGATCCTATTTAATATGGAAAATCTAGCCCATATCAATTAGTCCCCCCACTCTTGTAGTTTATAATATCATGAACTATAAGAGTAGAGTCATTCTCATCTTTGCCGAATCTTGACCTATCTCGATTGTAGTTCCTAACATCGAATGGTTGGTTAATAAGCAATCATATGCCATCAAATTTGTCAAGTCACGGCACGCCATAAATGAATCAAGGGCATCCACCCATCATGTTTGAAGATTGGCCCGAGCCGAGCACTTCGTCCGTCAAGGGCGTACCGCCGTATAATGAATCAAGGCATTTGTCCAATGTTTGAAGGTCGGCTCGAGCTGAGTACTTCTCGTCAGGGGCATCCGCCAATCAAAGTTGATCTGGTCCAGCTCGGAAGCTGTTCAAACCAGGAAATGGCTCGTCTAGCCCAACTTTGAAGCCGTTCAAATCAGACGAGTTCGGAATAGTCCCATCGCCCGTAAATAAGTTTATCTGGCCCAGCTTGAAAGCTGTTCAAATCAGTAAATGGCTCGTCTGGCCCAGCTTCGAAGCAGTTCAAACCAGATAAGTCCTTCAAGAAATCCATGCCAAAATTAGGCTAATAAACCTAGAAATCCATATGGTGTTAACAAATGACATCTGCTTAAAATCAATAAGTCCTTCAAGAAATCCATAGGATTATAAATATCGATCGTGTTCATCAATTTGTAAAGAAATCCCCTTCATCTCCATAAGCTCATAAATAGTGTCTGCTTAGAATAGACTCAAGAAATCCAAATTATATCAAATTAATAAGTGGGATTTACTTCAATCATTAATGTGTCAAGAAATCTAACTCGATCAATGAGCTCATCCATAAATTCACTTCATCTCCAATATGCTCATAGATTATGGTTGCCTATAAATATATATATTAGTCAAGAAATCCAACCCTTCGTCTGTAGGCAAATGAATAATAAGATGTTATTCAAGAATTGGGTCTATGTTGCTTGCTCCTTGTAAGAAACCTGACACATAAATAATTGGCTCATCAATAATAGCAAGCTCTTCAAGAAAACTATCTTGTGAGACTCTCTTCTTAAGAAATCCATCATAAACGTTTTGATAGTAGTGCTCATAATCAACTGATTATTCAAACAAAATCTAACCTAATATTTGCATATAATAACTTTGCTCAGATATTTAATTTATCAAGCAATTAAATCCAGGTCAGTATTTTATAATCAAGTCTGCAAGCAATAAATGAATTAGCAAACTAAAGGATATGATGCATCAATCTAATAATATCCTACGTAATACACCTCACGTAGTTTCACAAATGATTTCATTCTTACTAGGTGAAAATGATTTCAACAAAGTTTGCATTAATATTCGGACCTCCAGGAAGGTGATATCATTAGTTATGCAAAAACTTAACAATTAAGTGAAATTAACACGCTCACATCCACAATCAACTATTGATCAACACCATAAATATTCATTTGTCCAATAAAATTGACTTATTATCATGATTTATCTTATTTTCACGTAAAACTTAACAGCCATTGTGTCACCTTCATAAATCATGACAACTTAATTACACGAAAATAATCAAAGTGTTTCTTGATTCTCTTATAACAACTATTGGCACGCTCGAATTCCATTATAAGCACCAAAATACAAGCACCAAATACGGAAAGATCAATAGAATGGGGCGAATACTTATCTTGCATTTAATTTGTCAATTATCGTTGTGGAAGCTCGCAGTCTATCGAATTGGTATAGATGTTACCTTCATAGTTAGCCTCCTTAGAGACCAACATTGCCTCCTGATAAGAGCAATAATAATGGTCGAAGCATAGGCCATTACTTATAGTATCACATTCATATAGTCTCAAATGTCTTCTCCGTGCGCTTCTCTAGAACCGAGATAAATATATTCTTGAAACTGAGGTACACCACATAGCTTCAAGTATTTGTTGTCATAAACAATCATTAATAATGAAATCATAAAAGAAATTTTATAATACATTGTCAAGAATTCCACAATCAATGGATAACTCAATCGGTTAAGTTCAAAATCTGACAGTGGAGCTCCTCCTTTTTCTATGCAAGCTTATGATCAATTACAAAGGGATATAATTAAATCAACATAGCAATTCTGACATGTTGTTGCTTTCTATATGTTTTCATTTCAACTATTATATTCTTACTCAAAATTCTTTGTTATTAGTGACTCCATATCTCAACAATGGTGATTTAATATCACTGCAATTCGACTTTGATTTCATCATGTATAACCAAACACATTCACTACAAAAAAAAGGTTATTTAGTGACACATTCTTAGTAGCAGTTGGACTAAACCACTGTGAAATACGAATCTAGTGGCGGTTTGTGTAACCGCAGCTAATTAAGTGGAAAAAGTGGATATTGCGGCGATTCTTAGCGGTGTTATTTAACTGCTACTTAAAAATCACTTTTTTGCTTAAGTTTAAAATTTTTATCTAAAAAGTTATAAAATAATAATTAGAATTAGAAAAAAAGGGTTAATGATTTAGAAACCAGAAACATTAGCTGGTAGCAACCCGTGTTCTCTCTCACAAATCGGTGGGTCTTCTCTTCTCTCTCCGTCTCTCGCTCTCGCCGTCGTTCATCCCTCCCGCCGCCGCCATTGGTGACCAGTGTTCTACCGTCCTATGTGAGGCGCTTGTGAGAGGAAAGTCCTTATTTCAAACCCTAAGCACTTACAGGTATCTTATATTGAGTAAAAGAAAAAGATTAGATGTAATTTTCTACCTGAGGCTTTGATTCACTACCTTTAACCTTCAAATCTAATTATTTTGAAAAAGCAAACGCCTCGTGATTACATTTGCAGTATACGTAGCCACTGAGGTTCACATTCAATATTATTCAAACATGCATCTCTATATTTATGATTTCTTCAGTACATATCTAATTATTTCCTTTAAATTATGTCATTGTTTGTCTTTAATTTCTGTTTGTATTTCTTGCAAATTACTTAAAGCAAAGCAAGTTTTGCAAATCCTTTTATACCTATGTTGTTTATACAGGAAATATTGGAATATAGATAGAATAGCTACGAGGCAGCAAAACAGGAAAAGACGTGTCTCTTCCAACTATAGACCTACATATAAATATATGTTTATATATTTTCTTTTCTTTTTTCTTGATTGTTGTCATAATTAATGAGTAAATATGAAACAGGATGCTAGATCTATTGGATGAAGAAAAATACTGCTAATGCTGGATGAATAAACATCTTTCATTTGAGGTATAAGCTTATTTCCTGATAATATATACTAATCTATCTTGATTTGGAAACTAAGGCACACATGAACTATATAATGTGTTGAATAATTTTTGAGAAGGGATGTTAGTGTTTGTCCCTTTTTTTATATGTATGTTCAACTACTTCATGTGAGTTTTATAACTTAATATGGTAGGTATTCTCACTCTCTCTCTCTCTCTCTCTCTCTCTCTTGTGTTTTTTATGATCTAATTGTGGTGTCTTGCAGATATGTTACATTGGTGCCATGGTTATATTGAATATTTTGTGTTTTATCTTTTTAGCTATTTCTGAAATTGCAATTTGGGATTGAGCTAGGTGTTAGGCTAGATACTTTCTGGATTATTTCACTGGTAGATAAGGTTTAGTTCGTTGGGTTAAGATTTAGCTAATGAATTTTAGCAATTAGAAGAACTTGATTTCCAAATATATGGGATGGAATAAATGAAGTGCAACGACTGATGAAGCTTTTGAGGCTATTGACATGTGAAAATTTGTTCTTAGTTCTTACATAGTAGCATTTTTGGAAATGAAGCTCCTAATCACTTTTGGTTATAACTCACGATCTACTACAAAACTACTATTTTTTTTTTCTTTGATTGGAGTTGCATGATAACCAGTTCTGTTTCAAACCATCTCACTTTACCAGGAGAACAGAGTTTTGTCCTTAACTTGTTAAAAGAGTTATTTAATGTTATATCATTTCTTACATAATTGGTTAAAAGACCCCTACTACAATACTACTTATTTTTCTTTTAATGTTTTCTTAGGCAAATCAACAGCCAATTTGGATGCAATGGTCCCTGGGAAGCTGCTTTATTTGCTTTTCCATGACAGCTTTGTTGAGTACCTGAGGTTATATACTGATCTTGCTTTCTTCTGGCCAGCATTTTTTTCCTTCTCTCTCCTAGAGAAAGGCTTAAAATTTTTGTCCTAAGGAGTAAGGAGCTGAATATTAAATTCTTCTATAGATATTTATTTCTTACATAACTTTCACTATATGACTATCTCAGTTTCTGTTTAGTTTTAACATGAATGAAGATTGCAAATGTCCTAATATATTTTACTTATAAAGGGAATTGTGTGCCTTTCAAGCATTTTTAGTTTCAAATCTTTTCCAATACTAGGCTTATAGAGTTATATGGTAATTATCATATTGTGATCATTACATATTGTCTTGCCTTATCATTTCTCATGTTGTTTCATTGTAGAAAGAAAGATGCCATGGAGGGGAAAAAGCCAAGTAGACCAACATTGACTGCATAATCTGGTAAACTATTAAATATCGATATTAAATATTTTTATGTGATATATGCGGTTTTTCATCTGCAGTGATTAGTAGATTTGTTTGAGTTAGGGGCAATCATTCGTGTTGTGGTTGTTATCTCTGCTCGACTGTCGCATCGATTAATTTTTTGGTTGCAAACTTATATATCCTCGGTATTCAGGTACATACGTAGAGTTAGCAACCACCATTTGTGATTGTGAAAACAACAGGTTGTACACAAATAACCCTTAGACAAAATTTTATCATTTTGATTTTTAAAGAAATCCTAGTTTGCCTATATAATATTTGATCTGTAGATACGATGACTGTAAAGCAACTATCATTTTTTATCCCTGATATGGTGATGTGAGATTACTACATGTTTCCCAAATTTAAGCTGCAGAGATAGATAATTTCTTCCATATCTTTCTATAGAGCTAACCCGCCTCCAAAAGTATGCTTTTATGTCAGAACTCTAGATGTAACTTATGATGAATTTTGTTATAGCAGGCTATGGCAGGAATCATCGTCCAAATGTATTTTGTATCGCATATAGATTCAGTAAGATAAACAACTTCTCAATTGTCATACCTCCTGGGAATTGTCATGAATCATATAGAAATTTTCAATTTTTAACTCAACGTGCCTATTGTTGCGATCATGACTTTTATGCCTTTTCTTTTGTTTCTCTTTGTGGTTGTATTTCTAGCACAGAACTATGTTGCATGGTTTGACGGCTGATGAAATCCCTGTTCCTTTTTTCTTTTAACATGTTTGATGTGGACTATATCTCAACTCATACCAATAAGAATTACAAATGCCTTTTGCTAAGACTCACCTATTCAATATTTTGATGAGTTTTCTTTTTATTGATTAGTTTGATGGTTAGTTTCTTACTAATAATTAACTATAGTGTAAGGGAATTCAAGAAGTGGTAATAAAGCTTCACCGGGGAACTGGAAACAATATTTGTCCTTCAGCCATGATGTAAAGGGCATTCTCCTTCTTCATGTTTTTGTAATGTGCTTATGAATTTTGATTTTATACATGTATTATCTTTCTTATAAGAAACGTGTAGTTTTGTAGGAGATTTTTATTAATTGTAATGTTATGTTTGATTTTGATAATTTTGAATGATATTAATGCATGAGTATGATTTATAATTAATTTCAAAGATGAAAGTGCATACAGGATGTTGGTCTAGTAGCATTTGACATACATATTAGTGGTGGACGGTGGTTCATAATTGGCACTACTAATAAATTTATTATTATTTTTTTTAAAATATCAATTTTAGTGGCGGTTCTTAAAACCGCTACTGTTAGTAAATATATAATTTTTTTAAAATTTTAGTGGCAGTTTCCAAACCGCCACTATTAATAAATATTTGCATTTAAAAATTAATTGTGGCGGTTACAAACCATCACTGCATTTTTGGGCGAATAAACTTGCGGCGGTTTGCGAGTGCCGCTAAATAAACCGCCGGTAAATCACTCGCGACACAATTTCCAGCGGTTGAAGAAAACCGCCACAAAATCACTCGCGACATGCGTATAGCCGGCGGTTATATAAGTGTTGTGAAATGCCTTGGCGGCGGTTTATAACCGCCGCGAAATAAAATTAAACCGCCGCTAAACACTCTTTTTCTTGTAGTGATTATTTATATCCAAATCTAATGCGACGAGATTAAAAGGTAAAGTTCATCAATGCAATCACTTCATATCCAAACAGATAAACTCAAACATCTAGACTCAAGATTGTAATGATAAACTCAAAATAGTTGTCTCATTTTCTTGTTCTTGCTTCCTTAAAAATGCCAATTCTACTATCTCATCTCCTTCTCAATAGCAAATATCCATTCAGAGGAAGAATTGTTTTCTAAACCTGCCATACAAACTTCTTATCCCAAGACACCAATGAAATTCTATTTTTTCTTAATGCATAGCAGAAAAACCCCATGATTGCATCTCAATCCTAACTTCTGGGCAACACAAAAACTTGATCACAAGACATACATATGTGGCTGGTTTAATCCTATTCAAATAAATAAGAAACAGAACACTATTTCTGACATTAACACAAAATAATCCATTTTAACTTTTTGCGCTCCATTGTTATTCAATAGTCAATGGGCTTTTCAATTGAACACCGATTTGGGCTTTCAATTAAATACTGATTCTTTACCATCTAAACATGATTGATTGGAATTTCATCACCAAATTTCTCGAAAGCAATTCACTACAGGGGTTCTTCAAGAGACATCAGGCAATTCGAACGAAGATTATTGAGAAATTCTAATTAGATTACCACAAAAGGGAATTAAATAAAATAATATATGCTCAAGCTAAACTCAAATGGGTACAATTTACCGCATGCGATAGGCAATCGCCTCTCTCGAATGTTTCCTCACATCTCAACTCATTTGTTTCCCACAGATGGCGTCAATTGTTGGGCTGAGAAATTTACTACATCGAGAAAACCCAATCTCCAATGTTCGTTCCGCCTTAATGCCTGCAAAACAATAGTGAGAAGGGGGTCGGAGGGTTTTTTCGGCGTACCATCTCCGACGCTTAAGTCAGGATCGCTCTAGAGAGAGAATATATGTAAAATAGAACAATATATCAAATGTGTGTATTGCAATTCTAACATGAGGCATCCTTTTTGTGAGCTATTTATAGGTTGGCAATTAGGGTTGCATGTTTACCAAGCCAAGCTGAAACCCTAGCTAACACATGGGCTTAGTTAATTATTCATTTTGGGCCGCATACCTCCCAAATTATATTGATCCTAGGGATAAGGACACAACCACCCAACTTTTTTAGACAAAAGACAGAAAATTACGCTTTCCGGTGATTTTTGGACAAAATTACGCTTTTCCCCTTTTTTTGGACAAAAATACGCTCCTGCCAAAATTCTCGGACTTTTTTACGTTGTTGTTTCTTTGTTGTTTCAAATATGTTTTGTTGTTTCTTTGTTGTTTCAAACATGTTTCTTCTAATCAAATTTCAGTGAATAATAAATTTTGCCCCCATTAAATAATCCATTTTATACTTGAAATCTTATAAAAAAAACAATAACTATACACATAAAACAACACATATTAAAACCAATAAATTTGAAAATTAATATAGAAACATCATGAGTAAAAAAATAAAATTCAATTTTTGATCCAATGCATGAAAACATAAAACACATAGAAACAATATAGAAACAAACCAGAAACAATATAGAAAATACCATATGAGCGAAAATAGCTTAAAGATAGGTACAAATTGTATTTAAACATCGAAAACTACGTGGAAACGATGAATAAAAATAAGAACAATATTAAAAACGGTATGTAAACAACCTAGAAACAACGTAAAAATATTAAAAATACCACATGAATAAAAAGAGCCTAAAAGTAGGTAAAAATTGTATCTACACATTGAAAACTACATGAAAACAACAAAAGAATTATTCGAACAACATTAAAAATATTATAGAACAACACAGAAACAATGGAAACAATGTACAAAACAATACATGAACAAAAATTAGCATAAAAAATAGGTAAAAGTTATTTTGAAACATCGAAACAACTAAGAAACAACAATGAAATAAATTTAAACAACATCGAAACAATATATATAACATATAAAAGAATACAAGAACAAGAAAAAACGAAAAAAATGTAAAAATAATCAAAAAATAAGCTGGAGCGTAAAAAAGGAAAAATTAGGTATAAAAGTGATAAAAGCGTATTTTTGGTATTTTTTCTCAAAAGAGAGGGTATATGGTAGAATTTTCTCTTGATCCTATTTAATATGACACATCTAGCCCGTATCATATCTCTTTGATCTTATATTTTGTTTCAATTTGTGTTTTAGGTGATTAATTAGCTGCAAACTTGAGAACAATCATATAATCCAGTTTCAGTTTTGTGTGTCATATTATATTTGAGTTTAAACATGCACATCAATGGTACGATATAATCTACTCTCAGATATATAAATTGAGGTTTGTAGCCATTGTTTCAACACACAAAAAAAATATTTTAGTGTTGATTTGGTGTATATATTATCTTGATAATTTTTGGATTATTTATTGCTTTAATAGAACTGTTTTTTGCTTCAATAGTTCATCTCTATTGCTTTGTTTCACAAAAGAGTTAATTTTAATTGTTTGTGTTTGGAGCATGTGCTTAATCATTGTTGTATTTTCTCAATTTTATATGGATTGCTTAGATGAAGTTGGATTGGCTTCTCAGCAATGGAATTATGCTATGATGGTACATGATTTTTGATTTCATGGTATATTTTGATATTTTGTGTGTTCTTAAATTTTTTTTCTGGTTTTTCAGGTGTTTTTAAAAGTGTTAATTGGAATGACGAAATGTAGTAGGAAAATTAAGGTTGTGTCCAGTAGTGAGGAACACGAGGGGAGATCACAGTGATTTGGAAGGGGGGAAGGTGTTTTTATTGTACACAAATATCGGTCCTTTAGCAGTATATTAAGTTGTGAATGCTTCCTTACTAATACATTTATGCTTTTATAGTACATTTTTTTTGTTTTCATGGTACATAGTATATGCTTTACTTTTTTTGGAATAGTTATTGCTTTAGTAGTACTCTGTTTATGCTTCAATATGTCATCTTTCTTGCTTTAGTATTTTATGAAGTTAGGAGCTTCCTTATTAATAGATGTATGCTTTTATAGTACCTTTTTTTTGCTTTCACGGTACATAGTATATGTTTTTGCTATTTTGGAATAGTTATTGCTTCAGTAGTACTTGTTAGGAATTTTATTGTTTAGATTTTGATGAATGCCATGTAAAACTTAGAATAGAGAGTTGGCTCCCCAATTCTTGTTGTAAATTGTATTGTAACAATTAGAGTGCCAAGGCGAGTTAAGTCGCCCTACGCCCTAACATGCAAGAAGACAATCAAGACTTGAAGGAAAACTCACGTGAGAGACAATTGAGTACGGCAAAAAGAAGCAGACAGAACTCGATCAAGAAGAAGCGGTGAGATGCAACTGAGTGGAACATCGATCAAGTCAACTCAAGAGAAGCCAAGTCTCAAGTCAAGTGACGAAAGAGTCATCCATGATTGGAAGTGACTCTAAGTCACCGGAAAGCAAGGAAATGCGGTCAAGTCGAGATAATCGAAAAGAACCGTTGCCGAAATCAAGAGATTTACTTAAACAAGTAATATCTCCATACCACCTTTCTCGGAGTGCTCGGTCCCGAGCGTGCAAATGGAATGAACCAATGGGAAGCACTACACCGTGTCGAACTACGAAAAGGTGAAAGAACAATTCATACGAGGAAATGGCAATTCCAAGAACTCGCAAGCCAACGATCGCAAAGTGACTTTCAAAAATAAGCCTATCTCTTCAACGGGCAAATTTTTGAAAGTTCACTATAAAAGGCCGAGGAGTTTGTTTGAGATGAAGGATGAATGACACACACGTGAGATATACAAGCTTATCAAAAACTCGAAACATTCTCAATCCTCAAGCTTTACATTTGAAGTACATCAATCCAACACTTACCTTGAAGGAAAGAGAACTTCAATCGCCTGAAGAGGAAAATACTGAAAACAAGGGGTCTACATTCCGGGAAGGATTGTAGAAAGGTTCAAGGCTGAACCAAGTCTTAAGCTTTTGGAGGGCTTCGTGATCAAATCCAAAGTGCTTGAGCAAGTGAGTAGTAGCAAGACAAACGCCTGTGAAGAAGGCGAGTCGTACGAGAAGCCACCGAGTGATCAAGGCGTCTCGGGGGCGAGTCCCAAAGGATCAAGTCGGCTTGTTGTGATCAAGACTTGTATCGGACTGTTACCACTTTGTAAACCGATCATTACCTAGTGGATTCCTCCGGGGAATTGGAGAAGAGAGGAGTAGAAGAATTACCCCATCTTGAACCTCTATAAAAATTTTATTGTGTCATTTACATTTCAAAGATTTAAATCCTCGCACTTTTAACTCGCTTATATCTCACGATAAATTTGCTATCCATTTGATAATTTATAAGTACTAAATCAAGTCAGAAAACTTTCTTAATCAAACTTAAGGGTGTTAAGTCTTCCAAAAAACAAAACCACGGTTGAGTCAAATTATAGCCAACAAAATTTGAGTTACTCCATTAATGGCTCAATTTGAGTGCATTTAAGAGATTAACTCTCTTGAGTGACTAATTCGATTGTCCATCAAGGACACAAATGTAGAACTCAGAGATTTAAAAAGACTAAATCGAAAATTTGGTAAGGTTTATTCAACCCCCCTTCTAAACCTTACACTTACACCCCTTGGGACCTACAAGTGGTATCGGAGCGATTGGTTCATTGAACCCTCCGCAGTTCTTGAACTAGATCTCCAAACTTTTCAAAGTCTGCTTTAGTACTTAATCTTTCAAAACTCTTTTCTATCATTAAAAGTTACTATCATGGAAGTAAATCTAACACGCATTCCTATGTTCACTATTGAAGAATTTGATGATTGGAAAATTCGTATGCGAGCTCATCTATCGGATTACATGATGAGATGTGGATAGTGATAGAAGATGGGCCTCTGCAAATATTAAAGGTGAACACAAACATGCGAAGAGTTGCGGTGAAGGAGAAGAAGATGTTGCACTCGGACGGTCATGGTTGAAAAACCAAGAACCGAGTGGACAAATGATGACGAGAAAAAGGTACAACCTGGACAATGTAGCCAAGGACATCCTGTACAAAACCTTGGACAAAGCCATGTTCAATAAAGTCAAATCTTGCAAAACGGCTAAGGAAATGGGACAAGTGACATTGATTTGTGAAGGCTCGAGCAAATCAAAGAAAACAAACTATCGGTGGTCAGACAAAAATTTGAGAACTTCAAAATGATCTCGGGAAAAACCTGGATCAACTGGATGCTCGTTCACGAAATCACAAATGAGCTATCTCGCACTTGGAAAGGAATATACACGAAGGAAATGTGTATGAAAATCCTAAAAAGTCTTCCAACTGAATGGGAAATGAAGGTCATGGCACCGAGACATTCCATGGACCTATCAAAGACATCCAACCATGAGTTATTCTCGGACCTCAAAGCCTATGAGTTTGAGCCGAGAAGAAAAGACCAGGAAGAGACAATTTGTACCCCAAAACAAATTTGCTCTCTAATTGTTAAGGATGGGAAGAGAGCCGAGGTCAAAGAAGTCATTGACCCGAAGAAATAGCCCGATGGTTAAAAGATTCAACAAGTTCTTTAATAAAAACTACAAGAGAGGAAAGGGTGAATCTTCCGGGAAGACACTCGGCTCCCTCAAAATCAAGGGAAGACAGCCAACCAAGAGAACAGATCATCAAAAAGTTGAATATCAAAGGGTGACAACTCAAGAATGGAAAGAGTGATCAAAAGGCTGAATATCTATGTTGGAACTGTAGACAACCAGTCACTATGCCATTGATTTGCTCATATCCTGTAGTCGGCAAATCGAGAGATGAAGAAGAAAGAAAAGTCTTGAGAGAAAGAAGACAAGAAAAGAAAAAGGCAATGATGGCTACAGAGATCTTTGAGACAACCAAGTCAAGAGAGACAATGACTCGAGAGAGTAGTGAAGCGACTACTCAAGTGACTCAAGAAGAAGCACCGATCCGCTTGATGGCCAAAGAACAAGATCAAGAAGATGAGGTACAATCTAACTCAACAAGCTCGGACACTAGTGATAGTGATGACACACACACACTTCATCACCTGAGATCTTTATGATTCATTAGGCAAAATGATGAAAGATTTTGAGCACATTAAATCCTCACACACACTATTGAATGAGGAAAACAAACTACTCAAAAGTCAAAACTCACAAATGACCAAGGAGCCGAGTACTCTAAGTCAAATAGTCATTGAAAATAAAAGCTTAAAGGTGAAAATGCTAAATTAATAGCGAAATTGCTTTGCTATAGAAAAGAGGAGAATGACCTCAAGAATGTTATTGCCTCATTCACTAAGGCATCTAAATCATTGGATGATCTTATTATGAGTCAAAAAGAATGTGGAGACAAGACAGGCTTAGGATTCAATTCCTCTACGCTATGTCAAACCTCAAAAGTAATTTTGGAAAAAGGATCTTCAAGTCATGAAGAATCTGAAAGATCCAAAACTCTAAATGTTGCACACACATTCACTCCAAAGCACAATACTAAGCAAACCGGCCTTGGTTACAAAGGAAAAGGAAAACGACCGATTTGAGAGTCTTTGAAAGGGCAGTGAGAAGAGATTCACCAGTCCTCAAATGAGACTCAAACGAAAATACTGTAAAAAGAAGAAGCAGAGCTACCATAAATCCCAGAAAACTCATAAAAGAAATACATATGATGGGAATGGTAGAAAATATCCAAGCCAAGCTGATTGGAATAATGTGAACTATCGGCATAGACTTATGGAATATAAGCCCAAATGGCAAAGGCCTAGAACTCAACACGGCCATTCCAAAAGTATAAGAGCTTTCATCAAAGACACATATGCACCTAGGCACTACACTCAAAGACACCACAATTACCCAAGAAAGGAAATTGCTAAAACACATATGCAGCATACGACAAAAGAGACAATTTGTATGAACCTAGAATCCCCAAGCAATTTGCCAGGATTAATTATGATTATGGCACGATAGATGGCAACCTCTTAGAGTCAAATCATTTGGCTATAGGTTGGTTGGATCATCTTATAATTCTAACCCCTCGGGACCCGCAAGCATGGGTACCTAAAACTTAATTTCCTTGATTGCGGTTCAAGGAATAGTGAGTGCCAAGGAACCTGGTACATGGATAGTGGTACATTCCGGACATATGACAGAAATAAGAGAAATCATCAAAATTCAAGGAAGTCAAAGGAGCAAAAGTCATATTTGGAGGAAATGAAGCTCCTGGTGAAATAAGAGGCATTGGATCCATCAAAAGGAATGGTTTAGAAATCACGGATGTTGCATATGTTGAAGGACTAAACTTCAATTTACTAAGCATCATCAACTCGTGACAAGGGCTACAATGTTGGATTCAACATGGGCATATGCCAAATCAAAGATCTTGAATCAAATGAAGTGGTCTTTGCAAGGATGTAGACGAAAAAATATGTATGTAGTAGATTGGTCAACTCGCAACACCTAGCACTGTCTACTTGCAAAACACAAAATCAAGTTGGTGTGGCACAAAAAGTCGAGTCATCCGAATTTCAAAACGATCAACAAACTGGCAAGAAGTCATCTTGTGGAAGGACTTCCGGACTCAATATACAAAAAGGAGAGTATATGTGATGCATGTCAGAAGGGAAAGCAAATTAAGTCGTCATTCAAAGAAAAGACATGCCCATCCTCAACAAGAATATTGCATCTACTCCATATGGATCTATTTGGTCCAATGGAACCGGCCAAAGATAAATGGAAAGAAATACACCTTGGTGGTAGTAGAGATGACTACTCAAGATATACATGGACAATTTTCATGTGTAAGAAGAAAGAAACTCTACAAAAACTACCACAAATGATGAAGAGGATTCAAAACGAGAAGAGTCAAACCATTATCAAAATAAGATCGGATAGAGGAACCGAGTTTGTCAATGGAATAATAACTCGATATTGTATTGAGAATGGTATTGGCCATGAACTATCGAAGAACAAGAACTCCACAAAGAGAATGGAGTTGCGAGAAAGAAGGAATAGAACTCTCAAAGAAGCGGCAAGGACCATGTTAGGTGAGGAGTTACCAAAAAGATTTTGGGTGAAGCAATCAACACGACTGCTACACTCAAAACAGGATGTATGATAAATAGACGGTGACAAAGACTCCCTATGAGATCCGGGCGGAAGAAAACCAAATGTTTCATATTTGAGAATATTTGGATGTAAATGCTTCATTCACAACAATGGCAAAGACAACCTAAAAGCTTTTGATGCTAAAGGCGATGAAGGTATCTTCTTAGGATACTCAATTTGAAAGCAAAGCCTTCTGAGAATACTCAACAAAAGAACTATGGTTACGAGAGGAATCCATTCATGTAGTATTCGATGAGCCAAATATAAATGGAGAAGACATTGAAGAGTCGGTGATAAGTTTGAATCATCCAACCATACTGAAGAAGAGTCCCTATCTTTGAAGTGGGATTATCAATTGAGAAGAAGATGAGATAGTCAATCTCAAAAGCGGTGGAAAATCTGAGTGACCACGAGTGACCACGAGAGAGTGACCACGACAGAACACACGGTACCGCAAGTCGATCAATCTAGCTAACTTACTCCAACTCGACGTAAGATGGTGAGAGACCATCCACGAGAACTTGTCATTGGAAATATAAGAGAAGGTGTCAAGACAAGATCGAAACTCAACAAGAAGCAATGTTCACATGCTTCATTTTCGCAAATAGAGCCCAAAGATGTATCACAAGCATTGGACGACACACATTGGACTCAAGCTATGCAAGAAGAGTCAATCGGTTTGAGAGAAATAAAGTATGGGAATTAGTGCAAAGACCCATATGTCAAAATGTTATTGGAACCAAATGGGTATTCGAAATAAGATGAACGAGGAAGGTTACGTGGTAAGAAACAAAGCAAGAGTAGCCAAAGGATATTGCCAAGAAGAAGGGATAGATTTTGATGAAACATTTGCCCCTGTATCAAGATTGGAAGCTATAAGGATGTTTCTTGCCTATGCGACTCACAAGAATTTCATTGTATATCGGATGGATGTAAAGAGTGCATTCCTAAATGGT
Organism: Rehmannia glutinosa; assembly: GCA_016081115.2. NCBI lineage: Eukaryota > Viridiplantae > Streptophyta > Magnoliopsida > Lamiales > Orobanchaceae > Rehmannia > Rehmannia glutinosa. Next base: position 53,792,839 of record CM071932.1, read on the forward strand.
GTATTGGAAGAAGAAGTGTATGTTGAACAACCTCCGAGGATTTGAGCGAGAAGACTCTTGGAGACAAGGTATACAAACTCAAGAAAGCCCTGTGCACGGATTGAAACAGGCACCCGAGGCATGGTATGATACCCTGTCACAATTCCTAAATCGAAAATGGATTCACTAAAGGAAAAGTAGATAGAACACTTTTCAAATTCAAGACAAGAAGAGTATCTTTGCTTGTTCAAATATATGTGGATGACATCATTTTTGGATCCACTAACAAAGAGTCAGGTGTGAAAATTCTCAAACCTCATGCAAAGTAAATTTGAAATGAGCATGATGGGAGAGCGACATTCTTCCTTGGACTTCAGTGAAACAGTGAAGGATGGAACCTTCATAAGTCAAACAAAATACACGAGAGATTTAATGAAGAAATTTGGTATGGAGGAGAAGTCCTCTCAGTAAAAGTACCAATGAACACATCACCAAAATGGACATGGATGCGGATGGCAAGCACAGTAGATCAAACAAGATCTGAGCACTTATTGGATCATTGCTCTATCTCACAAACTAGCGAGGCCGGACATCACTTTTTCTTTGTAGGTGTATGTGCAAGATTTCAATCTGCTCCAAAAGAGAGCCATATGACAAAGACTAAGAGAATATTGAGATACTTGAAAGGAAGCCAAGAAGTAGGCCTATGGTATCCAAAGGAAAGGTGGATTCAAGCTAATTGGCTATTCGGACTACGACTATCTTTGGATGCAGAGTGGACAGGAAAAGAGCACTTCAGGCACATGTCAAATGCTAGGAAACAGACTAATTTCTGGTTTAGCAAGAAGCAAAACTCAATAGCCACCTCTACAAATGAGGCGAGAATACATAGGCTCATGGCAAATTGTTGTGCCCAAATCCTATGGATGAGACAAAGAACAGAGACTATGAAGTTGAAGAGAAAGAAATTCCAATCATGTGTGATAACACAAGTGCCATTGCAATCACTCAAAATCTGTGTTGCACTCAAGAACAAAACATATTGATGTCGGATATCATTTCATAAGAGATCATGTTGAAAAGAAGGACATTATCTTGGAATATATCTCAACCGATAAACAACTAGTGACATCTTCACAAAACCATTATGTGAGTCAAGATTTGAAGAACTCAAACATGAGTTGGGGCTAATTGAGCTAAGGTGAGACACGAAAAATCAAAGTAAAGAAATGGAACAGAAAGGAAGGGAAAAAGAGTGAAAACAAAAATCACCGATTAAATCAATCACCAGACGGAAAAACTGACTACACCAAGTCGGTGATAGGTGAGTCACTAAGAGAATGTGAAATGTGAGAAGCGAGTTAAATCGGCTAAAGAGATAAGCTGAACAACTTATGAGCAAAGTGACAAAAACGCAATCGTTTTGACATAAGCGGGAATGTTTTAAGAAACACGTCGACATAATGATGATGTGTACTGGACATAAAGCCGCACACCAAGCCTATGATTGGATATAAATGCTTTGCCGCATTAAATACGAGACATGAATCGCTCAATATGCGTGCGAAATCAAGCCGTTGATTTCGATCACAATTCAAAAACCGTCGCACGTCCTTTCATAAACCATATTTAAACCATTTTCGTCCGTTTCTCTCTCACACTTCTAAAACTCGCTTTCAATCTCTTTCTCTCAAAAGGCAAAGGCAAATACTCTCGAAACCCTATCAACCTTCAAATAAATTTACGAGTTTTCCTTGAAGTAATTCTGAGAAATGGCACCAACTTATGACTTTACCAAGTTGGGAAAGCAAATCCACACCGGTTCGACGGTGGATTTAACGGAATGGTGAAGCGGTCCGACGACACCCTGGTGAAGAAAATCGCGGAGAAGTTGGAAACGTCGGGGATCAAACCGTTTCTAACGCTGGAATATCCTATGACCTATGTGGAGGAGGTCGCACAATTCTACGTGAATGCCGAGATTCACGATGAAGGAATCAAGTCATCTGTTCACGGGAAGCGGTGACTATCACCGCCAAGGATTTGGTGAATATTGCTCACTACCCAAGAAGGAGCAAGCGAGATTAAGGAAATCGATGTCAACTTGGGGACGCATGGAAAGAGATAGCCAAGTCCGATTGTTTGATAAAATTATATACACAACAAACAAGAGAAGCTGCTGAAGGAGGATTATCACAAATTGTTGGACATAGTTGCCAAATGTATCGACATCAAATTTGGCGGCTTTGACCAATCACAAAGGCAAAGCTGATTGTGATGGCTGCAATCATCGAGGAAAAGAAGATAAACTGGGCGAGTTTATCTCTGGCCAGAGACTCTGCCCGAACGTGGGGAACAAGTCCTTCAAAGAAGATGGGTCATTTGGAGGATCCCTAGGATATGGCCTGGTGATTGGCCGGCTATTGGAGGTGAAAGGAGTCCCTCTTAGACATGGGAAGGCTTTCCATGTTAACAAGAGGATGTTCGAGCTAACCTCTCCTCGGTGCTCGAAGCGAGCTTACGCCAAGAGAGCGACACCAGTGAGGGGGAATCACCGACCCGAAGAGACAATTTTCTTCTCCAATCAAGAAGAAAGTGCCCCTGCGGTAATGCCAAGAAGATCTAGCGCCCCTGCAAAGAAAGAAAACCAAACATGCTCCTCGCCCCTGCAGCGAGTCACCGCCCGGCCGTGTCACCTGCCCCGGCGGCGGTCGAGAAAGGACTCCCAAATACCTTCTCCGATCGTCAAAAGGAGGAGAAGCGACAAGCCTAGACGGCCAGCTCCTCGAAACAAACACAAGCACCGGCCCGGCCGCCCAAGACTCGAGGACACCGCCTCGAACCAAAATTCCCTTGGTACAAACCAGGAGACGAAGAAGACTTGTCAAGCGGTCCGAGCAGGAGAAACCAAATGAGTCGATTACTCAGCTAGCACAAATCTCGGAGACTACTTTGGAGAAGTAGAGTCTCCGGATGTAGTTGATGAACCAGCCAAGTCTGTTTGAAGGCGATCAACAGAGGCAACCCGAAGACACACGGTAGCTCATACAATCAAGCACAAGAAGAACCAGCCCAAGCATATAGTGATGTAATTATCCTCTCTCCACCTTACCCGGACATCCAAAATCGTCTGCGTGAGTGGAGAAAATGGAAGTTGAGCAAGTCAAGGAACAGTTCCAACGGCCCGAGTTCATAGAAGAAGAAGAGGAACTGCTAAATTTCCTTGGATTAACTCTTGTGCTCCCACTCGGATGAAGACAAGCGCATAGACATTCTGCAGGATCTACAAGGACAAGGAGAGAGAAAAGCAAGTCAAGAAGCGAAGCACGTGAGAAGGCAAGACATCGCCTATCTCCTCGGCACCCGCAGAAACACACACATCCTCTTCTTGATGTCTTCTCACGAAAGTGACGACGAACCAGGAGAATCTTTCACGCCCGTAAGAGTTGCAAATCACGGCAAGCATTGCCGCGAATCAAGAATCCTTCACGAGCAACGACTAATGGAGGGACCAGGAGAGTCCTCGAACACACGGTGAAATCGATCCAATGGGAGTGGTTCAAAGAAATAGCGTTGTTGTTCTTTGCTACCACTTCCCCACTCACTCGAAGAAGGCATAAGGAGATGGCGATGAAAGCGGGACAATGGGGACCCCAAATCGAGCCAACCCCTATTGAAGGTGTGCTACCACCCTGCCCCAACTGAACCATCAATTGAAACAGCCGGGAGTTTGGAGACGAGTAACCCCACTCCAAGTCACTCGGGTGCGCCCGGTGGGAAACTCCTCCACCGCAAAAGGTCGGAGGATCTTTGCGAGATGACTCGACAAAGAAGCAAGGAGGCGAAGAAGAGAAATTACAATCACAAGAAGAACACAAGTTGCCATCAACGAAGCTCGGGCGATTGAGATGTCTCACTCGAGGTGCCAACCGCTCTGAAGGCTAATGACGCTGCGATGCGATCGAGGCACGAAAGGAACAACCCGGGAGTCAACACTGCAGGCGATGAAAGTGCAATCCATGGGGTTGAGACTCCAATGGATGCCATCTGTAGAAGACCCTAAGACAGTGACACGTCGAAAGGGAGGACCAAGCCTCGCAGCAGTAGAGAGACCGCTGGAGGAAATGAAGGCCCACGGGAGGTTGAGACTTCCGGGGTAAAGAGGTCAAGTAGAGAACATCCCTCCTGCAATCATCGACCCATCCGAGAAGGAGATCGGCGCACTTCATGATTCCCGGGACAACCCCGATGTCACTTTTTTTCGGGATCGGAAGGCGAAGAAGAAGTCGAGTCAACCCCATGACAAATCCAAAAGACTCACCAAGGGATGTTCCAGGCACGAGCAAGTCGATCCCAAGACTACTCGTCAAACCTTTAACTTTGATGATGAGCCACCACTAGAAATCTCATCATCGTCCGGATGACACTTCTTGATAAGGCCGAGGACAAGTCTCTTGAAATGGAAACATCACCGAGACCAACGAAGTCAAGGCAGACAAGAGGCTCGGCAAGCGGGTCTACTTCACAACCAAACCAATTTGAACCGAGACCACCTGCTCCGGCTCCTCAAGGCTGCGCAGATCGATTCCCAAAAGAACTTCACGCGCACCGCTCATCATCGAATGCATCCCGGTCGGCGGTGATGAATCTTTTGTGGAATCTTTCCCTTTCTCACTTTGGAGATACGAACTCCACGAAGAGTCGAAAAATGAACAAGCACGCTATCACAAACCACCTCATGTTCTTCCAACGACACCATTGTTCCAGCTAATTATGACTTCGATCTTTGTATGGCCATCACCGCAATGAAGAATCACCAAGTTCGAGAAGTGTTCAAGGCACTCTTTCTTTGAAGTTGAACGGATGGAGAGGCATCAAGCCTCTTTGGACATGCGCTGGACAACAGAGATGCCACCCTTACAAACCGACTTAAGAGGCATAACAGTTCGAATAAGGGAATGGTGGCAACAACAAAGAAAACAATGCGTGTGGAACAGTGAGATACTTGAGACAATTGTTCAACAAGGCTGGTGTGGAGAGCTGAAAATGCGATCAAAAACGGGCGAGGAACACATTGAGCATATGCATGAAGCTCACACTTTGCCGAGATCAAGCTGCTGCGTGAGCGAAATGCAAATGATATACGGCGTTTGGAAGAACACATGACAAGAAAATTCAGCCTTCTCATGGCCGAGATGAAGCCGATTTCAGAGAATCCAACGCTACTCGTCAATTCCGTCTTTGCATACAACGCATGAGACTTGAAGCGAGAATTCAACCATCGAAGACTTCGACTTCATGCTTGCCAAATGTTCCCAGGGTTCCTCTATCCTTTGATGATGCCAAAAAGGGGAAGAGGAATACCTTAAAGCAAAAAATCTCAAAAAAGAAAGGAGCAAATTTGAGTCGGGAAAATCACCGAGGAAGTCCTAAAAAGAAGAAAGGAAAACTTGTTGAGGGGAAGGATCGTGGATGTAACATTGATGATTGCACAAACCCCCAACAAGGTCCTCCACAATGACATTATAAGCGAAAGAAACTCCCGTGACTCCGCCACTCCAACACTCTGTGTATCTATGGCCGAGAAGAGAAAAGCAATTGAAGCGGGGATGAAGGAAGTGGAAGGAAGAATGGATGCCAGGGTGATGAACATCTTGAAAGAACATGGAGGCATTCCGGTTGACAGAGACACGTATGCCATTTCGGATGTCGGGACAGAGCCAAGATCGATTGACGAATTCAAAACGCTCGAATCAAGGATATTTTGCAAATATGTCCATGGCTCAAGCTTGGGACCAGATCTTGGGAAAAGGGTCTCACATTATGTGAAGAAGGCGACAGACAATGAGACTTCCTAAGCGATCGCTCTGCTAGTCAATCACCAAGAAGAAGACCCCGATCTGATATCGCCCGGTAGAGGAAGGAAGAAGCGGCGATGGAGGAAGAAGCTTGGACCTAGGCCTCCGCCCAAGAATATTGAATACGTAGATCCGGAAAGAAAGGAGGGATCTCTTTGGGGGGGCTTGACCAAGTGGCGAATTTGCGAGTGGCTAAAACTAACGCCGAGTATGCAAAGAGAATAGAAGAAGAAAACAAGAGACAAACTCGGCTATGGCGGGAGAGACAGGAAAGAATAAGAATAGATGAAGGCAAAGAAAAGCATATGAGAAGAAAAAGAAGGCGGTGATGACGAAAGAAGAGAAGAAGAGAAGAAGATCTTGATCAAGATGAAAGAAGGAGACAAATGAAGGAGATGAAGTGTTCTTTGTCCAACCCTTCGTGTATTTTATATGTAAATACATACAATGTAAGTCTTACGTAATAAAGCTATAAATTTTCTATTTTTTTGTGAAGACAATTATATACTCCGATACACCTTGTAAACATTGTGTTAAGTACAAGAATGATATGATCAATAAAAAGATTGATTCTCGCGCATACATTCTATGTCAATACACTATCTCGTATGTATCTTTGTTATTTGCATCTTTGTATGATTTAAGTTTTGGCATCATCAAAAAGGGGGAAATTGTTAGGAATTTTATTGTTTAGATTTTGATGAATGCCATGTAAAACTTAAAATAGAAAGTTGGCTCCCCAATTCTTGTTGTAAATTGTATTGTAACAATTAGAGTGCCAAGCCGAGTTAAGTCGGCCTACGCCCTAACATGCAAGAAGACAATCAAGACTTGAAGGAAAAATCGCTAAGAGACAAATGAGTCACGACAAAGAAGAGCAGACAGAACTCGATCGGCTGAAGAAGCGAGATGCGGTGAGTGGAACATCGGTCAAGTCAACTCAAGAGAAGCCAAGTCTCAAGTGAAGTGACATGAAGAGTCATCCAATGATTGGAAGTCGACTCTAAGTTACCTGGGAAAGCAAGGAAATGCGATCAAGTCGAGATAATCGTAAAAGAACCGTTGCCGAGAAATCAAGAGATTTACTTAAACAAGTAATATCTCCATACCACCTTTCTCGGAGTGCTCGATCCCGAGCGTGCAAATGGAATGAACCAATGGGAAGCACTACACCGTGTCGAACTCGAAAAGGTGAAAGAATAATTCATACGAGGAAATGGCAATTCCAAGAACTCGCAAGCCAACGACGCAAAGTGACTTTCAAAAATAAGCCTATCTCTTCAACGGGCAAATTTTTGAAAGTTCACTATAAAAGGCCGAGGAGTTTGTTTGAGATGAAGGATGAATGACACACACGTGAGATATACAAGCTTATCAAAAATCAAACATTCTCAATCCTCAAGCCTACATTTCAAGTACATCAATCCAACACTTACCCGTGAAGGAAAGAGAACTTCAATCGAGTTGAAGAGGAAAATACGAAAACAAGGGGTCTACATTCCGGAAGGATTGTAGAAAGGTTCAAGGCTGAACCAAGTCTTAAGCTTTTGGAGGGCTTCGTGATCAAATCCAAAGTGCTTGAGCAAGTGAGTCAGTAGTAGCAAGCGCACGCCCCTGTGAAGAAGGCCGAGTCGTCACGAGAAGCCACCGAGTGATCAAGGCGTCTCCGGATCGAGTCCCAAAGGATCAAGTCGGCCGTTGTGATCAAGACTTGTATCCGGACTGTTACCACTTTGTAAACCGATCATTACCTAGTGGATTCCTCCAGGAATTGGAGAAGAGAGGAGTAGAAGAATTACCCCATCTTGAACCTCTATAAAAATTTTATTGTGTCATTTACATTTCAAAGATTTAAATCCTCGCACTTTTAACTCGCTTATATCTCACGATAAATTTGCTATCCATTTGATAATTTATAAGTACTAAATCAAGTCAAAACTTGCTTAATCAAACTTAAGGGTGTTAAGTCTTCCAATGAAAACAAAACCACAATTGAGTCAAATTATAGCCAACAGCGAGTTACTCCATTAACAGCTCAATTTGAGTGCATAAGAGATTAACTCTCTTGAGTGACTAATTCGATCTGTCCATCAAGGACACAAATGTAGAACTCAGATTTAAAAAGACTAAATCGAAAATTTGGTAAGGTTTATTCAACCCCCTTCTAAACCTTACAATTACACCCCTTGGGACCTACAAGACTATTTTTATGCTTGAGTAGGTCATTTTATTTAAATGGTAAATTTGCAAGCATGATGTTCAAAAGAATGAGAATATAAAATTAAAATCGCATTACAAAAATAAATGATTAGCAAAATTTTAATCCCAAAAAATACACGATCCCAAATTATAAGCCAAAAAAGCAAAATTAATATGATTAAAAAGTAGTTTTGTAAAAAACTAAAGTAGCAACTTAAAACTATTGATGAATAAATTAGTTAGCTATTAAAAATTATCAATGAAGCAAAAAACTAATACTAACGAAGCAAAAAATCATTACTATCGTTGCAATGATTTATAAAGTTGCAATGAATTAAGAAAATATAGATGAAGCAAAAAAATAATACTAACGAAGTACAAAATTATCACTATCGTTGCAAAAAACCAATACTAAAGAAGCAGAAAAGTATTACTGTCGTTTTGGATTAAAAACCGTGAATCGCTAGAGGTGAGAGAAATCACAAATCTTTTCCATATCCAAAATTATAACCGTCCATAAATAAAATCAGCATTTTTTCGGTTTTGACTGTTATACCCTTAGTGAATAACTAACGAAGCAGAAAATCATTACTATCGTTGCAAAAAACCAACACTAAGGAAGCAGAAAATCATTACTATCGTTTTGGATGAAGAACCGTGAATGGCTAGAGGTGAGAGAAATCACAAATCTTTTTCATATCCAAAATTGTAACTGTCCATAAATAAAATCAACGTTTTTTTGGTTTTGACTGTTATACCCTTAATGAATAATATTTATGGGAAAAACAGAGTACAAATTGATTTAATATCAGCCATAGATTGAAAGAGTCCAGTGGACATCCCTACGTTCTTACCTAAGGACCATGGACTCATATAATCCTATCCCTATATATATATATATATATATATATATATATATATATATATAGGGATAGGATTATATGAGACCACATAATTAGAGTGAGACAGTGTGGACTAATCATGTCCACAAATCAGTAATTTTAGATGGTTGAGATTTACCCAATTTAATAAATATTTTTTATTTATTTTAAATCCGGAAAGGGCGCGATTGGTCATTTTAGTTTGTAAATACATCATACCCACCGTGAAACGTCACCCAATGAACACTATCATTCGACAGAGTTCCAGATGACATCATAAGCTCAGCGAAGCGTCTCACATCGACACCCTCCGCATAATTTTTCTCCAAGTCAATGCCACTCCCTCTTAAGAGATTAATAGAATCTTGAGCACAAATGTCCTCATTAGGATTAAATTCACGAAAATTGAGGCCTTGTTTGTTTATGTTTCCAATGGCCTCTTTCCAGTTTCCAACTATACATAAAAGTGGAATCATATTTGTTCATAAAAATTCCAATGGAAATCATCATTTTCATTTTCTATTTTTCACATAAAACAACATTTCAAACCTATAATTTCTATTCTCAAACCTATACACTACCCTACATCACTCATCATTACTTATCAATCACTATTTTTTCATATTTTAACCCAGTTATATATGTGGGACCCACCATTATCAACTTTATCTACTTAAAATATTACTATTTTTAAATTATAACTATCTAATGGGACCCACCAACTATAATCTTACAAATATAATATTATATATTCAAATTAAAATATTGAAGTGGACCCCACCACTACCAACTTTTCAATTATTATATACATAAAATAATATTTCAAAACTACTCAAATCAAACACAATCTCATTTTCAACCCTACATAAAACACATTTCAATTCATTTATCCAAACACAATCCCAATTTCCACACGAAAACCAATAAATTCTCAAAATTCTATTTCCAACTCCAGAAACTGGAAATGGACCATGGAATCATAAACAAACAGGACCTGAACTGCCAGACACAGTATTTTCTAGTTTTAGATGTAGGCAGAGTCCCTTTTTCATCAGAAAAAGTGAGTCCCATTTGAATTAGCTTCAAAAGGTTCACATTAGCTCTAAGGTTATGAAAAGTTTTCTCTAGTATGTTCTCGAAATCGCGTAAGGGCGCAACAACAACGCCAGGAAACTCAGTGTCCATAGCAATGTAAGGTTGAGTGTCAACAATACCATGAATTAAATCAAACTCCTCGTCAAGATTGTGACTCCAAACCTCCCTGATTTCAATATCACCATTTGTGTACGAAACAACCATTTTTCCATCAATTTCCCACTGGATAACAGTAAAAGATATCCAAGAAAATCAATCCAACCTGAAAGACGGGAAATTTAGCCGTGACGCGATAGGATTGGAGGATTGGTAAAAAGACGATGTTGACGTGGAGAAACCGGGGGCCTACGAGGAGGCAGTTAGGATTAATGTACACTTATATGTTTTTCAATGTATACTTAGATGTGTTTTGCTACTTATATGTTTTTCGATATATACTTAGATGTGTTTTGTTGTATAAGTAGTTAATTTTTTATGTATGTATTTATGTTGTTGTATACTTATGTTTTTTGCTATATACTTATATGTGTTTTGCTGTATACTTATATGTGTTTTGTTGTACACTTATATTTTTGTTTGACAACTGCAATATGTAGTAATAATATGTTAAATATACAACATAATAGTGTTAAATATACAGTAAATATATGTTAAATATACAATACAATAATGAGCGTGATTTTCTCTCTCTATATAATTGATTTTACTTAACTTACGGTCCCCACATGTCAATGAGTGTGATTCTCTCTCACTCTATAATTGATTCCTTGATTCACGGTCCCTACATGTTTTTGTTTGACCATTTTAATATGCTTTAAAATTATATTAAACATACAGTAAAATAGTGTTAAGTATACAACAAATATATGATAAGTGTACAACATACTGCATGGCAGAGCACATGCGTGATTTTCTCTCTCCAGCGCGATTTTCGCAATTTTCTTGCTCTGCACGTGATTTTCTCTCTCCTAATAACTGATTCCATATTTGGATGGTCCCCCACCTGTTTGTTTTGACAATTATACCCTTATTTTGCCTTAATTAAATGTTTAATATAATTTTAACCCTTATTTATCTTAACCATTAATATAGATAAAGGAGGGTTGAGATGAGTCCACATTGTCTCACTATAATATGTGGTCTCATTGGATCCTCCCCCTATATATATATATATATATATATATATATATATAGAATAGGATCAAATGAGACCACATAATTAGAGTGAGACAGTGTGGACTAATCCTAGCCACAAATCTCAAATTTTAGATGGTTGGGATTTTCCCAATATAATAATTATTTTAGATTTATTTTAAAAGTGAAAAGGGCAGGTTAGTCATTTTAATTTTCACCCCCAATTATATGGCCCCCAAATCACGTTCATCCCATTTCATCCCTTTCACAATTCTCAGAAGGAAGAGGAACACGCACCAATCTGTTGGTTGCTCGTCAGTTCGGAACATGGCAACCACCACCACCACCACCACCGCCGCCGCCTCAATCACCTAATCCCGCTCCTCTCCGCTGTCTCCGGTTGTTTACTCCTCCTTATTGCACTTCTTTTGTTTCTCTCCCCTCCCATCTCTGACCACCATAGCCTCCCATATGCGAATCAAATTTCGGAGCCGAGTCCCCTAATTTTAGGTCGGCGCGAGAAAAAAATTAGGGACGGATTTAGGTTTGGTGTAGCTGTCAATAAAGAGGCTATTGATTTCTGTTTCTGGTTGATGGAGTGGTGTAGCTGTTGTTGTAGATGGAGGATTGGTGAAGAAGACGATGCTGACATGGATCGATTGTTGTACACTTAGATGTTTTTCGATGTATACTTAGATGTGTTTTGTTGTATAAATAGTTAATTTTTGATGTATATATTTATGTTGCTGTATACTTATGTTTTTTGTTGTATATTTATATGTGGTTTGTTGTATACTTATATGTGTTTTGTTGTATACTTATATTTTTGTTTGACAATTGTAATATGCAGTGAAATTATGTTAAACATACAGCAAAATAGTGTTAAGTATACATCAAATATATGCTAAATATACATCACTAGTGATCGTGATTTTCTCTCTCTCTATAATTGATTTACTTAATCCACGGTCCCCACATATTTTTGTTTGACCATTTTAATATGTAGTAAAATTATGTTAAACACACAGCAAAATAATGTTAAGTGTACATCAAATATATGCTAAATATACAACACAATAATGAGGGTTATTTTCTCTCTCTCTCTCTCTCTCTATAATTGATTTACTTAATCCACGGTCCCCACATGTTAATGAGCGTGATTCTCTCTCTCTATATATAATCGATTCCTTTTTCGCGGTCCCCACATATTTTTGTTTGACCATTTTAATATGCAGTAAAATTATGATAAACATACAGTAAAATAGTGTTAAATATACATCAAATATATGATAAGTGTACAAAGATATTTGCATGGCGAGCACATGAGTGATTTTTTCTCTCTCGGTAGCGATTTTCTCTCTCCCCACGTGATTTTCTCTCTCATAATAACTGATTCCATATTTAGATGGTCCCCCACTTGGGTAATTTGACTACTATACCCTTATTTTGATTTAATTAAATATTTAATGTAATTATAACCCCTATTTATCTTAGCCATTGATATAACTAAAGGAGGGTTGAGATGAGTCCACACTGTCTCACTATAATATGTGGTCTCATTTTAACCTCCCCCTATATATATATATATATATATATGATAACCTTATTAATATATGATAATAATATATTAACCAATTAATTAAATCCTCAATAAGGGTAAAGTTGCCATACAAATATGTGGGGACCGTCCAATATGGAATCAGTTATGGGGAGAGAGAAAATCACGATGGGGACATAGAGTCACGCTCATGTTTGCGATGCAAGATATTGTATATTTAACATATATTTATCGTATATTTAACATCATTGTTATCTTGTATGTTTAACATAGATGTACTGCATATTAAAATTATCAAACAAAAATATGTGGGGACCATGAATGAAGGAATTAGTTATATATATATATATATATATATATATATATATAGAGAGAGAGAGAGAGAGAGAGAGAGAGAGAGAGAGAGAGAATCACACTCATTATTATATCGTATATTTAACACTATTATACTGTATATTTAACATATATGTGTACCCCAAGTTTACCAACTTTTTGCTTTTAGTACCCCATATTCCCAACTCATCAAATGTGGTACCCGATATTACACTTTTTCATCAGCACCACTATTGGCCGATAATTGACCGTCAACTATGCCTCAAAACCTGTTATAACAGGTAAATATATGTAAAAAAGCTGGTAATTTCTTTTTTCTCCTTAATTTTCATTTTTGTCTTCATTTCTAAAGCCTCAAATCTTCAAGAAAATGTAAATTATTGAGAATAATAAAAATACACTTTTAATTTGTAATTAATATATTAAATTATAGTAATGCTTTTGATTAATATAATTATGAAATATATAAAATTTAGGGAGAATATCAAAATTAATTACTATAGGGGTTGAGATATATGTTCTTAGTTTTTTATCCAATATATATGTATATATATATATGTATGTTCTTAGTTAAAGGTTAGTAGTTAATATAAAAAAGAAGCTCTTTGCGTAATAAAACTAAGGTTACAATTTCAGTTAGGAATAAGATTTTAGTGTTGCATCCAGATTTTTTTTCAGAAATAAAATTTTAATTTTGCATCCAGTTGTTTTCTTTTTTTTTTCTTTTGTGGTATTGGGGAATAAATTGTATGAAATTTCAATAATTAAAAGAAAGAATTGATGGAAAATGAAAATTGATGAGTGAAAATTGAACAACCCAAAATAAAATTGTGGAAACTAAAATAAAAAATAAGAAATTATATGTTCATACATTCTTCGATGGGTGTCACAGGTCATGGATATTGTTTTTTAAATTTAATTTTTGAAATAATTAATTTTAAATTTCTCTCTAGGTTTAATTTATTACATAATTATATTAATTAAATATTTTTATATAATTTAATATATTAATTATGAATTAAAAGTATAATCTATATTATTCTCAATAAATCACTCATTATTCGTTGGGCATCGCACCGTCATGCTATTATTTTTTTTAATTTAATTTTTGAAACAATTAATTTTGATTTTTTCTCCCTAAATTTTATATATTTCATAATTATATTAATCAAAAGCATTACTTGAATTTAATATATTAATTTACAAATTAAAAGTATAATTTATGTTATTTCGATAATTCACTCATTGAGGATTTGAGGCTTTAGAAATGAAGGCAAGAGTGAAAATGTGGAAAAAGGGAAATTGCCAGCTTTTTTTAACTATGTTTACATGTGATAACAGGTTTCCTGGTCAGAGTTGACAGTCATCTAATGGCCAGTAGTGACACTGATGAAAAAGTGTAACGTTGGATACCATATTTCATGAGTTGAGAACATGGGGTATTAAAAGCAAAAGGTAGGTAAACTTGGGGTACTAGCTCTGAAATTATACCTTAAAATTGTCAAACAAAACATGTGGGGACCGTGAATTAAGGAATCAGTTATAGAGAGAAAGAATCACGCTCATTATATTACTGTATATTTAACATATATTTACTGTATATTTAACACTATTATACTGTATATTTAACACATATGTACTGCATATTAAAATTGTCAAACAAAAACATGTGGGGATCATGAATTAAGGAATCAGTTATATGACAAATGATTAATCTACCCTTATTCGAATTAAAATAAAATAAAAGGCTTAAAATCATTTAAATCTCAACCTTTGAAAAAAATTAAATAAATGGACAGGATTAGTCCACACTGTCTTACCCTAGAAATGTGGTCTCATTTGATTCAATCCATATATATATATATATATACATTGTTTCTATTTTAATATTGAATTGACTATAAATTGTTCGAAGTTAAATTGAATATAAAACATATTTCTAAAAAACATAATTGCATCTATATGAACTTTTAAAAAAATTAATAATAATAATAGAGTAAATTGTTTGAAACTAAAATTAGTTAAATGATAAGTAAATTGCATTTAAAAGAGAAACATACTCTAAACAAGTAATAGTACCATGGTCTTCTTGAAAAAGTTCATATTTTAATTTTTACCACATCACATCATATAAATTATAAATATAATTTTAAATATTTTTCTAAGTTGTTAAGTGTGAGATATTGAGTTATAAACTTATATAATTTTTGTTTCATATTAGTTTATCAAATTTATAAGTTAATTATAGGGTTATAGATATTTTTGCCCCACTTTTCTGGAAAAAAAAGCTTTTACGCTTCCCGGCAATTTTTGGACAAAATTACGCTCCTGCCCTTTTTTGGAAAAATTTACGCTTGCCACAATTTCTGGACTTTTTTACATTAGTGTTTCTTTGTTGTTTCAAACATGTTTCTTCTAATCAAATTTCAGCGAAAAATAAATTTTGCCACCATCAAATAATCCATTTTATACTCGAAATCTTATAAAAAAAGAAATATACACATAAAATAACACATATTAAAACCATACAAATTGAAAATAATATAGAACAACATGAGTAAAAAAACACAATTCAATTTTTGATCCAATGCATGAAAACATAAAAAACATGGAAATAACCAAGAAATAATAAAAAAAAATATAGAAAACACCATATGAGCAAAAAGAGCTTAAAAATAGGTAAAAAGTGTATTTAAACATCGAAAACTACGTGGAATTACAACAAAGAAACATAAGAACAACATTAAAAACGGTATGGAAACAACCCAAGAATAGCGTAAAAAATATTAAAAACACCACATGAATAATAAGAGATTAAAAGTTGGTAAAACATGTATCTACACATTGAAAACTACATGGAAACAACAAAAATATTATTCGAACAATATTAATAATATTATAGAACAACACAAGCAATAGAAACAATGCACAAAACAATACATGAACAAAAAACAGCATAAAAAATAGGTAAAAGTTGTTTTGAAACATCGAAATAATAAAGAAACAACTAAGAAACAACAAAGAAACAAATATAAATAACATCGAAACAACATTTGCAACATATAAAACAATACAGAAACAAGAAAAATTGAAAAAAACGTAAAAATAATCAAAAAATATACAGGAGCGTAACTAAGGGAAAGAATAAGTACAAAAGTGTTAAGAACGTATTTGGTGGTATTTTTTCAAAAGTTGAGGTATTTCTGGTAATTTCTCTTAATTATATTTGTCCTAAGTCACAAGGGCAATGACCCAAGATAATAGAATATTATTATATTATAGAGGTTATTAAGTTTAGAATTTAGGATTGTGTTACCTATTATGGTTTTAGTATCTATTTTGAGATTACACTAAAAAAAAGACGGAATGTATATTAATCTAAAATCTAATTAATTGTATTTTTTTTCATCCAAGAAGATTGACCCCCCTGTAATTTTCTTTTTTTCTTTTGTTCTTTTTTGGGGAGGAAGGGGTCGTTTCGATTTGCTACCAGTTTAGGGAAAGCTACGAGCCGTTTGGTGATTTTTATATTGATTTTTCTTTTCTTTTTCAAATTTATGTGTTTTATTTATGCATAATCTCCGAATCTTTGTCCCGAATTGTAACGTACGGTACCGTTTCTATTAGAGCCGAATCTCTGTCCCAAACCGTCCCGAACTTTCGGTACAGTTCAGAATGGCGATTTTGTTCTCTGGTTTGATTGTGAAGATTTAGTTTTTGAAATCTCTAAATTTCGGGACGGTTCTGGAGATTTTTAAATCTTCAAAGCGTCCTGTTCCGTGCACACCCCTAGCTTGTACAACCTTTGATTTTGCAGAAAATGCCGTGGGAAGGGCTTAAACTTATAAAGGGCTGTACCACCCTTGAACCCAAAGCCCTTTGTCTTGTATGGATAAGCCGCATAAAAAAAAAAAAAAAAAATGACTATGCAGAATTGTAAAATGACCTTGATTTGACTTAAATTATAGGAATTACAAAAACTATCTTGAGGTTTGGGTAATAACAAAACAAATCAAAGAAGTTTCAAAATTTCTCACACAAAAAAAAGGCTTGAGGTTTGATTCTGTTTTTTTTGAGGTTTGATTCTGTCTTAAATATAAGTGGACAATTGTATGATTTTAGTTTTTTACAAATATAAAATGGGGTGTTCGAAATATTTTTCCGTATGAAGTGGGCAAAGTGCAATAAAGAATCAAATCTCATGATAATTTTGGTAATTTTCAAAAAAAAATGTGTTATTTTGTTATTAGCTCAAACCTCAAGGATGTTTTAATTATCCCAAAGTTATATAGAATCTGAAATGTATTTATGGGTTTAACACTAAATGTTCTAGAAATCTATATTAATAGTTCATTTCATGAAGAAACTTACTATTTAATTTACTTAGAAAACATCTGACAAAAATTCATATAAGACCGTCCTACGGTTTTTTTTTATTAGACGGGTCCCGTCTGACCCATGATCCAACCCAAAAAGACTCTGGAAATTTCGTAAGTATTAGGGTAACTAGTGTTATTGATTATAAATAAAAATTATTAGTTTTTTCTCGGTTTATTTTTACTTTAAAAGTATATATTTTCAAAGTAATTTTTTGGGGCGGTGACAGTTATGTAGTATTAGGTGGTGACATATTATCACTTTAGACTTGAAAAATATCATATTGCATTTTGTAAGTGTCACTTTTTATTCTGGAAATTATACGTTTTAAAAGTAACAAAATTGATATTATTTACCTGCAAAGTTATACACAACTTTGTTTAAGTATCACTTTTAATTTAAGAAGGTATCACTTTTACTCTAAAAAGTATATGTTTTCAAAGTAATAAAACTGATATTAGTAGTTCCTGAAAAGTATTAGTTATTCCTTTGTTAGGAATTTTATTGTTTAGATTTTGATGAATGCCATGTAAAACTTAGAATAGAAAGTTGGCACCCCAATTCTTGTCAGAAAATGTATTGTAACAATTAGAGCTGGCCAAGCCGAGTTAAGTCGGCTACGCCCTAACATGCAAGAAGACAATCAAGACTTGAAGGAAAACTCTGTGAGAGACAATTGAGTACGGCAAAGAAAGAAGAGCAGACAGAACTCGATCAAGAAGCGGTGAGATGCAAATGAGTGGAACATCAGTCAAGTCAACTCAAGAGAAGCCAAGTCTCAAGGTCAAGTGACAAAGAGTCATCCATGATTGGAAGGCGACTCTAAGTCACCTGGGAAAGCAAGGAAATGCAGTCAAGTCGAGATAATCGTAAAAGAACCGTTGCACGAGAAATCAAGAGATTTACTTAAACAAGTAATATCTCCATACCACCTTTCTTGGAGTGCTCGGTCCCTGAAGCGTGCAAAAGAAATGAACCAATGGGAAGCACTACACCGTGTCGAACTCGAAAAGGTGATAAAACAATTCATACGAGGAAATGGCAATTCCAAGAACTCGCAAGCCAACGACTGCAAAGTGACTTTCAAAAATGAGCCTATCTCTTCAACGGGCAAATTTTTGAAAGTTCACTATAAAAGGCTGAGGAGTTTGTTTGAGAAGGATGATGAATGACACACACGTGAGATATACAAGCTTATCAAAAACTGAAACATTCTCAATCCTCAAGCCTACATTTCGAAGTACATCAATCCAACACTTACCTGTGAAGGAAAGAGAACTTCAATCAGTTGAAGAGGAAAATACTGAAAACAAGGGGTCTACATTCCAGGAAGGATTGTAGAAAGGTTCAAGGCTGAACCAAGTCTTAAGCTTTTGGAGGGCTTCGTGATCAAATCCAAAGTGCTTGAGCAAGTGAGTCAGAGTAGCAAGGCAAAGCGCCTGTGAAGAAGAAGAAGCCGAGTCGTCGAGAAGCCACCGAGTGATCAAGGCGTCTCAGGTCGAGTCCCAAAGGATCAAGTCGGCATGTTGTGATAAAGACTTGTATCCGGACTGTTACCACTTTGTAAACCGATCATTACCTAGTGGATTCCTCCGGGAGTTGGAGAAGAGAGGAGTAGAAGAATTACCCCATCTTGAACCTCTATAAAAATTTTATTGTGTCATTTACATTTCAAATTTAAATTCCCGCACTTTTAACTCGCTTATATCTGTGATAAATTTGCTATCCATTTGATAATTTATAAGTACTAAATCAAGTCAGAAATCTTGCTTAATCAAACTTAAGGGTGTTAAGTCTTCAATAAAACAAAACCACATTGAGTCAAATTATAGCCAACAAAATGAGTTACTCTATTAATGTAACACTCGAAATTTGAGTCATTGAGCGATTAACTCTCTTGAGTGACTAATTCGATTCCATCAAGGACACAAAATGTAGAAGAACTCTGAGATTTAAAAGGACTAAATCGAAAATTTGGTAAGGTTTATTCAACCCCCCTTCTAAACCTTACACTTACACCCCTTGGACCTACAAGTGGTATCGAGCGGTTGGTTCATTGAACCCTCCGCACCGGTTCTTGAACTAGATCTCCAAATTTTTCAAAGTCTGCTTTAGTACTTAAGATTTCAAAACTCTTTTCTATCATTAAAAGTTATTATCATGGAAGCAAATCTAACACGCATTCCTATGTTCACTATTGAAGAATTTGATGATTGGAAAATTCGTATGCGAGCTCATCTATCAAATTACATGATGAGATGTGGATAGTGATAGAAGATGGGCCTCTGCAAATATTAAAGGTGAACACAAATGCGAAGAGTTGCGGTGAAGGAGAAAGAAGATCTTGCTCCCGGACCGATCATGGTTGAAAAACCAAGAACTGAGTGGACAAATGATGACGAGAAAAAGGTACAACCTGGACAATGTAGCCAAGGACATCCTGTACAAAACCTTGGACAAAGCCATGTTCAATAAAGTCAAATCTTGCAAAACGGCTAAGGAAATGCAGGACAAGCGACATTGATTTGTGAAGGCTCGAGCAAATCAAAGAAAACAAACTATCGGTGGTCTGTACAAAAATTTGAGAACTTCAAAATGATCTCGGAGAAAACCTGGATCAACTGGATGCTCGGTTCACGAAATCACAAATGAGTGTCTACACTTGGAAAGGAATATACACAAGAAATGTGTATGAAGATCCTAAAAAGTCTTCCAAATTGAATGGGAAATGAAGGTCATGGCACTGAGACATTCCATGGACCTATCAAAGACATCCAACCATGAGTTATTCTCGGACCTCAAAGCCTATGAGTTTGAGCCGAGAAGAAAAGACCAGGAAGAGAGGCAATTTGTACCCAAAACAAATTGCTCTAATTGTTAAAGATGGGAAGAGAGCTGAGGTCAAAGAAGTCATTGACCCGGAAAAAATAGCCCCGATGGTTAAAAGGTTCAACAAGTTCTTCAATAAGAACTACAAGAGAGGAAAGGGTGAATCTTCCGAAGACACTCGGCTCCCTCCAAATCAAGGGAAGACAGCCAACCAAGAGAACAGATCATCAAAAAGTTGAGTATCAAAGGGTGACAACTCAAGAATGGAAAGAGTCGATCAAAAAGTCAATATCTATGTTGGAACTGTAGACAACCAGGTCACTATGCCATTGACTGGTCATATCATGTAGTCAACAAGTACGAGGGATGAAGAAGAAAGAAAGGTCTTGAGAGAAAGAAGACAAGAAAGGAAAAAGGCAATGATGGTGCAGAGATCACCGAGACAAACCAAGTCAAGAGAAACAAACAGTGAGTCGAGAAGCGGTGAAGGACTACTCAAGTGACTCGAAGAAGAAGCCCGATCGCTTGATGGCCAAAGAACAAGATCAAGAAGATGAGGTACAATCTAACTCAACAAACTCGGACACTAGTGATAGTGATCATGACACACACACTTCATCACCCACTGATCTTTATGATTCATTAGGCAAAATGATGAAAGATGTTGAGCACATTAAAACCTCACACACACTATTGAATGAGGAAAACACCTACTCAAAAGTCAAAACTCAAAGTGACTAAGGAGCCGAGTACTCTAAGTCAAATAGCTAATGAGAATAAAAGTTTAAAGGCCGAAAATGCTAAATTAATAAGCGAGAAATTGCTTTATAGAAAAGAGGAGAATGACCTCAAGAATGTTATTGCCTCATTCACTAAGGCATCTAAATCATTAGATGATCTTATTATGAGTCAAAAAGAATGTGGAGACAAGACAGGCTTAGGATTCAATTCCTCTATGCCATGTCAAACCTCAAGAGTAATTTTGGAAAAAGGATCTTCAAGTCATGAAGAATCTGAAAGATCCAAAACTCTAAATGTTGCACACACATTCGCTCCAAAGCACAATAATAAGCAAACGGCCTTGGTTATAAAGGAAAAGGAAAACAAATGACCGATTGAGTGTCTTTGAAAGGACAACCGAGAAGAGATTCAAATGAGTCCCTCATCGGACTCCAAACAGAAAATACTCAAAGAAGAAGCGAGCTACCTAAAATCCCGAAAACCCATAAAAGAAATACATATGATGGGAATGGTAGAAAATATCCAAGCCAAGCCGATTGGAATAATGTGAATATCGGCCTGACTTATGGAATATAAGCCCGGATGGCAAAGGCCTAGAACTCAAAAAAGGCCATTCCAAAAGTATAAGAGCTTTCATCAAAGACACATATGCACCTAGGCACTACACTCAAAGACACCACAATTACCCAAGAAAGGCAATTGCTAAAACACATACGCAGCATACTGAGACAAAAGAGACATTGTATGAACCTGACTCCCAAGCAATTTGCCAGGATTAATTATGATTATGGCACTCGATAGATGGCAACCTCTTGAGTCAAATCATTTGGCTATAGGTTGGTTGGATCATCTTATAATTCTAACCCCTCGGGACCCGACAAGCATGGGTACCTAAAACTTAATTTCCTTGATTGCGGGTTCAAGGAACAAATGAGTGCCAAGGAACCTGGTACATGGATAGTGGTCGTTCCGGACATATGACAGAAATAAGAGAAATCTGTCAAAATTCAAGGAAGTCAAAGGAGCAAAAGTCATATTTGGAGGAAATGAAGCTCCTGGTGAAATAAGAGGCATTGGATCCATCAAGAGGAATGGTTTAGAAATCACAGGATGTTGCGTATGTTGAAGGACTAAACTTCAATTTACTAAGCATCGATCAACTTTGTGACAAGGGCTACAATGTTGGATTCAACATGGGCATATGTCAAATCAAAGATATTGAATCAAATGAAGTGGTCTTTGCAAGGATGTAGACAAAAATATGTATGTAGTGGATTGGTCAACTGCAACACCCAAAGACTGTCTACTTGCAAAAGAGCACAAATGAATCAAGTTGGTTGTGGCACAAAAAGTGAGTCATCCGAATTTCAAACGATCAACAAACCGCGCAAGAAGTCATCTTGTAGAAGGACTTCCGGACTCGATATACAAGAAGGAGAGTATATGTGATGCATGTCAAAAGGAAAACAAATCAAGTCGTCATTCAAAGAAAAGACATGCCCATCCTCAACAATAATATTGCATCTACTTCATATGGATCTATTTGGCCCAAAGGAACCAAACAAAGATAAGTGGAATGAAATACACCTTGGTGGTAGTAGATGACTACTCAAGATATACATGGACAATATTCATGTGTAAGAAGAAAGAAACTCTACAAAAACTACCACAAACATGATGAAAAGGATTCAAAACGAGAAGAGTCAAACCATTATCAAAATAAGATCGGATAGAGGAACCGAGTTTGTCAATGGAATAATAACTCGATATTGTATTGAGAATGGTATTGGTCATGAACTATCGGCAGACAAGGACTCCACAAATAGAATGGAGTTGCGAAAAGAAGAAATAGAACCCTCAAAGAAGCAGGAGAAGGACCATGTTAGTCAAGCGAGTTACCAAAAAGATTTTGGGTGAAGCAATCAACACGACTGCTACACTCAAAACAGATGTATGATAAATAGACAATGACAAAGACTCCCTATGAGATCCAAGGGAAGAAAACCAAATGTTTCATATTTGAGAATATTTGGATGTAAATGCTTCATTCACAACAATGGCAAAGACAATCTAAAGGCTTTTGATGCTAAAGGCGATGAAGGTATCTTCTTGGGATACTCACCGAAGCAAAGCCTACTGAAATACTCAACAAAAGGACTATGGTTGCGAAGAATCCATTCATGTGGTATTTGATGAGCCAAATATAAATGGAGAAGATATTGAAGAGTCACCGATAAGTGAATCATCCAACCATACTGAAGAGTCCCTATCTTTGAAGCTGAAGCTGGAATTATCAATTCGAGAAGAAGATGAGATAGCTGAATCTCAAAAACAAATGGAAAATTTGCAGCTAAGTGACTACGAGAGAGTCGACCACAAAGAACACAAATGCAAGTCGATCAATCCAGCTAACTCACTCCAACCTTGATGTAAGATGGCCGAGAGACCATCCACGAGAACTTGTCATTGGAGATATAAGAGAAGGTGTAAAGACAAGATCCAGAACTCAACAAGAAGCAATGTTCACATGCTTCATCTCGCAAATAGAGCCAAAAGATGTGTCGCAAGCACTGGATGACACACATTGGATTCAAGCCATGCAAGAAGAGCTGAATCAATTTGAGAGAAATAAAGTATGGGAACTAGTGCAAAGACCCATACATCAAAATGTCATTGGAACCAAATGGGTGTTCAGAAATAAGATGAACGAGGAAGGTTCTGTGGTAAGAAACAAAGCAAGACTAGTGGCCAAAGGATATTGCCAAGAAGAAGGGATAGATTTTGATGAAACATTTGCTCCTGTAGCAAGATTGGAAGCTATAAGGATGTTTCTTGCCTATGCAGCTCACAAGAACTTCATTGTATATCAAATGGATGTAAAAAGTGCATTCCTAAATGGCTTATTGGAAGAAGAAGTGTATGTTGAACAACCTCCAGGATTTGAGCAGAAGACTCTAGGAGACAAGGTATACAAACTCAAGAAAGCCCTGTATGGATTGAAACAGGCACCCAGAGCATGGTATGATACCCTGTCACAATTCCTAACTGAAAATGGATTCACTAAAGGAAAAGTAGATAGAACACTTTTCAGAATTCAAGACAAGAAGAGTATACTGCTTGTTCAAATATATGTGGATGACATCATTTTTGGATCCACTAACAAAGAGCTATGTGAAAAATTTTCAAACCTCATGCAAAGTAAATTTGAAATGAGCATGATGGGAGAGCTGACATTCTTCCTTGGACTTCAAGTGAAACAGCTGAAGGATGGAACCTTCATAAGTCAAACAAAATACACCAGAGATTTAATGAAGAAGTTTGGTATGGAGGAGAAGTCTTCTGTAAAAATACCAATGAACACATCACTCAAAATGGACATGGATGCAGATGGCAAGCCTGTAGATCAAACAAGATACGATCACTTATTGGATCATTGCTCTATCTCACAAATAGCAGGCCAGACATCACTTTTGCTGTAGGTGTATGTGCAAGATTTCAATCTGCTCCAAAAGAGAGCCATATGACAACAGCTAAGAGAATATTGAGATACTTAAAAGGAAGCCAAGAAGTAGGCCTATGGTATCCAAAGGAAGGTGGATTCAAGCTAATTGGCTATTCGATTCCCGACTATCTTTGGATGCAGGGGTGGACAGGAAGAGCACCTCGAGGCACATGTCAAATGCTAGGAAACAGACTAATTTCTGGTTTAGCAAGAAGCAAAACTCAATAGCCACCTCTACAAATGAGGCGAGAATACATAGGCTGGGCAAACTGTTGTGCCCAAGTCCTATGGATGAGACAAAGAATCGAGAGACTATGAAGTTGATGAAAAAGAAATTCCAATCATGTGTGATAACACAAGTGCAATTGCAATCACTCAAAATCCTGTGTTGCATTCAAGAACAAAACATATTGATGTCGAGATATCACTTCATAAGAGACCATGTTGAAAAGAAGGACATCATTCTCGAATATATCTCAATCGATAAACAACTAGGCGATAAATTTGAGTCACTAAGAGAATCGTGAGAAGTAGAGTTAAATCAAATAAGGGATAAGCTAAATAACTTATAAGCAATGGGACAAAAACGCATCGTCTTGGGTCGAGCGGAATGTTTTAAGGAACACGTCGGATAATGATGATGTGTACGGACATAAAGCCGCACACCAAGCCTATGATTGGATATAAATGCTTTGCCGCATTAAATACGAGACATGAATCGCTCAATATGCGTCGAAATCCAAGCCGTTGATTTCGATCACAATTCAAAACCGTCTGCACGCCCTTTCATAAACCATATTTAAACCATTTTCGTCCGTTTCTCTCTCACACTTCTAAAACTGTTCATCTCATTCTCTCAAAAGCAAAGGCAAAATACTCTCGAAACCCTATCGATCTTCAAATCATTTTCTAAGTTTTTCCTTAAAATTATTCTCGAGAAATGGCACCAACTTATGACTTTACCAAGTTGGGAAAGCAAATCCACACCGTTCGACGGTGGATTTAAACGAATGGTGAAGCGGTCCGACGACACCCTGGTAAAGAAAATCGCCGAGAAGTTGGAAACGTCCGGCTAAAACCATTTCTAACACTAGAATATCCGATGACCTACGTGGAGGAGGTCGCACAATTCTACGTGAATGCCGAGATTCACGATGAAGGAATCAAGTCATCTGTTCACGGAAAGCGGTGACTATCACCGCCAAGGATTTGGCTGAATATTGCTCACTACCGGCCAGAAGGAGCATCCGAGATTAAAGAGGCTGATGTAAACTTGGGCGACGCATGGAAAGAAATAGCCAAGTCCGACGTTCGACAAAATAATATACATAGCAAACAAGAGAAGCTGGCAAGGAGGATTATCACAAATTGTTGGACATAGTTGCCAAGTGTATCGACATCAAATTTGGCGGCTTTGACCAAATCAAAAGGCAAAGCTGATTGTGATGGCCGCAATCATCGAGAAAAGAAGATAAATCAAGAGTTTATCTACAGCAGATCTGCCCGAACGTGGGGAACAAGTCCTTCAAAGAAGATGGGTCATTTGGAGGATCCCTTGGATATGGCCTAGTGATTGGCCGGCTATTGGAGGTGAAAGGAGTCCTCTTAGACATGGGAAAGCATTCCATGTTAACAAGAGGATGTTGAGCTAACCTCTCTCGGCGCTCGTGCGAGCTTACGCCAAGAGAGTCGACACCAATGAGGGGGAATCACCACCCGAAGATACAAATGCTTCCTCTCCGGCCAAGAAGAAAGCGCCCCTGCGCAAAGAAGAAGATCTGCTGCACTGCGGCAAAAAGAAAACCAAACATGCTCCCGCCCGCAGCGAGTCACCCGCCCTGCGCAGCCGTGTCACTCGCCCTGCGCAGGCGGTCGAGAAGGACTCCCAAATTCCTTCTCCGATCGTCAAAAAGAGGAGAACTCGACAAGTCAAGACGGCCAGCTCCTCGAAACAAACACCGCACCGGCCCCACCACCACCCAAGACTCGAGGACACCGTCTACGAACCAAAAATCCTCTCGGTACAAACTAAGAGACGAAGAAGACTTGTAAAGCGATCCGAACAGAGAAACCAAATGAGTCGGGTTACTCGGCTAGCGAAAATACCGAGACTATCAAGAAGTAGAGTCTCCGATGTAGTTGATGAAACAGCCAAGTCTCTTTGAAGGCGATCACAGAGGCAACCCGAAGACACAAACAGTAGCTCACACACCAAGCACAAGAAGAACCTACCGGGCGGATAGTGATGTAATGATCCTATCTCCACCTTACCCGGACATCCAAAATCGTCTGCGTGAGTGGAGGAAATGGAAGTTGAGCAAGTCGAGGAACAGTTCCAACGGCCTGAGTTCATAGAAGAAGAGGAGGAATCGCTAAATTTCCTTGGATTAACTCTGCTCCCCTCTGGATGAAGGCAATCGCACGGACATCCTGCGAGATATACAAGGACAAGGAGAGAGAAAAGCAAGATGAAGAAGCCGAAGCACGAGAGAAGGCAAGCATCCGCCCTATCTCGGCACCCGCGTAACACACACATCCTCTCCTTGATGTCTTCTCCGATAGTGACGAGGAACCAGAGAATGCTTTTTGCCACATAAGAGTTGCAAATGCAGCAAGCATTGCACGAATCAAGAATCCTTCACGAGCAAAGATTAATGGAGGGACCAGGAGAGTCCTCCGGATCACGGTGAAATCGATCCAATGGGAGTGGTTCAAAAATAGCCACTTGTTGTTGCTTTACCACTTCCCCACTCACTCGAGAAGAAGGCAATAAGGAGATGGCGATGAAACGGGATAGTGGGGACCCCACGAGCCAACCCCTATTGAAGGTGTGCTACCACCGCCCCAACAAAGCAATCAATCGAAACAGCCGGGAGTTTGGAGACGAGTGACCCCATTCCAAGTCACTCACCGGGAGCGCCACCGAGGGGGAAACTCCCTCCACTGCGGCAAGGTCGGAGGATGCTGCAGATGACTCCAAAAAGAATGCGGGAGGCGAAGTAGGGACAATTCAAACGCAAGAAGAACAACAAGTTGCCATCAACGAAGCTCGACATTGAGACTGTCTCACCGAGGTGCCAACCTTGTGAAGGCTAATGACGCTGCGATGCGATCGAGGCACGAGGAAGGAACAGCCACAGGAGTTAACACTGGGGCGAAGAAAGTGCAATCCATGGGGTTGAGACTCCAATGGATGCCATTGTAGAAGACCCTAAGACAAACCGACACCGTCGAAAGGGAGGACCAGCCTCGCAGCAGATGAGAGACTGGCCGGGAGGAAATGAAGGCCACGGGAGGTTGAGACTTCCCGGGTAAAACAAATTGAAGTAGAGAACATCCCTCCTGCTATCATCGACCCATCCGAGAAGGAGATCGCGCACTTCATGATTCCCGGGACAACCCGATGTCACTTTTCCGGGATCGGAAGGCGAAGAAGAAGCCGAGTCATCCCCCATGACAAATCCAAAAGACTCACCGCGGATGTTCCAAGCACGAGCAAGTCGATCCCAAGACTACTCGTCAAACCTTTAATTTTGATGATGAGCCACCTATGGAAATCTCATCATCGTCCGATGACGCTTCGATAAGGCCGAGGACCGAGTCTCTCAAATGGAGAAATCACCGAGACCAACGAAGTCATTAAGACAAATGAGAGCTCGGCCAGTAAGGTCTACTCCACAACAGAACCCGGCTAAACAACGGACTACGCACAGGCTCCTCAAGCTGCAGCAGATCAATTCCCAAAAAGAACTTCACGCGCACCGCTCATCATCGAACAGATCCCGGTTGGCGGTGATGATTCTTTTGTAGAATCTTTCCCTTTTTCGCTGGAGATACCATAACTCCACGAAGAATCAAAAAAAGCGAGCAGCACGCTATCACAGACCAGCTCATGTTCTTCCAATGTACACCATTGTTCCAGTGAATTATGACTTCGATCTTTGTATGGCCATCACCGCAATGAAGAATCATCACCAAGCTCGAGAAGTGTTCAAGGCACTCTTTCTTGAGATTGAAAGGATGGAGAGGCATCGAGCCTCTTTGGACATGCGATTGGACAACGAGAGATGCCACCCTTACACCGATTTAAGAGGCATAACGATTCGGAAAAGGAATGGTGGCAACAAAGAAAAAACAATGCGTGTGGAACATGTGAGATACTTCAGGACAATTGTTCAATAAGTCTGCTTTGGTGTGGAGAGTCAAAATACGATGCAAAGACAAAGCTTAGAGAGCACATTGAGCATATGCATGAAGCTCACACTTTGCCGAGATCAAGGCTGCTGCGTGAGCAACATACACATGATCTACAACGTTTGGAAGAACACATGACAAGAAAATTCAGCCTTCTCATGGCTGAGATGAAGCCGATTTCAGAGAATCCAACGCTACTCGTTCAATTCCGTCTTTGCATACAACGCAGCAGACTTGAAGCAGAATTCAACCATCGAAGACTTCGACTTCATGCTTGCCAAAGATGTTCCCTGGGTTCCTCTATCCTTTGATGATGCCAAAAAGGGGAAGAGGAATACCTTAAAGCAAAGAAAATCTGAAGCCGAAAAGAAAGGAGCGGTGAGTCGGGAAAATCACCGAGGAAGTCTTGAAATGAAGAAAGGAAAACATGTTGAGGGGAAGGATCAACGATGTGACATTGATGATTGCACAAACCCCCAACAAGGTCCTGTCACAAATGACATTATAAGCGGCAAACTCCCGTGACTCTGCCACTCCAACACTCTGTTTGTATCTATGGCCGAGAAGAAAAATCAATTGAAGCGGGGATGAAGGAAGTGGAAGGAAGAATGGATGCCAGGGTGATGAACATCTTGAAAGAACACGGAGGCATTCCAAAGAGACAGAGACACCTATGCCATCTCGGATGTCGGGACGAGCCACGATCGGTCGATGAATTCAAAACGCTCGAGTCCGAGGATACTTTGCAAATATGTCCATGGCTCAAGCTTGGGACTGACTTGGGAAAAGGGTCTCACATTATGTGAAGAAAGGCGACAGGCAGCAGACAACCATGGTCACTCTGCTGGTCACTCCGCTGGGCACTCACCGGGAAAGAAAAAGACTCGATCTGATACGCCCAGGTAGAGGAAGAAGCGGCGATGGAGGAAGAAGCTTGGACCTGGGCCTCCGCCCAAGAACATTGAATACGTAGATCCAGGGGAAGAAAGGAGGGATCTCTTGGGGGGCTTGACCAAGTGGAAAATTTGCGAGTGGCTAAAACTAACGCCGAGTATGCAAAAAGAATAGAAGAAAAAACAAGAGACAAACTCAGCTATGGCGGGAGAGACAGGAAAGAATAAGAATAGATGAAGTCAAAGAAAAGCATATGACAAGAAAAAGAAGGCGGTGATGACGAGAAGAAGAGAAGAAGAGAAGAAGATCTTGATGAAGACGAAAGAAGGAGACATCGAAGAAGATGAAGTGTTCTTTGTCCACCCCTTCGTGTACTTTATTATGTAAATACATACAATGTAAGTCTTCTCGTAATAAAGATATAAATTCTTTAATTTTTGTGAAGACAATTATATGCTCGATACACCTTGTAAACATTGTGTTGAGGAACAAGAATGATATGATCAATAAAAAGAATTGATTCTCATACATTCTATGTCAATACACTATCTGTATGTATCATTCTTTGTTTGCATCTTTGAATAATTTAAGTTTTGGCATCATCAAAAAGGGGGAAATTGTTAGGAATTTTATTGTTTAGATTTTGATGAATGCCATGTAAAACTTAGAATAGAAAGTTGGCACCCCAATTCTTCTCAAAATGTATTGTAACAATTAGAGTGCCAAGGCGAGTTAAGTCGGCCTACGCCCTAACATGCAAGAAGACAATCAAGACTTGAAGGAAAACTCTGTGAGAGAGACAATTTGAGTACGGCAAAGAAGAGCAG
This sequence comes from Rehmannia glutinosa, assembly GCA_016081115.2. Classification (NCBI taxonomy): domain Eukaryota; kingdom Viridiplantae; phylum Streptophyta; class Magnoliopsida; order Lamiales; family Orobanchaceae; genus Rehmannia; species Rehmannia glutinosa. Next base: position 53,823,240 of record CM071932.1, read on the forward strand.
ACAGAACTCGATCAAGAAGCGGTGAGATGCACCAGTGGAACATCACAAGTCAACTCAAGAGAAGCCAAGTCTCAAGGTCAAGTGACAAGAGTCATCCAATGATTGGAAGCGACTCTAAGTCACCTGGGAAAGCAAGGAAATGCGGTCAAGTCGAGATAATCGTAAAAGAACCGTTGCCGAAAATCAAGAGATTTACTTAAACAAGTAATATCTCCATACCACCTTTCTTGGAGTGCTCGAGTCCCTGAAGCGTGCAAAAGAAATGAACCAATGGGAAGCACTACACCGTGTCGAACTCAAAAGGTGATAAAACAATTCATACGAGGAAATGGCAATTCCAAGAACTGCAAACCAACGATCGCAAAGTGACTTTCAAAAATGAGCCTATCTCTTCAACGGGCAAATTTTTGAAAGTTCACTATAAAAGGCCGAGGAGTTTGTTTGAGAAGGATGATGAATGACACACACGTGAGATATACAAGCTTATCAAAAACTCGAAACATTCTCAATCCTCAAGCCTACATTTCAAGTACATCAATCCAACACTTACCTGTGAAGGAAAGAGAACTTCAATCGATTGAAGAGGAAAATATCAAAACAAGGGGTCTACATTCCGGGAAGGATTGTAGAAAGGTTCAAGGCTGAACCAAGTCTTAAGCTTTTGGAGGGCTTCGTGATCAAATCCAAAGTGCTTGAGCAAGTGAGTCAGTAGTAGCAAAGCGGCCGCCCTGTGAAGAAGGCGAGTCGTCGAGAAGCCACCGAGTGATCAAGGCGTCTCGGTCGAGTCCCAAAGGATCAAGTCGGCATTTGTTGTGATAAAGACTTGTATCCGGACTGTTACCACTTTGTAAACTGATCATTACCTAGTGGATTCCTCCGGGAGTTGGAGAAGAGAGGAGTAGAAGAATTACCCCATCTTCGAACCTCTATAAAAATTTTATTGTGTCATTTACATTTCAAAGATTTAAATTCTGCGCACTTTTAACTCGCTTATATCTGTGATAAATTTGCTATCCATTTGATAATTTATAAGTACTAAATCAAGTCAAAAATCTTGCTTAATCAAACTTAAGGGTGTTAAGTCTTCCAATGAAACAAAACCACAGTTGAGTCAAATTATAGCCAACAATGAGTTACTCTATTAACAACTTTCAAATTGAGTGCATTGAGCGATTAACTCTCTTGAGTGACTAATTCGATGTCCATCAAGGACACAAATTGTGTAGAACTCAGATTTAAAAGGACTAAATCGAAAATTTGGTAAGGTTTATTCAACCCCCTTCTAAACCTTACACTTACACCCCTTGGGACCTACATCCTTTGAAAAGTATTAATAGTTCCACAAAAAAATATTAGTTTTTTGTCTGAAAAGTATTAGTATACAACCTAATTCCACGACCTAATTCCTTTACTCTTCTGCCTCTTCTCCTGTTTCTCAACCCATCCCTCTTTTTATTTACTACTTTCTTCTTCACTCAAACCTACTTATTGATTCTTTTCCAATGGCCGTGTTCCGACCCTCTGGGATCATCCATAATTTCTACTCTTGAAATAATGTTTTTCTAGCAAGTTCAAGAATGAATGTTTACAAAGGATTGCATACCTTAATGTTGCAAATGATTATTTACGCACTCCCTCGTCTCGGGCCAATTTATTGTCCAAACCCTCAATGTCATTTTCTTAGCCTACCTTCTGACTATTACTAAAACTCTCTGCACTCGTGTAGGGCACGAAGTCAAATGGTCCATCATTGAGATGGAAGAATGGTAGACGAATGAATAATTCTTTTCTTCAAACTACTTATTGTTAGATGACTGTGTTGGTGTATATCGAAATGGTTAAGGAATTTCGAGCAGTGTGATGTTATGAAATCAGAAAGTCGAGGCAAAAGTTGAATTCTTTCTCTTTAAAACGAAATTGCTCCACTCATGGTGTTTACAGTATTTTGGCAATCGCTTCCCAAGATACAATGGCTTACGTCTTTTGATAGCAACACTACAAATCAAAAGACTCTTTGAACTTTTTGTGTTTTTAAACTCTTAGGAAATTTGCAGAATGTATGCTAAATTTCGGAATTTCAGATGCCAAATGAGTTCTAGGGGAATCTTATTAATAGAACTACAAACGCCCCTTCAGACTAGGTGCAATCATTGGTTCAGATCAATCATGACTGTCAGATCGTGCCTTCTGATCAATAGCCGCCCCTTCAGATTACACATTCTTTGGCACGCACCCTTGCGCACTGGATAGTCATGTCCTGTCATGGTGCCCCGTCAGCGAACAGACGCATCCAATCAGCACCACCGCCTGCCACATGTCGCCCTCCGAACGAATCCTACCAAGTCACTGCCACCTAAGTTTTCCTACCACATCACCGAGTCATTGGGACCAAACCCTGGTGATGTGAATTAATTCTAAAGGTTCTGCATTTCTTTCCACCAAAATGGTGTTTTAGCCATTTTTGCCTTAATATAGATTTCATACTTCTGATGTGAATCTATTTTAAAATTAGGTAGTAATTCTAATCGATTTAGATGTATTCCAAAGTGATGTCTTTCTTTTCAACATGATCTCTTATGAAATGATATCTCACATCAATGTACTTTGTTCTTGAATGCAACATTGTATTTTGAGTGATTGCAATAGCACTAGTATTATCACACATAATTGGAATCTATTTTTCTTCAACATCATAATCTGTCAGTTGTTGTCTCATCCATAAGACTTGGGCACAACAAATTGCCTGCCAGCCTATGTACTGCTTGCGATGTGGATGTAGCTATTGAATTTTATTTCTTGTTGAACCAAGAAACCAATCTATTTCCAAGCATTTGACATGTACCTGAAGTACTCTTCCTCTCAACTCTACATCCAGCATAGTCAAATCTGAGTATCCTACTAGCTTGAGTCCTCCTTCTTTTAGATACCATAAGCCGACTTCCTGGCATCCCATCAAATACCTTAGGATTCTCTTAGCTGCAGTCATGTGACTCTCTTTTGATGCAGAATGAAATATTGCACATACACCTACTGCAAAGGAGCTATCTGGCCTGCTGGCTGTTAAATAGAGCAATGATCCAATGAGGGCTCTATATATGTTTGATCAACAGCTTTGCCATCTGCATCCGTGTCCATCTTGACTGATCTATTCATAGGAATCTTCACAAAAGACTTCTCTTCCATACCAAATTTCTTCATCAAGTGTCTGGTATACTTGGTTTGACTTATGAAGGCTCCATCCTTCAATTTCTTGACTTGAACTCCTAGGAAGAAAGTCAGCTCTCCCATCATGCTCATCTCAAATTTGCCTTGTGTTAGGAAATTTAATTGTTAGATTTGATGATACCATATAAAACTTAAATCAGGATGTTGGCACCCCTATTTTTCATGTAATCATTATGTGTAACTAGTGAAATCTGGTAAGAGCTGAGTCGAGTCAGCCCAGTCAAAATTACAAGAAAACAACTGTGGACTAGACTAAGAACTTCGCTGTAGGTCAGCTGAGTGTAGCCAAGAAGATGACAAGAACTTGATTGAAGAAGAGTCAGCTGAGAAACATCCGTAAGGAACGACAGCCAAGTAAAGTCAAGATGAAAACGACAGTTGAGTTATCCAACATTGAAGAAGACTCAAGTCAACTGAGGCTGCAAAAGGCAGTCAAGTAAAGGCAACTGACAGAAAATCATTGCACCGAAATTAAGGGAGATTACTTAATTTAGCAAAGAACCCATATTGTCGGGTCCTGAGAATAAACAAGTCCAAAGCGTGCAATTTAAATAAGCCAAAGGAAAGACCAAGTGGGTGTCAGACCCTGAAAAACTGGAATATTCAAGAGTACGAGGAAGTGGCTCTTTCACACGCTTAGAAAATATGTCAGTACAAGCCAACGTCCATCAAAAATATTATTTTAGAAATTATCTATCTCTTCAACGGATAATTTTTCAAATAATAGTATAAAATTGCTGAGGATTCAAAGAGGAAAGCATGTATGCAACATACACAGACAACATAGACACAAGAAAGATACAAATTGCTGAGCATACAATTTCGATCCAAAAAGAAAATCATTCATTATCCTCAAGCCATCAAGTCACAAGATTTTTAATCCGACACTAATTGTGAAGTATAAAAGAAATCACCAAGTTGAAGAGGAAACAATTAGGGGTGTACTTTCCAAAAAGGAATGTAGAAAGGAATCCAGTCTGTTTGGAGGGCTGTGTGATCAAATCCAAAGACTTAAAGAAGTGAGCTGTAGTTGCACGGCAGCCGCCTCGTGAAGAAGCTGAGTCGCAAGAGAAGCTAGTTGTGTGATCAAGGCATCTCTAGACTAAGTCGTAGGAGAAAGTCAGCTGTGTGATCAAGACCTTCTCTAGACTGTTCACCACTCTGTAAACTGATCATTACTTAGTGGATTCCTCCAGGAGTTGGAGAAGAGAGGAGTAGAAGAATTACCCCATCTTCGAACCTCTATAAAATATGTGTCTATTTACTTTCAGCATTATTTTTCCTGCTTTATTATTTTATATCTGATCAAGTTAACTTTGATATCCCAAGTGATAATAAGCTTAGTGCTAAAACAAGTATTAAAGCAAACTTTTAATTTTTCAAGGGTGTTAAGTCTTCCGCTTTGAAATCCAAATTAGCTAAGTAAAACATTTGGATTATACAGCCAAGTTAGACTGATTACAACTCTCTTGAGCCTGTCAAATAGAAACCCAACTGAATAATCAACCTAGTTGTCCCGTTGGACAGAGCTGATTTGAGTCAACTCTGTTGCAAACCTTATAGAAGGATTTTAGCAAACTTTGGTAATATTTATTCAACCCCCCTTCGAAACCTTACATCACACCCCTTGGGACCTACAAGTGGTATCGGAGCAGCGGTTGGTTCATTGAGCCTTCCGCACTGGTTACTGAACTAGATCTCCATCTTTTCAAAATCCTAACACTTGTGCTTTTCAAAGTTTTTCATCTTTAGCAAGATTATCATCATGGAAGCAAATCTAACTCGCATTCCTATGTTCTTCATTGAAGAATTTGATGATTGGAAAATTCGTATGCAGGCTCACCTATCAACTTTACATGATGAAATGTGGTTTATGATAGGAGATGGGCCATTGAAAATACTTAAAGTCAACACTGCTTTAAGAAGAACAACTGCAGCTGAAGGTGAAGAAGCTGCTGAAACAAGGCCAGCCATGGTTGAAAAACCAAGGACTGAATGGAAAAATGATGATAAAAGAGATACAACTTGGACAATCAATGTTCAATAAAGCTATGTTCAATAAAGTCAAGTCCTGCAAATCAGCAAAGGAAATCTGGGACAAGTTGGCCTTAATATGTGAAGGATCTGATCAAATCAAAGAGAACAAACTATCTGTTGCTGTCCAGAAATTTGAAAATTTTAAAATGGCTTCAGGAGAAAATTTGGATCATCTGGGCACCAGATTCACTGAAATTACAAATGAGTTTTCAGCTCTTGGAGAAGAATATACACAAAAGGAGATGTGCATGAAAATACTAAGAGCACTCCCAACTGAATGGGAAATGAAAGTCATGGCCTTAAGACATTCAATGGATCTCTCAAAGACATCCAACCATGAATTATTCTCAGATCTCAAAGCTTATGAGTTTGAGTTGAGAAGAAAAGATCAAGAAGAAACAACTATACCCAAAACAGCTGCACTACTGTCAAAGAAGGGAAAAGAGCTGAACAAAAGGAAACCTTTGATCAGGAAGAGATAGATCTGCTAGTAAAGAGATTCAATAAGTTCTTTAATAAGAACTATAAAAGAAACAAGGGTGAAAATTCAAGAAGACATTCAGCACCCTCCAAAACCAGTTAGGAAAGGTCATCCAGGAGAACTGGGAATCAAAGAAGTGACTACCAGAAAGTTGATAGTCAAAGGGATGACAGCGCTGAATTCCTCTGTTGGAATTGCAGACAACCAGGACACTTTACCATTAACTGCAAATACCCACCTGTCAGCAAATACAAAAATGAGGAAAAAAAAAGTCTTCAAAAAAAGAAGACAAGAAAAGAAGAAAGCAATGTTGGCTGCAGAGACAGCTGAACCAGCCAAATGCAAGGAACCAAATTCGAGGCGGTAGTAAAGAGTAAGGCTGACTACTCAAGTGATTCAGAAGAAGATGCTCTCATCTGCCTTATGGCAAATGAACAAGGAATCACGCTCATTATATTACTGTATATTTAACACTATTATACTGTATATTTAACACATGTGTACTGCATATTAAAATTGTCAAACAAAAACATGTGGGGACCATGAATTAAGGAATCAGTTATATGAAAAATGACTAATCTACCCTTATTCTAATTAAAATAAAAAAAGGCTTAAAAATCATTTAAATCTCAACCTTTGAAAAAAATTAAATAAATGGACATGATTAGTCCACACTGTCTTACCCTAGAAATGTGGTCTCATTTGATCAAATACACACACATATATATATAGGATTTAGATCAGGTGAGTCCACATATCTTAGGTGAGTACACGAGACCAAATCTGAGTCATTAATTTAATTTTTAAACGGTTAAGATTAATCAGGTTTTACTATTATTTAATATATAACTTAATTTAAAAATGGCTTATTAGTAATTTTAATTGAAATCAATTTTTGGGAGGGAATTTATTTTTGGTAGTGGGCTAAATTTTAGGGGCCGGTTATGGACGTATAAATCCAAGATATTGCATATCTTTACAGTATTTGGTAACTGAAAAGTCATTTCCTCCATTCCACCGTCTTCCACACTCGGTCTCTGCAACTCCCGAACCCGTCTTCCACCATTCCACCGTCTTCCACACACGATTTCTCACTCTAATTTCAACCGTTGTCCACCATATTTCCCTGCAAAAAAGTAACCCATTTTCCACCATCATCCTTTGCGAAACAAAAATCACAAGCCCTAACCATACCCAACTCAACCCTCCGCGAAAAACACCATCTCTTCAGTCGAAAAATCACCAAATCTCCGGTCGAGAATCAAACTCCGGTGAGGGCGAAGATCAGACATTGTTGTTTTTTTCAGAAGAAGCCCATTGGAACCCTTAGTTTTTGCTGAAGTGTGAATTTTTATTGCGACCCCGCAACATTGTAGGTTAGGGCAACTTTTTTTCTCATTTTATTTTCGTATTTTTTTTTATTTTTATTCCATTTTTTATGTAGTATTCTATTTTATTGGTGGATTTGATTTTAATATTGCCTATATTTTGTTTCTTTAAATATGCTTAGGATTGTCACGAATAATGCTTATAATGGGGAACGGTGGAAATTAGTATTTTTCCTAGTTTGTTAATAACCATGCTCACATCTATTGTTTTTTACGAGTGTTGATTGTCTGCTTTAATGAGAAATTATAATGGGGAACGGTGGAAATTAGTAGTTTTGTTGTGTTTTTGGTTTAAATTGTCTTTATTATCTTGAAAAATTGAAGTCTGGTAGAGTTGGTCTTATGAGATTTTTAAATACATTTTTGTTGCTGATAACTCTGTATTTCCTACCCTTTTTTTTCCAAGTCTGGTAGTTTTGAACGTTGATGACTTGTACTGCTTATTTGTGTTTAGAATTATGCTTACTCACATTATATATAATGCTTACTTACTTATGTATTAAGCTTATTGATGTTCAGAACTATGCTTACTCACATTCTATGTAATGCTTACTTATCTTATATATTATGCTTAAGTCTGTTAGGGTTAGCTCTTATGGGATTCTTACATACATTTTTGTTGATGATAACTCTGTATTCCCCACCTTTTTTTTCAAGTCTGGTAGGTTTGCATGTTGATAATGTGTACTGCTTTTTGGTGTTGACAATTACGCTTGCTCATATTCTATATCATGCTTACCTATATTATGTAGTATGCTTTAAATTTATTTCCAGTTTTTATGAGACAACTAAATGACTATTTGCTACCTTATTTTTTTTAGTGTTTCTTTTTGGAGATGGCTAAGGAGAGCAAGAAGAGTAAGGGTACATTGGATAAAGGGAGCAAGAAGAGGAAGGCGGCAGATATTGATGTTGCTGCAGAGCCGAGTAAGAAAAAGGGGGGAAGGACAAAGGAAAAAAAGTGCTAGACGGTAGCCAGAGTGATGAAGAATCCAAATATCCCAGACTGTGTACGAGATCAACGCTGAGGAGGTTCGCCAAAGTTATTAAGAAATTGAACCATGCACAGACGACTGCCGTTAACGAGATTGGGTTCGGTGGATCATTGCACATGAAGATCGTGGAAATACCAAAGCCGATTAACTTAACTTCGGCTGGTTAAAATTTTCAACCCAATTAGCTGTGAACTGGTGATATCAAAGCGTAAAAAAATTCACGTAAACGCCACAGATGTGGAACGGGTTCTTGGAATCCCAAATGGTAGTGTGAATATTGAACGGAAGAACAAAGCGGGGGGGTGTGAACTTTATAAAAAATGGCTAGAGATTTTTAATAAGCCTAACAACCACATCACGGCAAAACACGTAGCTACGGAGATGTTAAAATTTGAGGACGGAGGTGACTGGTTCAAGAGGCACTTTGTTGCCCTGGTGGACTGCTTGATTATAGGGAATAACCCTATTGGTTATGTTAACCCCCTCATGATGGACAACCTGGAGAATGTTCAAAATATTCGCAACCTTGGCTGGTGCGACTACACGATTAATACGCTGGCGACAAACGTGCACGTTGGGGAGAAGAGAACCAAAATATGTTCAATGGGCCCCTTTTGTTTTTATCGGTAAGCGGTAAATTATTATTGTTTTGCATTTTTTGTATAACTATACTGCAAACTTTTCTAATTTTTGTTGTTTGTATAGGTTTTTTATTTGGATAGGGTTGTTTTATATACTAGGGACGTGACTAGAAATCTCCCCAGTATTAGAGGTTGGACTTCTGAGATCATCCGGAAAAGGGTACGCAAGGAGATGAAAGTAGGTGGGTTTGGGCAGGGTCATTTGGCGGAACCGCTCCGTACAGCGGTTTTGAACGAAGGGTCGGCGGTGACAGATGGGCTGGTAGGAAGTCGATCGTGAAAAGGTCGCGCGTCGTCCGAGATCGAGAGCCACGAGGTAAAATTTTTAGTTCTGTTTGGTTGGTTGAATCCATTTTGATTAATGCTTGTGATATATAAAACATATGCTTATACATGTAGTTAATTTTGCTTATATTAGAGAAATGATGGAAAATTTGATTGTTGTAATCCTTGCATACATTTATAGTTAATAATGCTTATTATGTTTCCCAAACGTGCTTATATATGTTGCTCAAATGCTTACAAATGTATATGTTATTTTAATTTTTGGTTTCCCTCAAATGTCTTTGGAATATTTTTATGACATATGACAGTTCATCTTATATGTTGTGCTAATATTGCTCACAGAATGATGTTTTTTGTATATTATGTCTAATTTTTTTTGTCTTGCTTATGAGTTTTCCCAATTCTGCTTATATGTGTTACATATAATGCTTACATAACGATGAAGTATTTAATTATTTGCATTTTTCTATTTTTTTGTCTAATGTTTGATTTGCTTATGATAGTTTCCAATTATGCTTATATTTGTTGCTAATAATGCTTACAGAATAATGAAGTATTAATTATTTCTATTTTTGGTATTCTTGTCTAATGTTTTTGGACTGCTTATGGATTTGCAAATTATGCTTATATATGCTGCTTATTATGCTTATAAATAATGATGAAGTGTAAATCATGATATGTAGTCATTTAAATATTTCTCCTGTAACTGACATTTTTGATTTGATAACTTTTGGAAAGGAGTATAAATCGAGAGTGCTGCAGAAGTTGTCAGGCCTTGCTACATATGTGGTCGACATAATCGCGTTGTTTGAGAATGCTCCAAAAGAGATGACAGGCGATGCAGACTTTTGCAAATTACAAGATTCGGCGAGGATGCTTATATGCTCAGCTAGTAAGCATACATTGGACGCGGGCGGACCCCATTCTGACGATATGAGCGAGACGCAACTGAACGAAGATTTTTGGAATAATCCCGAGACGATAGCTGCAGTCGAAAAAGTTGAGATTGCACTTGGTCGTAGGGAAGAGTACGAAAAGGGTGTGGAAGATTTGCCAAGTTTTAGTCTAGGTAACACCCAAGAGCCTGTTAAAATTGTGGGCAGAGATGTAAGAGTTTTTGAGCTTTATTTTCTGTTATTATTTTAACATCCAGTATACACCGCTTACTATGAATAGAATGTTGGTTTTCTGTATTGTACTAATGTGTGTTGTTGCTTTTTTTTGTTTTATTAATAGGGTGGGGTTAGCGGGTTACGTGATGTTGGCGGAGATGGTGTGGACACTGGAGATGGTGTCGCAGACAGTGACGACGAGGATGACAGCGAGGGGGAGGATGAGGGTAAGAGCGATGATGATGAGGGTGGTAGTAGTGACGATGATGAGGGGGATCCCGTTGACGCCGAGTTGGAACAAGAAGGCGGTGATAGTGGGAACGAAGAAGACGAGGTTAACAGTGCCGATGAGATGGAGGGAGGGCAAATTGAGAATGCATTACAGATTGACGTGTTGTCTGAATGTTCAAAATTTGAAATGATGGTATCGAACTGGATTTTTGAAAATCCGGCCGGTGAACCATAAGTTTTTTTTTTGTTTATTTAAAAAAATGTTCTTTTTTATGAAGTTTTTAGTTTGAGTAATCCTATGAACACGCAGGGAGGAAGTCATATTTGGTAGTGGTGAATTTAATATAACAAGACAAGATATGGAGACTTTGAAGGGCGGACAGTACGTCAGCGGGGCTATTGTGGATACTTGGTCGTTTATCCTGAACCGCAAGGAATCGTTGAGGGCTGATAGTTCTCCGCATAGATTCTTTGCCACGACATATCCCACTGTATGTTTCACCCGCATTTTTTGGTAGATAATTTTGTGATAAATGAGTTTTGACTGGTTTATATGCTTTTTGTTAGTAGTATCCTTTATTATGCTCTGTTTTTGTAGATTATTCTTATGGATATATCACAATATGCTTCTGAATGCCTTCCATTATGCTAGTGTTTGTGTGAATTCATGGATTATAAATATGCTTAAGTTGGGTTTGAATTATGCTTATTAATGTTAAGCATTATGCTTATTGCTATTCGTTCCATTATTTCTTTATGTATAATAGATTGCTTGTGTCTGTTATGAACAATGCTTATGTATGCATTAAATGTTGCTTGCCAGTGGTTAATTACTTCTAATTTAATGATATTTTTATTGCAGACATTCACAATTGTAATGCCCAGCAAGGCATCGGTTTCGAGTGAAACGGTTAAGACATTCAGCGAAAGCTTCGACGTCGAGTTTAGCGATTCCAGCGCGAACAGGATGGAGGAGATCCAGTTGGTATGTATGATATGGTGAGGCTTAATTTTTTTTTTGTCCGTGAACCTAACATTTTTGTTACCCAATGTGTAGTTCTTCTTACCAATATTCAAGAGTGAACATTTTTTCGTGGTATGCTTCGACGTTAAAAAAAAGGCCTGCCACGTATTAGACAACTCCTCGGCTGGCGGCAACAAAACCCTCAAATACAACGGCGTTCCTGATAAATTGGTCAGTTCGTTTGTATAGATGATTGAAGATATTTTTTCATTCTTTATTGTTTCATTGATTTAAATATATTTTTTTAATGGACAGCGACAAGTATTTTCGCAATACCTATCGACGAAGGGTTTCCCATCAATTGCTCGTGCGATCCAGCAATCGACTGCATCTCGTTTGTGCATGCCCTGGAGGGACAAGGATAACAAAGTTGATTGTGATATCTTCGCAATGCGCCATATGGAGACCTATATGGGAGGTGGGATCAAAAACTGGGATAGCGGGCTCCGGAAAAACGACGAGGCGCAACTTTTGATGATGCGTAGAAAGTACGCAGCTGCAATATGCTTAGACTCAATGAATGATCTTAGGGAGGCGATAATGGGACGAGTGAAGGAGTTTGCCAAAAAGAATTAAGATCAATCCGGAATATTTTTTTTGTTTTGTACTTTTTATTGATATTTGAAGTAATCTTTAGCGATCTTCCAGACATGGTAAACTTGCTTGGTCTTTGAAGTAATTTTTAGTGGTGTTTTGAATGTTTTTTTGATTAGTGCCTATGTAAGCAAAATTCAAGTGGTTAATATGCAGATTTTACACCATTTGTAAGCAATCATTTTCATGATAAGTTAAAATATTTCTAGCATTACTTCAAATATTTTTTAAGCAGTATTCTTCTTCTCTGTAAGCAGAAATCTACTGCACTACAAGAAATATTTCAATGTTTTAACTTTTTCAAGTATACAAATGTTTCGTAAGTAGAATTCAAACGATGCACAAGCAGAAATCAATTGTCTTGTTAGCATTATTTCAAAAATTATAACTTATCAAGTATGTCATACTATATAGCAGTATTCAAATGTGTTTTAGCATGAATTAAATGCTGTCCAAGCAGATTTTAATATTTTTATAGGTACGTATATCATGTTATTTTATATTGTTAGTAAATAATCAAAGTGCAAGGTAAAAAAAATTAAACAGGCAGTCTCAAATGCTTAAATATGAATCTAAAATAAATTTAAAAAAATAAGCGATAAAATAAGAATAAACAAGCAGTATCAAATGCTTTAATAAGCAGTCTTAAACATCCACTCCAAAAAAAATAAAAAATCAACTACTTGTCGCACGTTCTGCTATTGTGCGAACCTGTTTCTCCGCATTTCCCACAACGTCTCTTCATTTTCTGTCCGGCCTTTATTGCCTTTTCCTTCTGACTCTGAAGTCGGCTTTTGACTCGACTGCCGCTCCCCTTATTTTTGGCCTGTGTTGGTGGCAACACTACTACGCCTAGCTGGGTTTTGTCCCCAACGAATCCTTCGATCAATGTTTGTCTGTTCACCGCACGGGAATCATTTTGTTGATCCTTCAGCAATTGTTCATTATGTTCTTTTATGATACTTAACAGGTATTCAATCTTGGATTTGTCGTCATTTGATAGAATCAGACAATAGTGAATGTCAGACCAAATCTGTTGGATCGTTGTATCACACTGCATATCTGATCCGAAATTGTTCAACGAATCATTGGTTGGACACCGTAGCATGGATGCATTTTTCGTCCATCTTTTGGGAATATATTTGGCTGGTATTTTATCGGCCTCTTTTAGTAGCGAGAAAATATGACGACATACAAGCCCGATAGGCTGAAACATTTTGCAACCGCATTCCATCGCATCTTCATTTATATACGAAACCACTGTAAAGACTCCTATTTCCACGTCCTTGATTTTATAAATGCAGGTGTCAGCCTCGTTTTTGATTTCCATTGTCACGCACTTGTAACAAGATGATTCGATTTCGGCGCTCACAGCAGAAAACACTGTTCTAGTATACACAACTGATGCATGTTTCTCAATTTCTAATTGTGTTTTGCATTTGGGCAAGTTGGATTCCATCTCGTTGTTCCACTAGACTAACCTGTGGGTTGGTGAAACTCCCGAACCAGTTGTTAGCACTTTCCGACCTTGACATGGTTCTGAGTAATCCGCTCAATTGCACATTTTTAAAATAAGCGGGTATCCACGATTTTCTGATTTCAAACATATGTTTGAACCATCAATGCGAAGTCAACTGGTAATCATTCATCAACTGTGCCCATCTCTCCTCAAATTCTGGAGGTTCAATGTAGTTACTCCAAACAATGCGTGTCAATCTTTCCATGAATTCCTCGTCCTTAAGCAAAGTATGCCCCACCTTCGCACCAACCTTTTCCATGATATGCCACATACATAGTCGGTGAATACTGTTCTTGAAAACCCTTTTAATAGCATTTTTCATTGCGGGATCTTGATCAGTAACTATGTATGTTGGCTCATGCCCCATTGCCTTTAAGAAATATTCGAATAGCCAGACATACGATTCTTCATCTTCCTTCGAAGTAACCCCAGGCGAACGTAACACATCTTCTATGATTGTCCACACCAGTGAATGGCGCGAAAACCATTTTGTACCTATGTTTGTTGTGACAAGTCAGTCTCATTTTCACAAAATAAGAAATTTCTTTCAAGTTCGACGCATGCAATTTTTTTATAATACATAAGCAACATTGTACTAATATATAAGCGATTATGTTAAATTCGTATGCATATCCACACATCAATACATCTTTGTAATGAAATGGTCATTTTCTTTAAAAATTATATATCTTCTTATGCGAGATGAAAGCAACTCGTAATGTGATCTTTTCTTTTTGTTATGCATTATTGTGGACTAATTTAAAAAAAGAGGAAGAAGCATGAATTTGTTGGGATTGCACCCGTACTGTTAGTGTTGTATGTTGCATCGAAAGATATAACATCCCCAACATTCTGTAGTTTTGCTTGCACAATGGATCAGCCCAAAATAATCGTGTAAGTTGGTCGTTTTCATCAACGCTATCATAGTTGAATCTTTGTATTTGGACAAACTTCAATCTTTTTCAAAAACTTATCTATAGAAAGTCGCGTGCATCGGCTCCTGGACATAAGCTTTCGGCTCTCTCTTGAAATTTTTAAAGTCGATTGGCAATGCGCCTACATTCGAATACCCTCCAACCATCTCCTTATACAGACGATAAGTTTTCGCTGGCCCAATGTTTGCTTTTATACAACTTAGTATGAATTTTTGGTGAGCCAAATTTAAATTCCTATTCGCCTTTAGAAAGTGTTTGTACACCCTGGGCGTCAATGAATGTGTGTGCCGGATTTCAAAAATCTTTACTGTGTAAGAACCAGATTCAGTGGCTTGGAACACGCAATGCGCCTTGCATCCCACCCTTGTCGGTTTTCTGTGTCTCACTTGTGAGACTTCGTCATCATTTAGCTCCGCTTCTTCATGAGATGCAGATGAGTTGCCAACCTTTTTGAACCCTTCGCGGTTGCAAACTACGTATTGCATGCGTATTATACTACTGTGGAAACGTTTGGTTTTACTAATTCTCACATCAAATCCGGTGGCACGCCCATAATCCTTGTAGAATTGTCTTCCGCTCTTGACACTATCAAAAATCCTCCCTTCTTTTGGAGTCAGATGTTCATCACATTCTGGTATCCAATTCACAGACGAATCCGTTGTTATTTCAATCCGTTGTCTGCGGAGCACTTGCAATTACAACTGTCTCAACAAAAAAAAATAAGAAAGATTTTGAATATACGTTAGCATAATAGTCAATTATTATAAGCAATACTATACTCATATATAAGCAAAGAACATGACCAGAACGACCGGCGTTGTAATTAAATAATTTCAGTTCATACAACCTAAATAATGATCAATTAACCTGATCGGTTTATTGTGCAACATGTTTTATCCATGACAACGCAAGCACTTCAAGCACATAAAAAATGCATTTTCGATCATATCATATACGTTTTTTAAAGAAAAAAATGGGGACGAATAATTAAATTTCATGCTTCAGATATATGTTCATACTTATAAGCATATTAGTATTCTAATATAAGCATTATTATGGATACAAATAAGCAACTTTTCTGGGTTAATATGAAGAAAAAGAACGTGGACAGGGAACTAAAATTTAGGTGTTCGGAAGTATGTTGGTAATCATAAGCACATTTATAGGCAACTGAAAGCAAATTTATCATAACGAACAAGCAACTCACTGGGTAAACATACACACACAAAAAAATGGCATGAAGATATGCCCTTTTATGGACTACTAAGAAGTTTACACTTGTAAGCATACTATTCTCAAGGCATAAGCAATATTGAAGGCCCGCATAAGCATATTGCTGGGTAATAATTACAAGTAAAAATGAAAATGATTGATCGAATCATTGATTTTAGGAAAAATTACGAATCAAATTTTAAGGCGAATCAGTAACAAAAGGAACAATGAATACAATTTCGTAGGCCAGGAAAAGTGTTGCCTTGTTCTTCATTAGTATTGAAGCTTTCTTCATATGTGTCGTCCATTTCCCTTCTTTCTTGTTTCAGCGCTGCAAATGGTGAATTTCAGTGAATTGGGAGACTAAGTTACAGAAGAACGGTGGAGAAGGTGAAATGAAGTGGACGATTTAATTCAATAACATATTTGGTGGAGTTTGATTGTAACTCATCATATTTTAGTGGGATTTACTAGATTTAGCTACCATAATTTAATATTGTATGGACTAATGTACCCTCCATTTGGCTGTTTCGAATTATTTACCAGCAAATAGGCAGGATTAATCTCAGCCATCTACATCAATCTATCTACGGCTTGGATCTGGTCCTACGCACTCACATAATAGGGGGGTCCTATATAACCCCCCTATATATATATATATATATACACATATACATTGATTATATTTTGATATTGAATTGACTATAAATTTTTCGAAGTTAAATTGAATATAAAACATATTTCTAAAAAAACATAATTGTATCTATATGAACTTTTAAAAAAATTAATATTAATAATAGAGTAAATTGTTTGAAACTAAAATTAGTTAAATGATAAGTAAATTGCATTTAAAAAAGTAAATTGTTTGAAACTAAAATTAGTTAAATGATAAGTAAATTGCATTTAAAAAACATGAACATAACCAACTAGAGTTACAAGAATCAACAGCCAAATTCCCATCACAAATGATACGTAACATTATGTATAAACTACCAAAATACATTACTACGCACAACACAGATACAAGCTGCACATCCACAGGAATTCTGGATATATAATATGCCACAACAAAAATTGTACACAATCACATTTTCTGTTGAATTACTTAGAGTTGTTATTTTCCTTCAGCACTTTTATATTTCCTTTAGCACTTTAACAGTTACTTAGTTTTTGTCCTATAAATACCCACACATCTGTACTCTCGTTTTCTCTGCATGTTTACACAATAACAGAAATAAAGAGTTGAGCTCTAGCTTGCATCCTAGCTCCAATGGCAGCATTTCTATGTTATCTTCTATTCTAGTTTTGGTTTTCTACATGGTATCCAGAGCTAATTTCGATTCCACACTTCCGCCTTGGACCTCGATATTCGGCGAAGACAAAATCGCGATCGCGAATCAAACTACACTCAAGGAAGCGAATCAAAATTTAATCAAGGAAGACGATCCTCTTCATCTTCATGGTGCTGACCATCTAGGCTTAATTCTGGTAACAAATCTCTTAAATGGTAGCAATTACTTGCCCTGGCGTCGATCTATGTTAATTGCACTTGGTGCTAAATCTAAGCTAGGCTTCATTAATGGGAAAATGACAATACCTGATGCTGATACGCCACAATTTGAGCTGTGGCAGAAAGTTGATTTTATGGTTATTAGCTGGATATTAAATTCTATATCTCGTGAATTTGTTGATGCTTTCATCTATGCTAAGTCTGCAAAAATTCTATGGGAAGCTATTGAACAACGATTTGGACAATGTAATGGTCCCCAGCTGTATCAGCTCCAAAGAGAGATCGCTAGTGTTAGTCAGGGGACTGCATCTGTGATTGCATATTTTACCAGGTTATCACGCTTATGGGATGAGTATAGCAACTTGATGCCTGTATCTACTTGTACATGTGCTGGTTGTGTTTGTGGCGGATCTGAGAAGGCACTTGAAAATGACATGAATACTAAACTGATGCAATTCCTCATGGGACTGAATGACAGCTATGAGCAAGCTAGAAGTCAAGTTCTATTGATGGATCCGTTGCCTGACATCAATAAGGCTTATTCCATGATATTGAGGATTGAAAAACAGAGGACAGTCCAACAGATCTATCCTAAAGGACTGGACAATTCCGCACTCCTTGCCACTACACCTGGAAGGTGGCAGGCTTCTAAGACTGGTAGTAATACAGGGAATTGGTCTAACTCTAGAGGTCAGCCTGGTGTTAGACGAACTAGAGAGGAACGTGCCAAATTGTATTGTGACCATTGTAACATCCATGGTCATGAGAAACGGGAGTGTTTCAAACTTGTTGGTTATCCTGAGTGGTTCAAGAAACCAAGGGATTCGAGAGGCAGAACAAGTGCTAATTTGGCTGCAGTAGATGTGAATTCAGAGAGGAAATTGGTTGATGCTGCTCATAGCACTCTACAGATGAATGATATTGGGAACATTATCAAACAGGAGATTGCTAAATACATGAGTGGGAAAGGAACTACAGATGCTGCTGAACCTGTCATGAATTATGCACATTTTGCAGATTATACAGGTATTACCCTGGCCTTGAGCTCCTTTGATCAATTTGGGAATGGTTCCTGGATTTTAGACACAGGAGCTAGTAGACACATGTGTACTTCCTTTTCTTCTTTTACCAATTTGAAACCAACTGCTAGTTCAGTCTCTGTCTATTTACCAGATGGTTCTTACAAACAAGTTACTCATACTGGTGATGTGATCCTATCTCCCACTTTAACCCTCACTGATGTCCTTTTTGTTCCTTCTTTCAAATATAATCTCTTATCCATTGCTCATCTGACCCAAACCTCTAACTGCAAGTGCATTTTCTATCCATCTTCTTGTGTCTTGCAGGACCTGAGGACTGAAAAGGTTCTAGGAGTTGGCCAAGTTGTTGGAAGGTTGTATGTGCTGCAGCCTCATAAGCCCACTGAGTCATCTCTTACTGATTGTATTTCTTCTCCTTCAGTTTTTCCTTGTAATTCTGCTCTTGTTTTGTGGCATAAACGATTGGGACATGCTTCTTTTCCTACTCTAGCTCACTTACACTTTCTCAAGTCAGCTTGTAATACTGATATGCAACAATGCTTAAAGAATTGTGATGTTTGCCATTTATCCAAACAACACAGGCAGCCTTTTCCTCATAGTAATTCTTGTACTTCACATGTGTTTGAATTAGTTCATATTGATGTCTGGGGACCCTTTCATACTGGTACTTTATTTTCCCACACTCCATACTTTCTTACACTTGTGGATGATCATAGTCGTTGTACATGGACATTTCTTATGTCACATAAAAGTCAGGTTCCCTCCTTACTCACTAAATTCATTCTCATGATACAAACTCAATTTGACTGTAAAATAAAGGCCTTTCGAAGTGATAATGGTACTGAGTTCATGAATTCTGCTTGTCAAACTCTCTTCAATGACCATGGAATCGTTCATCAGAGGAGTTGTGTTTACACTCCCCAGCAAAATGGGATTGTAGAGAGAAAACACAGGCACCTCCTTGATACAGCTAGAGCACTATTGTTTCAGTCCAAACTTCCAATTGATTTTTGGCCCTTTTCTCTCCTTACTGCCACCTACATAATAAATAGGCTTCCTAGTGCTGTGTTAAACTGGAAATCTCCCTATGAAATTTTGTTCAACAAATCTCCTGATTATTCTACTCTCAAACCTTTTGGATGTCTTGCTTATGGTACCAACATCCTACCTGGTAAATCCAAGTTTGATCCTAGAGCTCATAGATGCATCTTCTTAGGCTATGAAGGGGGACAAAAGGGATACAAGTTATACAATCTTGTGACTAATAAAATTCAGGTTACTAGAGAAGTACATTTTGTTGAAACTGAATTTCCCTCTTATAAGGCTGACACCTCCTCTGATACTCCTTTGCCTAAACCTTCCCCAGATGATCCTATTCCCCCAACTATTTCTTCTCCTCCTCCAGCTGACTTTGTTCCTTCAGCTGTTTCCTCTCCTTCTGTTCATTCCCTAGCGCTTTCTCTACCCATAGCTCTCAGAAAAGGTACCAGAAACATTTCCAAACCTGTCAGGTTCAAGGATTATGTGACTTGCAGCAGCACATCTTCCCAGCTGCCAACTTCTGAGTCTTTTTCTCCCACAGGTTCATCTTATTCTTCTTATCCCATCTCTACCTTTCCTTTTTATATCTCACCCAATCTTAGTGCTTCATATGTGTCTTTTCTAGCAAATGTGTCTTCTCTACAGGAACCTTCTTCCTATACATTGGCCAAGGAAGATCCTCTCTGGGTGGAAGCTATGAATAAGGAATTACAGGCCTTGGAACAAAATGACACTTGGGAATTGGCTACTCTACCCCCAGGTAAGAAACCCATAGGTTGTAAATGGGTATTGAAGATAAAGAGGAATCCAGATGGGACAGTTGAGAGGTACAAAGCCAGGTTAGTTGCTAAGGGATATCATCAAGTTCTTGGTGTTGATTATGTTGATAACTTTTCCCCTGTAGCTAAACTTGTGACTGTAAGGTTGTTAATTGCTATGGTGACTGTTAAGTGCTGGGAATTACATCAATTGGATATCAATAACGCCTTTTTGCATGGTTACTTGGATGAAGATATCTACATGGAACCACCCCCTGGATATACTAAAGCTGTCAATGGCCAAGTTTGTCATTTGAAACGGAGTTTGTATGGATTGAAGCAAGCCTCTGCAGACATTGGAATAGTGAGTTACGCAAGAAATTAATTGATTTTGGGTTTACTCGATGCCGCTTCCCCGACCACTTTGTTTATTCATTAAGCAGTCAGCTACCTCCACTTTGATCCTTTTGGTTTATGTGGATGATGTTCTTGTTACTGGTTCTAATGTGGAGGATATTATGCATCTTAAATCTTATTTGGATGATCTTTTCACCATCAAGGACTTGGGGCTGGCTAAATATTTTCTTGGACTTGAAATTGGCAGGACAGCCACAGGGACTTACTTGAATCAGAGGAAATATGTGTTAGACATTTTGAGTGATTGTGGTTTACTTGGTTGCAGGCCTACTTCTACTCCTTTTCCCCAGGGTTTGAGATTGATGAGTGCGTCTGGCACTCCCCTTCCAGATGGTGGTCCCTACAGACGTTTGGTTGGAAGATTGTTATATCTTAACCTTACTTGGCCTGATATTACCTTCTATGTTCAGCAGTTAAGTCAATTTGTCAACAATCCTTATAGCTCACATTGGGATGCAGCCATTCACCTCCTTAAATACCTCAAGGGCTGTCCTTCTAAGGGTATTTTCTATCATGTTACCAGTTCTTTCCAGCTGAAAGCCTATTGCGATGCAGATTGGGCGACTTGTAAAGATACTCGGAGATCCATCACTGGTTACTGTATATTTCTTGGTGATTCTTTGGTTTCTTGGAAGACCAAGAAACAAACAACTGTCTCTCGGTCCTCCGCTGAGTCTGAGTATAGGGCTTTGGGGACTACGGTTTGTGAACTTCAATGGCTTTCTTATGTTGCTCATGATTTAGGCTTGGTTCTTCCTACTCCTATCCCACTACTCTGTGATAATCAAGCTGCTCTGCACATCACTGCCAACCCTGTCTTCCATGAGAGAACCAAGCACCTAGATATTGACTGTCATCTGGTCCGGGATCACTATAAAGCTGGCTTCATTGCTCCGTTGAAGGTGTCTTCTTCCCAGCAGTTGGCTGACTTCTTTACCAAGCCCTTGGGCCCTGGTGTTTTTCAGAATTTGCTGTCCAAGTTGGGTGTGCATGACTTGCACCAATGCCCAACTTGAGGGGGGGCTGTTGAATTACTTAGAGTTGTTATTTTCCTTCAGCACTTTTATATTTCCTTTAGCACTTTAACAGTTACTTAGTTTTTGTCCTATAAATACCCACACATCTGTACTCTCGTTTTCTCTGCATGTTTACACAATAACAGAAATAAAGAGTTGAGCTCTAGCTTGCATCCTAGCTCCAATGGCAGCATTTCTATGTTATCTTCTATTCTAGTTTTGGTTTTCTACATTTTCTTTCACAATATAGCTCTACAGAATCATAATAAATAATTAAAATGTGCCTATGATGAATCTACAAGTTAAACTCTCTCTCGTGATTATAAAAGAAAACCTTGTAATGAATCTAGGAAATAAAAGCTTTTGTTTCATTTTGGTCAGAGACAGTTGCAATTTATGTGTTCAAACCACTAATAAGTAGTTAGCAGCAAATAAAGTGTCAGCTAACAACTCTTTTTTCTATTTGGTCTTCCATCATCTCTCTTGTTCCTTTTCTCATTAGTCATTAGTAACCTTCAGAATGCATGATTTGAGTATCTTTTCAATTTTTATAAGTATTTATACAAACTAAGCATATATTCACAAGCCACTAACCAAAATAAATTAAATAGATAAACAAACGGAAATGAATCTATATTCATATCAAATTGATCAATCACTAACAACGACTTTTTGGTTGTTGTGTGGTCGACAAGTACAACTTAGTCCAAGTTGTGTGGTCGACAAGGAGAAAATTGATGTAAACATACATCATGATACTTGGCTAGTACCCCGAGTTGTGTTCGAAAAAGAAAATTATTCACTTCATCAATCACCACTGCCTGTAACAAGTAAGAGAACTTTTACTCTATTTCATATTTATGTGTGTCAAATTGATGAGTGGTTTTTACAGAAATTGCATGTGTTCCATTCGTTGGTGTTAGTTTACTTAGTTGCATTTTTGACATATTGAAGATGGATAGAAGGTGAATGGAGTTCTTGGGACAATCTCTGTCTTTTTTTTTTCTTTTTTTCCCCTTTTTTTGGGAGGGGGGAGTGGGGTTGGGTTCTATTTTTAGGATGCTGGAATGTATATTCTTTCTTAATTAGCTTTGTCTAGTTTTGGAGCTTTTGTTAGAAACTTACTATATAAATGGTTGTCATTTGTGTTTCAAAATAAATATTGTGATACAATATGGGTATCTAATTGCTGCCATAATGCACAAACATGAGTTATTCAAGAATACATAGGATCTCGAATTTCCACCCTTCTAAACAAATCATTTTTAAGCAAACAGGAGTTATCTTTTATATTCAAAAAGATTTTTTTCTTATTCAACTTTGTCTATCTGAACTTGTTTTGGTATTGTTATGTTATTTGATAACTGAAACAATAAAATTTGGATAGTAGAAGGCTTTTACAAGTAATACAGTCCGAATTGGTGATTCTTTGCAACTTTTAGATGAGCAAATTTTATGACCATATACTGTGACCGTTAGAGGTGGGCATCGGGTCGGGTAGTCGGGTTTTCGGGTAACTATTCAAGGTACCCGACCCCGACCCGAAAAAACCGGGTGCCCGACTTCTCGGGTACCCGAAAAACCCGGGTACCCGAATTTTTACAATTTCGGGTGTTTTTTTTTTTTTTTTTTTTTTGAAAACTGTCTTTTATCCAAGCATTTCAAGCTTTCAAATTAACAACGTGTAATTGTAAAATGAACATCTAAACGTCTGTACAGCTAATCCAACCAAGCTAAAACAACATACAAAATTTTTCTAAAAAAAAAAATACAAAAAGCAGTAAAGCACAAACCCAGCTAATCCTTTAGTATATCACATTAAACAATGTTGAAAGAAAAGTAATGATTATAATAGATAAATTATGTAAAGTCCAAAAATCCTCATAAAAACAAAAGAAAGTCTCTTCTTCTTCTCACGGAGTTTCACGGCAAAAATGACGGAATGACTTACTCTGTAAAGATGAAATTTGCTACCACTAAACATTTATATAAATCATTATGCTTTGAAATTTGTTATCCACTACATAACATTTATATAAATTATTATACTAAAAACGAAGAAGAAAAAAAAAACGCGAAGTATCTCGGTTGAGACGGCGAGCGATGATGTGGGCCGAGTGGAGGCGGCGATGCGTGGAGAACCGGAGGTGAGCGATCGGCGGTGCGGGAGAGACACAAAAAAAATGAGCTTGAGAGAGTAAGAGACAAGCGGAACTTTGTGCTTTTAGGTGTCATGCTTTGTATTAGATAAGGTGGGTGGGTGACTTAGGAATCAGAACAACTAATTGACTAGAATAGGGTTTTTAAAATATCGGGTACCCGATAACCCGTTCGGGTATTAAATAAATACCCGTTTCCCGGCCCGAATTTTATTATTTCGGGTATCGTGTACCCGATACCCGAAAATCTATGTAAAATACCCGACCCGACGGGTATTACCCGATCGGGTCGGGTACCCAATACCGAATCCGAATGCCCACCCCTAGTGACCGTCTATTCCATCATCCCCTTTCTCCATTTATCCTTTTTCCCTTGAGAAGCTAATTGTGTTGTTCACTCTTTGCCTCAATTTTGTTTGGAGTTTGATAAGGAATTTGTTTGGCTTGAAATTACCCCGAGGTGTTTATCTGTTATTTTAGCAGCTGATGTAAACATTAGCAGCTGGTGTATATCTGAATTTTGTAACTAAATTGACTACCAGTTTCCCTTATTTTAATTGCTCTCTTGTCGTATCTCATTTTACTGACTAGTTTGGTGTGTATGTAGAGTTTTAGAAATGGCTCCAAGCGGTCACAAACTGAAAATGAAAAGCATCCCAGACAAGTCCCTATAAAGTATCATAAATTCCACTACCAAGGATGTTTCATGTAATTCGACACCTCGAAGAAGCATCAGACAATTTTTAGACAAAATAAATGTGGCAAACAATGGTATAACTGAGGTTTTAGTAACATATGGACTGCACAATGGATCCTCCGGTAGAGGTGAAACTAGTACAACAAACAACACCATTGAGAATGAGAACATGCAACAGAACTCTGAAGTTCCACCAAGTCAAAAGCGCAGAAATTCAGTCACATTCAGAGAACACACAAGAGCGAGCTCATGAAGCGAATGATATATTAGGTATACATCACATTCCTAATTTTCTGTACATATATGTTTAATTTTGTTTGGTGTTCGAATTTTAGTTGCAAATCGAGGAAAAGATTGGATGTATTGTTCTGCTTTTTGGTTCAATTTCATGCAAATGAGAGCTGCCTTGGTTTAAATTTGGCTACAAACCTGATGAGAGGATTTTAAGTTGGTTATTTTGAAAACTACCACTGCCCAGATTTTAAAAGTTGCTTTGGAAAAGCATTTTTTAGTTTGCAATAGTTGCAATAGTATTTTCAGCTTTTCTTAGGACTCGTTTGGATTTTTTGATGGGATTGGATTGTACTATTCACTCATTAAATAGTAAGGTTTAATAGTGTGTTTGGGTTTTAGAATTATAAATTTGGATAATAAATATGATAAGAACTTTTTCCATTTGAGATTGATGATAAGTTATGATAAAAATACTAGATATCCAAATTAGCCTTGTATTTTTAAAAAATAAACAAATAAAAATGTAATTGCAACTCGCTTTTTTTCTTCAGCACAAGTTGAAAACAAACAAGTCCTACCATTCATCTTCTTCTCCTCATTTTTTTTGTATGGTTTTTCACGTAAATTCTTGAAGAGTTATTCTTTATTCACCCAAAATTCATTTGGTCTTAATCCTTACCTCGATTTCGATCTATTTGGAGCCGTGTTGGCCTTTTGAAAGGAGCTATCATTTTCGATATTAAGTCACTTCATATATACAATTGTGATTCTGTCATATTTGCTAGTTAGTTGTTTATCTTATTCAAAGATTTACTTTTGCACCAGGGTGTCTGAGATTTTTGTTGAATATGTTGAAAATATCTTTCTTGATACCTTGGTTTAGTAGAATAAGAAGTGTATATGTTGCGCTTTCTTCAATTATATTGAACATAAGCCTGGGATTGTAAATTAAAGCATGTAAATGTACCTAATTGTTTGTGTTTATGTGAAGGAATCGAGTTGTTAAACCAAAAATTATTCCCTTGAATTTGTAAGAAGGTTTGGTCCTAAATTATTAAGATAAGCAGCCCAAGCATGATGACAGGGGCACATTTAGTTATTGGAATCAAATTTCTCAGGAAAAAAAAAACAATAAAATGTGCTTTTAGCTGTCTGTTTTTTATCATTTGTAAAATGGGTTGTTGCATATTATTTCCATATGAGATAACTATCTCAATAGCTTCATCCCTACTGTATCTTTGAATTGTGCTAGTGTCATTTGATCCTGATTAAATGAATCACATATGATGTTGGCTTTACAACACATGTCATCATAATATCGATACTAGCTAAAAGATGTTCTTTTTTATTCCTGATTTTAATTTCTTCTGGCAGATTAGATGCAAAACTTTCATGTCTTAGTCTATTTAGCTGTTGCGGAAATGGAACTTCTTGATATATAAGAATTACAAAAACAAACATATAAATTTTTATTATGTCATCCTTTTTTATGTGCAGATGTGCCGGTTGTCTTAAAGAAAAGAGGACGTGGTCAAACAATGGGAAAAAGGCATCATGAAGGCGTTTGTTACTTTTGGGAATAAAATGAAGATAACTGTGGATCCACAACTCGAAAGGCCTAAAACTCGGGAGGAGTCTTCAAAGCTTTCTATTCAAATTGGTGTAGTAACTTAAGACGTCCTTCCGGTGCCCAAAAATGGAAAGAAGTGGATGAAGAAAAAGTTTTGGACTCAGGGTTTGATCATATAAACGTACGCATGAAATATTTTTAGTTTTGCTTTTATTTTCTATATAATCTAAAATGTGCTTATATGTGTGACTTGTAGATCCACATAGATGTTAATGTTGATGATTCGGGTGTGAGAAAATACATGATCGAGAGGCTGAAATCTAGTACACGACAAAAGCGCTACAGGCTTCATCAACATTACAAGAAATATGCAACTTTCGAAAAGGCTAAAAATAATAAGCTATCTTTTTTTCCTAATAAATAAAATTGGGAAGTATTGTGCGAGTTTTCGCAACACCTGAATACAAGGTAATAGCACCTAAAATTAAATTAGACATATGTTTAAATTTTATAACATGTCTTATTTTTCATTATATGTCTACTTTAACTTGCAATATGTCTATTCTTATTTTCCAGAACCGAAGTGTAACCAATACTAGAAATCGGAAACAAGTACGAGCTCCACATATTTCTAGCAGAATGCTTTTTGCTATTCTTGAACATGAAATTGTGAGTGTTTTAAGTAACCTTGAGTCGATAATATTTCTTTAATCTCCTTTATCTTTTTGGATTGTGATTTTTTTTATTTTCTCAATTTTTTATGGTCTCGGAAAGAGCTAAATGGAGAAGAATATGATATGATTGAATGGTATAAATGTACTCACTGTAAAGAGAAAGATGGTTGGTCAAGATCTGGGGCTCAAGAGAATTGGGTAATCATTCACATACACATGTTTATTGTACATCTTAGCTTGTGTCATGATATTAATTGTATATTTGTATGTCCAATATTCAAATAGGAGTTGATGAAAGCGAGCTCAATATATGGAGGAAGGAATTGAGAAGAGTGTCAACAAAATAGTTCTTGAGGTGGGCCTTGGCTATGGCCCAAAACCTCCAAGTAGACGCACCACATCGTATGACTCAAGTACTCGACAACTGCAAAATAAACATCAAGAGACAAAAGAGAAGTTACAGGAATCGGAATCTCAAGTGAAGTGGGCTTAAGTCACAAATGAGTGATTTGAAAGACCAGCTCAGTCAGCAAGGTGTTTGTATTGAAAAGCTTATGGCATTCATGGTTGCGAGTCGGAATAATCCCTAAGCCGATATAATTAATCTAAGTACTCTTTTATTTTGATTTTGGATATTTAATGTTTTTTCCCGACATTGTTCAAGTAGTTTATTGTCCATTTGAAATATGGATATCTTATCATTTCTCTTATATTGATAAACAATCGTATTCTACTTAATCAAACATGATTAATTTTATTTTTATTTTTATTTTCATGCTTAACTGCATTTGTAGTATTAATAATGTATTGATAGAATATTTTATAAATTAATATTTAAATCATTATATATGTGCAAAAATAAGAAAAATGTGCCAATTCCACTCTTCTCCAACTCCTGGAGAAATCCACTAAGTAACTTAATCTTGGTTACAAAGTAGTTAACAGTCCGAGACAGGTTTGATCACATAGCGTGCTGCTCCTAGGACTCAGCTTCATCACAAGACAGTTGTCATGTTACTTCAGTCTCCTTCAAACCTTTGGACTTGATCACTTAGCCCTCCAACAGGTTCAAAGCACCGGTTTGATCTGGAACCTCCCTACTTCTCTATCAACCTCGGGAGTAGACCCATTTGTTCTTGAAAACAGTTTTGCTCTTCAACTAATGAAGTAATATTTCCTTCACTGAATGTGTTGGATTGAATTCCTTCGAAATTTGGCTTGAGGATTTTTTTGAAAAGCTTGAGAGATATTGCAGGTTATTTGCTTGATTACTTGTATGCTTGTAATGAACTCGGTAACCTTCTCTCACTTGCTTCTTCAGCCTTTTATAGTGCACATTTGAAATTATATGCGTTGAAGAGATTGACATAAATTTCAAATCACACTCGTAGGTTGTTGACTTGTCTTGCCTTGCAGCATTAATGTGGATCGTACCATGAATTAAATGCTCTGCAGCCTTTTCTTAGTTTCTGCAGGTATTCAGGTACATCTCATTGGTTCCTTGCTTTTTGCACTCTTTCACCAACATAGTTTTATTGCTGGCAGCCTGACACATGTCTATTTCCAGCAAAACCTTGACTTGTCTTGGCAACGGATCTCTTTCAGCTTTCTTCAAGTCTTGCCTCTTGCATACCCCTTTGGCATTCGATTCTAATTATTTTGTAATGACTTAGTCGGTCACCTGACTGGGACACTTTTATGTCACTTGACTGAGTCTTCTATTCACTTCACTCAGCTGACACACAGTTGGGTCTTCACTTCGATCTTCAGTCGAGTCTTGTAATCTTCAACTTAGCTGACTCCAACGCAGCTTATACAACCATATCTATTACAAGTTGAATGAGATAAAAATTGGGGTGCCAATTTCCTAATCTAAGATTTACATCGTATCATCAAAATCTAAACATAAATTTTCCCAACACATACCTCGTATACAAAGTCTGATGTTTGTACAGTACCCGTCTCCTCCTGGGCTCGACCAGTCCCGTAGCTCATGTGTAAGATGGATCATCCGTCGCCAACTCTAAATCATCATGGCAGTGACTCGGCTTTGCAGCCTATTCACGCAGTATCTGACGAAGCAAATCAGGCAGCTGGGTATCTAAATACGAGTGAATCTCATCTCGTCTGAGGCCATCATAATTTGTCTCTGACGCTCTAGTGCACGATCAACCGTCCTATCTACGACTATGTCCATGAATTGTAGGAAAACTCGGGTAGAATGGCTCGCAATAGAGTCAGCTTGAAAAGCCGGTAGAGGCAGTGCATCATTTTGCGCAGAAGAACGAAGAGCCCCCGCTGTATATCTAGAAGGAGAGGACACGCCTGGAGATGGAGGTGGAGGTGGTGGGGTCTCGCGTCGAGACGGAGGTGGAAGGTATACGCGTCAAGGTGGAGGTGGAGGATGGGTACAGGTTCTCTGTCTCTAAGAAGGACGACTCGAACCTACAATATCTGCTCGATCATACTCAGCCTCAATATCATCGTCATCAAAGCGTGTAGGCTGGGTCTGGATCCTCTGCCTCTTCAGACGCCGAGACGTAAGTAGTCCTGATTTGGAAGTACGTCCTGGCTCCAAAACAAGCCTCCTAGCAACAGCAATAGGGTCAAGTGGAGTAACCCGAGCTACGAACGGATCCATATGGACATACTGTAATCCATGCGATATGTCCATATCAATCCCCTGCATATATGAGAGTCATAATTACTCCTCGGTGGGCTGAATATGTGTGCATATCGTCTGTCTAAAAACAAGAAAACTTTACTTAATTACGAAAAAAATGGAATATATATAACAATTACACATGATTATTTTAGAAAATAAAATTTACCTGGGGGCTGTCAAATAAGGCCACCGCAGTGAAGCTCCCTAAACCGTCTGCCCCTAGGATAGCCCTCCAACCCAGAGGTCAGGGCAAGGGCCTGACCGAATGCAAGAATAGTCTCATATGCCCATAATTGTATCAAACAAAAAATAAATAACTAATCAATCCAATTATAATATGAAATGATCGTGTTAAAAGTGATACGTGTTTAAATTATATATACCTGTAGAGGGTACGAGTAGGCATAGATATGGAACTGGGGGTCTATCAAGATCATTAGGGGCTTGGACTCCAGTATCAATGTAATGAAGGAGACGCCCATACACGTAGAAACCCCTTGGGAATGCCCTAAACCCCGTGACATCCTCAACTAAGGTCCATAGCCATAATGGGATAGGGGTCCGCAGATCAAATCCCAATAGGTACATCGTGATAAACAGAACATACGCGATCTTCAAATCATCATCTGGTCGCGCTCTAAAATGACCTTCGATAAAAAGCGGCAATATCTTGACTGCTATCACGGACTCCCCGTTGAAATACCGATGATAAACTCTTCATGTCGGTGGGATATGCTAAGAAAAGCTTGCGTCAAGTGTTGATGGGCCAAAGCGTAGCCTCGTCATCATACAGAACTCCCGTTGGCCAAATCTGAGGTTCTATCCACCAACACAGAACCACAAGTTGCTCGTCTTAGATGCCTTAGCCGTGATCTCTCTACCGAGCAATCACAACATCCCCTTGGTCGACGAATGTGCATCCGAGTCAAAGTCCAGAAATGCGCCAAATAGACTATCCCTAAACTGATCTAAAATCCCAGAAGTCGTCAACTCATTCCTGATATCCGCTATCAACCAACACTTGGAATAGGAATTCAACTTTCCACTCCAATTTTGTCAAAAACACAACAAGCGTTTCATGTTAACTATCTGAGAAATGAAAAAAAGTTGTTGTCTACAAGTAACTCGATATCGATACATAAAAAATGTGACTTGATATCAAGTTGCATGTGACTTGATATCAAGTTACATGTAACTTGATACATGTAACTCAAAATATGACACGATATCCAGTTACATATTAAATATGTGACTGAATATCCAGTCACATGTATCTCGCCATCTGCAAACTAACTCGATGGCGAGTTACATCGAACTCTATATCGAGTTAGATGTAACTCGCCATTGAGTTAGTTTGCGAGTGGCGAGTGGTGAGTTGCATTGCGAAACCTCTCATCCTCTTTATCTCCTTCATCTCCACCCACAAACCACCATTAACGAACATCAGGCTTTTCAAATCAACACAAAATCCATCTAAAATCTAAAATTTCTACAAAATCTACAACAAATCCTAACCTAAAACAACTATAGACTAACTAAATCAACAAAAAAATATGAAATTAAGGAAAGGTGGATTCGAATCTTACCTGGTTAGAGGTCGAAACAGTCTCCATCATCTTCGTAGGGTTGCTCATCGTCGTCACCGTCGCCGGATTTCAAAACTATTATTTTGAGTTATAACTTATGCCTTGACTCGAAAATGGCTTGTAGGTAACAAAAGGACAATTTTGGGTTTTCACGCCCCAAAATGGCTAAAAACATATATTTGAAAACGATGGTTAAAAAATATTTTTGATTGGCTAAAATGGCTAAAGAAACACTTAACTATAAATAATTTATCAAAATTGGGTCAAAACCCAATTTCCATAAACCAATTTCAACACTTATGAACTTCATTGAGGTTGCTGCGTGACTGAGAGTTTGAAAAGGGGAAGAGAGAGACACACACACACAACCAATGAATTTATTTTTTTTTCTTCTTTTGAGTTGGGTAGGTTATGGATCTGGATTTGGGTGTTGCCGTATTGGGCATCCGTTTCATGGATTTAGATAAACGAATTTTAAAGTTGTAGATATTTTGATGGACTTTAGTAGACGAACTGTAGGTTGTAGCTGCCATTAGATTAAAAATAACTTGGCATAATCCTAACTATTGATTAGTAAGATGCCTATTATAAATGTTGGCGTGCGTTTTTGTCAACAAACAAAATACATAAGAAATTTCACACGTGGAATTATAAGTATGCGTAATACGCGTTTATTTATGGCTAATTCTGCCTTTTTTACGTAATGCCGAGCCGAATTATTGGGGTCGGTCTTTCTTATAATCTCGCGTTTACAGGTCTTTTTTCTGTGTTTTTTTCCCTTCTCTTTTTCTCTTAAAATGAGACCTTTTATACCCCTTGAGTAAGTGGGTTTACAATAGTCATCTTTGCACTAATTAGTCATTAATCAATAAAATAATTGGAAAAGGACACATGTCCCCTTCTAATCGTGCATGTCAGGCAAGTCTTGCCACTTGTCGACTCCTCTTAATAACTTTCTGACATGTGGCAGTTTCTGATACCAATAAAGCGCTAAGCATGGACAAGTGATTATTTTTATGAATGTCATCGCGCATCGTTTCCCCAAATTTGGGCTCGGGGTCGAGGCTCGGCAGCCCATGTTGCGGTTGGGCTCGGTGCGGGCGAGCCTAATTCATGACGTGTCACCGAGCACCATTATTGACGTCACCGTGAGACCCCCACTCGGATATGCTTGGGGCTTATTGCGTGGATTAATTTCTTCGGCTTTCGCCTCGGTGTCATCAAAGGCCCCCAAGTTTAATTCCGAGAGAAGAATTTCTCAAGTCGGAGTTAAACTTCAATGCTAATGGTAAACATTTAATGGGGAAACAGAATTTTCACAGGTTTGTTCATTCTGGACATCTGTCGCGTAGTGATTAATGCCTGTAGCGGCGCATTAATTGTGGTGCCATAATAACAGACACGTGGCCTCTTGCGGCTGGACCAATCTTTGCGCAGGAATCGAAAAGGCACGTCAGTTCTGTCAGCGGGCGTGGGGACGCGACGTTTTCTGACATTTTCGGCGGCTTTTGAGGTTGAAAAGGCACATCTTTTTGAATAAACGTTTCGTTTATCGAGGGAACTCCATCTATAAATACCTCTTTTCCCCTCCATTATTCACTTTCGCATCCATTATCCTTTGAGCTAGACTGATTGAAAACCGAGCAGAAATTTCGGGTCGGCTTCCAAAGTTCATAGACTTCAAACTTAGGTATTTTTTCGAAATATTCTCCTTTTACCTATAAAATGTCTTCTTTTGAGGATAGTAGGAGTCATAGTTATAGCATAGAGGTTGAAATCGAAGATCCCCCCTCTGAACCTTCTGTTTATTTCTCACCAGCATAGCCATCTCCGCCTTCTAGTCCGAGCATCATTCAGATATCTTCTCCAGATTCTTCTCGCGGTGGAGCGTCTTTAGAGCGGACGCATACTATTTTTGATCCGATGCCAGTGACCGTTTTTAGAGAAGGAACGGTATATCAGCCCGGACTGGCACGAGAGAGTTCCGACGAAGGATCCCCGAGTGCTGATCTTAGGCAGTATCAGCAGGAAGAAGAGAACATGGACCCATCGGAGCCGGAGCATGATAACGTGGAGCGGGTAGACGAACCCTTCGGAGATTCGAGGCTGGAGAGGCCTCAAGTGCCCATGGGCCATCGTAATGGTGACGGCCGGCAAGGAGGAGGGCCTCGCCTTCGTGTCGAGCCTTGGTGGACATCGTGTGATATAAACGATATCCCTAGCATGCTGATGATCCGGGAGGTGGAAGAGTTCCGGCGGAGGTATCGTATTCCAAGTGGCATCAATTTTTGGGTACCGGATGGCACAGAGGGTTCCTCAAGACCCACCCACCGGTAGGTTGCTTGGCCATATTTGTCACCAGCCTCCAATATGGGTTGCGATTTCCACTGCCGGCTTTCCTTACACGGTGGTTTTGCAAGTGGGGTATGCATCCGACCCAGGTGCACCCTATTTCTTGGGGTAGGATCATCGGCCTCCTGGTGATGTTCCACCTAGAAAAATATCCTCGCCCCAAATTCAAAGAGATGAGCGAGCTCTTTATCTGGCGAGCGACTCCTTTATCTCGGGGTCAGCCGTCCGGGTGGTATTACGTACAGACCCGACTGGGGTATCCGGACGGCCTAGTGGAAGGTCTCCCTTCATCTTTGAAGGAGTGGAAAGATAAGTGGCTTTGGGTGAGCGACGAGTGGCAAGCTCGCGTGGAGGATGGAGCAAGGGAAATTGTTCTTCACCCTCCATCAAATTTTGTTTTGTGCTCGGTGCGTAACCAAGTCTTCTTTTTGTGCTCGGTGCGTAACCAAGTCTTTGTTTTGTGCTCGGTGCGTAACCAAGTCTTTTGTTTTGTGCTTGGTGCGTAACCAAGTCTTCTTTTTGTGCTGGGTGCGTAACCAAGTCTTTGTTTTGTGCTCGGTGCGTAACCAAGTCTTTGTTTTGTGCTTGGTGCGTAACCAAGTCTTTGTTTTGTGCTCGGTGCGTAACCAAGTCTTTATTTTGTGCTTGGTGCGTAACCAAGTCTTTGTTTTTAAGGATAGATCCGCGTTGTGGGCGAGTTGCCCTTTTTTCAGCGCGCAAAGGACATACCCGAGATGACTTGTCGGCATTCAGCTTCAGCTGAGGCGATTTTTACTGTCCTCGGCACGTAGCCGAGGTGATTAAAAATTTCGTCCCCCTTCAGAGAGCTCACAGAATATCAGATGAAAGGATAATTCCCTGGAATCCTATCTGGATCGTAAACCGAGATCTTTATTGATAGTACCTTTTCAGGTATGCTACATTCCATGGATGTGTTAGATAAATGTTTTTATCAAGATTTTGATGATTATGTTTAAATGAGTTTTTATACCAAAACAATGTTTTTATATGTTGTCCAAATACTCCTAAATGATTTAAAATGTTTTTACTAATTTTTGGAGTATTTCTTAGAGTTTTTAATTTAATTAAAATTGGACAACACTTTTGATGATTTTGTTTATATTGGTTTTTACACCAAAACAATGTTTGTAAATGTTGTCCAAATACTCCCAATTGATTTAAAATGTTTTTACTAATTTTTTGGAGTATTTCTTGAAGTTTATTTTTGATAAAAATCGGACAACATTTCAAATTGGAGGTCGACCGGTCGCCCAAAGCATCGACCGGTACCTAAATGAAACAGAACGAAACAGAAACAAGTTTTGTGAAAAAAATGAGGAGGGGGACCAGTCAAGGGAGAGGTCGACCGGTCGCACCCTAGGGCGACCGGTCGCACCCCACACGACGGCCGACGACCCCGACCCGCACCTGGATTGCACTATTTTTTCAAAACGTTCGAAATCTTAAACAGGGCAACCGATCGCCCTATGGTATTTTTGACAGCAAAAATTACAACTGTTGCAATCCTTATCAGCAAGATTTACTTTTCATTTTTGTACATTATTTCTACATCTTGTGATCCTCTTTTTGTAGACAAAAGTGAAGAGGAAGGAGCCTATGTTGGGAGCCTATGTTGGTGAAGACTTCCCTTTAAATAGAGGATGAATTGAAGACACAAGATATAACACATACAAGCAAAATACACAACAAGAAATCTGAAAATTTCCAAGCTTTCATATTCAACACTCTTGTTGTATTTATAGCCTAAGTATTTCACTTTCTCATCTTGAGGTCTAGGCTTTATTTCTTGATTACACTTTGCACTCAAATTGTAATATTCATTATTGAGTTGTAATATTGATCTTTGGTTATCATTCAAACACAAGATATCCTTGTGAGTGTTCTTGTGGTAAGAACACACTTGGATGATCTAGGTGATAGGTGCAAGAAGATTGTGGTGATCTTCTTATTGAGGTGTTGAAGAATTTGGTATTCTTCAAGATTGAAGATTGTGGTGATCTTCAAAGGTGCCGTTGAAGGAAGATTGTGGTAATCTTCAAAGGGAGATTGTGGTGATCTTCAAAGGTGGTGTTGAAGAAGAGTGTGGTGCTCTTCAAGGTGTTGTAAGTTGAATTTGTATTAATTGTGGTAATTAATAAAATTCTTTTTCTTTTTGAAATCCATCCCGGATATAATAGGGTGGTAGAGGATTAGACCCTAGGTGGGTTGAACCTCTTTAAATCGACGCGTGTTGTTTACTTCCCGCACCTTTATTATTGTCTTGACGTATTTGTTTCAAAAAGAGGGCATAATCGAAAAGATGGAGATAATCTATTCACCCCCCTCTAGATTATCGTAGCCGATTGGACTTACAAGTGGTATCAGAGCCAAACTCTTTGGCAAGCTCGTTCCACATCGCGAGTAAAGAGGAACGATCATCGGCTACGAACGAAGTCTACCTTACCGGCGCCTCCACCACCAAGCCACCACTATTCGATTCCAAAAATTTTACATTTTGGAAAGAAAGAATGGAATGCTATCTACAAGGTTGCGGGTTCGATATTTGGAACACGGTCGTAAATGAAGAATCCATTCCAATGATGAACACACCACACAAAGGTCTCAAAGAGCTCAATGATGAAGAGAAGAAAATTATCTCTTTAAATGGTAAAGCTCTTAATATTATTTATTGTTCACTTACCATTTTGGAATATGATCATCTTGTAGAATTAAATCGGCTCATGAAGTATGGAGAAAATTAGAAGAAGTATATGCAAATGAAAGGAGCCACTCAAAAGCATCTACTTCTCAAATGGATACAAACCCAACATGGGATGAGCTTCCTACAACTTCCGACGTCGATGAAAACGAACGATGTCTTATGGGCTTCGAAGAAGAAAACGAGGTAAGTTCTAAACCCTCCACTTCTTATGATAATGAATTACTAAATGATTATAGTGATTTGCAAAATGATTTTGATGAACTTCAAAATGAATTCCAAAGCTTACTTGTTAAATACAAAAATTTGAAAAAGGAATTCAATATTTTGAAAATTGATATGGATAATTTATTTTCCTCTTATGAATCACTTTCATGTGATCACACCACCACACTTGACAAGGTTAGAAACCTTGAAAAAGAAAATAGTACTCTTGTTGAGGATATTAATTGCATGAAAAATGATTTATCAAAATCCAACTTGAGTACCGATAAAATGACCGATATTATTGATGTTCATAGTTGTGATAAATTGAAACAAAGACTTGATCATAAGCCTAATGTTGTTAATCATATGAAAAGGAATCAAGTCTATAAGCATGTTGGTCATTATGCTCCTAGAATTATTACTTGCTTTTATTGCGGTAAAAAGGGTCATACGGTTAATACTTGCCGGGCTAGGAATAGCTCTAATTTCTATTGGAGACCTAAAAATCTCAAAGCTAATCCCCAAGGACCCAAACACTTGAGGGTACCACAAAATAATGTCATATTAGGTACCCGGCGTAATAATAAAGGAAAATTCATACCGCTAAGATATCAAATGCCCGTGTCATTTGATCAAAGGAGAATACACCATCACGATAAATTTCCAAGAAGAGGATATAATCAAAAATGGGAAGTACACAATCCTTGGAAATGGCAAAGGCATCATCAACAAGATGATTCTCAAAGAGGAAGACACCATCAAAAATGGGAAGGACAAAACTCGAGAAATGGGCAAAATTGGAGAAGACATCATCAACAAAATGATTTCTCAAGAGGAAGATACTATCTACAAAGGGAGAGACATAACCCGTGGAAATGGCGAAATTGGTAAACCGTATCTCTCCATTTAAATATGCATTTTATTTTGTTATTATGCATGTTTTTATTTGTGTCTTAATTGCAAATGAGTTTTCAAATATATTTTTAAAATTAAGGTCTTCAATATATATTTGTGCTTTTAAAATATTTTTGAAAAAGAAGACCTTATATGATGTCTTTAAAACTCTTGTGCATTTTTGTAGACTAAAGTGTGTTATCATTTCTTATGGATTTTTATGGCATGAGCTTACTTGCGATATCTCTTAGCCTACACTTTTATCATTATGATTTGTGCTAGATTTGTTTTAAGAATTGCGTAGGATTTACATTTTTTCACAAATGGCCATTTACGTCATTATTTGTCAAGAAAGGCATTAATTATCGAGGTACATTTACTTGTGTTATTCTTACACTTATAGACTCAATATATGTATTGCCATGTGCCTATGTGCTTGTTTTTCATAGTATTTCATACAAATGCCATTAAGAGGATTTTTAGATTTTTTGAAAGGCACTATTCGATAATTGATTGCACATATTTGCTTTGTCAACTCTTGTTCAAATACTTCTTTTAAATGAGGTCTCAACTATATGCTATCGGATTTTCAAATTTCAAAAGAGACCTTTTATAGCTTTCTTAAGCTTATTTGAACTTGCATGATTTAGTAAACTCTTGATGATCTTCTAAATGCATAGTATGTGTTTCTTGCTTCATGGTCTATATATACAGTGTCTATTTCTACTATGCTCTTATGCAAGATATTTTGTGATTGATGATTGAGGCATGTTTTTTTAAACTTGGGCTATTTTCTCTTGCTTATATAAGTGATGCCGTTAATGAGTTTGTTAAGTTGTGTAGATGAGAAATGAAGTACTCCAAATATTAGTTACCTCAAAATATTTGGATGTAAATGTTCTATTATGAACACCTTAGATCAATTGGATGCCCTATGGTGATAGTGATGAAGAAGACAAAAAGGGTATTTCGGAACAAACTCGATGACCAAGGCAACATTGGTCGAACTAAGGCGAGGTTAGTAGCTCGAAGGTATTTTCAAGAAGAAGGTAATTGATTTTGATGTAACATTTGCACTCATAGCACATTTAGTAGCTATTTGCATTTTACTTGCCCATTCTTGTTTTAAGAAAATTTCAAGCTTTACTAAAATGGATGTTAAATCCAATTTTTCTCAATGGTTTTATTCAAGAAGAAGTCTATATAAAACAACCTCCGGGGATTAAAAATTTTCTAGGCCAAATGATTGTTTTTAAGGCCTTGTATGGTTTAAAACAAGTACCCCGTGTATGGTATGATAGACTTAGCTATTTTTGCTAATTGATTTTACAAAAGGTAAAATTGATACTACTCTCTTTGTTTGTGAAAAAGGGCAAGATTGTTTAAACTTGTGCATATTTATGAGAATATTTTTGGTGCTACTAATGAATATTTGTGCAAGATATTTTTCTAAGTTGATACTAGGTGAACTCGAGATGAGCATGATGGGGGAGCTCAATTTATTGCTTGGACTTCAAATTATTCAATGCCAAAAAGATGGTTATATTTCAAAAGAACTCTTGAAGGAGTTAGGCATTGAAGAAAGAAGAACTATCTCAACCTCTATGGCTAAAGATTGACAAAGGTTGAGAAAGGCATGTCGGTCGACAAACAAATTCGAGGTATGTTTTCTTGTATTATTCCTATAGACTCGACATTCCATATGCCTTATGTCTATATGCTCGACTTCAAAAACTATCCCAACGAATCTCATTAAAGTGCCATTAAAAGAAATTTTCAAATATTTGAAAGGCACTTCTGCTTATGACTTGTTGTATCCAAAGCTTTAAAACGTTCTTATTTTTTCGGGATAACAAGTTCGGTATCTATTATACGGTTATTCGTATTCAAAATTTGGTTCATCATAATCGAACTAAACATATTGAGATTCGATATATTTTTTAAGAGATTGTGATTTTTAACAAAAACTTGAGATGTGTTTAATTCCGTCTCAAGGATAACTCGCGGACTTTTAGATCGTTAACCGCCGAGTATTTTACCTCATTTCGAGCTTGATTATGACATAATGTATATTGAATGAGGTCTACGTTTGCATTTTGCACGTTTTAAAACTTAGAGGCGAAAAATTGGATTTTTGGATCAAACTTCGGAATTTGCAAAACAAAAAGAAGCAGTGGGCTAAAGGAGCTGAGGTCGACCGGTCGCCCTAGCCTCTTATATTTTGAACTTCATTAAGCTCGATTATCATCATCATTGCTCATCTTTACCGAATAAATGGTAAGAATTCTACCCCATTTGGTCAATTGGGTTGAACCCTTGAGATTTTGACTTATTTGCAAAATTCTTGATGCTAGTTTCATATGAATGTGATGAGCTTAATATTTTTGATGTATTGAATGCTGTTTGAACTGAATTGGTGATGAAAATTTATGGCTTAAATGAATTTCAAAGGCGTTATATACTTCTAGTTTTATTCGACGCACGCCACGTGTTCGACGAAATGTTTCAATGAAAAATTCATCACTTACATGATTCTCTCAATTTGAAAAGTCTTATAAGTTTATAGAGATTATGTTTTATCAATCAAATGAGCTTTTGCAAGTCAATTGATCGATTTTTCCCTTTTATTTGGAATTTAAGCTTCTATTTTCAAAAAGCTCGATAAATCGATACGCTCAAAGAAGCGAAAATAAGCTCGCAAGAAAAGCTATAAGCTAGGGCTCTTAAAAGCCATAAGCTATGGATTATACTTGGTCCATGTGATATATTATGGACTTTTATACTTGACTTATGATGCTTTTGTGACAGGGGGAGCTCATTAGCTTATGATATTCAAGCTTAAGTTGTAAAAGCTAAGTTTTAAGCTTTTAGTTGTTGCTTGTATACTTGTTCTTGATATACATATTGATAGGGGGAGCTTGTGCAAAAATGATTTTGAAAAATCTTTGCTCCTATCCTTGTGTGTTTGTAATGGATTGATGTTTTAGACCGGAAAACTTGTTTTGTTTTAAAATCAACTTCCTAAAATTGTTTTGGTTTGTAATCATCAAAAAGGGGGAGTTTGTTAGATAAATGTTTTTATCAAGATTTTGATGATTATGTTTAAATGAGTTTTTATACCAAAACAATGTTTTTATATGTTGTCCAAATACTCCTAAATGATTTAAAATGTTTTTACTAATTTTTGGAGTATTTCTTAGAGTTTTTAATTTGATTAAAATTGGACAACACTTTTGATGATTTTGTTTATATTGGTTTTTACACCAAAACAATGTTTGTAAATGTTGTCCAAATACTCCCAATTGATTTAAAATATTGTTACTAATTTTTTGGAGTATTTCTTGAAGTTTATTTTTGATAAAAATCGGACATCATTTCAAATTGGAGGTCGACCGGTCGCCCAAAGCGTCGACCGGTACCTGAATGAAACAGAACGAAACAGAAACAAGTTTTGTGTAAAAAATGAGGAGGGGGATCGGTCAAGGGAGAGGTCGACCGGTCGCACCCTAGGGCGACCGGTCGCACCCCCCCTCCGACCCGTACCTGGATCGCACTATTTTTTCAAAACGTTTGAAATCTTAAACAGGGCAACCGGTCGCCCTATGGTATTTTTGACAACAAAAATTCCAACCGTTGCAATCCTTATCACGCAAAGATTTACTTTTCATTTTTGTACATTATTTCTACATCTTGTGATCCTCTTTTTGTAGACAAAAGTGGAGAGGAAGGAGCCTATGTTGGGAGCCTATGTTGGTGAAGACTTCCCTATAAATAGAGGATGAATTGAAGACACAAGATATAACACATACAAGCAAAATACACAACAAGAAATCTGAAAATTTCCAAGCTTTCATATTCAACACTCTTGTTGTATTTATAGCCTAAGTATTTCACTTTCGCATCTTGAGGTCTAGGCTTTATTTCTTGATTACACTTTGCACTCAAATTGTAATATTCATTATTGAGTTGTAATCTTGATCTTTGGTTATCATTCAAACACAAGATATCCTTGTGAGTGTTGTTGTGGTAAGAACACACTTGGATGATCTAGGTGATAGGTGCAAGAAGATTGTGGTGATCTTTTTATTGAGGTGTTGAAGAATTTGGTATTCTTCAAGATTGAAGATTGTGGTGATGTTCAAAGGTGCCGTTGAAGGAAGATTGTGGTAATCTTCAAAGGGAGATTGTGGTGATCTTCAAAGGTGGTGTTGAAGAAGAGTGTGGTGCTCTTCAAGGTGTTGGAAGTTGAATTTGTATTATTGTGGTACTTAATAAAATTCTTTTTCTTTTTGAAATCCATCCCGGATATACTAGGGTGGTAGAGAATTAGGCCCTAGGTGGGTTGAACCTCTTTAAATCGACGCGTGTTGTTTACTTCCCGCACCTTTATTATTGTCTTGACGTATTTGTTTCAAAAAGAGGGCATAATCGAAAAGATGGAGATAATCTATTCACCCCCCTCTAGATTATCGTAGCCGCTTGGATTTACAGGATGCATAAATTTTTCTCCACTCAAATATTCTAGCTCGTATGCCCCACCAGATAAGACGTTGCTGACCCGAAATGGGCCCTCCCAGGTTGGCTTCAATGGACTGGGTTCAACACCCGTTATGTTTTTCAACACAAGATCACCGACCTGGAATCTCCTTTCCTTTACTTTTGAATTGTAGTACCTCTCACTCCTTTGTTTATACACGGCGTTTTTCATCTCGGCACTGCACCTTTTTTCTTCGAGCAGATCTA
This sequence comes from Rehmannia glutinosa, assembly GCA_016081115.2. NCBI lineage: Eukaryota > Viridiplantae > Streptophyta > Magnoliopsida > Lamiales > Orobanchaceae > Rehmannia > Rehmannia glutinosa. The sequence goes on from CM071932.1 coordinate 53,865,201, forward strand.
GCTCGGCTCGGAGCGCAGCCTCATTGCCGTCTTCCGAAAAATTTGCAATTCTGAAGGTAGGGGCTCCAATCTCAACAGGAATCACCGCCTCGGTTCCATAAGCCAAAGAAAAAGATGTTTCTCCAGTGGCCGCTCGATGCGTCGTTCTGTATGACCACTGTACACCGGGTAATTCCTCCGGCCAATTACATTTAGATTCCTCCAATCTTGCCTTCAAGGTATACTTGAGTATTTTATTAACGGTCTCAACTTGTCCATTCGACTGGGGATGGTATGGAGTCGAGAAGTGGTTTTTAATGTGGAAACCTTCACAAAAATTTCGAATCTACAGATAATGGACTTCCATACAAAACTCACAATATTTTTCTCGTCTATTTTCGCCAGAGGCTCCGCCTCGGCCCATTTTGTGAAATAATCCACCGCCATAATGGCATATTTGATGCCCCCTTTGCCAGTGGGGAGTGGTCCGATAAGGTCCATTCCCCATTTGGCAAACGGCCATGGGCTAAATACGGAGGTAAGTTGCTCAGGATGATATCTGACCTGCTGCGCGAATCTTTGGCACCTCTCGCATCTTTTGACGAGATCGGTTGCATCCTTTCTTAGGGATTGCCAGTAGTATCCTTGTCGTATTAATTTATAGGCTAATGTCTGGCCCCCGGCGTGGTTTCCGCATATTCCCTCGTGACCTCTCGAAGTGCATAATCCGCATATGTCTCGGAAAGGCACCGCAGGAGTGGGACGGAGTACCCTCGTTTGTATAGGACGCCGTCTACCAGTGTAAACCGAGCCGCTTGAGTTCGTAGTGTTCTGGCTTCAACTTTGTTTTCGGTTGAACTCCTTTTTCTAAATACTTGAAGGATTGGGGTCATCCAGTCTCCGCTTTCGGTTTTGATTGCATATATCTTCTTTGTGCCAAGTGACGGGGCGACAGTTGTGTGATGATGACATCCGCGATGGCATCCGTCCCTGGCTGGGCAACCGAGCCGAGCTAAGGCATCTGCCTGCATGTTCTCGGCTCGGGGCACATGTAAGACTTTTGTCTTAAAGTGTAACAATCTTTTCTTGACCAACTCCAAATATTGTGTGATTTTTTGCTCTTTCGCTTCATACTCACCATTGATTTGATGAACGACCAGCTGAGAATCACTGTGTACCAACAGTTGTTTTAGGCTAAAGCCTGACCTTTTATTGTTGTACGTGGTTCATATAGAATATCAAACTGACTGAGCTCGATGGCCCACTTGATCATCCGACCCAAGTATCGGGTCGGTGTAGTACTGTTTGGTGGGTAGTTCGTCAAGACTATAATCTTGTGCTCTAGAAAATATGGATTTTAGTTTCAGCGGCTGCATGATTAATGAATAAGCCAACTTTTCCATTGGCGGATAGCGGAGCTCGGCGTCATGTAACGCTTGGCTGGTGTAATAGACCGGATGTTGAATAGAACCATCTAGCCTGATTAACACCGAGCTGATGGCGTATTCGGATACCGCCAGGTACAAATACAAGTTCTCCCCTTGGGTAGGTTTTTGCAATATAGGAATTGTAGAAAGGTACTGTTTGAGGGATTCAAAGGCAGCCTGTGCTTGCTCGGTCCACTCAAAAATTTTGTTCTTTTTTATAATTTCGAAGAAAGGTTTACACTTGTCTATGGATCGCGAAACAAATCGGTTAAGGGCGGCCAATCGGCCTGTTAGGCTTTGTACCCTTTTTACAGAGTTCGGGGGTTCTAGGTCGATGATGGCTTTTATTTTGTCTGGGTTAGCTTCGATTCCCCTTTGGCTGACCATGTACCCCAAATATTTACCCGAGCCGACTCCAAACGTACACTTTCTCGAGTTTAACATCATCTTGTACTCTCTTAAAATAGCAAACATTTTATTAAGATCGTTTAGATGATCAGATATATACAGTGATTTCACCAACATGCCATCTACATAGACTTCCATAGTACGACCTATCATTTTCTCAAACATCTTATTTACTAACCTTTGGTAGGTCGCACCACATTTCTTCAACCCGAAAGGCATCATCCTCAGAATATAAATTCCACGAGCGAGAGAAGAATGATGTATTTTCTTCGTCATCTGGGTGCATTCGTATTTGGTTGTAACCCGAGTATGCATCCATGAAGCTCATCAGCTCGTGTCCCGCCGTGGCATCTACCATATAGTCAATGTTTGGTAATGGATAACTGTCCTTAGGGTATGCCTTATTCAGGTCGGTGAAATCCACGCACAGGCGCCACTGGCCATTCCTTTTGTTTACCAAAATAGGATTGGCAACCCATCGAGGATAGAGGGCTTCCCGGATGAATTGATTATCTAGCAACTTGTTAACCTCGGCCTTGAGTGCTACTTGTCTGTCAGGGCCGAGTTTACGCCTTTTCTGGATAACTGGGCAGAACGTTAGATCAATATTAAAGGCGGTGGCATGCATGCTTAGGGTCGATTCCGGGCATGTCCGCATGAGTCCATGCGAAGACGTCAAGATTATTTCCCAAAAACTCGATCAGCTCGGTTCGATATGATTCTGGGAGGTCATGACCAATACGTAATTGGCGCCCCTCGCTTGGCCTTCCGACATTGATTGTATCAACCTGTTCTACAGGTTCCGCCCGTTTTCTTTTCTTGCTCAGCCCCTCTTTGATCTGCAGGGGCAACTCATCTTCAGTGGCCGGCTCGTTCTTGGCTGCCGGCTCGCCTTCCTCCATCATCGGTTCCTTCCCAGGTCGACGACCTGGATTATCCTCCTGAATAATCACCACTTCCCGCTCGGGCTCCTCTTTTGGCTGGGGATCGCCTTGCGTGGTCCCACTGGTTTCTCCTCATTCCATCACGCTAATCTCCACCGGTCGGAGTTTGAGAGAGCATTCTCGTGACTCCCTTTGATTCCCCTTATGTATGGCCTCACCATCAGATGTTGGGAATTTTATACAAAAATGATATATTGAAACGACCGCTTTTATATGATAAAGCAATGGCCTCCCAATGATAGCATTGTACTCCGAATCGGCGTTGATTATTTTAAATGTTGTCATGACGGTCCATTTATGCAACCCTTGTCCCATTTGGATGGGCAAGTCAACTTCTTCGAGCGGGACTATTCTTCCTCCTCGAAACCCCAGAATATTATCGTTGCATGGACGGATATAGCTATCGTCCACGTTCAATCTTCGAAAGGCTCGGACGTAAATGACTGATGAGTAGCTGCCAGAGTCGATCAAAATTCTATGAACCGGAATACCCAAAATCGGTGCAGTAATGACTAGGGGGTCAGAATGAGGGTGGACCACCTGGTCGGCATCCACATCCGAGAACACAAAACGGCCAGTGGGTTGGCCTTCCTTGATTTTCGCCACCCGAACTTGCCTTTCGGCGTGGGCGGCCTGTCTGACATCAGCCTTTCTTTTCCTGTTGGAGCGGCTATCTTCGGCTGTGTTAGTGTTGATTCGATTCACACTCAACATCATGAGGATCTCTCTACCCTGGTTCTCGGCCGGTGGTGGCGGCAGGAGAGCTGGATTGGTTACGTGTTCCGGGTTAACACCTTGTGCCAGTGCCGGCGGGGGCGGTAATTCATGAACGTACCTTTTGAGACCGCCCTACCGAACAACACGCATAATTTCCCTGATTAGATCTTGGCACTCATCAGTATCGTGACCTATCGACTTATGATAGGCACAGTATCGACGTGAATCTAATTTTGCCGGCTCAATCTTCAAAGGCCGAGCCGGAGGCAACAAATTCAGACCCTGTACTTTATTCCATATGGCTGATGGAGTGTGGGTCAAAGCACTCCTCAGCGCGGCAACTTCGGCTCGTGCTTACTAGCGAGCCCTAAACCCGGTGGTCGGATTTTCCAAGAATGGTCTAAATCCTGATCCCGGTCTAATTGCTGATTCTTTCCTTCCGTCCTTTCTCACGCCCCCTGGCCGGTACTCGGGGCGGTTACTTGTCATGGCTTCTTCTGCGCAAATATGGCGTTCCGCGCGGACCAGAAATTCTTGGTACGAGGTCGCCCCTGATTCATGGATAGAGTAGTTAAACCAAGTGTCGGGGGCAAGGCCAGCCATGGCTGCGATTAAAATGGCATCATCCGACACCGGTTCCATCTCTCGAACTCGCTAATTGAACCGAGAGATATAGCTTTTCAGGGGCTCGTCCTTCCCTTGTTTGATGTTCACGAGGGAATCCTTAGGTGCAGCTCGGACTTTGGACGTTAAGAAATGCGTCGTAAAGGCGGAGGCCAGATCCCCCCATGCCCGAATGGACCCCTGTGGTAGGGTCCTAAACCAACGGTGGGCTCGGTCGCCCAGAGTCAGTGGGAAGGCCCTGTAGAGGATGGCATCACTAGGACTGTACAGTTCCATCCATGCTAAGTACTTATGGACGTGAGTAGTCGAGTCGGTTTCCCCATTGTAAAGACCGACCTGGGGGATTTTCAACTTTGGCGGTAATGGGGTCGCCAGGATACCAGGGGAAAACGACGACATAACAGCCGGTTTCATTGCTTGGGGCAGCCTCCGAGATTGTTCGCCTTCTGAACCGCCTTCCAATACATTTAAACGACGGCGAAGGCAGTGTATTTCTACGTCCCGTTCCTGCCATAGGCTAGGGCCTTGGATCTGATTGACCCTAAGTGCCTCCCGCTCATCTGGAAAGCGGAGTCGGGAACTTATCGATCGAGCCGGGCGAAAAGAATCAACTCCCAGTCGCCCGGCGAACACCGAGTGGGCATGGCGATGTCGTGTTGGCTCCAGTATTGACTACGCTACATGACTTTGCCCCTCCTCATCTTCTCGTGGCCGAATTATTGCCGAGCCGAATTATTGGGGTCCAGTATTGGTTACCTTTTTTGCATAATGCCGAGCCGAATTATTGGGGTCGGTCTTTCTTATAATCTCGCGTTTACGGGTCTTTTTTCTGTGTTTTTTCCCCTCTCTTTTTCTCTTAAAATGAGGCCTTTTATACCCCTTGAGTAAGTGGGTTTACAATAGTCATCTTTGCACTAATTAGTCATTAATCAATAAAATAATTGGAAAAGGACACATGTCCCCTTCTAATCGTGCATGTCAGCCAAGTCTTGCCACTTGTCGACTCCACTTAATAACTTTCTGACATGTGTCAGTTTCTGATACCAATAAAGCGCTAAGCATGGGCAAGTGATTATTTTTATGAATCTGTCGCGCATGCGTTTCCCGCCGAAATTTGGGCTCGGGGGTCGGGGCTCGGCAGCCATGTTGCGGTTGGGCTCGGTAGCGGGCGAGCCTAATTCATGACGTGTCACCGAGCACCGTTATTGACGTCACCTGTAGACCCCCCACTCGGATATGCGCTGGGCTTATTGCGTGGATTAATTTCTTCCAGCTCGGCTCGGGTGTCATCAATAAATATAAGTAGTTTTGCTCATTTTCTCCTAGTGAAACTTTATTTATTTTCATTTGAATATATCTGTAACAGAGCCCATTTATCCGGTAAACCAGAGCGTTTAATTATGCATACCAGAGCCTATTTATCCAGTAAACCAGTGCCTTCTGCTATAAAGTGTCGTCCTCCTAGTGAAAGTTTAATTATTTGAATTTATCCGTACATTCCTGGAGTGAAAGTTTTATTTGAATTTATCGGTATTTGATTATATCCGGTATAGCCTGTTTATTCGGTAAAGTAGAGACTTCTCCAAGTAGGGGTGTAAACAAATCGAATCGAGTCAAATATCAACTTATTTAGAGAATATTCTTGTTCATATTTAATGTTCAGTTACAAAAACTAATTCTTATTCTTATTTAAATATATATTCAAATACATCTGAATCAATTCGAATATCGGGTCCATCAAGAATATACTACAAGAATATAATTTTATATGGACTTATTAGTTTGGGTATAAAAGTGAATATATGGTTTATTTTAGTTTAATAATCTTCATAAATAAATATATACTTTTTTGTATATAGATTATATATAAGTGATTAGTATAAATAGAAATATTACAAATATATAATATTATTCGAATATTCTTTCGAATACTCGAATCGAATATAATGACATTCATATTCGTATTAGCATAATATGCGAATCTGAATAAATATTCTTATCTGGATTCGTATTCTAATTTTTCGAATTCGAATACCAAATCGAATAAAATAAATCGCTTCTTTTACACCCTAACGGCCTGATTGGTATGAATGAATGGAATTATGTGTTAATGGAATGAATTTAGAAATGAAATAAGATTAGGAAAGAAATAATGTACTAATATTATTTCTATGATTGGTATGTGCAAGGAATGTAGAGAGGAATGGATGGCAATTGTTTTACTTGATTTAAATATATTGATTGGTAATTGTAAATAAATAATAGTAATTTGAGAAAAATAATTTTAAGTATCAAATCACTCTTAAATAAGATTTTTAAAATAAATTTTATTAAATATGCAATGCATAAATTAGTATAAGATTATTTTAATGTGTATAATAATATATATATATATATATACACACATATATATCAACAATATTTTATATAATATATTTTTTTATAAAAATTGAAAACAAAACTAAACGAATTCTATATGAAAATTTTTATTTAACTATTGAATGTTGATAGAAATTGACTATGATTTATTAAAATATTAAATATAACTTATATTTCAATAATAAATAGTTAAATTATAAATAAGTAATTTTTTATTCATAACAATACTTTTAAAAATATAGATGAACCAAGGAATGCTCATTCCATTTTCACCCCCCACATACCAATCATGCCATAAGTGAAAGTACGTGAAACACTAACAACATGATTAGTATGAATGAATGTAATTAGGTTGGAATGGAATGAATTTAGGAATGGAATAACACTAGGAATGGAATGATGTAGTATTACTATTCTTATGATTGGTATGTACAAGGAATGGAGAAATGAATGGATGACGATTTTTTACTTGATTTAAATATCTTGATTGGTAATTATAAATTAATGATAGTAATTGAGAAAAATAATTTTAAAGTATCAAATTCTCTTAAATAAGATTTTTTAGTGATATAAGATTATTTTAATGTGTGCTAAATAATATATATATAGATTTATATCTATGATATTAAAAATATTTTATATAATATTTTTTAGGGATAATTACAAAAATACCCCTGAGATTTGGGCTAATTACCAAAAAATCCAGAGATGTTTTAGAATTACAAAAAAACCCATCAGGTTTGATTATGTGTTAAAGTTAAGGGGGTAACTATAGTATTTTTATAAATATCAGGGGGGTTTTGATATTTTTTTGCTTATACAAGGGGAAAATGTAAGACATAATCAAACCTCAAGGGGTTTTTTGTAATTTTAAAAAATCTCTAGGTTTTTATGTAATTATCCCAAACCTCAGGGGTATTTTTGTAATTATCTCTATTTTTTATAAGAAAATATAGAAAATCAACAAAAGAATTCTATATCAAAATTTTGATTTAATTATTGAATATGATAGAAATTGACTATGATTTATTAAAATATTAAATATAACTTATATTTAAATTATAAATAATTTTTTATTTATAACATTACTTTTCAAAAATATCGATTATATCCAACATTTTTAGTCATTTATAGAAAGATAATTTTATTAAAAATAAGGGCAGGTCTCTTGTGAGACCATCTCACGGATCTGAATCCGTGAGACGGAGCCCCAAAATAAAGCCCAAAAACCCGTATGTGAATTTGTCTACCCAAAACCTTAAATCTAAACCCAAAAAAATACAACAATTCTCTCTTACAACAGCAGCCCCCTCTCCCGATCTCTCGATCTCTCGATCTTCCAACAACTATTTCTCATCATTCATCCACCAAGCTCTTCCTTCAATTCCTCTTTGAGAAATCGGGACACATAAGATGCTCGTTTCATTCGCAACCCATAAATTGATGTTTTTTTCTTCCAAAGTTTAATTAGATTGTTGGTGAGGTTTTATTTTAATTTTTTTTTTTTGAATGAGGTTCTTGTTTTAGTTTTTAATTGTGGAATAATAGTTGAGAAATTATCTATTATGGAGAGATGCTTTTATAATTTTCTGTTAGGAAATTTATTGTTTAGATTTTGATGAATGCCATGTAAAACTTAGAATAGGAAGTTGGTACCCCATTTTTGTTGTAAACCGCATTGTAATAAATAGGGTAATCAAGTGAGTTAAGTCGCTATGCCCAAACATGCAAGAAGACAACTGGAGACCGAGAAGGAAGACTCATTGCCGAAGACAAATTGAGTATGGCAAAGAAGAGTAGACGGGAACTCTATCAAGAAAACAAGCAGAGATGCGGTGAGTGGAGTATCGGTCAAGTCAACTCAAGAAAAGCCAAGTCTCAAGTTGAAGTGACAAGAGTCATCCATGATTGGAAGGCGACTCTAAGTCACCTGGAAAAGCAAAGAAATGCGATCAAGTCGAGATAATCGCAAAAGATCCGTTGCACGAAATCAAGAGAATTACTTAAACAAGTAATATCTCCATACCACCTTTCTCGGAGTGCTCGGTCCCGAGCGTGCAAAAGGAATAAACCAATGGGAAGCACTACACCGTGTCGAACTCGAAAAGGTGAAGAACAATTCATACGAGGAAATGGCAATTCCAAGGATCGCAACAAGACAAGCCAACGATCGCAAGTGACTTTCAAAAATAAGCCTATCTCTTCAACGGGCAAATTTTTGAAAGATCACTATAAAAGGCCGAGGAGTTTATTTGAAAAAAAGAGACACACAAAGAGAGAAAGACCAAACCAAAAACGTTCAAGCAATTATTAGAAAATCAAAACATTCTCAATCCTCAAGCCTACACTACGAAGAACATCAATCCAACACTCACCGTGAAGGAAAGATAACTTCAATCGGTTGAAGAGGAAAATCTTGAAAAATCAAGGGTCTACATTCCACGAAGGATTGTAGGAAGGTTCAAGGTCGAACCAAGTTTTGAGCTTTTGGAGGGCTTCGTGATCAAATCCAAAGAGCTTGAGCAAGTGAGTCGTAGTAGCAAGGAGCCGCCCGTGAAGAAGTTGAGTCGTCACGAGAAGCCACCGAGTGATCAAGGCGTCTCCAGATCGAGTCCCAAAGGATCAAGTCACCGTGTGATCAAGACTTGTATCCGGACTATTACCACTTTGTATATCTTGATCAATACCTAGTGGATTCCTCCAGGAGTTGGAGAAGAGAGGAGTAGAAGAATTACCCCATCTTCGAACCTCTATAAAAATTTCATTGTGTCATTTACATTTCAAGACTTTAATTCATGCATCTTAATTGTTTAAATCTGATAAATTTGCTATCCACTTGATAATTTCTAAGTACTAAACCAAGCACTAAATCCTTGCTTAATCAAACTTAAGGGTGTTAAGTCTTCCAATAAAACAAAACCACGATTGAGTTAATTTAGACCCAACAAATGAGTTATTCCATCAATGGCTCGATTGAGTCCGCATGAGAGAGACTAACTCTCTTGATTAACTAAATTGGCTGTCCATCAAGGACACAAATTGTGTAGTATCAACTCGAATATTTAAAAGGACTAAATCGAAAATTTGGTAAGGTTTATTCAACCCCCCCCTTCTTCTAAACCTTACACTTACACCCCTTGGGACCTACAAGTGGTATCGGAGCGGTTGGTTCATTGAACCCTCCGCACCAGTTCTTGAACTAGATCTCCAAACTTTTCAAAGTCTGCTTTAGTACTTAAACTCTCAAAACTCTTTTTATCATTAAAATTTATTATCATGTAAGCAAATTTGACACGCATCCCTATGTTCACAATTGAAGAATTTGATGATTGGAAAATTCGTATGCGGGCTCATCTATCAAAGATTACATGATGAGATGTGGATAGTGATAGAAGATGGGCCACTGCAAATCTTAAAGGTGAACACAAATTGTAAGAAGAGTTGCAAAGAAGGAGAAGAGGATGTTGCTCCCGGACCACATGGTTGAAAAATCAAGAACCGGATGGACAAATGATGACAAAAAAAGATACAACCTGGACAATGTAGCCAAGGACATCCTTTACAAAACCTTGACAAAGCCATGTTCAATAAAGTCAAATCATGCAAAACGGCTAAAGAAATGCAGGACAAGCTAACATTGATTTGTGAAGGCTCGGAGCAAATCAAAGAAAACAAATTATCAAAATTTTGTCAGACAAAATTTGAGAACTTTAAAATGATCTCGGGAGAGAACCTAGATCAATTAGATGCTCGATTCACGAAAATCACCAACGAGTACAAGATTGCAAAAGAATATACACGAAGGAAATGTGTATGAAAATCCTAAAAAGTCTTCCAAATGGGAAATGAAGGTCATGGCACTAAGACATTCCATGAACCTATCAAAGACATCCAACCATGAACTATTCTCGGACCTCAAAGACTACGAGTTTGAGCCGAGAAGAAAAGACCAGGAAGAGACAAATTGTACCCAAAACAATTTCTAATTGTTAAAGATGGGAAGAGAGCCGAGGTCAAAGAAGTCATTGATCCGGAAGAAATAGCCCGATGGTTAAAAGGTTCAACAAGTTCTTCAATAAGAACTACAAGAGAGGAAAGGGCGAATCTTCCGGAAGACACTCGGCCCTCCAAATCAAGGGAAGATAGGCCAACCAAGAGAATGGATCATCAAAGAGCCGATCAAAAGGCTGAATATCTATCTTTGAACTCAGACAACCAGGTCACTATGCCATTGATCGCCCATATCCTGTAGTCAACAAATACAGGAATGAAGAAGAAAGAAAGGTCTTGAGAGAAAGAAGACAAGAAAAGAGAAAGGCAATGTTGGCTGCAGAGATCAAAAAAGTGCCAAGTCAAAAGACATAGCCGATTCGAGAGCAAGCGGTGAAGCCGACTATTCAAGTGACTCTGAAGAAGAAGCCCGATCCGTTTGATGGCCAAGGAACAAGATCAACCTGACCAAGAAGATGAGGTACACTCTAACTCATCAAACTCGGTTCTAGTGATAGTGATCATGTGACACACACACTTCATCACCCACTCGATCTTTATGATTCATTAGGCAAAATGATGAAAGATTTTGAACACATTAAATCCTCACACACACAATTAAATGAGGAAAACAGCCTACTCAAGAGCCAAAACTCAAAGCTGACTAAGGAGCTGAGTACTCTAAGTCAAATAGCTGATGAGAATGAAAGTTTAAAGGGTGAAAATGCTAAATTAATAGCGAAAATTGCTTTGCTATAGAGAAGAGAGGAGAATGACCTAAAAATGTTATTGCCTCATTCACTAAGGCATCCAAATCATTGGATGACCTTATTATGAGTCAAAGAGAATGTGGAGACAAGACAAATGACCTTAGGATTTAATTCATCTGTTCTATGTCAAACCTTAAAAGTAATTTTGGAAAAAGGATCTTCAAGCCATGAAGAGTCTAAAAATCCAAAATTCTAAATGTTGCACACACATTAATTCCAAAGCACAATTACAAGCAAACTGGTCTTGGTTATAAAGGAAAAGGAAAACTGGCCCGAGTTGAGTGCGGCTGAAAGGACAAATGAGAAGAGATTCACCAGTCCTCAAAAACTCCAAACAGAAAATACTCAGAAAGAAGAAGCGAGCTACCAAAAACCCCAAAATCTATAAGAGAAATACATATGATGGGAATGGTAGAAAATATCCAAGCCAAGTGATTGGAATAATGTGAACTATCGGATAGACTTATGGAATATAAGCCCAAATGGCAAAGGCCTAGAACTCAAGAAAGGCCATTCCAAAAGTATAAGAGCTTTCATCAAAGACACATATGCACCTAGGCACTATACTCGGAGACACCACAATTACCCAAAGAAGGCAATTGCTAAAACTATACACAGCATACGAGACAAAAGAGACAAAATTTATGAAACCTAAAATCCCCAAGCAATTTGCCAAGATTAATTATGATTATGGTACGATAGATGGCAACCCCTTAGAGTCAAATCATTTGGCTATAAGTTGGTTGGATCATCTTACAATTCTAACCCCTCAGGACCCGGACAAGTATGGGTACCTAAAACTTAATTTCCTTGATTGCGAGTTTCAAGGAACAAATGAGTGCCAAGGAACCTGGTACATGGATAGTGGTCGCATTCCCGGACATATGATGAGAAAATAAGAAAAATCTGTCAAAATTCAAGGAAGTCAAAGGAGCAAAAGTCATATTTGGAGGAAATGAAGCTCCTGGTGAAATAAGAGGCATTGGATCCATCGAGAGGAATGGATTAGAAATCACGATGTTGCATATGTTGAAGGACTCAACTTCAACTTATCGAGCATCGATCCTCTGCGACAAGGGCTATAATGTTGGATTCAACATGGGTGTATGCCAAATCAAGGATACTTGAATCGAATGAAGTTGTGTTGCAAGGTTGCGGACAAAAAGAACATGTATGTAGTAGATTGGTCAACCGCTACACACAACACTGTCTATTAGCAAAGAGCACAAATGAATCAAGTTGGCCGTGGCACAAAAAAGCCGAGTCACCCGAATTTCAAAACGATTAACAAGCTTGCCGTAAGTAGTCTTGTGGAAGGACTTCCGGACTCGATATACAAGAAGGAGAGTATATGTGATGCATGTCGAAGGGAAAACAAATCAAATCTTCATTCAAAGAAAAGACATGTTCATCTTCAACAAGAATATTGCATCTTCTACATATGGATCTATTTGGCCCATGGAACCAAACTAGCATAAGTGGGAAGAAATATACCTTGGTGGTAGTAGATGACTACTCAAGATATACATGGACAATATTCATGTGTAAGAAGAAAGAAACTCTCTGAAAACTACCACACGGTGATGAAGAGAATTCAAAACGAGAAGAGCCAAACCATTATCAAAATAAGATCGGACAGAGGAACCGAGTTTGTCAATGGAATAATAACTCGATTGTATTGAAAATGGTATTGGTCATGAACTATCTCTGCAGCAAGGACTCCACGTGAGAATGGAGTTGCGAAAAGAAGAAACAGAACTCTCAAGGAAGCGGCAAGAGACCATGTTAGGCTCAAGCGGGGTTACCAAAAAGATTTTGGGTCAAGCAATCAACACACTTGCTACACTCAAAACAGATGTATGATAAAATGACAGTTGACAAAGACTCCCTATGAGATTTGGATGAAGAAAACCAAATGTTGCACATTTCAGAATATTTGGATGTAAATGCTTCATCCACAACAATGGCAAAGACAATCTAAAGGCTTTCGATGCTAAAGTCGATGAAGGTATCTTCTTAGGATACTCAATTCGGTGAAAGCAAAGCCTCTGAGTACTCAACAAAAGGACTATGGTTGCGAAAGAATCCATTCATGTGGTATTCGATGAGCCAAATGTAAATGGAGAAGACATTGAAGAGTCACCGATAAGTCAATCATCCAACCATACGTAAGAGTCCCTATCTTTGTCAAGTCAAGCCGAATTATAAACTCGAGAAGAAGATGAGATAGCTGAATCTCAAAAACATCCGGAAAATTTGCGGCTAAGTGATTACGAAAGAGTCGACCACAAAGAACACAAAAGACGATCAATCCACTAACTTACTCCAACCTTGATGTAAGATGGCCGAAAGACCATCCACGAACTTGTCATTGGAGATATAAGAGAAGATGTCAAAACAAGATCCGAACTCAACAAGAAGCCATGTTCACATGCTTTATCTCGCAAATAGAGCCCAAAGATGTGTTACAAGCATTGGACGACACACATTGGATTCAAGCTATGCAAGAAAAGCTGAATCAGTTTGAGAGAAATAAAGTATGGGAATTAATTCAAAGACCCACACATCAAAATGTTATTGGTACCAAATGGGTGTTCAGAAATAAGATGAACGAGGAAGGTTCTGTGGTAAGAAACAAAGCAAGATTAGTAGCCAAAGGATATTGCCAAGAAGAAGGGATAGATTTTGATGAAACATTTGCCCCTGTAGCAAGATTGGAAGCTATAAGGATGTTTCTTGCCTATGCAGCTCACAAGAACTTCATTGTATACCAGATGGATGTAAAAAGTGCATTTCTAAATGGTCTATTGGAAGAAGAAGTGTATGTTGAACAACCTCCAGGATTTGAGCAGAAGACTCTTGGAGATAAGGTATACAAACTCAAGAAAGCTCTATATGGATTGAAACAGGCACCCAGAGCATGGTATGATACTTTGTCACAATTCCTGACTGAAAATGGATTCACAAAAGGAAAAGTAGATAGAACACTTTTCAAAATTCAAGACAAGCAGAGTATACTACTTGTTCAAATATATGTGGATGACATCATTTTTGGATCCACAAACAAAGAGTTGTGTGAAAAGTTTTCAAACCTCATGCAAAGTAAATTTGAAATGAGCATGATGGGAGAGCTGACATTCTTCCTTGGACTCCAAGTGAAACAAATTGGAAGGATGGAACCTTCATAAGTCAAACAAAATACACCGAGATTTAATGAAGAAATTTGGTATGGAGGAGAAGTCTTCTCGAAAATACCAATGAATACATCACCAAAATGGACATGGATGCGGATGGCAAGCCTCAGAGATCAAACAAGATACGAGCACTTATTGGATCATTGCTCTATCTTACAAAGCAAGCATGCCGACATCACCTTTGTTGTAGGTGTATGTGCAAGATTTCAGTCTGCTCAAAAGAGAGCCATATGACAAAGACTAAGAGAATATTGAGATACTTGAAAGGAAGCCAAGAAGTTGGCTTTTGGTATCCAAAGGAAGGTGGATTCAAGCTAATTGGCTATTCAACTGACTATCTTTGGATGCGAGTTGACGAGAAAAAGCACCTCATGCACATGTCAAATGCTAGGAAACAGTGATTTCTGGTTTAGCAAGAAGCAAAATTCAATAGCCACCTCTACAACAAGGAATACATAGCTACGGGCAAACAAGTTGTGCCCAAGTCCTATGGATGAGACAAAGAATCGAGAGACTATGAAGTTGAGGAAAAAGAAATTCCAATCATGTGTGATAACACAAGTGCAATTGCAACCACTCAAAATCCTGTGTTGCACTCAAGAACAAAGCATATCGATGTCAGATATCACTTCATAAGGGATCATGTTGAAAAGAAGGACATCATCTTGGAATATATCTCAACTGATAAACAATTGGCTGACATCTTCACAAAACCATTATGTGAGTCAAGATTTGAAGAACTCAAGCATGAGTTAGGGTTAATTGAGCTGAGTTAACATTGAGAAGACTCAAAGAAAAGAAATGGAACACAAAAAGGGAAAAAGAGCTGAACTCACAAATCAGCTAAGTAAATCAGCTGTATTGGAAAGACAACTATACCAAGTCACCATTAGCCGAGTCACTAAGAGAACTCGTGAGAAGAAGAGTTAAATCGGCTAAGGGATAAGCCGAGTCACTTATGAGCAAAGTGACAAAAACGCATCGTTTTTTTAAGCGGGAATGTTTTTAAGAATGACGTCAAGATAATGATGATGTGTACTGAGGACATAAGCGCACACCAAGCTTATGATTGGATATAAATGCTGCCGCATTAAATACGAGACATTAAATGCTAAATAGGCGTGCAAAATCTAAACCGTTGATTTCGATCACATTTCAAAAACCACTCGCACGTCCTTTCATAAACCATACTTAAACCATTTCCGTCCGTTTCTCTCACACACTACCAAAACTGTTCATTTCTCTCTCTCAGAAGCAAAGGCAAAAACTCTCTCGAAACCCTATCTATCTTCAAATCAATCTCTAAATTTTCTTTGATAAAATCCTGAAAAATGGCACCAACCTATGACTTTACCAAGTTAGGAAAGCAAATCCACACCGGGTCTACTGTGGATTTCGACGGCGTGGTGAAACAGGGGTCCGATGACACCCTAGTGAAGAAAATTGCCGAGAAATTGGAAACGCCTGGGCTGAAAAATCGTTTACGATCTTTGGAATATCCGATGACCTATGTGGAGGAGGTCGCATGATTCTACGTGAACGCCGAGATTCACGATGAAGGGATAAAGTCATCCGTTCACGGAAAGAAGTTCACCATCTCTCGCCAAGGATTTGGCTGAACATTGCTCTCTACCAATCAAGGAGCATCGAAATTAACGGTGATGTAAACTTGGTGATGCTTGGAAGAAAATAGCCAAGCCCGACTATACTTGATAAAATAGTTTACACAAAAAACAAGAGGTCAGAAGGAGGATTATCACAAGTCATGTTGACATAGTTGCCAAATGTATTGACATCAAATTTGGCGGCTTTGACCAATCATCAAAAAAGCAAAGTTGATCGTAATGGCCGCGATCATTGAAGAAAGGAAAATAAATCTGGCCGAGTTTGTCACGCAGACTATGCCGAATGTAGGAACAAATCCTTCAAGGAAGATGGCACATTTGGAGGATCCCTAGGATATGGCCTGTGATTGGCCGGATGATGGAGGTGAAAGGAGTCCCTCTTAGACATGGAAAGGCGTTCCATGTTAACAAGAGGATGTTCGAGATCAAACCTCTCTCGCGCACGAGAAGAGAGCCTACGCCAAGAGAGCGACACGAGTGAGGGGAATCACCGACCACGAAGATACAGACTCTTTCCTCTCCACCAAAGAAGAAAGTTGCCCTGCGGTGCTAAGAAAACTATTTGCTCTGCAAAAAGAAAGTCAAACTCGCTCTCGCCCCTTACAACCGTGTCTCCCGCCCAAAGAAAGAAGCGCCGAGAAGGACTCTCAAATACCTTCTCCAATCGTCAAAAAGAGGAGATCGATAAGCCAAGACGGCCAGCTCCTCGAAGAAGACACCAAAGACGCCCCACCGCCAAGACTCGGAAGAAACTGCGTCTCGAACCGAAATCCCTCCTCGGTACAAACCAAAGACGAAGAAGAATCATCAAGCGCTCCGAGCTTGAAAAAACCGGCCGAGTCGCCACTCACCGAACAAATACTTAAATCTTTGAAGCGATCGAGTCCCCAGATGTAATTGATGAAACAAAATAAGTCTGTGAAAGCGATCAGCAGAGGCAACTCAAGAAATAGCCGTAGTCCGCGCAATTGAGACACAAGAAGAAGGCGATAGAGCCGATAGTGATGTGATGATCCTATCTCCACCTTACCCGGACATCCAAAATCGTCTGCGTGAGTGGAGGAAATGGAAATTGAGTAAATCAAGGGAACAGTTCAACGGCCCGAGTTTATAGAAGAAGAAGAGGAACTGTTAAACTTCCTTGGACTAACCACTGTGATCCCAAAGATCGATGAAGACAATCGCACGTACATCCTGCAGATCTTCAAGGACAAGGAGAAGGAAAGAAAGACGAGAGGAAGGCGAGGCACGTGAGAAGGCCAATCCGCCCTATCTCCGCACCACGAACACACACATCCTCTCCTTGATGTCTTCTCGGCGGTGATGAGGATCCGGACTCTCTTTGCTGCCGCGCGTAAGAGTTGCAAATGCAGCAAGCAAGCAATGCATGAATCCGAAATTCTTCATGAGAAGAGCATGATGGAGGGACCAGGAGAGTCCTCCGTAACACAACGAAATTGATCCAATGGGAGTGGTTTAGCAAATTGCCACACTGTTGTTGCCGCCACCACTTCCCAGCTCACTCGGAAGAAGGAATTAAGGGAGCTGGCGATGAAACCGGGATAGTGGGGACCCCAATCGAGCCAACCCCTATTGAAGGTGTTTTACCACTTGCCCCAACTAACAACACTCAATAGAAACAGCCGGGAGTTTGGAGACGAGTGACCCCATTCCAAGTCACTCACCGGTGCGCCACCGAGGGGAAACTCCCTCCACCGGCAAAAGGTCGGAGAATGCTGCAGATGACTCAACAACGAATCCAGGAGGCGAAGTAGAGAAAATACAAACACAAGAAGAACAACAAGTTGCCATCAACGAAGCTCGGGCAGTTGAGACTGTCTCACCGAGGTGCCAACCGCTCGAAGGCTAATGACGCTGGCGATGCGATCGAGGCACAGATGGAACGCCCGGGAGTTAACACTGGGCGATGAAAGTGCAATCCATGGGGTTGAGACTCCAATGGATGCCACCACGAGAAGACCCTAAGACAAATGAGACTCGTCGAAAGGGAGGACTAAGGCCTCGCTGCAGTTGAGATCTGCGGGAGGTAATGAAGGCCAACGGGAGGTTGAGACTTCCCGGGGTAACGTAGTCAAGTAGAGAACATCCCTCCTGCTATCATTGATCCATCCGAGAAGGAGATAAGCGCACTTCATGATTCCCGGATAATCTGATGTAACCTTTCTCGGGATCGGAAGCGAAGAAGAAGCCGAGTCATCCCCCGTGACGATCCAAAAGACTCACCAAGCGGATGTTCCAAGCACGAGCAAGTCGATCCCAAGACTACTCGTCAAACCTTTAATTTTGATGATGAGCCACCAATGGAAATCTCATCATCGTCCGATGACGCTCGATAAGGCCGAGGATCGCCTACTCAATTGGAGAAATCACCGAGACCAACGAAGTTGTTGAGACAAACCGAGGCTCGACAAGTCGGGTCCACTTCACAAAAGACCCCGGTTGAGACAGAGTCCATCTGCGCAGCTCCCAAGCTACAACGAGTTCGACTCAAAAGGAACTTCAAGCACACCGCTCATCATTAAACAAATCCCGATTGGCGGTGATGAATCCTTTATAGAATCTTTTCCTTTCTCTCTCCGAGGTACCCGACCTCCCGAAGAGTCGAGAACGAGCTCGCACGCTTCCACAGACCACTCTCCCGTTATTCCATCAAGTACCATTGTTCCACCGCTTATGACTTTGACGCCGCATGGCCATCACCACCGCAATTAAGAATCAAATTGAAGTTCGCGAGGTGTTCAAGGCATTATTTGCTGAGATTGAACGGATGGAGAGGCATCGAGCCTCTTTAGACATGCGATTGGACAACAGAGATGCCAACCTTACAGCCGACTTGAGAGGCATAACGAGAATAAGGGAATAGTGGCAACAACAAAAAAACAATGCGTGTGGAACAAGCTAGATACTTCAGACATTGTTCAACAAACTGCTGGTATGGAGAGTCGAGAATGCCGATGCAAAACGAAATGCGAGAGCACATTGAGCACATGCATGAAGCTCACACGCCGAGATAAAACTCATCACGTGAGCAAAATACGAATGACCTACAGCGTTTGGAAGAACACATGACTAGAAAATTCAGCCTTCTCATGGCCGAGATGAAGCCGATTTCAAAGCAGAGTCCAACGCCACTCGATCCGAATTTCGTCTTTGCATACACCGCAGCAGACTGGCGAACTCGACTATCGCCAGGCTCGACTTCCCGCTTGCCACAAGATATGTTTCAGTGTTCCTCTATCCTTTGATGATGCCAAAAAGGGGAAGAGGAATACCTTAAAGCGCTAAAGAAATCAAGTTTGAAAAGAAAGGAGCAAATGAAGGGAAAGACAACCGAGGAAGCATCTAAACAAAAGAAAGGAAAGTCCGTTGAGGGGGAAGGATCGAAAGATGTGACCTTGATGATTGCACAAACCCCCAACAAGGTCTTGTCACAAATTGACATTATCGCAAAGAAACTCCCGTGACTCGCCACTCCAACACTCTGCTATATCTATGGTGAAAAGAGAAAGACAATTGAAGCGGGGATGGAGGAAGTGGAAGGAAGAATGGATGCCCGAGTTATGAACATCTTGAAACAACATGGAGGCATTCCAAAGAGACAGAGACACTTATGCCATCTCGGATGTCGGACGAGCCACGATCGGTTGATGAATTTAAAACGCTCGCATCCAAGGATACTTTGCAAATATGTCTATGGATCGAGGCTTGGGACGTGTCTTCGGGAAAAGGGTCTCACGTTATGTGAAGAAGGTGACAGGAAGCGGACTACCTAAGATCACTCTGTGGTCACTCCGCCGTCACTCACCGGAAAGAAGAAGACCCTAGTACAATACACGCCCAGGTAGAGGAAGAAGCGTTGGTGGAGGAAGAGGTTTCGACCTGGCCTCGCCCAAAAACATTGAATACATAGATCCGGGAAAGAAAGGAGGGATCTACTTGGGTCTGGTCTTGACCAACTAGCAAATTTGCAAGTGGCTAAAAATAATCTTGAGTATGCGAAAAGAATAGAAGAAGAAAATAAGAGACAAACTCAATGCTATGGGAGGAAAGACAAGAAAGATTAAGAAGAGATGAAGTCGCCAGAAGGCATATGAAAAGAAAAAGAAGGCGGTGACGATGAGAAAAAGAGAAGAAGAAGAAGAGAAGACGCCGAACAAGATGAAAGAAGGAGATAGCGAAGGAGATGAAGTGTTCTGTCCACCCCTTCATGTATTTTATTATGTAAATACATACAATGTAAGTCTTCTGAAATAAATCTATAAACTCTTTAATTTTTGTAGACAAATGTTTGCTCTGATACACCTTGTAAACAGTTGTGTAAAAGAACAAGAATGTTATGATCAATAAAAGGATTGATTCTACGCATACATTCTATGTGAATACACTATCTGTATGTATCTTTGCTATTTACATTTTTGAATGGTTTAAATTTTGGCATCATCAAAAAGGGGGAAATTGTTAGGAAATTTATTGTTTAGATTTTGATGAATACCATGTAAAACTTAGAATAGGAAGTTGGTACCCCATTTTTGTTGTAAACTCGCATTGTAATAAATAGGGGGTCAAGCCGAGTTAAGTCGCTATGCCCAAACATGCAAGAAGACAACGGAGACTGAAGGAAGACTCATTGCGAGACAAATGAGTATGGCAAAGAAGAGTAGACGGGAACTCTATCAAGAAACAAATGAGATGCAATGAGTGGAGTATCACCAAGTCAACTCAAGAAAAGCCAAGTCTCAAGTTGAAGTGACAAGAGTCATCCAATGATTGGAAGATGACTCTAAGTCACCTGGGAAAAGCAAAGAAATGCGATCAAGTAGAGATAATCAAAAAGATCCGTTGCCTACGTAAATCAAGAGAATTACTTAAACAAGTAATATCTCCATATCACCTTTCTCGAGTGCTCACCCCGAAGCGTGCAAAAGGAATAACCAATGGGAAGCACTACACCGTGTCGAACTCTGCGAAAAGGTGAAGAACAATTCATACGAGGAAATGGCAATTCCAAGGATCGCAACAAGACAAGCCAACGATCGCAAGTGACTTTCAAAAATAAGCCTATCTCTTCAACGGGCAAATTTTTGAAAGATCACTATAAAAGGCTGAGGAGTTTATTTGAAAAAAAAAGAGACACACAAAGGAGAGAAAGACTGAACCAAAAACGTTCAAGCAATTATTAGAAAATCAAACATTCTCAATCCTCAAGCCTACACTACGAAGAACATCAATCCAACACTCACCCGTGAAGGAAAGATAACTTCAATCAGGTTGAAGAGGAAAATATCTTGAAAAATCAAGGGGTCTACATTCCACGAAGGATTGTAGGAAGGTTCAAGGTCGAACCAAGTTTTGAGCTTTTGGAGGGCTTCGTGATCAAATCCAAAGAGCTTGAGCAAGTGAGTCGTAGTAGCAAGGGAGCGCCTGTGAAGAAGCCGAGTCGTCACGAGAAGCCAGTGATCAAGGCGTCTCATCGAGTCCCAAAGGATCAAGTCACCGTGTGATCAAGACTTGTATCCGGATCTATTACCACTTTGTATACTTGATCAATACCTAGTGGATTCCTCCAGAGTTGGAGAAGAGAGGAGTAGAAGAATTACCCCATCTTCGAACCTCTATAAAAATTTCATTGTGTCATTTACATTTCAAAGACTTTAATTCCCGCATCTTAATTGTTTAAATATCTTTGATAAATTTGCTATCCACTTGATAATTTCTAAGTACTAAACCAAGCACTAAATCATTGCTTAATCAAACTTAAGGGTGTTAAGTCTTCCAAAAAACAAAACCACAATTGAGTTAATTTAGACCCAACAAATGAGTTATTCCATCAACAAATTTCGATTGAGTCCGTGAGAGACTAACTCTACTTGATTAACTAAATTGGTTGTCCATCAAGGACACACATTGCAAGTAGTATCAACTCGAATATTTAAAAGGACTAAATCGAAAATTTGGTAAGGTTTATTCAACCCCCCTTCTAAACCTTACACTTACACCCCTTGGGACCTACATTTTCAATTTAATTTGTTGTTGGGAAATTATTTTTAGATTTTGATGAATGCCATGTAAAACTTAGAATAGAAAGTTGACACCCTATTTTTTGTTGTAAATTGCATTGTAATAGATAAGCGGGTCGAAATGAGTTAAGTCGGCTATGCCAAGATATGCAAGAAGTCAACTGAGACTAGAAGGAAGACTCACCGTGAGGCGGTGAGTGTGGCAAAGAAGAGAAAACAGAACTCGATCAAGGTGCAAATTGAGATGCAATGAGTGAAGTGTCGATCAAGTCAACTCAAGATAGCCAAGTCTCAAGTTGAAGTGACCGATGAGTCATCCAATGATTGGAAGATGACTCGAAGTCACCTGGGAAAGTCAAGGAAATGCAGTCAAGTCGAGGCAATTGAAAGAGATCCGTTGCCGTAAGTCAAGAGAATTACTTAAACAAGTAATACTTCCATACGCCTTTCTTAAAGTGCTCACCCTTCCCGAGCGTGCAAAAGGAATAAACCAATGGGAAGCACTCGCACTGTGTCGAACTCAAAAGTCAAGAATCATTCATACGAGGAAATGTCAATTCCAAGAATCGCAACAAGACAAGCCAACGGCCACAAGTTTCTTTTGAAAATTAACCTATCTCGTCAACAGGCTAATTTTCAAAAGAACACTATAAAAGGTTGAGGAATCTATTTGAGAGAGTGCTGGTTACTTTGACAATTAGAAAACAAATACGAGCAAGAAAAGCAATATCTCAGAACCTAAAATATTCTCAAGTCATTCAAGTTCAATCCTCAAGCCTACACTACGAAGGAAATCAATCCAACACTCACCCCAGTAAAGGAAAGACGACTTCAATCGCTTGAAGAGGAAACATTTGAAGAATCAAGGTGTCTACATTCCACGGAGGATTGTAGGAAGGTTCAAGGTCGAACCGACCTCAAGTTTTTGGAGGGTTTCGTGATCAAATCCAAGAAGCTTGAGCAAGTGGGTCAGTAGCAGCGGCAAATTTGCCTGTCGAGAAAGTTTAGAGTCGCACGAGAAGCCACTGTTTGTGTGACCAAGGCATCTTCGATCGAGTCCCAAAGGATCAATTCAAATTGTGTGATCAAGACTTGCATCCGGATCATTAACCACTTTGTATATTGATCAATACTTAGTGGATTCCTCCAGAGTTGGAGAAGAGAGGAGTAGAAGAATTACCCCATCTTCGAACCTCTATAAAAACTTATTGTGTCATTTACATTTCAAAGACTTTAATTTCTCGTATATTATTTTAATATCTGCTGATTAATTTGTTATCCAATTGATAATCAACAAAGTGCTAAAACTAAGCATTAAAACATATTTAAACAAAATTCAAGGGTATTAAGTCTTTCGCTGAAAACATATCACAGTCGAGTTAAGTCTTTAGTCAAAACAAATTGAGTTATTCTATCAATGTTCGGCTCGATCAGTCCGTTGAGTGACTAACTCTCACGATTAACTAACTTAGTTGTCCACCAAGGACTCCGTGAAGTATTAACTCTGAACGTTTTAAAAGGACTAAATCGAAAAGTTGGTAAGGTTTATTCAACCCCCCCTTCTAAACCTTACACTCACACCCCTTGGGACCTACATTTGTGTTTTTTTTTTGCTGGAAATGTGATCATGGAAGATTTAGTCTAGTTTCACTTGGTTTTCGCACACAATGCATGACGATATCGTGAAAAAAGTTCTACAATGAAAAATCATAACAAGGATGTTGCAGAAAGCTAGAGAGAAACAAATGATTATAGAAGAATGGATATCTGAATGGGATTTTATGGCCACTGATGCAGCTTTCCTTCTACAGATCTATTTTTTTTTTTTTTGACAGCTCCTTCTACAAATCTCAGGTTCCAGAAATAATCTTAAAATGTTTAATTTTTCAGTATTATAAATGATGGTGATACTTTTAACCCAAAAAACGATATTTTTTGTAACGAGTAGTGATATTTTTAACCCAGAAGGTGATACTTTTCCAATGGAAAGCTCTACTTTCATGAGATGATACTTTTGAACAAAAAAGTGATACTTTTAGAGGGTGTTTGGCTAAGCTTATTTAAAACATCTTATAAGCTAATATATCTGATAAGCTGTTTTAGGAGCTTATAAGATGTTAGATCTTATTTTAAAAATAAGCTGCCAGAGTGTTTGGATAAAATAAGATAGTTAAGCTTATAAGCTGTTTTTTTATCTTATAAAATTATTAAGTATATTTTTGTCTTTTGAATGTTTATAATAAGGAGCTTATAAGTGTAAGTCCAGGCGGCTACGATAATCTAGAGGGGGGGTGAATAGATTATCTCCATCTTTTCGATTTCGCCCTCTTTTAACAACCGAATGCTCAAAGATAATAACAAAGGTGCGGAATGTAACCAACACACGACGATTTAAAGAGGTTCAACCCACCTAGGGCCTAATCCTCTACCACCCCAGTATATCCGGGATGGATTTCGAAAAGAAAAAGAATTTTATTAATTACCAAAATTAATACAAATTCAACTTACAACACCTTGAAGAGCACCACACTCTTCTTCAACACCACCTTTGGAGATTACCACAATCTCCCTTCAACGGCACCTTGTGAAGATTACCACAATCTTCAACCTTGAAGAATACCAAATTCTTCAACACCTCAATAAGAAGATTACCACAATCTTCTTCACCTATCACCTAGATCATCCAAGTGTGTTCTTACCACAAGAACACTCACAAGGATATCTTGTGTTTTGAATGATAACCAAAAATCAAGATTACAACTCAATAATGAATATTACAATTTGAGTGCAAAGTGTAATCAAGAATAGCCTAGACCTCAAAGATGTGAAAGTGATAAGCTAGGCAATTTTACAACAAGAATAATAACAATGAAAGACTAGATGTTTGCTTGAAGTGTATCTTGTTGTGTTGTATCTCAATTGTTGTTTTTGGTTGCTCCAAAACATCCTCTATTTATAGGAGATGATTGATCAAGCATAGGCTCCTCTTGGGGATTGAAAATCTACATAAAAATACAATTACAATCAAGAATATAGCTGTTAGAAATCAATCCCACATTTTAAGGAAATATGTTTGCTGTCAAACGGTCAGAAATTTGCTGTCAAAAGATAGGGCGACGGTCGCACGAGAAATAGACGTTGGAAAAATACACAAAAAAAACACAGGCGACCGGCCGACGCGTCTACCTCGACCGGCCGACCATCACCCCACCGGTCCCCCTCATAGTTTTTGCAAAGATCAAGTGTTCTGCTTTCAAACGCACTTGCAGTACCCGCACCTGGCGACCAGTCGGCCGACCGGACCGGACGCCTTGATGCGGCCGGCGACCTGCTTGTTTTTTGCTTCCGTCTCATTTTCTTTTCTAAAAACATCTTCGTGCACGGGTTGCCCTATAGGGCGACGGCCGACGACCACGAGACAAAATATTATCCAATATTTGTCGAAAATAAAACTCAAGAAATACTCCAAAAATTTAGTAAAAACATTTTAAACTGATCGGAAGTATTAGGACAACATTTAGAAACAACGTTTGAGAGTGAAAACCCAATAACGTAAAATCATTAAAAGCGTTGTCCAATTTAGACGAAAATAAACTTGAGAAAATACTCCGGAAAATATTAAAACCATTTTAAATCATTTAGGAGTATTTGGACAACCTTTAAAAGCATTGTTTTGGTGATAAAATAAAATCATCAAAATTAAGATAAAAACATGTATCAAACAATCTCCCCTTTTGATGATTACAAACCAAAACAATTTTTACACAAACTAAGAGAGCAATTTAGAAATGATTTTCCGGTAAAAACATTTGACCGTTTGGAAGCAACCAAAATTTCCAAAAATATTAACGCAACCAAGTAGGAGTAAATATTTTCAATAATAAGCACAAGCTCCCCCTATCAACAAGCACATCAAGAATAATGTAAGAGCAATAATCCATAAGCTAAAAGCTTTTAGCTTTTACGATTTGATCAAGAACTTATAAGCTCCCCCTGTCACAAAACAACATTAAACAAGAATATAAGTCCATCAAGCAACAATTGGACTGAGAACAAATCACAACTTATGGCTTTTATGAGCCATAGCTTATAGCTTTTATGACAAGCTTTTATTAGCTTCTTTGAGCTAATGAGCCAATATCCTGTTTCTCCCCCTTTGGAATCATCAAAAAGAATGTTAGGATGGTGAAAACACCATACAATAATATTGAAGCGCTCCAATGGAACGGTTTAATAGCCGTTGAGCAATTAAGGCATAATAATTCAAGGAAAATTGGATAATTGAAACATAAAAGATCCATAAGCTTATTAGTAAGCTAAAAACATGATTTCAAAAGGATTTTAAGACATTTTGAAGCAAGAGAATCATGTAGAAGTTGAAAGTTTCATTGCGACATTTTAACAAACACCTTGTGTGTGTGAAAAATAGAAGAGGTTGTATATAACCTTTGTAAATGGTTCAAGCCAAAAAAAAAAAAATTCATAACATCAATCAACCTCATTTCAAAGCTCAAAAAAATCATATGCACCATATGCAATAATTTGTTCATCAATTAAGAAGCTCAAAGTAGATTCTCAAGGGTTCAACCCAATTGAGATAAGCTAAGAATGATCAAGGCATTTCAAATGCCAACAATTAGAGCATCCAACAAGTAATAAGTCATGCTTTCAACAATACATGTATCAAATGTCCCAACATATCCAACTAAGCATAATGAACAAAGCAATAAAAGAAGCACTTTACCATCAAGTACTTCATACCAATTATCAAACAATGCTTTAGAGCATTTTTACCATCAAATACTCCATCAAAGTCATGATCATTCACAAGTCATTATCAACTTGCAATTTTAACCCTTTAAGAAAAACAAGCAAATATCATTAGTACAAATGAGTTTTACAAAAGTTCATAAAAGTACAAAGCAACTTAAATGAAAATGCTAGAAAGTAAAGGGGTGGGGTAACATCATTCCTCATCCGAGGAGAAGCAAGATCCGGAATTAAGTCCTTGATGAATTTCTTTAATTTGCCGATAGACTTTTGCATTTTGGAGGTCTTTTGCTCCAAAGCCTCATACCTCGTCTCATGAAAAGCCCTCATCTCATCAAATTCGGCTTGAGTATACCTCCTAGGCGGTTGAGCACCGGTATTACCCTCCGGATTGCTCGGTTCGCCCTCTTCCACCAATCTTGCGGCCCCGGCGTCATCAAAGAAGTCATTAGGATCGGGAGACTCTTGACCTCTTCCTCTCGCCATTTTGGTTGGTCGGATTTCCATGTTCTTGCGCATAGTGACCATTTGGGTGATGTTATCAATGTCAAAGTCGTTTTGAAATACCTCCGAGTTACACTCCGACGAAGGTAGTCCCGATTGAATAAGAAGTTTACAAATCCAATTTCCCATAACCAACTTCTTATTACCTTGAGTAATGGACTCGATTAGACATTGGATAAGTATGGCACCAAAGTTAAGAGGTTCCTCCTAGCAATCTTATAAGTCAAAAATAATCCATATTGCTAGGCATCTTTCCCGACTTACCACAAATGCAATATGCGATGATGACCGATAAAATGCGATGCTCAAGTGTCATTGCCAACAAGGAATACTTTGGCCATACTCCCAAATACGTCTTAACTTCTTTCATCGACACCCCCAACATTTCATCATTCCAAGTCCCACAAGAGAAATAATCCCAACCACCTTCTCTAACATGTAAAAGCCGGCAAATATCATTGGGAGTCCATCTAAAATGACGACCCTTTATAAGCGAATTAACGGCAATCGGCTTTCTATCATTGTCATATTCGACCCACATATTGGCATAAAAGAGTTGGATAATATCATCATCATACAATACATAAGCATGCTCCCATAAATACATCCAACCTTGCTCCTCAAAAAATCCTCTTATAGTAGGATACTCATTTGTAAATGAACTAAAACGACACATTTTAGTCCGAGCAATAGATTTACCTCCCATCCCCGAATCCTCATAGTACCATTCCGCATACTTATTGATGAAATTAAGAGCATTGCGAGAATTTGGAGCTTGAGTAACAAGAGATTTTTTACCTTTCGCCCAACGGCAATTTTCGAGCGAAATAGTTCCGCGAAGCTCGGTAATTTGGGCCCGAGAGAGAATGGGATTTTGAACATCATCACCTTCTTGAGCCACGTTTCTTTGAGCGGCTCGAATATCCCTTTGTTCGGCTCTCTCGCCGATTTCTCGAAGTACCCTCTCCGCCCTTTCTTCTCTTAGAAGTGGGATTTTGATCGGTGGAATTTCTTGGAGGAGCCATATATGTAAGATTCTTGTGAAAATAAGAAGATTAGCAACAAGAATCGTGAAAAATGATGAAGAATTGAAGATTTTGTAGAAAAGGGGAAAAATTTCGCTGCTATAGGGTTTGGGGGGATTTTTGTTCTGTTTTTCAAAGTGAAGAACAGATCGTTTTAAGCTTGAAAAATAACCCCGGCGACCGGCCGAGGTGGGGTGCGACCGGCCGAGGTGCGCAGCGACCCGTCGCCCCGCCCGTGGCCGTCCCCCAGTGATTTTTCTTTCTCCCGAGTTTTCCAAAATTCGATTTTTCACCCCAACAGCTTTAAAACTTTGCAAAAATATAAGTTTGGACTATATCCAACAAATATGGGTTTCGAAAGAACATATAACCGATAAAATCGAGACTAAACAAGTAGTGCCTTAAAAGAAAAAAATTTGCAAGATCAATTAGGGGCACTTAAGGGGTCAAAATGAAATATCTTGAAAGATATGTGCATAAGCATAAAATCGAGTTTAAAAAAAAATACGAGTAGACATACCTCGATGGTTTAAGAAACTTGAAGACGTAATAGCCAATGAGTATGAAGTATGTATCCTACACAATTCTTAGACAACATATGCATAGAAAATACAAGTGTAGGCAAGTAATATGAGATATCAAAAGAGCTTATGCTATAAGATTTCATAAGAGATAATAAGCCACATAAGTCTAATAAAATGCTCAAGGGTTTTAGAAAATCATGCAAGGTCTCTTTTTTAAAAAAATTTAAACTCATAAATATATAAGAGACCTATATTAAAAATAAATACTTGAAGATTCATTTTGCAATTAAGACACAATTAAGAGTATGCATAGATTTAAAAATAAAATGCATATACAAATGGGGAGATACGGTTTACCAATTACGCCGTTTCCATGGGTTGTGTCTTTCCCATTGTTGATGATATCTTCCCATTGAGAAGTCACTTTGTTGATGATGACTTCTCCATTTCCAAGTTTGGTTACCTTCCCATGGTTGATGGTTTCTTCTTCTTTGAAAATCATCTTGTTGATGATGTCTTTGCCATTTCCAAGGATTGTGTTTTTCCCATTTTTGATTATACGTTCTTCTTGGAAATTGGCTTTGTTGAGAGTGGTTTCTCCTTCTTTTATCAAATGAAACGTTCATTTGATGTTTTCTTGGTGGCATGAATTTTCTCCGATTTTTGCTTTGTCGGGTACCTAATAGCACATTGTTTTGTGGTACCCTCATGTGTTTGGGTCCTTTAAGATTAGCTTTGAGACTTTTAGGTCTCCAACAATATTTAGAGCTATTTCTAGCCCGACAAGAATTAGCCGTATGACCCTTTTTGCCACAATAAAAACAAGTAATAATTTTAGGAGCATAATGACCAATATGCATATTGACTTGATCCTTTTTCATATGATTAACAACATTAGGCTTATGATCAAGTCCTTTATCACCATTATTAATATCAACAATATTGGACATTTTATTGGTACTCAAGTTGGATTTTAATAAATCCTTTTTCATGCAATCAATATTCTCAACAAGAGTACTATTTTCTTTTTCAAGGTTTCTAACCTTGTCAAGTGTGGTGGTGTGAGCACATGATAGTGATTCATAAGAAGTAAATAAACTATCCTTATCATTTTTCAAAATATTGAATTCCTTTTTCAAGTTTTTGTATCTAACAAGTAAGCTTTGGAATTCATTTTGAAGTTCATCATAATCATTTTGTAAATCACTATAATCATTTTGAATAACGATATCATAAGAAGTAGAGGGCTTAAGACATACCTCATTTTCTTCATTGATGCCCATAAAGCAATATTCAACTTCTTCACATTTGGAAGTTGTAAGAGGCTTATTCCTTAGATTTGAGCTTGTATGACCTTGAGAAGTAGATGCTTTTGTTTGACTCCTTTCATTTGCAAATACTCCATAGATGGCTTCTAATTTTTGCCATACTTCATGTGCCGACTTTATTCCTACAATATGTTCATATTCTAAATTAGTAAATGAACAATACAAAATATTTAAAGCCTTACCGTTTAAGGAGATGATTTTCTTTTCTTCATCATTGAGCTTTTTGAAGCCTTTTGAGGTGTATGGTGTAACTTTCGTCGGAATGGATTCTCCATTAATGACGGTGTTCCAAATGTCGAACCCGCAACCTTGTAGATAGCATTCCATTCTTTCTTTCCAAAAATTAAAATTCTTGGAATCAAATAGTGGTGGCTTGGTGGTGGAGGTGCCGGATAGATGAGCTTCGTTCAGAGTCGTCGATCGTTTCTCTTCACTCGCGATGTGAAACGAGCTTGCCAAAGAGTTTGGCTCGATACCACTTGTAAGTCCAGCGGCTACGATAATCTAGAGGGGGTGAATAGATTATCTCCATCTTTTCGATTTCGCCCTCTTTTAACAACCGAATGCTCAAAGATAATAACAAAGGTGCGGAATGAACCAACACACGACGATTTAAAGAGGTTCAACCCACCTAGGGCCTAATCCTCTACCACCCCAGTATATCCGGGATGGATTTCGAAAAGAAAAAGAATTTTATTAATTACCAAAATTAATACAAATTCAACTTACAACACCTTGAAGAGCACCACACTCTTCTTCAACACCACCTTTGGAGATTACCACAATCTCCCTTCAACGGCACCTTGTGAAGATTACCACAATCTTCAACCTTGAAGAATACCAAATTCTTCAACACCTCAATAAGAAGATTACCACAATCTTCTTCACCTATCACCTAGATCATCCAAGTGTGTTCTTACCACAAGAACACTCACAAGGATATCTTGTGTTTGAATGATAACCAAAAATCAAGATTACAACTCAATAATGAATATTACAATTTGAGTGCAAAGTGTAATCAAGAATAGCCTAGACCTCAAAGATGTGAAAGTGATAAGCTAGGCAATTTTACAACAAGAATAATAACAATGAAAGACTAGATGTTTGCTTGAAGTGTATCTTGTTGTGTTGTATCTCAATTGTTGTTTTTGGTTGCTCCAAAACATCCTCTATTTATAGGAGATGATTGATCAAGCATAGGCTCCTCTTGGGGATTGAAAATCTACATAAAAATACAATTAAAATCAAGAATATAGTGTTAGAAATCAATCCCACATTTTAAGGAAATATGTTTGTCAAAACGGTCGAAATTTTTGTCAAAAGATAGGGCGACCGTCGCACGAAATAGACGTTGGAAAAATACACAAAGAAAAAAACACAGGCGGCCGGCCGACGCCTCTACCTCGACCGGCCGACCATCACCCCACCGGTCCCCTCATAGTTTTTGCAAAGATCAAGTGTTCTGCTTTCAAACGCACTTGCAGCAGTACGTCGCACTGGCGACCGGCCGACCGACGGCGACGCCGAGATGGCCGGCGACCGCTTGTTTTTTGCTTCCGTCTCATTTTCTGCTTCTAAAAACATCTTCAGTACGGGTTGCCCTATAGATGCGGCCGGTCGACCACGAGACAAAATATTATCCAATATTTGTCGAAAATAAAACTCAAGAAATACTCCAAAATTTAGTAAAAACATTTTAAACCGATCGGAAGTATTAGGACAACATTTAGAAACAACGTTTGAGAGTGAAAACCCAATAACGTAAAATCATTAAAAGCGTTGTCCAATTTAGACGAAAATAGACTTGAGAAAATACTCCTAAAATATTAAAACCATTTTAAATCATTTAGGAGTATTTGGACAACCTTTAAAAGCATTGTTTTGGTGATAAAATAAAATCATCAAAATTAAGATAAAAACATGTATCAAACAATAAGCTCTTTTAAAAAAAGTTGAGGTGGAGGTACTTTTTTTTAGGAGCTTATAAGCTCTCTGGCAGTTTTTTTTAGAGCTTATAAGCTCTTTTGAAAAAAAATTACCAAACACATTTTAAGAGCTTATAAGTTCTTAAACATCTTATAAGCTGTTTTTAAGAGCTTATAAGCTCAACCAAACACCCTCTTAATTCAATAATCGATACTTTTAAAAACAAAAGTGATACTCCCAATTCTCGATTATTTATTAGTTGTTTTAGTATAAAAACTTATAAATGATGGTGATACTTTTAACCCAAAAAACGATACTTTTGTAACAAAAAGTGATACTTTTAACCCAGAAGGTGATACTTTTCCAATGGAAAGCAATACTTTCATGAGATGATACTTCTGAACAAAAAAGTGATACTTTTAATCCAAAAATCGATACTTTTAAAAAAAAGTGATACTCCCAATTCTCGATTATTTATTAGTTGTTTTAGTATAAAAACTTATAAATGATGGTGATACTTTTAACCCAAAAAACGATACTTTTGTAACAAAAAGTGATACTTTTAACCTAAAGGTTGATACTTTTCCAATGGAAAGCTATACTTTCATGAGATGATACTTCTGATCAAAAGAGTGATACTTTTAATCCAAAAAATGATACGTTTTTTTTAAAAAAAAGGTGATACTCCTAATCCTCGATTATTTATTAGTTGTTTTAGTATAAATGATGGTGATACTTTTAACCCAACAAACGATACTTTTTTACAAAAAGTGATACTTTTAACCCAACAAACGATACTTTTTAAAACACAGTGATACTCTAATGAGATCATGTTCCTGAAGCTGGAAAAAAAATGCTGGAACCAAATATGAAAACACCTTTTTATAGAAACAAATGCTTGAAAACAAAAAAGCGCTTTTTCAAATCTTCCCAACAAATCATACAACCAAAAAAGATAGACCAAATACTATTCAATACCTATCAATGTAACTTACACCAAACTAAACTGTTAATGTTTGGAACTAAACTATCAGTGTAACTTACACCAAATGCTATTCAATACATGCATAAAAATTAGAAACAAATCTTCTCGACTTGCATCGAACCAAATATATTTCATTTGCCTATCATTCTCTACTGAGCCCTATACATGCATCAATCGGCTTGTTGATTTATAAATTGAATAGCATCTTTCTCGATTTGCACTCTCAATTCATTCCACCGACTGAGAACAGTTCTTGCATAATAAGATGCACTTAATTTGCATCATTCACCAACCTTTAATGAAAACAAGATAAAATTAACTAACGTAAATAAATATTTTTGAAAAATCTAATCTAATTTTATAACCAACAAAAGCATTCATACCTTACGTAAATCTGGTTCTGAGTACACAAGCCCCTGGAAATTTTCCATGTGGTGCATTAAGAAAACACCACAATCAATGAAAAGTGATACTTCTATATGAAAGTATCTCTCATAACACAGAAAATATGTTAAACTGATACTCAGTTATGTGATACTTTTAACACAGAAAGTGATACTTTTAACACATAAAGTGATACTTTTAACATGAAAAGTGATACTTCTATATGAAAGTATGTTAAAAGTGAGACTCAGTTATATGATACTTTTAATAGGAAAAACGATACTTTTAACACAGAAAGTGATATTTTTTACATGAAAAGTGATACTTCTATATGAAAATTATTTATCAGAAACAAATGAACAAATTAATAGTATTAACATGCAAACTGATACTTTTAACATGCAAAGTGATACTTTTATATGAAAGTATGTTAAAAGTGATACTCAATTATGTGATACTTTTAACAGGAAAAGTGATACTTTTAACAAAGAAAGTGATACTTTTCACTTGAAAAGTGATACTTCTATATGAAAATTATTTATCAGAAACAAATGAACAAATTAATATTATTAACATGCAAAGTGATACTTCTATATGAAAGTATGTTAAAAGTGATACTTAGTTATGTGATACTTTTAACAGGAAAAATGATACTTTAAACACAGAAAGTGATACTTTTCACATGAAAAGTGATACTTCTATTTGAAAATTATTTAACAGAAACAAATGAACAAATTAATAGTATTAACATGCGAATTGATACTTTTCATAGGAAAAGTGATACTTTTAACATGAAAAGTCATACTTCTATATGAAAGTATTTCTCATAACACAGAAAATATGTTAAAATTAATACTCAGTTATGTGATACTTTTAACTCAGAAAGTGATACTTTTAACACAGAAAGTGATACTTTTAACATGACTCCTATATGAAAGTATTTGTTACCTGGCTTTTCGCCTTTTCTCTACGTGTACCTCCACATCAGAGCTTTTCCTATCATCTCCACTACAACAATAATACAATCAACAAATTAACACATAAACATCAAAACAACACAATATAATCATGAACAAACTGAACAAAAGAAAATCGAGAACATAGCAATCCTAACACAAGAAAGAACTGAAACTGAAGAAAAAATGGAAAAAAAATGAAGAAAAGGGAAGAAACTGAACCCAACCATAAACAATAAGACAATAGACACACAATTATGCAAATATTACAAACCTAAACCAGAAAATATTTTGATGACTGGTGATATTATGTGCAAGTATCAATTTCAACTATACTTATATCCATTTACTTCTTTCACGCAGATCTACTATGAATAACACATAAAATCACACAGAAAATCACATTGAGAATTTAGAGAATACCGCACCTGTTCAAGTGTTGTAATTGATCTTCAGTAAATCACTTTCACAGTTTCGCCACCTCCATTCCATTTTCTTGAGATCAGAACCATAAAAAATAACTGCACAAAAAACCATAAACAAACTGAAGAAAAAGCCATTAAAAACTGAAGAAAAACTGAAAAAATAACTTACCATAATTCGTATCGAGTAGAAATCGCTAGAATCACAATAAATCAAGGGAAAATCGGAGACATAATCGTCGAAAATAAACGAATTTTGGGCGCGGTAATGAAACAGGGGAGAATAGAAGAGTTTTTGGTGTCTTGGGGGGGGGTCAACGGGTTTGGGTGGGGGGTTCAGCGGGTTTGGGGGTGGATTCAGCGGGTTTGGGGCGCAGGTGGGCGGTTATTATAGTAAATAGAGCTTCGTCTCACGGAACTAGATCCGTGAGACGGTCTCACGCGAGTTTTTGTGTAAAAAAAAATTTTGAGTCATTCTTGATGATTGGGAATAGCTAAACCCATGGGGAAGAGGAGGAATGGTCATTCCCTTACTTTTGGAAATAGGGATTCCCATGGGAATGAGTATTCCCATTAATAAAGCACACCAATCATGTGAATGAGAATGAAACAAAAGGAATCAATTGGAGCCAGCTCAGCTGGTCAAAACCATTAGGTCCTGGGTTCGAATCTCTCAAAAAATCACTCCATACGCGTAGGGCCAAGCGGTGTATACTAATCCATAGGGCCAGACCGGAGGTGGGGTTTCTTGTGGTGGGGACCGCAGTGCCGGTGGGGCTGGCTAGTATAAAAAGTTTACCCTCCAAAGTTTTAAACCAGGTGGTTTTGCCCACCTGGCCACCACAAGCAATTTTGGGGTGGAGGTCAGAGGTTCAAATCCCTGCTCTATCAAATTGCTCCCCGGGGCATATGCGAGCTGGTGAAGATTTGGTGGGAACTCATACTGAATAGCATCCGTGTGGGTTCGATTCGGGAGAGATCGTTATTAGTAGATTGGGGTCGAACATAATTATTCTCTTTACCTGGAGGATCTGGTTGTACGTCGCCAGACTCTGTCGTAACTTGCCGCCATGCGTGCACATCCCGCGGTTTACCTTGGCGGCAAGAATGAGGAGCCGAGTCGTTGTCCTCAGGCATAGTCAGGCGTAAGCCTGGAAGTTGAGTTATCAAAAAAAAAAAAAAAAAAAAAAAGAGAATGAAAACAAAAAGAATGCTCATTCTATTCATATCTCATTACCACATACCAATCATGCCGTAATAGCGTTAGTGTCCTTCAAAGTTTAATTATTTGAATTCATCCGTAGAATTGTTTCAGTGTTTCGGTATAGCTTCATTTTATCTAAAGATATTGCTCAATAATTTTCCTAATATAATTCTATTACTCAAAATCCAATAATTTAATTTTTGATTAGAATTCTTGAATTTCGATTCACGTTGTCCTGAATAAATTAAATTTAAATTTATAAACATATAAGAGAATGATCGCTCACGTTATAATAAAAAAACATGAGCGAATGTACTACGTAGTCTAAAACTAGAAATCTGCAAAAACCTAGCAAAACTCAATTCTATACCTACCACACGATGAAAATATAAAGTCTACAAATTAGAGCAAATAAAGAAAATTCATTGACCATAGAATTAAGCGTCCAAGACTTCTCCAGCATCATATTCATCTTCATATATCTTCTTCTTCTTCAGTATCTTTCTATGAAAATTAGAATGTTTCCGAGTGTCGAAAGTTGGGCTGGCAGCTGGCCTGTAATCGGATACCAATCTGCCCTGCTTGTATCTAACCCCACACGCATTACACAAAGTATTTGGACCATCCGGACCCATTCTCCATTGAGGAGTTTTTTCAGCTTCACAGTGACTGCATCTCCTTCTAAAGCGAGATTTGAGTTTGTTGCGTGATTTCTTGCTCCCACCAATATCATTATTATACACTTTGAGTTTTTCGTTATGTTTAGTCGACGAAACTATCATATTCATCTCGCTGCTGCTTAACGTTCCTCCAATTTCTTGTTCAATGTTTTGTTTAGTCGGCGAAACTATCATCTCACCGCTGCTTGTCCCTCCAATTTCTTGTTCAACAGAAGAAAACGCCAAACTGTCTTGGCGTTCAATTTTCTGTACCGGGAGAGGAGATAATGAAATGTGTGGTTTTCCTTCCAAAGTATCTTGTGAAAAATTCCATAAATCCTCTCCACCATCAACTTCATCAAAAGAAAATCTCCATAAGTCATCAGTTTTATCGAAAGAAAATAAAGGATCGTATTCCGGTGTAGGTAAAAGTCCAGTTAATGAAATCCAATTGTCGGCAAAGTTTGGGAAAAGTTCTATGTCCGCCAGATTATCGTCTGGTACACATAACTCGCTTTTCACATCACTGGAATTTTTATGGTCATGTAACGTCGACGGCAATAATTCTTGATTGTTTCCGTCCATTATCTGCCAACACATTGCTTGTAAATATATTAAAAGTAATATATATAAATATAAAGATAATAAAGGTTGTGGATATGTATATGGGAGTTTGAACGAGTTTGTTTGAATATATATAGGAGGGAGAACGGAAGCTAAATAAATTTCTTAAAGAAACGGATATTTTCAAATTTGTTTGATTTGTACTAGGAAACCGACACTGATTTTCCTAGTTTGACTAGGTTTTAATTGCCTCATACAATTCTAAACGCGTGAAATGTTGTGTGCATGACGGCGGAAAATTTATTGAAACACGTAAGGTTGATTTCATACCTTAGTAAGCTCCGAATTTTGTTGGATTAAGTTAAGGAAATAATATATTGAAGGCCAGTAATTAAATAGGCAAAGATGAATTTGGACTAATAATAATGCTAACTAATAAAAGATTAGAGATGTATACGTTCTACAATACATGAAATTAATAAATTATGTGCATGCAACCATACGGCTCCCGGGTTACCCAATTAGAAGGGAGTAAAAGAAGACGAGAATTATAAAAAAATCAATTGAATTGATTGAGATTATTTAGACGTTTACATGCCAGAAAATACGCAACAAATTATATGACAAGTTTTTGTTAGTCTATAAGTAAAGCAATTTTCTGTTTTACAAGAAAGACTTGATTATTAAGATTTTGCTTAATGGGGAAGATAGCACTTTAAATTATAGGCCAAAATACTAAAGCAGCCTGAACATGGTCTTATGTCTTATGTAACCCCTAGAATTACCCCTGAATTAAATTTGAGTTTAATGTTCGTGTAAGTCCAAAGGGGTGTTAAGTAAAGTCTAAATTGGGGGTTGAATAGAGTACTCACTACAAGAATTTCGCTAATACACAACGGATATAATTTGTTGTGTATTACAATAATCAGCCATTGTTGTAGATGGTATTGTAAAAAAAGTCCGCTCAATGACAACGGTTTAAATCTGTTGTCGTTAATAATAAGACAACGGATTATACAACGGTTATAATCCGTTGTCATTTAGCGGACTTTTTTTACAACACAATCTACGACAACGACTTATTATCGTAATACACAACAAATTATATCCGTTGTGGTTTGAAGTATTACAACATTTTTACAAGCCATAATAACCGTTGTAATTTTGGACCGTGGCTAATGCATTTTCTATTTGGTGTCTTATTATTTTTTCACCTGTAGTAATATAACTTTTGATTTCATATATGCAAAAAACAAAACACAATACAAAACTGCAACATATAACTAATTAAAACAAAACATGACATCCAAGTGATTGTATCTAGCACATGACTGCAAATGTTTAACAAAACAATATCCAATATTTAACGAAACGTATCTAACAAGTGTTTAACAAAACATCTAACAAGTATTCTCAAAGCTACACTATTTCTTTCATTGAGGGCAGCTGCAAAGCACTCCAATATCATGTTCACATAATTGAAGTTCATGCCTGCAAATAAGAAATATATACATCAATTTACATTAAAACCAAATTTGCCCAATTAAGAATGTGTAGTCTTTATAACTATAAAAATTTGCATTTGACTAGAGAGTTGTTGGTAAAACTAAACTAGAAATATGATCCAAAGTACATCATATTTCTTTACATTCTAGACAGTGGTAATGGAATAAGCTCACCCGAAATACAAAAGGTATGTGAAAACAAACATGAAATACATCACTGAAATGTTTTCCACTACAAAATTGTTCTCAAACCCACTGGTTGTTTTGATTCTTAAACATTTAGCTTGTAAGTTTAGCCTCAATATCTTTGTTAGGAACATGTCCTGGTTGGTAATAATATCTTTGTTACCAATTTCTCGATCTTTAAAATCACAGTATTTAAGAAAATAGCTAAGTCCTTAAGACAGTTGTGTTGAGATTCAGCAGGAGAGTTAAACCACTCAACAGTTCTTTGAAAGAGTTCTTGATAGAGTAACTCAGCTGAGGAAAGTCAACTATTTATGAAATCAATTTTCTTACTTAAATAGTGGAAGTCTTTCACCCTTTTTTGGTTTGTCTTATCAACACTTGTATTTTTTCAGAGTTGTGAGATTGTTGGATAGCAAATATAAAACAATATAATGAAATGCAGAAATATAAAGATAATAAAGTAAAGAACACATAATTTATAGTGGTTCGAGGATGGGGTAATTCCTCTACTCCACTCTTCTCCTACTTCAGGAGGAATTCACTAATGTAACGGTGACTTTAGTTACAAAAGTACAGTCCAAATAATCTTGATCACACAACTAGCTATTTCTTGGACTCAGCTCTTTTCCAGGTAGCTGCCTAAGTACTTCAACTCTTTGAATCTTCAAAGATTTAATCACACCAGCCCTCCTTGGATTCAAAATTTGTTCGACCTTGAACCTTATTCCTTCAATTCTTGGTAGTAAAAACCCCTTTTTTATTTTTCACAAAAGTTTCCTCTTCAACTTTTGAACGGTTTCAATCTTTCACTGAATGTGTTGGATGAAGTGTCTTCAAATAGCTTGAGGATTTTTGCAGTTAAGCTTGAGAGAGAGTATTTGAAATTCTTGCTTGAAAATACTCTTGTGTTCTTATTGTCTCAGTTGTATTACTTGTTTTTTCTCTCTGAAAAATTCCTCAGCTTCTATAGTAGGAGTTTGAA
Organism: Rehmannia glutinosa; assembly: GCA_016081115.2. Taxonomy (NCBI): domain Eukaryota; kingdom Viridiplantae; phylum Streptophyta; class Magnoliopsida; order Lamiales; family Orobanchaceae; genus Rehmannia; species Rehmannia glutinosa. The sequence goes on from CM071932.1 coordinate 53,905,223, forward strand.
TTTTGTCTGTTAAAGAGATAGACAAAAATTCAAACTCTACTTTGTGTTCGTTGACTTGTCTTGTTTTGCAACTTTTGATTTTGACTCATCCTTGCACTCAGTCTTTTCAACGAATTTTCTGAAAACTTGTTAGCACTTTCTTGCCTCCCATTTGTTAATTCCCTTTGCATGCTTAGTGCTTGAGTACTAGGTTATAGTTGATTTTGGACAGTTGCCTGTTGAGCATACATTTATTCTGAGTATAACAAGTTGTATTAATACCTTTAGTCCAAAATCTCTTAGGCGATCCAGCATCAGGTAACATGGTCCTTGCGTTTTCCTTAAATGTTATGTCCCTTTTTTCCGCTACTCTATTATGTTGTGGAGTTCTTACAACTGATAATTCATGTGAATTCCCATTCTCTACACAATACTGAGCTATAATCCTATTAACAAACTCAATTTCTCTATCAGATCTTATTTTGATGATAGATTGACTCTTTTCGTCAGCTGAGGAAGCTTTTGCAGTGTTTTCTTCTTCTTACACGTGTATGTTGAAAAATCATCCATTACCACAAGGGTATATTTCTTTCCACTAATACTTGCTGGTTCCACTGGTCCAAATAAATCCATGTGCAATAGATGCAGATTCCTTGTTGATAAATGATTTGTTTTTTCTTTGAATGATGATTTGATTTGCTTTCCTTTCTGACTGCATCACATATACTTTCCTTTTTATACACTGAATCTGGTAATCCTTCAACCAAATAAACTTCTTACAAGCTTGTTGATAGTCTTGAAATTCAGATGACTCAGCTTTTTGTACCACATCCAACTTGCTTCAGTTGTGCTCTTTGCTAATAGACATGTGTTTGGTGTTGCAGTTGACCAATATACCACATACATGTTCTTCTTTGTGATCTGAGATAGCACTATTTCATTTGTCTCAGCATATTTAATTTGGCAAACACCCATATTGAATCCAACATTATATCATTTGTCACATAGTTTGTTGATACTAAGCAAGTTGAAGTTTAACTCGTACATATGCAATGTCTGTGATCTCTAAGTCATTTTTCTTGATGGATCCAGTGCCCTTGATTTCTCCTAGAGCGTCATTTCCTCCAAATATGACTTTAGCTCATTTCTCTTTCTTGAATTTTGATAGACTGCTTTTACTTCCTATCATATGTCTGGAACAACCATTATCCATGTACCAGGTTTCTTGGCACTTAGTTGTACCCTAAACCTGCAATTAAGAAAATCAAACTTTAGGTACCCATACATGTATGGGTCCTTATTGTCAAAATGATCTGACTTTAAGAGGTTTCCACCTTCCAATTCCATAATCATAATGAATTTAGCAAATTGTTTGGGTGTTTTCGCTACATATAACTATCTCTTTTGTTTGTATATCTATGTATGCATTTGTGTATTTGCATTCTTGTGGAAGTATGGAAATTGTTGTGCATTGTGTAGATTGTGTCTAGGTGCATAGGTATACTAATTTTTTGTTCCTTGGGAATGACCTATATTGAATTTTAGGACTTTTCCATTTTGGCTTGTTCCTCTGTGGAATCTGCTGGTGTTTCATGAGTGGATTCCAATCATATTGAGTTGGGTAATTTCTACCATTCCCATCACATGCTTTGTCATAACCCAGAACTTTTCATATTTATTTACATGGTTTATATCATTCATAAACATAAATACATGCATCTTAATATTTCATATTGACATTAGAACACATGAATAATCTTGATATGTCAAGTTTTAGTTTAATTATGTTAGGTTACTACTTGTGCACTATTTAAAGAAATCGGGTAATAAATATTTTGAGCTTTATTTTATTACATCAATTGATTTATTTGAGTTTATAAAGTACAAATATATGTTGAGTATACATTTTTAAATACATGTATATGTAACTAATTGTTAATCATAAGTTGAGGGGTCAATATGCATTTTAAACACACTTTAGGGGCTAAAGTGCAATTTTTTAAAACTTTGCATTATTGCTTCTTTAATGTGAATTTTTGACAGCTACATGGTGAAATGAATATGGAAGTTTCATCATTGTTAGGGAAAAAACAAAACAAAACAAGGAAAGAAAGAAAAGGAAGGAAAAAAACTTACGTATGCTCATTCTTCATCAAAATCCAAAATTCTTCCAACTTTTCTTTGATTTTTGTTTAGGAAAGCAATCTTACATATATATCTTTTGTTAAGAAGGATATATCCTCAAATAATTGGTAAGTGTATCTAGTTTTTGTTAATTTTTGTGATATAAACATTTGATAGTACATATAGTTATAGTTGTGAATGTTTGCTTCTTTAATCTCTCAATACATGTAGTATAATGGTTAGATCTTAAATATATGTTCATAAAAGTGTTTAGATATGAGTTTAGTTTATATTTTTGAGCTTTGAGAAGTGAAAAATCAGATGTAGGGTTTGTACAACAAGAAAGAACAAGATAAACACAAAGTTACTATAGTATAAAAATCTGTTTTACTATGTTGTAGAGAAAGTTGCATTTGAAGGTCTAAAATCATGAGTTTTAATTATTTGAAGGCATGGTTATATTTTTATACATGTTAGTTTATTGTGGTAAAAATTTGGGAGTGATTGAATACATTAAGAGGTGTGAAAATCTACATGAACTATAAGGTGACAACATGATCCCCTTTTTCTGTCCAGCAGCAGTTTTCTTCTGTATTGCTCTATTTCGACCGATTTAATCTCCGAATTTGGAGTTTTGTAAAACATAAAGGTTGTAGAAAATAGAATTATATTTTCCGTCCAACTTGAATCATCTTAATATCAATTTTCTACAGAAAGTTATGGTGAAAATACTAAAGGCTGCCAGAGTGAAATTTTCAGACATTTTAGTTGAATATTTTCTAAGTTTTGTCAATTGTGATTAGTTAAAATGCATACATGGCATACATACATGACTTAATTAGTACTTAGTGTATGATATTAAATTTGGTTATGAATTTTTGATATATTTATAGGTCAAAATCTCGATAAAGAAGCGAATAAGGTTGAGTAGACGAATCGTGATAAGGACTTCACCTTGTGAGTATAATCTTGTAATTTGTTATTTGACTCTTATGTAGTTGTATGATTGATGTTTTTGAATGAATTCCATATGTATCGATTTTTGTGAATATGAATCCAATGTGTTCTAAATGTGAATTATGTGGTTGTTTTGGTGATCTTATGATGATGTCGATATGAATGTGAGAAATGTGAAATATATTGATGATATTGATATGGAATCAAGATATATGAAATGTATTGATGATACTGATATGGATATGAATTATGTGATATGAAATATGCATTCATGAGAGTTAAAAGGATTCTGTTATGGCCACCAATATCCTTGAATCATGTGTTACAAATTTTCAGAATTTTCTGAATACAGAGTACCGTACGGTCACCCCGAGTTCTTGGAACTCAAGTATATGTGTTATGAATTACAGAGTGCCATGGCCTTATTCGTGATCACGATTTATTCTTGGATATGGATGGTCCATAACAGTAAAAGAATATGACTAAGCATATACATTTGTATATTTATTAATGATATAAATCGAATGTGTAAGATGTATTGATGATGTACTTGTATTGATGTTGTGATTGTGTTAATGATGTGCTTGTGTGATGTTAAATAACTTGTTACTTGATTATACTTATTGAGCTTGCAACTCACCAATTGCAATGTTGACTATTTTTAGATTATGTAGATGAAGTGACATGTGAAGCTTTTGTACAAGTTGAAGTATGGATCCAAGGTCGGTCGGCTGATTTTTAGTCCTTCTTCCTCAGCTCATCATTTGCATATCATTTTAGGATCTTGTTTATAAGAATGTGGTCTATAATGGTTCGTAATATAACCTATGTATCAAATGAGAATGTATCTCAAATGATATACAAGAAAACAACGAAGAAGGAATTAAGAAGGAATTAAATTGATTAAAGAAGAATATTATCTATTTCTAGATGATAAATGTCTTCAATCTTCTTCCCCAACTCTTTCCTTGTGTCTTGGTGGTGTTGGTTTTCATCCTCAAGTGTCCTTCATGCCCTATATCAAACCTCCCATATATCTATTTATAATACCCTTCTTTTAGATCCAAAAATCAGAGTTTCATTGTTTTGTCCTCCCACAGGCGCTGCAGCGCTCGAAATTGGGTGTTGCAGAGCCAAAACACAAACTGAGACTGCCCAATTTATGTGTCGGGCGCTGCGGCGCCAAGGAGGGGGTGCTGCAGCGCCCGTAGAACACTCTCAAACGTTGCGGCGTCCGTTTTGGGCGCTGCGGCGCCGATGTTGCGCAGCAGCGCCTATTATTTGCACTGTAGCGCCATCCAAACGGCCGAATTTTCTTTGGGTGTCTTCATAAGAGTTGTAGCCCTCTCTCTTAGATTTCCATAGCCACTTGAATCAGCTCAATATCAATTGTGTAGTGAGAGTTATGGCCAAAACACTAAACCATGCCAGTGATGGAAATTTCATACGCGTTTGGGCATTCCTTCAAATCAATCTCTCGTTGGTTGATCATCCTTTCTTCTTTTAACACACGACTCATTACAATGACTCTAGACTCAATATAATTGGCCCTCAATATGGCTCGGTCACTCAAATGACTCGAAATAATGGAAATTAATATCTAACCTATGAGATATAACAAAAATGACTCAAAATACTCAAAAACAACACAAAACTCTAGTCTCGGAAGCCCAAATCAATGGTATGAAACCAAGTGAACAAGTGCCTCAAGCCATCACTTTCATTTCCTACTCATCTGAGAGTGCTCTCAAGATCTTCATACACATTTTCTGTTGTGTATACTCCTTGCCAAGAGCAGATAACTCATTTGTTGTCTCAATAAACCTTGCATCCAATTGATCCAATGACTCTCCAGTCATCATCTTGAAATTCTCGAACTTTTGGATTACAACTGTAAGCTTATTTTCCTTTATTTGTTCTTAAGACAGCTATGTTGAGATTCAGCAGGAGAGTTAACCACTCAACAGTTCTGATAGAATAACTTAGTTGAGGAAAGTCAACTATTTATGAAATCAATTTTCTTACTTAAATAGTGGAAGTCTTTCACCCTTTTTTAGTTTGTTTTATCAACACTTGTATTTTTAGAGAGTTATGAGATTGTTGGATAGCAAATATAAAGTATTGTAAGGAAATGCAGAAATATAAAGACAATAAAGGAAATAACACAGAATTTATAGTGGTTCGCGTATGGGATAACTCCTCTACTCCACTCTTCTCCAACTCCAGGAGAAATTCACTAATGTAACAGGTGACTTTAGTTACAAAAGTATATTCCAAACAACCTCGATCACATAGCTATCTATTTCTTGGACTCAAATCTTCTCCAGGTAGCTACCTGCCTAGGTACTTCAGCTCTTTGGGGGCATTTTTGTCCTTAAAAGTAAATAGGTACCAATTTATAAAAAATATGAAGTATGAGTACTAAATTGGTAACTCAGAAATGTCAGGTACCAAACCATCAAAATGCCTATAGATCAAGTACTAAAAAATCAATAACCCTTTTGTTTTTCACAAAAGTTTCCTTACAACTTCAATCTTTCACTGAATATGTTGGATGAAGTGTCTTCAAATAGCTTGGTTTTTGCAGTTAAGCTTGAGAGAGAGTATTTGAAATTCTTGCTTGAAAATGCTCTTGTGTTCTTGTTGTCTCAGTTGTATTGCTTGTTTGTTCTCTCTGAAAAATTCATCAGCTATTATAGTAGGAGTTTGAATTTTGTCTGTTGACGAGATAGACAAAAATTCAAACTCTACTTTGTGTTCGTTGGCTTGTCTTGTTTTGCAGCTTTGGTTTTGACCCATCCTTGTACTCAGACTTTTCTGCGAATTTTTTGAAAAGTTGTCAGGCATTGTTTGCTTCCCATTTGTTAATTCCCTTTGCATGCTTAGTGCTTGAGTACTTTAAGGTTGCAGGTATATCTTTATTACTAAAATGAGTAACTTCCTCAATTTTGATGCAATGGACTTCTTCAGTTAACTAAGTCCTTCAACTGCTTTACCTCTTTTAACTTCGACTTGAGTCTTCTGACATATTCTTCTGATGGACTCTGTTGTATGTCTTTTGAAAAACTTGGCTGTCGCACTTGGCTGAAAGTTTTTTGATGTTAACTCAGCTGCGAGACAGCTGGTTCTTCTCACCACTCAGTTGCGAGTCTTCTGAAGATTTCTTCAGCAAGTCTTCTGCAATTCTACTTAGCTGTTTTTTAATTCAGCTTATATCCTATCAATTACAAAATAGAAATTACATTAAAAATGGGGTGCCAACTTCCTAATACAAAGTTTTCTAAGCATCATAAAAATCTATACAATTAATTTCCATAATGTTCGGACGAAATTCCCCTTAGTAATAATAGTTTTAACATGTTTCAAATATTTGTACCTCAATTTTGATTTTAGGTTCTTTATAGATTAGAAAATTATTTTAACTTATATTAATTTGAATAATTATTTAGTAACTTTAAGCAACTCAAATATTAAAGGTTTTTTAATAATAGATGAGTATATCTAATATACAAAACTATTGACCATAGAAATTACTTTGATTATTTGAATTCATATTAAAATATTAAATATCAAATTTTTCTTTTTTTAAGCTAAATGTGAATAAATATATTCTTGTATACTGAATACAATTCTTTTAATTACTAATAATTTATATTTCCAATATAATGATATCAGTAATATTTTAGTAAAGAAAAATAATACAATTATTTTTTTGGTGATATATAAATATTTTTAATGACTTACTAATGCTACATTTTGGACCATGAATCATACTAAATAAACCAAAAATAAATAAATGAATAGGTACCATATATATAACTAAATTAAGTCAAAGAAATATATTTATTCATCTTTTTTAAGATTGAAATTTTATTTAAATTATTAGTTAGTACTTTATTTTTCTTCATTCATCTTTTATATCAATTTTTTGGGTATTTTTTTTTTAAAGAGTTGGAAGAAGTGGTTGGAGGAGGGAGATAAATTTCAAATAAACTGAAAATTCGAAGTTCTAGCCATGATTAACAGTACCCTTGTAAAGGGTGTGCAATGTCGCCTGAGCTACAAGATCGTGTTATTTTTTGTGTATTTATCATATCCAACTATTGCTTTAGTTTTTTAAAGATTGAATTATTTAATATACAATACTTTTCTTCGAATAACAAAGAATTTAACTCTAAACGTGGATACATTCAATTAAAAAAAATTATATAGATTAAATTTTATTCTGGGTATTTTTGGCATATATAACATTAAATTATTTAATTTAGGGGGCTAAGTGTAACAGTGGGAAGCTAAAGGGATATATGCTACAACGAACCAAGATTAGGGGGTGTCATTCTACTTTGCCCTAAATTATATTATCTAATTACAAGTATCTTCATTTATTTTTTTTCCATTTAAAATTAACTACAGAAAAAAGAGCATTTAGCGGCGGTTTCTATATTGTTTCGCGGCGGTTATAAACCGCCGCCAAGGCATTTCCCGACACTTATAAAATTGTCGCCTATACGTGTGTCGCGAGTGATTTCGTGGCGGTTTTTTGCAACTGCTGGAAAATGTGACGCTAAATTACAATCTTCTTCAAATAATAATCTAGCGGCGGTTTATTTAGCGACACTTGCGAACCGCCGCTAATTTATTTGCCAAAATATATATTGGCGGTTTGTGACCGCCACAATTGTTTGTCCAATGCATATGCTTAGTAATATGTTTATTAATAGTGGCGGTTATATATATATATATATTTGAAAATGATATATTTATTATAGCGGTTTTAAGAACCGCCACTAAATTGGCTTTGTTTAAAAAAAATATAAATATATTAGCAGTGGCAATTACAAATTACCACTAATATGTTTTCCAAAAGCTACTAGACCTATATGCACTTTCATTCTTTGAAAATTAATTATAAGTCATACATTAATAACATTCAAAAGTCAAACATAACATTACAATTAAAAAAAAATCTCCTAAAAACTAATGTTTCTTTATAAGAAAGATAATACAACATAAAAACAAAATTCATAGCACATTACAACAACATGAAGAAGAAAAAAAACTGGATTTGAATACAAATATAATCTAAAATTTGCAGTATATTGCAGTCAAAAAGTTCCCAGTATTTAATCTCGATATATCGTTTCAAAACCGTGTTTACATATATCAATCCTAGCAGTCAAGCGAAAAAATAAGGATGTTGTACTACATATTGCAAATTTGCAATAACCATTTATTTAATTACATACTCAAGTTGTTAGCTATCATATTTTCACAATCTCAGATGTACTAGCATGTCTATTTCGGGTCAAAAAATCAATCGAGACTACAGTCGAGCCGAGATAGCAACCACAACAAGAATGATTCCCCTATAAGATATCGAATGGCTAACTCCCTTCTTAAACAAATCTACTAATCAATGCAGATGGAAAATCAAACATATATCAGGATTATTTCTTAATTTACAGAACACCCCTATTGTTTAGGCTAATTACAAAAAAAAGAACTAAAGGTGTTTTAAAATTGCAAAAAAAAACCTTGAGGTTTACCTGATTATAATTTAAAACCTCCTCCGAAGCATGATCGTAAGCAGCTATTGTGCCAGCTGGTTGGCCACGAAAGTACACCAATGATCGTCGGAGGGCTTCCCAAGCGTCTGCAACCATTGGATGTGGCTCAAAAGAATTCCTAGCAGATGAGGCAGGGGTGTAAACTCCTAGTCATTATTAGATGTGCATAGAGACATAGAGAATAGATACACAGAGATATGGTAAAACTCCTTAGTCAACTGTCTGATGTAAACTCCTAGATGTGCAAAGCAAACTGGTTTGTACAAATCAAAAAAATATGTTACAAGTCAACATACAACAACAACAAACAACAACAACAACAACAACAACAAACTAAGCCTTAATCCCACTACGTGGGGTCGGCTATACGGATCATATCGCGCCATCGTTTACGGTCATAAGCCATATTTTCGTTTATTTCTAGGTATAACATGTCATGTTTAATAGCTTCTTTCCAAGTCTTTTTAGGCCTACCTCTTCCTCTTTTGATTTGTGTGAGTGATTCTCTACCTTCTAAACATCGCACAGGTGCATCTAAAGGTCTCCTATAAACATGTCCAAACCATCTTAATCGTGTTTCTCTAATTTTCTCGTCTATTGGTGCTACTCCCACTTTGTTTCTAAAGTGTTCATTTCTTATTCTATCTAATCTAGTGTGTCCGCACATCCATCTTAGCATTCTCATCTCTGCTACCCTCATTTTTTGTTCGTGTTCATATTTAGTCGCCCAACATTCTGCTCCATAAAGCATTGCGGGCCTTATGGCCGTTTTATAAAATTTTCCTTTCAATTTTAATGGTAGTTTACGGTCACAAAGGATAGAAGATGCACTCCTCCATTTATTCCAACCCGTCTGGATCCTATGTGGGACATCTTTATTGATTTCTCCGTTCTCTTCAATTATATATCCTAAGTATTTAAAACTCTTTGTTATACTCACTTCATGTCCATCAATTTTAACCTTCGTCTCATTGTTCCTGTTGTTTTTACTAAAGTGGCATTCCATGTATTCTGTTTTAGCCCTACTTATAGTAAAACCTTTTGATTCTAGTGCTTCTCTCCAAACTTCCAATTTTGTATTTACTCCTTCCCTTGTTTCATCAATTAAAACTATATCGTCCGCAAATAACATACATTCAGGGATGGATTTTTGTAAGTGTTTAGTGATTTCATCAATTATTAGGATAAAAAGGTACGGGCTTAGAGCAGATCCCTGATGCAAACCTATAGTGTTTGGGAATTCACTAGATATTCCTGTTGGTGTCCTGATACATGTTGTTATACCATCATACATATCTTTTATGGCATCTATGTAGGCTATTTTTATTCCTCTTTTTTTCCAATACGCGCCACATTATATCACGGTTGACTCTATCGTATGCCTTTTCAAGATCAATAAAAACCATATGTAAATCTTATTTTCTCTCATTATATTGTTCACATAATCGTTTAATTAAGTGTATAGCTTCAATTGTGGATCTTCCTGGCATGAAGCCAAATTGATTATCTAATATACTAGTTTCATTTCTTATTCTTGCTTCTATAACTCTTTCCCATAGTTTCATTGTATGACTTATTAATTTAATTCCCCTGTAATTTGCACAATTTTGTATATCCCCTTTGTTTTTGTATATAGGTATCAATATACTTTTTCTCCATTCATCAGGCATTTTCTTAGTTTTTAGAATAACATTAAATAATTTAGTAAGCCATGATATTCCAACTCCACCTAAACATTTCCACGCTTCAATTGGTATATCATCTAGGCCAACTGCTTTGCCAGTTTTCATTTTGTTTAGTGTTTTTTCTGTTTCATGAAGTTGAATTATACGATAAAAGGTACGGTTTCTATTCAGTTCAGATTGGCCTAGTTCCCCTAATGTGACTTCATTCCTCTTCGGTTCATTAAAAAGATTATTGAAATACCTCCTCCATCGATCTTTTATGTCCTCGTCTTTCACTAAAATATTTTCATTCTCATCTTTTATGCATTTAATTTGGGTTAGATCTCTTGTTTGTTTTTCTCTAAATTTTGCTATTTTATATATATATATATCTTTCTCTCCTTCTTTAGTATCTAGTTTCTTATAGAAATCTTCATATGCCTTGGTTTTTGCTTCATATATTGCTCTTCTTACTTCTTTTTTGGCGTCTTTATATCTTTTAAGGTTTTCTTCGTTTTTACAGGAATACAATACTTTGTAACTAGTTCGTTTTTCCTTTACCTTTAAAACGGAATACTACAACAGGTATAAAAGGTCAAACATATGATATCACTATGCCCAAAATATCACACTTCGAAATGGAAACAAATAAAAAGTTAGTAACAGTATAAAAGGTAAAAAGAAATATTGATAACCAAAAATACTATGACCTTGTCCATCATGAAGATAAATTAAGAAAGCAGATCAAAAGGTCCAATCTTTGCTACCAATGCAACATGTGTGTGAAACGTCCGTTTCTTATCCAAGCAGGCATGTATTTTATATCATGAGTAATTTAAGTACTTAGTAAATTAACACAGAAAGGCCACTTGAACTACCAAAATTTCGGGAATTAAGTTTTTCCAAATAATTAGTGGCAGTTGGCACAACCGCCGCTAAATACTTATGCAGCCATGTCTTTGTATTTGGAGTATATCAATACCTGAAGATGATAATTATGCAGCCAATCCAAGGTTTTAGGGAAAGATGTAGCTGAATAGATCCCCTGCCAGTTGAGAGCAACAATTACACTTTCAGCCTGCATGATGTGAAGCATATGTACAGGAATACTAAGTAGCTACTATTTGTAGTAATGTGTGTATAACTAAACGGAAATAACTCTTGCAAGGGCAGCAAAATCTTTAGCGATCCTCAAAAGGAAATTGATTAAGAGGAGAGCAATGCAGTCACACCTTGGGTCCTTGATCAGTGCACAAATTCTTCTTGAAGAAAGTACTTGAAGAAGAGACACACAATTATCAATTCAGGTTACTCAATTTTGAAAAATGGTAAATAGAAAAAGCAAAACAGAATTAACAACGGTGAAATATCTGACAATTGCTGCATCTTTTAATGAAAGATCATATGATTCTCAAATAGCAAACAGATTCCTTTAATTCATAAATTGTAATAGTAATAAGAGAAAATACAATCATAGATTATTCCACTAATGAAAGATAATATGATTGATGCATCGCAACAATGTTAACAACAACATGAGGTGGTAAAGCATTCTTTTAGTGTATTTGTGCCTCAAATTAAAAGGTCGAATAAAAGCAATTAATTTTACAGTAGAATCAATAGTCTATTTCAACGGCTAGGACTACAAAAAGTTCATTCAGTGAAAACAAAAGATATTATCTCTTTAAGTATTTTAAACACATCTGAATTATTAATAGTAGACTCTTAAAGAAAAAATATCAACAAAAAAAGGTCTGATAGTTATAACACAGCACATGAAACTTTAGTTGAAAAACTAAAAATATCATGAAAATAAATTAAGATGAATAATTTGTACACCTCAATCATTTTCATGTATATTGTTAATATTATCTGGTCTTTCATTTGCACTCTCAACTTCATTGGTTATCCCATCATCCAATTCCTCTCTTGTTAAAAGCAAATTTTTAATGTCATTTGAAAATATAAGGTTTTGGTTGTTTTTTGAAACCGAAGCAATATCAAATATGCTATTGTCTTCATTTTCACCTCCTAGACTCATAGAGACACAAAATTGGTAGTCAAAACCTTACAAAACAGATCATTGACTATAATTTCCACAGATCATGACTATGAACTCATAAGCAGTACACTATCATCAAAATACCCAAACTAGAATAGATCAATCTATATTACCTGCATATAAACTAGTCAACATCCATAAGCTAATTACATGTAAATGTTGCCAACAAACTTCTTCATGGGAGCTTCAAATCAATATCATCCTAGCTCCTATAAGCAAGAATACAAGGAGCACATCCAAGTACCAATACCTCACTAATACAGAGTTAAAAGATAAAAACCCTAGCAGCTAATGAAATTTCAAACACATAAATTAAATCAAGTAAATTATAAAATAATGAGAAATAATCAATAGGAATTGAAAAACTAAAATTAATAGTTACCGCCGGTGACGAGCAAAAATGCTTCTGCAAGTGGATCATGACTGGAGTGCTCTGAAAGTGGAAGAAGGTTGTTGTCCTAGGCGGCTAATGACTGGAGCGGTGAGCATTAAGCATCAGAAAGTGTCTCTGGCGGACGGCGGCGACAGCGGGGTAAGGGCAACGGGAAGAGAGAAAGTGAGAGAGAGAGAGGATCCGTAGCGACTACGCCGACTAGAGATAACAGGGAGAGAGAATGTAATTTGGTATTTCTATTTTATTTTCTTTTTTTCAATTGTATTTATTGTTTCTACTTTCATATTCTAAGTTTTAGTTGCATGCCTGCATCAGATTATAACTGAAATAATATCGGCATTTTTTTGCTAAACCGCCACTATGTTTAGCGTAAATATTATACTTGAAATCATTGCGGCGGTTCAAACCGTTGCTACATTTACAAGAAGTGTTTTGGCAAAACTATTGTGGCGGTTTCATAAACTGCCACAATATAACCGCCCCTATAATTTCTCCAATTAAAGTTCTTAAATTATTTAGCGGCGGTAAGTGTAATTGTCGCTATATAAGTATTAATACTTATTTAGAGGCGGTTATTCAATACCGCCGCTAAATTTATGTCGCTAAATAATAATTTTTTTGTAGTGATTATTTAACTTGTCCTAGGGGATGGCAAAATCACCGCGGGGAACCATCCCCGTTGGTACCCGAATAAATTGGGACGGGGAATCCCCGATTAATTCGGGGATGGGAGCGGGGATGGGGATTCCCCGCTTTTCTAAAACCGGGGATGGGACGGGGATGGTATTTATATCCCCGTCACATCCCCGTCCCCGTCCCCGCCCCCGATTAGATGAAACGGGGATTCCCCGTACTCGTCCCCGTTCACCGAAATATATATATATATATATATATATATATATATATATATATATGCATATATATTATTAATAGTCTACTAAAAAATAGTTGTTAGTGAGAAGGATTTATGTTTATATTTTTTTATTTTATTAAATTGTAAAATTAAACCCTAAAAATTATGTGTTTTATATTGTAATGATTTTTAATTTTTAAAATTACAAGACTTTGTATTTTAAAAATTGTTGTATTTAACTCAATTTGTTAAAGTATTTTATATAGTGGAGTTATTATAAGATTGGCTAGTGATTCATGATATTTTTTATCTAATTTAATTATTAATTATTTTATGTAAAAATATATTTTTATATTAATAAATACAAAACGGGGACCCGAATCCTCATGGGGACCCCGTTCCCCGAACGGGGATTCCCCATCCCCGTACCAGATGCCTAAAACGGGGAATGACATGGGGATGGTATTTGAAATGGGATTCGGGGACGGGGATGGTATGTCCCATACCAGCCCCGTCCCCGCCCATTGCCATCCCTAACTTGTCCCCATGTGTAAAAGGAAAACAAATAGAATATTATGAATTTTTTTCTTAAATTTAAACTATGAGATAACTAAATAAATTTTATAAAAGGAAAACTATGAAAGAAATTAGAAGTTTATATGAAATTGTTTTCTTTAACTATTAAAATATTAGATAAATAAAAACATTTCTCTAGAAGGAAATATAAAAAAAAAATAGACCTTTTTAATCAGCTTTTAAATTAAAACCAAAAAAATAGTTGATAATATAAAAAGGCCAAAAACGATAAGTACCACATTAGTGTTTAGATTGATATCTAGCTTCAAAAAGAGTATACAATCTTTTGTACTCAACAAGAATTAAGCTTCAGAAATAATTAAGGGATAAAAATTTAGAAAAATGTTGGAAAGGAGAGAGAGAGAGAGAGAGAGAGAGAGAGAGAGAGAGAGAGTTTTCTTTTATAATTATCGTCTAATTGTTTTTACCATATACGTTGTAGTAAATTTGAATTTAAAATAGTTGCTTAATGATTAAATACTTCTAAAAGTTTGAGTGTTCTTTTCTAGGAAGACTTGGGTAATATGATGAGATATGTCAAATCTGTCATAATATTATAATAATCTAATTTCGATCGGATGGAATTTTCTATTTCATGATGGTATTTCATCTCATATTCCACCCACGGACGGATGATTGACACGTGCATAGAAGTTACCATATTTAGATGATTTGAAACAAACAATCGAAACAATTGGGTCAAAGGTTAGCCAAATCATTTAAAATATGGGTATACTCTTTTTTGTGCAGTGGATAACTCCTTGTCCCGTTGTCCGTGCGCCTCTAAGTTACACTCAACCTATGTCCGACATTCGACCGGCATTCGACCATCTCGACTATAGTCTATAAATGATAGCCCGAAACCTACAACCCCTTCTCACCCATGCATCTCGCAGGTGACACTCTACCTACGCCCCGACATTCGACCATCTCAATTACAAATGATAGCCCTGAAACCCACAACCCTTTCTCACGGGCTTTAGCTCAGACTTCGACAGACCACTCGCGTGAATGCTCTCGACCCATCCAGGCATTGAGGTCCACTCGCGAGCCCACAACATGTTAGTTCGTGCTCTAGAAATAAGACAAATATTATATTACGTTATTCGTTATTCTGAGATAAATTGTTCATTTTTTTATATACGTATATATTATCAAGTGGAGATGGATAGCACCGACGTAACTTTGGTATTAATTTCCTATCTGGGGAGAATTATGGATGATCTAGCTCTAAGCAAAGATTTCATCACAATTTCCTTTGCCTACATTAATAGGCAAGCCAATAATTTGGCTCATAATACTGCTCAACATGCTTTTTTTTCCAATTTGCAACCACTTCTTTATGTCTGAACATGTTCGATCGTAAACATTGTTTCTGCTGAGGCTATTGCCTCACCCCATTAATGACAAAGTTTCGTTTCTTCTCAAAAAAAAAAAAAAATAAAAGAAGTATACATCTTTAACAGAAAAATTAGGTGAAAATTTTAAACAATTCTGCAAATTCAAAGAAGTTTGCATGCAAGGGCGGAGGGAGGGGGGTCAATCAGGGTCGGACCTGTGATTCATAAGGCCATAGGCGAGATTCTAAAAATGGGCCCTCTGAAGCACAACACTTAGGGGTAAAAACGCCAATAAGGCAATAATATTTCAACTAATAATCTAATTTCAACTAATAATCTAATAAAAAGTAGTACATAGTAGGATAAACTTGACATATATTTAGGAGACATTTTCCTGCACAAGTGATGTGATATATAAATTTTTAAATGACAATATATTTGATATATTAATTTTATATGCATTTCGAACTACATCAAGATTTGTAAAATTGTACCAAATCAACCAATTAACATAATATAATTTGGTGTAATACATTCCAAAATCAAGCAACAACTTGTCTGTTTATGCACTAGCCACTAAATACTAATCACATGACAAATCACAAATGAAAACTTATTATAAATTGGCTAGAGTTTGGCCCAACTAATTTTGTGGGTTTTAATCTACAAAAATAATAGAAATTAAAACTTTGAATATTTGAAATATTAAAATAATTTGGAGATTAAATGAGAATTGTTCTGTTGGCTGTACGTTTTACAAAGGTTTCGGACTTAATTTATATTTGGTGGGTTAAATAAAATGGGCCTACTAAAGTAAAAAAATAAATAAATTGGGCCCCCAAAAATTTGGGGCCCTAGGCCCCAGCCTCTTGGGCCTTTACCCAAGTCCGGCCCTGGGGTCAATCTGGGCCCGCCCCTTCCCCCATTTCTTAAAAAAATCTACACTATAGATATTTCTTTTTAAATTTTTTTCAACAAAAATTTATATGAATTTTTTATCCGGCGCAATTCATGTTCGTGTATCGGACCACACTAAATATTTCCTCGCTCCACCCTTGCTTGCATGTAAAAGGCACATGCTAAATTGTAATAAATTTTGTAATTCCTCACACACACGAAAAAATTATCGTCCTTAAATTCCTAACACAAATTCACCAAAACTACCAATTAAAATGACAAAGATTTATATAGGACCATCTCACGGATCTCTATCCGTGAGGCGGGTTCGGTCGGTCAAGTAAAAATAAAGACCGCGGGTCAAAAGGGCGTGAGTCAACAAAAAGTCAATTGTCCGCAAAAAATATTCCAGTAATGCTTTTTGAGAAGAAAGTAATAGTTTTAAGACAAGTAATACTTTCGAACAATAAAATAATACTTTAATTAGGAACATGTAATACTTTTGACACAAAAAGTGGTACTCATTATTAAAAATGGTGCTGAAGATGATTGATATTTTGTAGTTTAACAAGTAATATTTTTCACTTAAATATTTAATATGTGTAATATTTCCACTTAAATGTGTAATACTTTTCACTTAAAACTCTAATATTTTTTAGTTCAACATGTATATTTTGTAGTTCAATATATAATAACTTTCTCTTAAATGTGTAATATTTTTCATTTAAAACTATAATACTTTTAAGTTCAATATGTAATATTTTTTACTTAAGACTCTATATATTTCGAGTTCAAAATTTATTACTTTTCAAATTCAAATTTGCCATACTTTCCACTTAAAACCACAATACTTTTCAATTGAAATGTGATACTTTTCAGTGGTAGTTTTCAACGATATTTTCCTTTTTCCTCTTTTTTCTTTTTTTTTTCCCCTTCGACTTCTCCTTCATTTTTTTCTGTATTTTTTCTTTTCCCTTCATTTTGTGGCAAAACCAAAGTAACAAGAGAATTAAAAAAGATTCATATTGGAAACTTAAAATCTCCATTAATGGAGTATCACGCCCTCGTGAGCCATTAGCTTCTTCTCTACAGTTGAATGTGATTTTCTACTTCCCTTGTCAGATCCACGATCACATTTTGCTCATTGGGGCCCTGATACATCCTCCTTTGAATGATTACATTCACATATGTACAAATGCCCTAGCTTCAGCACCATATTTAACATATTGTATCATTTTTTTAATCAAAAGTATTACATTTTTCAAATAAAAGTATTACTTTTGTACTCAAAAGCATTACTTGCCTCAAAAGTATTACTTTTTCGTCAGAAAGTATTACCGCTCGAATTTTGGCAGACTGTTGACTTTTTGTTGACCACAAATCCACTGTTGACCCATGAATTGTATGTTGACTGGATCCCAACTGACCCATCTTACGGATAGAGATCCGTGAGACGGTCTCACAAGAGACCTTCTAAATTAAAATTGCAATTTTGTCAACATAACATTATTCATACAAATTGAATGGACTCGTATATAAGTTGAAAATCCTTCTCCAAATTCACCAATTCAAATATCAATCTTATTATAATAAATTTATTAAGAAATAATTAAAAAAACTTCAACAATTCCATTAACCAAAAGATAAAGGCAAAAACTTATATAAGACCATCTTACGGGTCTAAATTCGTAAGACGGATCCTACTTTACCCGACTCGCTCTCATACTAGCCCAAGTTCATTTTTATTAATTTTCTTTTTCGGATTTTCTTTTTTTTTTTAGACTAGGGATTGTTCCTTCTTTTTCTTTTCCCGCTATCTTCTTCGCCTTCTTCTTCTTCTCGATGTCTTCTTCTTCGTCTCGTTGTATTCTTCTTTTTCTTCTTCTTCTTTTCGATGTCATCTTCTTCTTCTTCTCTTCACATTTTTTCTTATTTTGTGTGATTATCGTCCATTTTTTTTTTTTTTTTCATCGCTTTCGAAGTGTATCATTTCGTAATAAAATATGAGTTTGGAATAAAGTTTGCGTACAAATCTGTGAACATTGGTGCTTGAAAGTATCAAAAATTACCTTTAAAGTATCAAAAGTTGCCTTAAAAGTATCAATTTTTTTGTCATTGTATTTCAACATTGAACATAAATATATCACTTTGCATGCTAGATCTATAATACTTAAAGTATCAGAAATTGCCTTAAAAGTATCATAAACTGCCTTAAAAGTATCAGTTTGTAAAAAAAAAAAAAAAATTGTGTACAAATCTGTGAACATTGATGCTTAAAAGTATCAAAAATTGTCTTAAAAGTATCAGAAATTTCCTTAAAAGCATCACTTTTATGTCACAATATTTCAACATTGAACGTATGTTACAACACTATGCCTGTTAGATCATTGGTACTTAAAGTATCATAAATTGCCTTGAAAGTATCATAAATCGCCTTGAAAGTATCAGCTTGTAATAAAGTTTTTGCATACAAATCTGCGAACACTGAAGCTTGAAAGTATTAAAAATCGCCTTAAAAGTATCATAAGTTGCCTTAAATGTATCAGTTTATAATAAAGTTTTTGTTTTCAAAATCTTTAGATCTTTGTGCCTTATTGTTATCAAGGTCATTATGTTGCTACTCTCATCAACTTTTCTTGATAAGAAAGTTCGATACCTTGACAATTTGGTGCATGATGAAGCCATTGTAGATGACTACTTTAGTCTCATGAATGTTTTCTGACAAACTTTTTGTGATTATGTATGTATTTTTTTGTGAATGTTGAAAATCCTCTTACCATTTTTGAAAATTTTCATTTTGTTGCTGAAAAGTATCATATATAAAATGTATCATTCAACGAGTTAATAATTTAAAATATATAAAATGTATCATTCAACGAGTTAATAATTTAAAATTATAATGTATGTATTTTAAGTAGTTTTGGGGAGCCCAATATCAATTGAAACACCTAAAAGTATCATATATAATATGAAAATTATCAGTAATTATATTAAAAGTATTTGTATTCTGCACTGGGATGTAAAATATTAAAACATAACTGTGCAAACTAAAAGAATCAAAAATTGCCTTATAAGTATCATAAATTGCCTTGAGCAGGGGGCGGCGAGCTACTGGCTTTGTTTTTACTAGTTTTTTTGTTTTTTTTATTTGCTTGCTAGATCCAGGTACTGGATTCGGATCCAGAATATAGGATCTGTCTTACGGATTGGGGTCCATGAGACGGTCCTATAAGAGATCATGCAAAAACTTACATAAGCCCGTCTTACGTGTCTAAATCAGTAACACGGATCCTACTTTACCCGACCCACTCTCATACCCGCCTAAATTTATTTTTTTAATTTCTTTTTTGTTTTAAACTAGGGTTCAATGTAAAAATAACTTTTAATTTTTGAACTCTTCCAAATAATATGAATAGATATATCTTTGTATGTTGAATATACATACATATATTTGTTTTAAGTTGTTGATAATTTATATTTCGAATGCAATGGCATATGTAATAGTTTAGTAAAAAAAGAGAAATAAATCATATTTTCTTTAGTAATATATAAATATTTTGAAGAATCTTTGCCCAAATAATGAGATTTAGAGTCTTTTTTTTTAATATAACTAATTGGTTGTGCTTTATATTCGTTTACTTAATAATATCGATTTTTCATTGAAGATGGAAATTTAATAATATTATATTTTGGACTAAGAATTATATTGAATAAACAAGAAACAAATAAAGAAGGCTAAAATATATAACTAAATTAGGTTTAAGAAACTATATTTATTAATACTTTTTCTAGTATTGAAAGTTAATTTAATTTAAATAGTTAATAGTTTATTTTTATTTTCATTCATATTTCTTTCTAATTGTTGTGTGTATTTATTGTACATTGCTTTAGTTTTTTAATGTTTAAATTACTTAATGTACATATAAAAAAATACTTTTTGAATTTAATTAGAATTTAAATTAAATTGGGTACAAAATATACAAAATTTACTAAAAATTATGTAGGTTCATTTTTTCTTAAAGGTAGTTTGGTCCATAAATTGTATTTAATTGGATTGAGGAGGTAAATATTACATTTGCAAGTTCATGTGGGTAAATGAGACATAGGGCCAAGTTCGGGGGTGTGATTATATTTCGCCCTATATAATATAAAAAGTATCAGTAATTATATGAAAATATCAGTATTCTTCATTGGCCATTGGGATATGTAAAGTATTAAAACATAACTGTTCAAACTAAAAATATCAGAAATTGTCTTATAAGTATCATAAATTGCCTTGAGCGGGGGGCGGTGAGCTGCTAGCTTTTTTTTTTTCTTTCTTTTTTTTTTTTTTGCTTGCTAGATCCAAGTACCGGATTCGGATCCAGAATATAGGATCTGTCTTACGGATTGGGATCCATCGGTCCCATAAGAGACCTTGCAAAAACTTATATAAGACCGTCTTACGTGTCAATATCAGTAACACGGATCCTACTTTCCCAACCCGCTCTCATACCCGCCCAAATTCATTTTTTTTTAATTTTCTTTTTCAGATTTTCTTTTTCTTTTTTGTTTTAAACTAGGGTTTTTTCCTTCTTTCCCTTTTCCCGCTGTCTTTTTCTTCTTCTTCTTCTCGTTGTCTTCTTCTTCTTCGTCTCACTGTCTTCTTCTTCTTCGTCTTCTTCTGCTTCTCGTTGTCTTCTTCTTCTTCTTCTCTTCTCATTTTCTCTTACTTTGTCATTTCTTTTTCCTCGTTTCATCGCTTTCGAAGTGTATCAGTTTGTAATAAAACATGAGTTTGAAATAAAGATTGTGTACAAATCTGTGAACATTGGTGCTTGAAAGTATCTGAATTTACCTTAAAAGTATCAAAAGTTGTCTTAAAAGTATCAAACTTTTGTCACTGTATTTCAACATTGAACATATAATATATCACTTTACATGTTAGATCTATGATGCTTAACGTATGAGAAATTGCTTTAAAAGTATCATAAACTGCCTTAAAAATATTAGTTTGCAATAAAACAAAATTGTGTACAAATCTGTGAACATTGATGTTTAAAAGTATCAAAAATTGCCTTAAAAGTATTAGAAATTGACTTAAAAGCATCACTTTTATGTCACAGTATTTCAACATTGAACATATGTTATAACACTATGCATGTTAGATCTTTGATGCTTAAAGTATCATAAATTGCCTTAAAAGTATCCTAAATTGCCTTGAAAATATGAGTTTGTAATAACGTTTTTGCATACAAATCTGCAAATACTGAATCTTGAAAGTATCAGAAATCGCCTTAAAAGTATCATAAGTTGCCTTAAAAGTATCAGTTTGTAATAAAGTTTTTGTTTTTCAAAATCTGTAGATCTTTGTACTATATTATTATCAAGGTCATTATGTTGCTACTCTCATCAACTTTTCTAGATAAGAAAGTTTAATACCTTGACAATTTGGTACATGATGAAGCGATTGTAGATGATTACTTCGGTCTCATGAATGTTTTCTGACAAACTTTTTATGATTATGTATGAACCTTTTAGTGAATGTTGACAATCCTTATGCCATTTTAGAAAGTTTTCATTTTGTTGCTGAAAAGTATCATAAATACTATGAAAAGTATTAGTAATTATATGAAAAGTATCATTCAACGAGTTAATAATTTAAAATTATAATATATGTTATTTAAGTATTTTTGGGGAGCCCACTATCAATTGAAACACCTAAAAGTATCATATATAATATGTAAAATAGTTTGAGAGAACTTAATCCTTCTTCATTAAATGGTTACATATTTATACAAGGAATGTTGGAGACACATACCCTAAAATCCACCCACTCACTCCCTAAAGCACTCCCTAAAGTACTCCACTATGTTCCCTAAAATATTCCACTATGTTCCCTAAAATATTGATTTTATTTATTATATACATTAGCTTTAACACTTCCCCTCAAGTTGGAGCATACACATTTATCATGCCCAACTTGTTACAAAGATAATCAACCCGAAACCCATTAAGAGCTTTTGTGAAGATATCTCCCAATTGCTCTCCAGTTTTCACGTATCCTGTAGAAATCAAACCTTCCTGAATCTTTTCACGAATGAAGTGACAATCAATCTCAATATGCTTTGTTCGTTCATGAAAGACAGGATTGGACGCAATGTGAAGTGCAGCTTGGTTGTCGCACCATAACTTAGCAGGTATAGAGACTTTAAGGCCTACTTGGTGAGAAGGCGATGTATCCACATTATTTCGCACACGATTTGGGCCATAGCTCTATATTCTGATTCTGCACTCGACCGTGAAACTACATTTTGCTTCTTGCTTTTCCATGACACCAAATTGCCTCCAACAAATACACAATAACCTGAAGTAGATCTTCGATCTTCCTTGGATCCCGCCTCATCATCTGAGAAACCTTCAATTCTAGTATGCCCATGATTGCTATATAGAATTCCTCGCCTGTGCTCCTTTCGGATAGCACAAAATATGCTCAATGACTTTCCAATGATCGATTGTTGGAGAAGACATGTATTGGCTTACTACACTCACGAGAATAGGCAATATCCGGGCGAGTAATGTGATGAGATAATTCAATTTTCCAACCAATCTTCTCATCTCTCCGGATCCGTAAACAACTCACCATCTTTCATAAGTTGTACATTAGGAACCATAGGAGTGCTGCATGGTTTAGCCCCTAATTTTCCTGTTTCAGATAATAAATCAAGTACATATTTTCTTTGAGATAAGAATATTCCTTTCTTACCTCTTAGCACCTCAACGCCCAAAAAATACTTTAGTGCCCCTAAATCTTTTTTATGAAATTGGGTATGAAGAAACGCTTTCAGAGATGAGATACCACTATTATCACTTCCAGTAATGACAATATCATCAACGTAAACCACTAATAGAATGATACCGGCTGTAGACTGTTTGTAGAAAACCGAATGATCGGATTTACTCTTCTTCATCCCAAAATGTTCAATAGCCCGACTAAACTTTCCAAACCATGCTCGAGGACTCTGTTTCAAACCGTATAAAGACTTACGAAGACGACAAACTTTCCCAAACTCCCCCTGAGCAACAAAAACAGGTGGTTGCTCCAAGTAAACTTCTTCCTGAAGGTCACCATGAAGAAATGCATTTGTGATGTCTAACTGATGTAAATGCCAAGAATATGTGGCTGCCATAGAAATGAACAACCGGACAGATGTGAGCTTAGCAACAGGAGAAAAAGTGTCAGAATAATCGACTCCATATGTTTGAGCATATCCCTTAGCAACAAGTCGAGCTTTCAATCGAGCAATAGTTCCATCTGGATTAGTTTTAACAGCAAACACCCATTTACAACCAATAGCCTTTTTACCTGCAGGTAAGTTCACTAAGTCCCAAGTACCATTATTGTCTTCATTCATCTCCTCAATCATAGCCTTACGCCAACCCGAATGAGATAAAGCTTCATGAGTAGTTTTAGGTATAGTGATAGAGTCAAGTGATGCAATAAAAGAGCATGAGGATGGTGATAAATGACTATATGACACAAATGAAGACATCGGATAAGGATAAGTACACGCCGTTTACCTTTACGAAGAGCAATAGGAAGGTCATGACTTGGATCCGAATCGATGACGGAAGAACGGCGCAGACATGGAGTCGAGTGAAGCAGAGCATGAGCGATATGTTAGATGGTTGGCGACGACAATAAACTTGTGTTATTGGAGGTTTAGTAGGAGATGGATGAAGGTCATAACTAGGGGATGCAACAGTGTAGATTAGTATATCATCGTCGTTGTCTGAGGGAACAATATCAGAAGAATAGGTAAAGGGTGTTTGATCTAGAAATGTGACGTCGGTAGACACGAGATACCTATTAAGACTGGGACAATAACATCTATAACCTTTTTGCACTCGGGAATATCCAAGAAAAACACACTTTAGAGATTTTGGGTCAAGTTTTGTAACTTGTGGTCGAATATCCCGAACAAAGCAAGTACACCCGAATGTCCTTGGCTCAATGGGAAATAGGGCCTTATTGGGAAAAAGGATTTGAAAAGGAATTTCACCGATAGAAATGGAAGATGGCATTCTATTAATCAAAAAAAACCCGATCGAAACCGCATCGGACCAAAATTGTTTAGGAACCTTCATTTGAAATAATAGAGCTCTAGCGGTCTCAAGGAGATGCCTATTTTTTCGCTCAAAGAACACCATTCGAGATGGCGTATCCACACAAGAAGTTTGATGAATAATGCCATGTTGGGCCATATATTTTTGAAAAGAATCGATAAGTATTCTTTAGCATTATCACTTCTCAAAATTTGGACACCGACATTAAATTGAGTTTTAATTTCAAGACAAAAGGTAGTAAAATGAGTAAACAATTCAGAACGAGTTTTCATAAAAAATAACCATGTCATACGAGAATAGTCATCAATGAAAGTAACGAAGTATTTAAACCCTATTTTAGACACTATAGGACAAGGACCCCAAACATCAGAATGGACTAATGCAAAAGGAGAGGTAGCTCGTTTTTGGACTCGAGGACTGGAACTCAAACGATGGTGTTTAGCAAACTGACATGACTCACAATCTAATGTAGAAAGACTCGAAAATTGTGGGCAAATTTTCTTCAACAAAGGTAATGAAGGATGACCTAACCGACAATGCGCTTCAAAAGGGGTCACAATTCCAGAACATGCAATAGACTTGGGAATTTGAGTATCAAGGATGTAGAGACCCCCAGATTCATGTCCTTTACCAATAATCTTCTTCGTCACAAGATCCTGAAACAAGCAAAAATCAGGAAAGAATGAGACGCAACAATTAAGGGAACGAGTAAGTTTACTAACAGAAATCAAATTAAAGGATAAGTCAGGCAGATTTAAGACAGATTGTAAAGGAAGCGATGGTGTTGGGATAATGGTGCCGGATCCCGATACATGAGATGTGGATCCATCTGCTAAAGTAACTGAAGAATTTGAAGCATGAGATTTAAAGGAAGTAAATAGGTCACGATTACCTGTCATGTGATCTGTTGCACCAGAGTCAATTACCCATTTGGAAGATGAGGAAACAAGACATGTTGGTATTTTACCTGAATCAGTTATGGTTGTGATGGGAATAGATGAAGACTTTAGAGATTCTTGGTACTGTAAGAACTTAGCATATTCATTGGCAGAAATTGAAATATACTCAGGAGGCCCATTAGCAAAAGCAAGATGTCTTGATTGGTTGAACCGATTCTTTCGATGTAACTTTGGGCAATCCATCTTAATGTGTCCTGGTTCATGACAATAGCGACAGACAATGTTGCTCCGATAAGATCCCCGAATTTCATTATTTTGATGTCCATTTGTGTACATTTTCAATAAAGCCAACACGAAGGTTGACTAAAATCAGAAAAAAAATTAATATTAACAAAGGGTCAAACCTGGTCAAACCGGACAGACCAGGAAAACAGAGAGCAAAAGGTCGAAAAGTGGAAGTAAGGTGTGCCAACTAGCAAGAAATAATTGATAAAGTAAATCTTAAAACAAACCCACTGGATAAGAGCTCAAAACACAGAGAAATGAGGTAACTTAACCTCAACAGGGACTCGGGCGCGTGTGAACAAGTGCGTGCAGCGACAACGACAACGACAAAACTCTAGAAAATGACCGAACGGGCGGGAGGCACAGCTGCAAGTGGTGGCGGTTATGCTAGGTGCAAACGAAAAAAAAATAGTATTTCCGAGTAGAACAATATTTTTTTCTGTCCGTGAATAGTGTTTCCGGGGGATGAACAGTAATTCCGAAAATGAACAGTACTCCCGTCAGGCTGTCAGATGAACAGTGAACAGTAATCCCATAGAATTGAAACAGGAAATGAGGGTTCTGGGGGGAAAATAAAAACTGAAATTGGAATCAGGAAACTGGAATTTCTGAAAATGAAAACTGAGATTTTTGGGAAAAAAAAAATAAAACTAGGGTTTAGAAACCTTGCTTTGATACCATGTAAAATAGTTTGAGAGAACTTAATCCTTCTTCATTAAATGGTTACATATTTATACAAGGAATGTTGGAGACACATACCCTAAAATCCACCCACTCACTCCCTAAAGCACTCCCTAAAGTACTCCACTATGTTCCCTAAAATATTCCACTATGTTCCCTAAAATATTGATTCTATTTATTATATACATCAGCTTTAACAGGGCAAAATAGAATAACAACCCATGAACTTGGCCCTATGTCTCATTTACTACTTGAACTTGCAAATGTAACACTTACCCCCCTCAATCTTCCTCAAAAAAAAAAAAAAACACTTACCCCCCTCAATCAAAGTAGAATTTAATGTATGGACAAAATTGCATGTAAAATATTAAAACATAATTGTGCAAACTAAAAATCAGAAATTGCCTTATAAGTATCATAAATTGTCTTGAGCAGGGGGTGGCGAGCTGCTGGCTTCTTTTATTTGTTTTTTTATTTTTTTTTATTTACTTGCTAGAATTAGGTACCGAATCCAGATCCAGAATATAGTATCCATCTTATGAATTGGTATCCGTAAAATGGTACTATAATATACCTTCTCAAAGATTAAAAAAAAATTAAAGGTGCACCAAAATTGCAAGGAACCCAAATGGAGAGGCGGCGTGGAATCTGGAAAACAAGAACAGGACGAAATGGTTAAGGATTGCTTTTCTTCGTCAGAAAGTTTGCGTGCACTGACACACTTTATGCATATAACTATATATTTTTTCTTTTCTCAGCACCACTTTTGTTTTACATTGTTTTCTTCCCGTGGGAATTGGGATAGAAGAATTGCTTAATTAGGGGTGGCAATGGACGAGGAACGAAGGAAACGGACAAGGAGAACAACGTTGGACCAACTTGAAGAGGTATCTCCTTTATTCATTTCTTAATTTATTATTATAAGTTAATTTATGCCCATTTTATTATGTTTTTATGTTTCTAATAGAGGAAAAATGCATAATTAATCCTGCATTTATAGACGAGTTGCAAATTTGCAATATATATTGTAATTTTTGAAATTATGATTTTAGTTCATTATGTTTTCTTTTTTTGAATTTTGGTCCAGTTAGTTTTTGATTTATTCAATTCGGGTACTGGGGCTATTTAATATTGTACTTATTACCAAAATATCCTTGGCAGCCAAAATACTCAATATACCACATACTCAGTACACAAATTATACCAACAGTACGGCTAGTATCTACATTTACAATTTACAATGAGGGTGTCCCCAATCATGGAAATTAATGGAATTTAGAATTCATAACATTGTAGGTGTCCTTAATTTGGATTTCTATGGAATCCATTAAATCTTGATGTCCTCAACTTGGATTTTAATGGATTCCACGAAAATTCAGCATCCTCAAACATTCAATGAATTCCATGGATTTCTTTTATAAATGGATTTGATTGGAATTTGATGGTATTATAAGCTATATTTATGAGGACAAATTCCCACCTCCCCCATCGGAATTCAAAATCCATTTTTCCAATAATAATAATAATAATAATAATAATAATAATATTAATAATAATAATAATAATAATAATAATAATAATGATTGCCTATGGTAAAAAAGAAAAAAATAACATATTTTTCTCTTATGTACCTCTTCTCACGTATTGTCTTCTAATCTCAACATTTCAATGTGAGTTCTACCTCAATTTTGTGAAAAATCATTGTAGAGTTGGTTGTCATCTTGTTTCGATTGCTAACATTTTTAATTTTATAGACAAATTAGTAGGAAAAAATTAGAAAAAAGTAATGTTAGAATAATACTTGTTGGGAATCATTAGTTAATAAATTTTCATTAATTCGTCTTGATAGGAATATTATTTTGGTGTTAAAATTATGAATTAAAATTATTCGGTAAAAATTTGATCATTAATGTTATTGTTTTTGGTTGAATAACTATTGTTATTTCATATTTTGATAATTTCAAATTATAGTTTAGGATAATTACAAAAAAATCTTGAGGTTCGGGCTAATTATAAAAGGACCCAGATATTTTTAAAAATTAAAGAAAATTCTTTGAGGTTTGATTTCGTGTTAAACTTTTTCCTTCTTAAGCAAAAATTTTTGCAAGAATCCCCCCGATATCTATAAAATATTTACAGTTACACTCTAAAATTTAACACAGAATCAAACTTAAGGGTTTTTTTATTGTAATTTTGAAACACCTCTTCTTCTTTTTTGTAATTAGCCCAAACCTCAGGGGTATATTTGTAATTATCCCTTATATCTTTGTAAAGTTTATGAAACTATTTTTTCTTTTGTTATTGACTTATTTGAATATTTATATTTATTTTTTATTTTTTTATAATCATGAAGTTATGCTATTAGATTCATAAAATATCATTATTTATATTTTTTATATAATCCAACAAATTCCACTGAAATCTATCAATATCTACATAATTCCATAGAATAAAATTCCAATAGAATATGATGAAATCCATAATGAAATCCATAGAATTTTCTAAAAATCTATGAAATTCCATGATTAAAAAATCCTTCAAATTCCATGTTGGAGACACCCTCCTTACACATAGTCGCACACCGACATATATATATATTGATGCATGCTTAATATATAACAATCGATTAATACTAAATTAATATCTTTTTATATATTGTATAATAAATAGTCTAATTGACCATTCTACCAGAGGTAACTCGTTATTAATTTTGGAAATTCATCATCCAACCAGTGATATTAATATCAATTATGTGAGTTTAATTAGCTCGGTTATTTGTGCCTAGGAGAGAATTTTCCCGGTGCTGGAAACGATTGAAAGTGAAAACGATGAGGTGGGCGACACTGACACAACTAGTGCTTCTGATTCTGGTGAAGATTTTGAGTACAGTGATGAAGAATTCTTCTATGGAGGCATTCAATGTATGTAAGAGTTATGATTGAATTATCTTTAGGGATAATTACAGAAACCCCCCTAAGGTTTGGGCTAATTACAAAAAATCCAGAAATATTTTAAAATTACAAAAAGTCCTCTAGATTTTGATTATGTCTTAAATTTAAGGAGGTATTTATATATTTCTATAAATATCATGGGGATTTTTAATATACTGCTTATGAAGGAGTAAAATGTATGACGGAATCAAACCTCTAGATTTTTTTTTTTATAATTTTCAAAAATCTGTGGATTTTTTGTAATTAGCCCGAACCTCAGGATTGTTTTGGTAGTTATCCCTTATCATTATTAATGAATGATCAGGTTTCTTATATTTAAATAACTTTATTTAGTGATCTGATTTTCCTAATTTCGATGTTAATTGCAGCTGAACTAGATTTATCAGAGGATGAGTATGATGAATATGATCTTGATCAGGTCTATTCCCTATTTCTCTCATACAATAACTGAAACCAGCTAATTGGAACTACCAAAATTACCAATAGTACTCTGTTGAAGTTTATTGAAATATACCGAAAAATGTTCATCAATAACGAATTTTCATTTCATTAGGAAATGGAAGAAGATGATGTTGATCCAGACGAATTATCGTACGAGGTAATACAAAAGCGAAAGCTACCTGTTTGATCAGTTTTTTTCATTTTCATTTGTAATGATTGTGTTAATACAGCCACCTATATATCTTGTTCAAGAAAAACTATGAATAATAATTAGGGATAATTACATAAACCCCAGAGGTTTGTGGTGAAAGAAAAATTGGAGAATTTTCAAAATGACTGAAAACCCTTTGAGATTTGACGTTGTCTTTCATTTTTACCCTATACATTAGTTGAACATATGGTATTTTTAGTTGAACATATGGTATTTTCGGGTGTCATCAAATATTTTACAATTATATCCCTCAACTTTTTGTATATTTAGAAAAGTTGAGCGATTTAAGTGTAACATATTTTATAACAACATTAAATTCCGTCAGGTCAACTAAATATTTGGGCAAAATATGAGACGCAATCAAACTTTAAGGATTTCTATAATTTTGAAAATTTTCAAGATTTTTTTATAATTACCCCAAACCTCAAGGCTGTTTTTTATATAATAAAGTTAAGGAGAATAATTTATGGTAACAGGAGCTGCTTGCTCTTGGAGAGAGAGTGGGAGTGGAGAACACAGGATTACCGGAAGCTGAAGTCAGTAAACATTTGCATCCAGTTACATGTCACTCTACTACCAATTTGCTTATTGACAGGTTGGTAAGTTTGTCTTCAGCTTTTCATTAGAAAACTATGATAGTCAAGTTTCATTAAAAAAAAAAAATTAAAAGTAGCTTAAATGCAATTTTGGTCCTGTAAGTTTTAAGGGGTGGCATATTTGGTTCTATAAATATCTTATGTAGCATTTTGGTCTTATAAATCTAAAGGGGTAGCATATTTGATCATGTACATAAGTATCCGATGTAGCAATTAGGTCCCATAAAATTTTAATGTTTGTGCAATTTTGGTCCAAATGGGTAGATCACATTTCACTCTTTCAAGACCACAATTGCACTTAGAACTTAAGGGACCGAAATCACACCAAAAATCAAAATTTACGAGACTAATAATGCTATATTGCATACTTAGAGGACCAAATATGCCAATTGTTATACTTATAGGACCAAAATTGTTATATACAATAATTATGGGACTGAATATACCAACTCCTTATATTTACAAGACCAAACTGCAATTAAACCTTAAAAAATTGATACATATATCCGCTATACTTTTTACATTCATTGTCTCTAATAAATCAAGCATATAATATGATCAAATCATCAAATTTTAGTCAATTTGTTCAGTATTACGAGCTTGTAGCTCAAGAGGTATTCTTTACGCTTTGTAAGGATGTTGACCAGGATTCGAACCCGATATCTTTCATTTTTTTTTTAAATTTATCCCCTCCCCTCCCACCACTACTCCCAACTTATTTATAAAAAAAAGGGACTATTGCTCACTAGATTGCTCCATTGCAACAATATATATAGGTGTGTGATATGCCAAGTGGAGTATGAACAAGGAGAAGAACTAGTTACCCTACAATGTGATCATCTATACCACAAGGATTGTATAGCTAAATGGCTTCAAGTTAAGAAGGTAAAATATTAATAACAAGTGTATGTAACCATATATTCTCAATATTTTTCTATTTTACAGTATATTCTCTCTTAGTCCGATAATGTGGTTTTATCTTGTATCGGTTTTTCAGATTTGCCCGATATGCAACAATGAAGTCTCCTGTGAAGAAATTCCCAATACCAATAGTACTATGCATAAAAGATGAATGTAAATTTATTTGTACATGGTCAGTATATTGTGCTCAAATTCGTATGATACGATGATTTCCAGACAAATCTTTGCTACTTAGTATATATTCGATTTATTTTTCAGAGCGAAGTATATAGTCGAATTATGAGAAATCATGATTAATATTTTGCTTATATCCAGAAGACATAGTTATGGGTAATGGTCTTCACATTATGATAATATTGATAGAATTGAACTCAATTCGAAAATTATTGATATACAAAACCGAACAGAAAAATCAATTAACTATTAGATTTTTACTTTTTTGGAGTACAGTGTTTAGTTTTGGGAAAACACAAATCTTGGTTTTTAGTTTTCGTTTATTGACCATAGGGATAATTTCAATTTCGATACTCGATTTTTGCCTCATTTTCACTTTTAGTACCCCTTTTTCAATTTAATCAAGATTGGTACCCTATATTCCTATATTTAATCACTTTTGGTACCTTTCCGTTAACTATCTGTTAAAACTAATGTCTTAACCTATTACTGTTAAAATGACCTGTTCACTTTCAGTACCTAATGTTTTATTATAAATCACTTGTAGTATCCAAACTTTTCTTAAACTACAATAATGAAAATAGTCCATTATGATCATATGAGGCCCAACATGCTTCCGTAAATTAAAATTAAAATTTCCCTAAGAATTCATACCTCTTTTTTACTGCAACAATACCGGGTGAGATGGTTCGCAACGCCACCGGATGGAAAATTTCATGCCCCTAGATTTTTTTGACAGGCGGCTCCTCACCATCCAAGTTCACCTATTAGAGAAGTTGATCTACAAATTATCCTACTCTTTCAGACACTGCACAACAGAGCATTGGTTTGTTTCCAACACCAGGCATACGCAGTATTCTTTCAAAGGGAGATATTTAATAGAACATCATGAACACGTGTCGAAGCAAAAGCCTTCTTTTTATTAAGAACATTGTTCGACCGCTAAACACCTAAATTAATCTAGCGACGCTCGCAAGAGCACGAGATCAATCTAGAGTAGCAAGTTGACCAAAGTCGTCCCTGGCCCGGAAGACATAGCCGGAAAATAAGTTTTATGCAACAATAATAATCACTAAACAATCGAAATCAAAGAAAAGAGATGAAGAAATATTACGCTTTGATTAAGCCGCAAACTAACTTCAATGTCAAGAACTCAAGTAATCTCAATGTTGAATGAAAGAGAAAATAACAAAATCTATGGTTTAAAAGTGTTAAGTAATGAAAGTGTACGATAATATGGATCCCCCAAGTGCTATTTATAAGCCTAGATTACTATACGAGATGGGAGAATCCTAAAAGAAGAAGAAATCTCGAAAAAGTCTAGAAAATTCTCCAAGTGCGCGACCGCGCTCTTCCTCACGCTACTTCCCGCCCGCCCAAACTCATCATGCGCGCCCATGCACATTTGCGTCAAGGGTTGACGAGTACGCTCGCGCACATGTGCGCGCATTGCATTTTTTCTCTATCGTCCTCCGTGTGCGACCGTAATTCACATCAATGAAATCTCGTAATTCAAACCCCACAACATGGATTATTGTTTAACTATCACCTAATTCGTACATCACAAAGATTAATTCACGATTTAGTCAAATCCTACGTATCAAGTTCATAATGTCACTTCCTAATTGAGGCTCAAATTAATGCATTTATTTCAAGTCGACTAAATAACACTATTATTAAACTTGAGATAATCAGTATGCAAAGTAAAAAATATAACCACATGCAATCATCATATTTTATCAATGACTAATTTGTCCCCACCACACTTACGTCATGCAATGACCTCAATGCGTAAAAATAAAAGAGAAGGAAAAACTATGTCCCTAAAAAATGTGAAGATTGAGAAATGGCACCATAGTTACGTCTGTCTATAATTCTACAAAAGGCATGTGTGGAAGAAAACACAGTACCTAAATAGAAAAAAATAGAGTAATGAAAAATAGAAAAAAATGCAAACATACTCACTCAAATTCAACACACAAAAAAAAAGAAAGAAAAGAAAAAGGAAAAACAAACTTCACGGTCATCTGCTCTTATATGTCAGTCATTTGATGTTGAAAATAGACAAACTAACCCTGCATAGCATCTAAACGCGACATGATAGCCTCCCACCTGGTGGCGAGGCCCTGCTCGGGACCGAAGAAGGGCCGGGAATGAATGGATCAACTGGGTGTGCCTCATGTGGGTCGTAATGCTCGATATCCTCCTCTCTCGTGACCGTTGTCCCCTATGGCAATAGGCAGGGGTGGAAGAGGAGCGGCCAGGTTCCAAATATGACTCCATAAATATTTTCTGGTGGTTGGTTCTCGAAAAATACCTTCCTTAGTCAAGAATTTTTTGTTGGTCAAGGAGACGTTATTGATGTACGCCCTATCAATCTCTGTATAATTAAGACCGGCTATCTGGACCCCAAAATATTTCTCTATGAGAGATATAAAATGTCCCATCCCCAATTTGTACGTACTTTTTGCTGCATGAGATTAAATGTATCAAAATTAACAGCAGTGGTACAAACTTTGGTATAAGATCGACCACAAAATAGGAAAAATAGTTCAGGACTCGTCACCTTATTATTGCTTTCATCTTTTCCAAATACCTGATGAGCTAGAAATTTGAGTAAGAGGTAAGTCACAGGCTCCCAAATAAACCCATTCGGTGTCCCTTTAGTCGAGAAATTATTAAATCCTAATAATTCCAACCAAAATTGACCTGCCCGAAACGACTTTGGGATCGAGCGTAACCTATGAGTAGATGATACGTGTAAAATATACGTGCATCTAGGGACTTAAAATGGTATATAATTGATACATTTGCATATATATTCAGTGTGTTTTACTTGGTTTCCTTAGAAAGGCATGATACTGCATATTTTTGTAACTTTTTATAGGGAAACGGAGCTTAGTTGAGAAAATATCAGTTGGAAGGCCCGGATAAGATTAACAAGTGCAATGAGAAGATTGACAAGACAAAAACTAGTCACACGGTCGGACCGCGTAGGACCACACGATCATGTGACCTGCCCATGTGAAGATACATGTCCGTGTGAAGTGTCCTGGAGAAAACAGGGACGAAACCAAGCCACACGGCAAGACCATGTGAGACCGCACGGCCGTGTGGAGTGACCGTGTGAAAGCCACACAGGCCGTGCGACTGACTGTGGCGGATTTTTGTGTCATTTTCCCACTCAAACTCTACAAGTGATCTCTACAAGCACCTATATAAAAGACCCTAAGGGTTGCACGAAAACTGATTCATCCATACAACATACAACACACCAAAATACACAGGAACACAAGATCAAAGGTCTTCTGAGAGAGGAGGGCTAGGTTACGAAACATACCACAAGGAATTTCGCATCTACGGAAGCACAAAAGCTTCGAAAGCTTGAAGGAATATCCATCCAGACAAAAAGGGTTTCTTTCTTAGTTTAGATCTATTGTCTGTGCTTAAACGATATCACAAAGTTGATTTCAAGTTTTTCTATGAATTTGTTATCAATGTTTGGCTAATCTTTCGGATCTTAGGGCATAATCAAAACTGTGGATTCATTTTAAATCTTGATTAATAATTTTTTTAATTAATTCATGTGTTCTATTTTAAGGATTCGAGTGCTTATTCTTAATTGCATTTTATGTGATCAATAATTAGCATGTCATATTTGTTAGTGCGAAATTCGAAAGAGGAGTTCTAACAAAGACGGAAATCAAATTCAGACCTACAACTGTTTGTGGGGAGTCATTCAATTCGTAGATCTTTTGGGAGTTAATAATAGTTGTATCGAGTCGGGAGACCTACAATTGTTATTAATCTACTGTTTGTGGGCCGCCCGGGAGGGGGAATAGACTAACTTAGGAATTGAACCCATATAATTACATGAATTTGTTTTGTTAAACATTAATTGGATTTAATATTGGAGAAACATGTTGAGATTATGTTCTTAAGGTTGCTCGTAGTTGTAGAAAATATTTGTGGGGTTCGCAAATTTATTTCTTTTTCTTTTTATTTTTAATTTTTATAAAATTTGAGATTCGGTCGCTTCAATAAAATTGGAATGCGATGTTATTAAAGCCTAAGTGTTTCATAATCAATCCCTGGGGAATACGACCTTGTTTGTCATTATCCTATAAACTACAATGTACACTTGCAGTATAGCGATCCAAACAAGTTTTTAGCGAACAAGTTTTTGGCGCCATTGTCGGGGATTGAAATATTCTACTTAGATATAGTAATAAGTAGTTCAATCTTAATTGAAGCTTTTTGTAAACATTTTTATTATTTTTTTTTTTTATTTTTTTATTTTTATATATTTCTGCGGTTCTAACATTCTTTTTGTTAAATGCAGATAGTGCATGATCACACGTTCCAGAACTATGTTCGCCTATTTTTTAGCTTCACCGCAAGTGTACGGATCAGTTTATAGAATAGGGTTTGCAAGGTCGAATCCACAGGGATTAATAAATTAATGTACCAAGTATTGGATTATAATAGTCCTATTTTTATCTAACTATCGAAATTTGAAGGATTGGTTTTATTATTACTAAAGAAGAAATTAATCCTAAAATAACAAAGCAAAGAGCGATTGAAAGATCAAGTATGAATGGATGGATTCCTGGGTTATAGTTTCAGTTAATATCCCACTTTTATGCTTAGATTAAGCAAACCAAGGTTAAACGTATTCTTCTCTATAGACCAATCACCAAAGTAATTTACCCCCTCTCTCGAGATGTATGTAAAAGCGTTGATTGGAATATCTATGCTAGCATCTCTACTCAACATGAGATACCCAACTCCCAAAAGTTCAAAAGATTATAAGATCTCACAAATATTCACAGACTTCTCAATCATGCAATCTATTTGTGTCAAGTACTCAAGATCTAGTATTGAAACTCATCTGTTAGAATTATGAATCAATACATCAAACAAGTTTAGATCAAAAGCCTTTTGATAAAATAAGAATTAAAGCAAAGTACTTGAATAGAGAAAGAAAACATTAACTTCAATCATCTTTAATCATCACATAAAAGTGTTTATTAACCTACTCCCAAACCCGGGAATTACAAGATGTTTAGCCAGACATTGAAGATAAACAATTCATAGACAAATTATTCATAATCAAAATCTAACTAATTGAAATAACGATACGATGGAATGAGTGACTCGGGGATGATGACGATCTCTCGATCTATCTTCAATCCTCGAAGGTGTGGTTGCGGTCTTGATCGATCTCTCGAAGTTTCCCATGGAAAACTGCTATTTTCTCTGGTTTCTAGGGTAAAAATCAGCGTGTCCTTGTTTGTGGCCGCCCCATGTCTATTTGTACTTCGTTTGGGTCGAAAACCTAGTCAAAACGAGTCAAACTCTGTGTTTCCCACAGAGGAGCACGGTTGTGCCTCTTTGGCACGCCTAGCCCGTGCTGGGTGCCGAACAGATTTTCTAATTTTCTGAGAAGAGCATGGGTGTGCCCATATGGCACAGGCTGCCCGTGCTATAGGCCGAACATTGGGTCTTCACATCTGGGTTGAGCACGGGTTGTGCTAGAGGAGCACGCCCTGCCCGTGCTCACCTGTAACAACAAGTACTTGGCTATTTTCTTCCGTTTCTTGCCCGATTCGTCCAACTTATTCTTGATTCGACTCCAAACTTCATCTAACATGTCAAGTATTGGCGGTTGCAATACCCGAATTGTTGCCAAAATGCTACAAATATAGATAAATTCCTACAAAACGAGCAAAGCGTAATCCTTTTCCACAAAACAGGAATAAAACCCTATTTACTCATATAATGCATGCATATCAACTCATTCTAACCAATATTAAGCCCAAAATACATGCAAAATACAAGTCAATCAAACCCCCAAACTTAAACTGTTGGTAGTCCCGGTCAACACTTTTTAAATAAGACAACACAAATGGGGCAAAGAAGAGCCACTCAAGAACACCACATCATAATTTATGTCATCTATCCATAGACATCAAGCACAAACCAACCAAGTTTCAAAGAGCTAACACGGAGCACAAGTTTATAAAAATCAAGGTAAAACACTTCAAATCACGCCTCTCGGGGATAAAGTGTATACTCTACTCACTAGAATGATAAGGGACGTGTATTCACTCAAGTCATATCAATGATGAAGAATTACCATATCTTTGCAAATCGTCTCACATCTCCGCCACTCGTTTGTATGCAATTCACAAATCATAAAGGACTCTATGTAGGGTTGTAATGAAGGCTCTTTGGTTAAGGTAGGGAGATATGGATAAAGTGAATCAACTCGAGCGTAAAGATTGGAAAACACATTGTTTTTCTCAAACCATTTTTCTATTTCAAATTAACTATGTACTCCCAATCGCCTTATATCTTATCACTTCTTTATGTCTCCCTTCTTATTTTATACACATTATTCCCCTTCGCCTTACATCACAATTCTCAGCCTATTTTTTACTTCTGGCCGACTCACCTTTTTTTTTCGACTCCTTGTGAGTATTTTTCCACTTTTTTACTCTTTTTTTTTCTTTTATTCCCAAGCACCCAACATGTACATATTTTCTAACTTTTCGACACCCCTTCATTCAACCCTTTATTCCATCCCTTCACTCAATGCTATACGCTCAAGTTCAGGGTAACTGATATATCAAAATTAAGTTCTAAGGCTTGAAATGTGGCTATCAAAAAAATCAGGCAATAGGCTCAAATTGGCTAACTAGGGAAGTCAAATATCATAAGGTAGGCAAAAAGGCTTGAAAGGCTTAACAAAGATGGCCTAAAATCATCTTCATGAATGCATACAACATGTGACTTTGACGGAGAAACCAAAGCAAGTTCTAGAATTCAAATCAACATGAATGACACACTCAATCACAAACAAGACTGCATAATATGAAAGCAGTAAAGGCTCAAAAGCTCACAGGCTTGTAAGTGCATAATTCAAAGTATGTTACCCATGATTCAATAATCACATGCTCCATATTAACTATTCTCAACCCGATCAACTCACACTCAACATCCAATTCAAAACAACACAAACCAATCCGCAAATGCTCCCAAGATCAAGATCTCAATTAAAACACAACAAACACACAATAGCGGTGAACTCACTCCCTAACAACTAGGAAAGCAATAAACGTGCCAAAGCGATAAACGTGCTAAAACCATAACAAAAAAAATTCAAACATCTAATGCAATGCAACCTATATGCTCTACATGCAACTAAATGAATGCAAACGCCACACCCATCAAAAAAATATTACCTCCCCCCCCCCAAAAAACTTGAATGAAATTAT
Organism: Rehmannia glutinosa; assembly: GCA_016081115.2. Taxonomy (NCBI): domain Eukaryota; kingdom Viridiplantae; phylum Streptophyta; class Magnoliopsida; order Lamiales; family Orobanchaceae; genus Rehmannia; species Rehmannia glutinosa. The sequence goes on from CM071932.1 coordinate 53,944,181, forward strand.
AGCTTATGAAAGAGAAGGTAGAATTTCAATGAAAAGTGTGGATAGGACCTGTATCACTGTGGGGGTGGCGGTGGGTAGTGGCCCTGGGAGATATGCCAATTCTCGATCCGCTGTAATGTCTGCAATATCTCCAACTCCCGCTGCTCGTGTGTTTGGTACCACAAACTCTGGGCTTGGTACCTTTGCTCCTGGACTTCTCGAAAGCACTAAAGTCTTCTCTATGTTGTCGCAAGCTTTCCTCAAAGGCACAGAATCTATCATGATCGTACTGTCCCCCACGCTCCTCGCCTTGGCGAGAGCTCTCTGGAATATCGATTCCCCTACTTGGGCCGCCCTGCTCGAAGCCTCCCTGCTAGAAGCCCTGCTCGAATCCCCTCTCATGCCTATCATACTCCTGCGCCTCCATCACCAAGTCCTCTTCGTTGGGAAACCCGGCTACCCTTCGCCTCTTTCGTGCCGCCAAACCCTGCATGATTCTGATATGCTCCTCAGAGTACGTAAGCCAGTTGATTTGGTTGTCAACCACAGTTGTGAGCTGCGGGTTAGGAAGGGGAAACACAGACCCGACTTTTTGTGGAAAACAGAGGATATTCTCCTCATTGCTGATGATCTTCATGGTGTGAAGGGCGCTCAAGTTGATGCTTCGGCTGCCTGCTAATGGCTCCATATGGCTTATGTCAACCTCGAAATGCCGCGCAATGGGGGTTATCATTCCCTAAATTAAGATTGTCCCCACATCATGCTGTTGTATGTAGATGACGTGTTCCACAAAGTATGCCGCCATGTTATAAGGGGTGCGAGTGAGCATATACCATAGTAGGTATAACTCCTTCACTTGCATACCCCCGTTGTTGTACCGGGTGAATACCGAGTGGGCCGTGACCTTTTGAATATAACGGAAGATAGGGTTGCGGAGTGACGATGCTTTGGAAGTGCGTGCGGCATATTGCATGAGGCCGGTTTCGGGGGTTTCTGTCAACAACCGCCAGAATTCATGCGCGTTGTAATTTTCAGCCATTCGGTACAGGGCGTCGGATGGTACCCCATAAATTTGATTCAGTTCGGCGATCGTGATTTCCCGCCATACGTTGCCCATCCTGAAGTGGATTTTCTGAGGCTCGTTTCTGTTAGTTCAAGTGGCTACAATAATCTAGAGGGGGGGTGAATAGATTATGCCGATTTTTTTCGCAAATCACCCTCTTTTTCGAAACAACGAGTAAATAACAAAAATGTAAATGCGGAAAATAAACAACACTCGTTGATTTAAAGAGGTTCAACCCACCTAGGGCCTAATCCTCTACCACCCCAAAGATATCTCCGGGGATGGATTTCAAAAAGAAAAAGATTTTATTAATTTACCAAAAATTAATACAACACCTTGAGGATTACCACAACCCTCTTTCACCACTTTGAGGATTACCACAATCCTCTTACACCACCTTGAGGATTACCACAACCCTCTTACAACACCTTTGAAGATTACCACAACCTTCAAACACCTATCACCTAGATCACCCAAGTGTATTCTTACCACAAGAATACTCACAAGGATGTCTTGTGTTGAATGATGACCAAAATCAAGATTACAACTCAATAATGATTGATACAATATGAGTACAAGTGTAATCAAGAATTGAAAGCCTAGACCTCAAATAAGTGCAAGTGAAAGTGTTTAGGCTAATACAACAAGATATATGAAAGTGTTTGCTTAATTGCTCTTTGCTTGTATATAGTGTGTTGTATCTTGTTGCTTGAATGAAGCCTCTATTTATAGGAGAGGTCTTGGCTTTGATTTCCAGACATTGGCTCCTCCTTGGAAAGTGATTTGCTGCAAAAGAAACCATTTAAAATCATCAATATAGTTGTTAGAAATCAATCCCACAAAATAGGGAAAAGCTGTCTGAAAATGCAACGGATAGTTTGCTGATAAACATGGGGTTCGACCGGTCGCGCAGAGATAAGATTGAAATTGAATTTTGCGAATTTTTACACAGGGGGACCGGTCGAAGGGGGGTGCGACCGGTCGCCCTTAGCTGTGACCGGTTGCCGCTTGCGTTTTTACGAAACAGAGAAGTCGGAACAAAAATCCAACTTGCAGTGCAATTCGCCCGGCCGACCGGCCGGTCGACCACACCGGTCGCCCACCTGGTCGGCCGTCATCGCCCGCCTGTTTTTCTTACGTCCCATTTTCTGTTTCTTAGCTCAACTCAGTGCGGGTTGCCTATAGGGCGACCGGTCGAGCTGAAACAAATGTGTTGTCCAATTGTAAATCGAATATAAACTTCAAGAAATACTCCGAAAAATAGTAAAAACATTTTAGATCGATCGGAAGTGTTGGGACAACATTTAGGGACATTGTTTTGGTATAAAAACTCATTTGAACAAAATCATCAAAATCATGATAAAAACATTTATCTAACAAACTCCCCCTTTTGATGATTACAAACCAAAACAATTTTCAAGAGGACGATTTCAAAAAAGCGGAATAATTTTCCGGTTTATGAGTAAACTATCCGTTTAAAAACATTTTACAAAAGCTCCCCCTATCAACAAGCACATTAATAAGAAATATTGCATAAGCTAGAAGCACAAGCTTTTACAAAATAAACAACAACTCCATGAGCTTAGAAGCTCCCCCTGTCACAAATACTTATAATCCATGCAAACAAGTTCATCAAGCAACAATTGGACTAAAAATAAATCACAACTTATGGCTTTTATGAGCCATAGCTTATAGCTTTTATTACGAGCTTTTTATTAGCTTCTTTGAGCTAACGAGCCATTTTCCTGTTTCGCCATAGCTTATAGCTTTTATTACGAGCTTTTTATTAGCTTCTTTGAGCTAACGAGCCATTTTCCTGTTTCTCCCCCTTTGGAATCATCAAAAAGAATGTTAGGATGTTAAAAACATCATACAAGTATATCAAAGTGCGCCAAAGAGACAATTTATCAACCGTTCGAGGAGATAAGCTTATAATCCAAAAAAAATGTGAGAAATGTATCATTTGATATCCATAAGCTCGTTTAAGTGTCAAGACATGATCGCAATGAGTATAGAAGACTTTTGGAAGCGAGAGAATCATGTAGAAGTTGAAATTTTCATTGTGACATTTCATCGAACACATTGTGGGCGTGAAAAATAAAAAGAGTTGTATATAGCCCTTGTAAAAGATCCAAGCCAAAAAATTGCATCACCAATTCACATCAAACATCATACAATACAACATAATAACTAAGCTCATCAAGATCATAAGCAAAAAATATCAAGAAATATACAAGAAAGCCATAAACTCAAGGGTTCAACCCATTTGAGAAAAGTAAGGAAAATTCTTACCATTTGATCGGAAAAGATGAGCAATGATGATGATAAACATGCTATATAAGGTCCAAGATATGAATTGAATGCATGAAAATCAATTTTGAGTGAAAATTGTGTGCATTTGGCAAAGGGGACGAAAAATGGCAAAAAGAAGTGAAAATAACAAACGCTGAAGACAGAACGAACTTAAACCAAAATTTGGCCTAGGGCGACCGGTCGGCGTTGAGGGGCGACCGGTTGCCCTCAACCTCTTCACCATTTGTTTTGTCAAATTTTTCAAAATCCGAATTTTCAACCAAAAATCCGATTTTTCGCCCCTAAGTTTTAAAAACATGCAAAATGCAAACGTAGACCTCATTCAATATGCATTATGCCTAACCGAGCTCGTATTGACGCAAAAAGACTCGGAAGTTAGCGGTTTTGTAAAAATGTCCGCTAATTGATCTTGAGATGGCACAAACGATATCTCAATTTTTCGTTTTGAAACACAATCCCTTAGAAAATGATGTCGAATCTCAATATGTTTAGTACGGTTATGATGAACCGGGTTTTGAGCAATATTTATAGCGGATATATTATCACAAAAGATAGGTACGTTTTCAAAAGAGCATTTGTAATCCGCTAAGGTTTGTTTCATCCAAAGAAGTTGAGTACAACAAAATGCGGCGGAAATATATTCGGCTTCGTTTAAGAGAAACACATTTTGCTTCTTTGAAAACCATGAAACTAGGCAATCGCCTAAAAATTGACATGATCCTAAGTACTTTTCCGATCATCAATATTACCCGCATAGTCCGAATCACTATAACCTTTAAGAGAAAAATTTTCATTCTTTGGATAAAATAAACCATATTGAATAGTGCCTTTCAAATATCGAAAAATCCGTTTAACGGCACTCATATGAGATTCTTTTGGATTGCTTTGAAAACGAGCACATAGGCATACGGCATGAAGAATGTCCGGTCTACTAGCGGTTAAATAAAGTAAACTACCAATCATACCTCGATACTTGGATTCATCAACCGTCTTGCCTTTTTCATCTTTGTCAATTTTGACATTGGTTGCCATAGAGTCGAGACGGTTCTTCCTTCTTCAATGCCGAACTTCTTCAAAAGTTCTTTTGTATACTTTGATTGCGAAATATAAATACCTTCTTGGCATTGCTTAATTTGAAGTCCAAGGAAGAAATTTAGCTCCCCCATCATACTCATCTCGAATTCACCTTGCATTAACTTGGAGAATTTCTTGCACAAAGAATCATTAGTAGCACCAAAGATAATATCATCAACATATATTTGCACAAGTAAACAATCTTGCCCTTTTTCAAAAACAAATAGAGTTGTATCAACTTTACCTCTTATAAAACCATTTTGTAAAAGAAACGAACTAAGTCTATCATACCATGCACGGGGTGCTTGTTTTAAACCATACAAGGCCTTTTAAGTTTATAAACATCATTAGGCCTAGAAAAATTTTCAAACCCCGGAGGTTGTTTTACATAGACTTCTTCTTGAATAATACCATTTAAGAAGGCGGATTTAACATCCATTTGGTAAAGTTTGAAATTTTTAAAGCAAGAATAGGCAAGCAAAATACGAATAGCTTCTAAACGTGCTACGGTGCAAAAGTTTCATCATAGTCAATACCTTCTTCTTGACAATACCCTTGAGCCACTAACCTTGCCTTATTTCGAACAATGTTGCCTTGATCATCAAGTTTGTTCCGGAAAACCCATTTTGTGCCAATAATGGTTTGAGAAGGAGGACAAGGTACCAATTCCCATACATCATTTCTTTCAAATTGATTCAACTCCTCTTGCATCTCTAGAAACCAATCCTCATCCTCAATAGCTTCTTTAGCATTTTTAGGCTCTTTTTGAGAAATAAGAGCTTTCTCGGCAAAGTTTCTTGAGTCATTACTTTATCAAGGGGATCACCAATAATAAGATCTTTTGGGTGATCTCCTTAAATTTCAATGCAACGGGAAGATCCGAGATATCACCTCTATCTTCTTGAGGACCATTTGAAGTGGACGGTTGATCATTTGATGTACACGGTTGATTATCAATTTGAACAATTTGTTCAATAATATCTTCCTCATCACTTTCATCATTAGGAATTCTTTCAACTCCCGAAGCTTCATTGAATTTAACATGGATGGATTCTTCAACAACTCCACTAGTCTTATTGTAAACCCGATATGCTTTGCTTTTTGTTGAATATCCCATAAATATCCCTTCATCGGCCTTAGGATCAAGTTTGTCCAATTGATCCTTGGTATTCAAAATAAAGCATTTACAACCAAATATTTTGAAATAACTAATATTTGGAGTTCTACCTTTCCAAAGCTCATATGGAGTTTTATTTATTTTAGGACGAATATAAACTCGGTTAATGACATAGCAAGCGGTACTTATGGCTTCGGCCCAAAAATACTTTGGAAGTGAAAATTCATTGAGCATGGACCGACTCATTTCTTGTAATGTTCGATTTTTCCGTTCGGCTACTCCATTTTGTTGAGGTGTCCTTGGAGCCGAGAAATTATGAGCATATCCTTTGGTTTCACAAAATACTCTAAATTCACCGTCAAATTCTCCACCTCGATCGCTTGAATAGACTTGATAGTATCTTCTTTTTCATTCTCAATAAGTCTACACAACTTAACAAACTCATTAACGACATCGTTTTTATTGGTAAGAAAAAGAGCCCAAGTATATCTCGAATAATCATCGACTATAACAAAAGTGTAATGTTTTCCACTTAGACTAGCCGTACCAATATCCCCCGTACAAATCAAGGTGAAGCATTTGTAGGGGTTTGGTTGTGGAAATTTCATTTTTGGGCTTAAAACTACTTTTAACTAATTTGTTCTTTTGACAAGTGTCACATAAGCCAAGATTTTCAAAATTCAATTTGGGTAGTCCTTTCACATGTTGGTTTTTGTAAATATTTTTCAAATTCTTGTATCCAACATGTCCAAGTCGCCTATGCCATAAACTAGTTAAATCATTATTGGCGACTAAACAAGAAACATTTTGACTCACCAAATCACTTGTACAAATTTTGTAAAGATTGCCTTTTCTATTTGCTTCACAAATAATTTCACCATTTTTAAGAATAAGGCATTTTTCTTTATTAAAGGAAACATCATATTTTGAATCACAAAGTTGGCTAACACTTATCAAATTAAACTTAAGCCCTTCAACTAATAGAACATTACTAAGAGAGAAAGAAGAGTTACCAATTTCTCCATTTCCAAGAATTTTTCCTTTGCCATTGCTTAACATGACCATACCCTCTTCTTGGAGCTTGATGTTGGTAAAAAGTTCTCTCCTCCCGGTCATATGGCGTGAACATCTGCTGTCCACGAGCCATTTTGAATCTTCCATTGTGGTTATGGCCCCTATTATCTACAAAAGAATTCTTTTTAGGTACCCTATAATTTTGGGGTCCATGGGGGTTAGTCTTGAGACCTTTGGGTCTCCAAACATGTCTTGAGCTATTTCTCAATTTGCAATTATTAGCATAATGTCCAACTTTGCCACAATAAAAACAAGTAGGAGTATTATAATTATTAGCACGTACAAAAGTCGGACCTTGGTTATTTTTCTTAAAAACACTTTGAAATGGCTTATAACCAAGTCCCGATTTGGAATGCTCACCTCTTTGTGCATCTAAAATTTTTGTGACTTTATCCGTACTTATGTTGAAACGATGCACGTCATTTTTCAAACATTCAATATCTTTTGTGAGCAATTCCTTTTCGGTTTCAAGAGAATGAATTCTAGTAAGAGTAAGAGCATGAGCTTTGTCTAGAGATTCATAAGAGGTAAATAATTTTCCCTTTTCAACCTTAATCTCCTTATGCTCCTTTTTCAAATTTTTGTATTTAACGATTAAATTTTGAAACTCAATTTGCAATTCATCAAAATCACATTGCAAGTCATCAACTATGGAGGAAGTAGAAGAATTTGAGTGTACCTCATTGTTTTCATCGTCTATAGCCATGAGACCGTGTTCGGTTTCTCCTTCCTCATCGGTTGTTTCGAGTAGTTCATCCCATGTTTTGACTTCCGCATTTAGAGCCTTCTTTTTTGTGAAAGGCTTCCTTTTCTTTTGCTCCTCTTCATCGAGCTTTGGGCAATCGGCAATGAAGTGCCCGGTTTTCCGCATTTAAAGCAAGCATTATCTCTTGGTTTTCTTGCTTTATTTTTATTCACAAATTTTGCAAATTTTCGAACAAGTGCGGCCGTCTCCTCATCATCATCATCATTATCATAGTATGCATTATTAGAAGAAGAAGCAAGACCTTTAGGAATAATTTGCATACCCGATTGATTTGTGGATGGTTTGGAATTTTTCCTCTCCTTGAGATAGACTTCATAGATGAGTAGGTTTCCAATAAGCTCATCAAACTTGAGTGTCTCAAGATTTTGTGCCTCCGTGATTGCCGTTACTTTTTCGGACCATGAGCCGGGAAGTGCATTTAGTACCTTGGTCACCTTGTCTTCTTCGGAGATGACTTTGCCGAGGGCCACAAGAGGATTGACAATATTGTCAAGCCTTTCCACCATTTTGGAGATGCTTTCGCCATCATACATGTTAAAGTTTTCGAAGTCTTTAACAAGCATGGTCTTTCTTGCTTGCTTGACTTTCTTAGTCCCTTCATAGATTGTCTCCAATTTTTCCCAAACCTCATGTGCCGACCTTATGCCTCTTATGCGATTGTACTCGGTGGCGGTAAGAGAACAATGCAAAATATTTAAGGCCTTACCGTTTAGAGAAAAAGCCTTCTTGTCGTTTTCATCAAACTCCTTGAAAGGTTTAGGAGCCAAGGTGCCATCCTCCGATTTCTTTGTTGGTTGATCAACTCCTTCAATGACCACATTCCAAATGTCGAACACGCACCCTTGTAGGAAACACTCCATACGGTCTTTCCAAAATGCGTAGTTGTTGGCGTCGAATAGTGGTGGCTTATTGGTAGAGGCGCCGGTGGTGAGATGAGCATCATTTGTAGCCATGGATCTTTCCTCTTTACTCGGAACGAGCTAGCCAAAGAGTTTGGCTTTGATACCACTTGTTAGTTCAAGTGGCTACAATAATCTAGAGGGGGGGTGAATAGATTATGCCGATTTTTTTCGCAAATCACCCTCTTTTTCGAAACAACGAGTAAATAACAAAAATGTAAATGCGGAAAATAAACAACACTCGTTGATTTAAAGAGGTTCAACCCACCTAGGGCCTAATCCTCTACCACCCCAAAGATCTCCTGGGATGGGTTTCAAAAAGAAAAAGATTTTATTAATTTACCAAAAATTAATACAACACCTTGAGGATTACCACAACCCTCTTTCACCACTTTGAGGATTACCACAATCCTCTTACACCACCTTGAGGATTACCACAACCCTCTTACAACACCTTTGAAGATTACCACAACCTTCAAACACCTATCACCTAGATCACCCAAGTGTATTCTTACCACAAGAATACTCACAAGGATGTCTTGTGTTGAATGATGACCAAAATCAAGATTACAACTCAATAATGATTGATACAATATGAGTACAAGTGTAATCAAGAATTGAAAGCCTAGACCTCAAATAAGTGCAAGTGAAAGTGTTTAGGCTAATACAACAAGATATATGAAAGTGTTTGCTTAATTGCTCTTTGCTTGTATATAGTGTGTTGTATCTTGTTGCTTGAATGAAGCCTCTATTTATAGGAGAGGTCTTGGCTTTGATTTCCAGACATTGGCTCCTCCTTGGAGAGTGATTTGCTGCAAAAGAAACCATTTAAAATCATCAATATAGTCATTTAGAAATCAATCCCACAAAATAGGGAAAAGTCATTCTAAAATGCAACGGATAGTTTGTTTGATAAACATGGGGTTCGGCCGTCGTCGCGAGAGATAAGATTGAAATTGAATTTTGCGAATTTTTACACAGGGGACCGGTCGAAGGGGGTGCGACCGGTCGCCTTTAGTCAGGACGACGGTTGCCGCTTGACGTTTTTACGAAACAGAGAAGTCTGAACAAAAATCCAACTTGCAGTGTGCAGCCGCCCGGCCGGTCGATCGGTCGACCACACCGGTCGCCCACCTGGTCGACCGGCCGCCCGCCTTTTTTCTTACGTCCCATTTTCTGTTTCTTAGCTCAACTCAGTGCGGGTTGCCCTATAGGGCGACCGGTGAGAGCCTGAAACAAATGTGTTGTCCAATTTTAAATCGAATATAAACTTCAAGAAATACTCCGAAAAATAGTAAAAACATTTTAGATCGATCGGAAGTGTTGGGACAACATTTAGGGACATTGTTTTGGTATAAAAACTCATTTGAACAAAATCATCAAAATCATGATAAAAACATTTATCTAACAGTTTCTTGGTCGCGTTTCCATAACCTGGATGGTGCTTAAGAATTCGAGTGTGAGTATCTTGTATGTTGGCCACCGCCCTTGCATGAAAGCGGTCCAACCAACTCGTTCAAACATTTGCCACACCTCCTCGTGTATCCCGAGAGTTTCGGTACACTCATCATCGGCATAGCGTGTGGGAATGTAATCACGAGTGATGAGCCAGTTCCATCGCTCCATTATATCGTGCTCGGTGAAAGTGAGTCCATAGGCACGCGGGTGGTTTGGGTCGAACTCCCGAGCGGGTCTCCTCAAACGTCCTCCCCGACTTCTTTGTGGTTCGGCCATTTGTTCGAGTTAGTACCTGGCAAAACAATCGTGAGAATCCATACGTGCCAAGTAAAATGAACGATGAATTAATACAACAATCTAACAAAGGTATAGTGTCTCATCTCAACAATTTAATCCACAATTAAGCTTTCAACTCAAATACCAATCTAATTGCCGAGAATCCTAGCCACAAACGCCCTAAACAATCTAGCACATGTATAATCCATCAAGCAATCAACTAAATTCATCATAATTCAACAACCCACAAGGTGTTCGATAAAATGCCTAATAGAAAATTTTAATCAAAACATGGCTAAAGTATCAAACAAGCATTATATATCAACCCTAATCCATAATCCTCAAGAAATTTGACATAAAAAGTGCAATTCATACCTTAAATTCCGAGAATTGGGGGAGAGTTGGATTTTGAAAACCCTAGGTGCTTTCTACCCCAAATCCTTGCTTCCAAGCAAATTCACAAGTGTAATTCATGTTTAGAGTAGTGTGGGAGGTGAGTAGTGATGGTATCTAGGAGAAATTTTCGAAAAAGATTGAAGGGGGTCGAGCTCTCTTAAGTTCGTGTGTGAGGGGGATGAAATTGTGAAAACAAACAGTCTCTGCCCGTCCAATATAAGCAGCAGCAGACAAGAGCACGGGCGTGCTCAATCGGCACGGGCCGCCCGTGCTAGGGGCCGAAGAATTTAGCCCAATTTCTGGAAAGCGCACGGGCCGTGCCAAACGGCACGGTTGGCCCGTGCTGGGGGCCGAACGAAATACCCCTACAGGTGTGGTACAGCACGGGCCATGCGCAAGGCACACGGGCTGCCCGTGCTTAGTGACGTACCTTGTTTTCCGATTTTCAGTTTTTTTTTATAATAGAAAAATAGGGAAAAATTCTAACCTATGAAAGCAATTAAATCCTAACTTAGAAAAGGGAAAAACAAACCAAGAAAACATGGGAAGAAATAAAACAGCAAAACCATTGGTTTACCTCCCAACAAGCGCTAAATTTAACGTCTATAGTTTGACGCATGTTTAGTCGATCACGGCTCTAGCAAAGTGAGCCGTGTCACCTCTTCTTTTTGATCCTTGCTCAAGTAGTGCTTGATCCTCTGGCCATTTACCATGAACGTCTCTCCGTCTTGGCTCACCAACTCCACTATTCCCAGAGGATTTAACACCTTCTTTATTACAAATGGCCCCGACCATCTCGACTTAAGTTTTCCCAAAAAGAGTTTAAGACGCAAGTTAAACAATAGGACTTGTTCACCCGGTAAAAACTCTCTCTTCTTTATCATTCGATCGTGCCATCTTTTGGTTCGCTCCTTGTAAATCCGGGAATTTTCATACGCTTCATCCCGGAATTCCTCCATCTCATTTAAGTGTAGGAGCCTCTTCTCACCCGCTGCTTGGAAGTCGAAATTTAACTTTTTCACAGCCCAAAATGGCTTATGCTCCAATTTGACGGGCAAGTGACACGATTTCCCGAATACTAACTGGTACGGAGATGTGCCCAATGGTGTCTTGTATGCAGTCCGATATGCCCATAATGCGTCATCTAGCTTCATGGCCCAATCCTTGCGATTTATGTTTACCGTTTTCTCCAAAATTTGCTTAATCTCGCGATTGGCTACCTCTGCTTGCCTGTTTGCTTGCGGATGGTATGCTAATGCCACCTTGTGCTTGACCCCATACTTCGCAAGTAGAGTGCTCATCAATTTATTCACAAAGTGTGACCCCCCGTCGCTAATCAAAGCTCTCGGGGTTCCAAACCGAGTGAATATATTTTTCTTTAGGAATTTGAGCACTACTCGCGCATCATTAGTCTGTGCCGGAATTGCCTCAACCCATCAAGATACATACTCTACTGCAAGTAGAATGTATTGATAACCCGAAGAAGATGGGAAGGGGCCCATGAAGTCGATCCCCTACACATCAAAGAGTTCAACTTCCATCACATTGGTCATAGACATTTCATGTAGTCTCGAGATGTTCCCCATCAGCTGGCACCTATCACAACTTTGTACAAATAGATAGCAATCGTTAGATAACGTAGGCCAGTATAATCCACTTTGCAATACCTTAGCCGCCGTACGAGTCGGACCGAAGTGTCCCCCGGAAGGTAAAGAATGACATTGTTGTAGAACTCCCTCCCACTCTTCTTGAGGCACACATCGTCGAATGATGGTGTCGGCGCACCTCTTAAAGAGCAAGGGGTCGTCCCACATGTAGAACTTGACGTCATGGAGGAATTTCTTCTTTTGATAAGATGATAAATCCAGAGGCAAGACCCCTGCAACCAAATAGTTAACAAAATCTGTATACCATGGGAATTTAGCTTGTAGCATCAGAAGTTGCTCATCGGGGAACTCCTCCTTAATTGCCTCCGTGTCTTCTTTCTTCTCCTTCTTGTATTCTAGTCTGGACAAGTGATCGGCTACTACATTCTCGTAGCCCTTTCTATCTCGAATCTCCACATCGAATTCTTGTAACAAGAGGATCCACCGAATTAGCCTCGGTTTGGCATCCTTCTTGTCAAATAAATATTTAATTGCCGCATGGTCGGTGAGGACTATCGTCTTGGTTCCAATCAAGTAAGATTGGAACTTGTCGAATGCGAACACGATTGTCAGCATTTCCTTCTCAGTGGTGGTGTAGTTTTGCTGGGCACTATCTAAAGTTCTGCTCGCATAGTAAATGGCTCTGAGCATCTTGTCTCTTTTCTGACCCAAAACTGCCCCAACTGCAAAGTCGCTGGCATCACACATAAGCTCGAAGGGCTGACTCCAATCTGGAACTACTAGAATCGGTGTTGTCACCAAAGCCTTCTTCGAAATCTCAAAAGCACATAAACAATCATCGGAAAAATTGAAAGCAGTATATTTTTCTAATAACTGACTTAAAGCTTTAGTGATTTTAGAAAAGTCACGGATAAACCTTATGTAGAATCCGGCGTGCCCCAAAAAGCTTCGAATGGCTTTCTCGTTTGTTGGAGGTGGGAGTTTCTCGATTGCCACAACCTTCACTCTATCGACTTCCAAACCTGCAGAAGAGACTCGGTGGCCTAAAATAATGCCATCTCGTACCATGAAATGGCACTTTTCCCAATTTAAAACAAGGTTAGTCTCCTCGCATCTCTGCAAAACTAGAGAAAGGTTATCCAGGCAATGATCATATGAATCTCCAAACACAGAAAAATCATCCATAAAAACCTCCATTATTTTCTTAATGAAATCATGGAATATAGCCATCATGCATCATTGAAAAGTAGCGGGTGCATTACAAAGTCCGAATGGCATTCTGCGAAATGCAAATGTACCATAGGGGCATGTAAAGGTCGTTTTCTCTTGGTCCTCGGGGCAATTATGATATGATTATACCCGGAATAACCATCAAGAAAATAATAGTAATCATATCCCGCCAAATGGTCAAGCATCATATCAATAAAGGGAAGGGGAAAGTGATCTTTGCGAGTAGCATCATTTAACTTCCTATAGTCAATATAGATTCGCCATCCAGTTACTACTCTAGTCGCTATAAGTTCATCACTCTCGTTTCTCACTACTGTCATCCCCCCTTTCTTCGGCACCACTTGTATCGGACTTACCCAAGAACTGTCAGAAATAGCATATATAATTCCAGCATCTAACCATTTTAAAACTTCTTTTCTAACGACTTCTTGCATTATAGGGTTTAATCGTCTTTGATTTTGCACCGAAGGTTTATAGACATCTTCCATCCTAATCTTATGCATCACAATCGATGGATTAATGCCTTTTAAATCAGAGATTGACCAACCTATCGCCGACTTATGTTTTCATAACACCCTAAGCAATTAATCGAGTTGAACTGAAGTTAAAAGAGATGATACGATTACCGGACTCGTATTATTCGCTCCAAGAAATGCATATTTGAGATGCTCGGGCAAGGGCTTGAGTTCTGGGTTCGGTTTGGCCTCGTTGGATGGACGCACGGGCTGCCCATGTTGATGAGCATGGGTCGTGCCGTCTTCAGGTCCTTCAGCTTTTTCTTCGACTACAGGCACGGGCCGTGCCGTCATCGTTTTCTTCAAGTTTTCCTTCGGCTACGCGCACGACCTAGGCGTGCTCAAGAGCACGGGCCGTGCGCCCCTGTAGAACTGACTCCCATACGTTTTTCAGTGTGTGCGCCTCTTGCGCTCCTCGGTAGTTCCTGCATATTATCCAAAGCACAAACGCAATCATACAAGTCTTGGTTATCAATATCAATAGTCAAGCTCGATGTTGAACACGAATGTGTCAAACCAAACTCCAAAGTATCCCTAAACAATGTATGATCTGCATACTCATCAATGCAAGATTCAACTACGTCTATGAAATTACATGTCTCAACACCATCATGAAATTGAAGTGCCTTATAGATAGTAAATAAAACGTGTTCATCATTAACCCGTAACGTGAGCTCTCCCTTTTGCACATCTATTAAGGCCTTTCCCGTAGCTAGGTATGGATGCCCAAGTATCAAAGGGACGTCTTTATCTTCCTCCATGTCCAACACCAAGAAATCCACAGGGAATATGAATTTATCAACTTTGACAAGTACATCCTCGATGATTCCCTTTGGATAAGTGAGTGATCGGTCCGCGAGTTGTAGGGTGACCGTAGACGCCTTCACCTCTCCCAATCCAAGTTGCCTGAAAATAGACAAGGGCATTAAGTTAATACTCGCTCCTAAATCACAAAGTGCTTTCTTAAAGAAAACATCACCAATAGCACAAGGGATAGTGAAACTCCCCGGATCTTACAATTTCTGGGGTAGTTTCCTTTGGATTATTGCACTGCACTCCTCTGTCAAATTGACTGTCTCGAAGCTAGTCATCTTCCGCTTCTTTGACATAACTTCCTTTAAGAATTTAGCGTAATTGGGCATCTGCTCCAATGCGTCTGCAAAAGGAATGTTAATATGCAGTTTCTTAAAAATATCTAAAAATTTAGCAAATTGCGCGTCAAACTTTTTCTTTTGAAAACGTTGGGGAAAAGGAAGGGGAACATTAAGTTTAGAAAATATCAGGGTTAGAGGAAGATTTAAGCTTCTCAGCCCCTTTTTGTTCAACACGATGTTCCTCAGCTCCTTCCTCGGTCTCAACCTCGCCAATTGCCTCAGTTTCTGCATCTCCCGGTGCATCGATTGTCGGTCCAGCAGGGCGCACGGGCCGTGCCGTCCTGCAATTTTTCAAAATTTTCTGGTATTTTCGGTCCCTCGTATTCCATTCCACTCCTCAGACGAATGGCTTTACACTGCTTCTTTGGATTAACCTCAGTGTTGCTCAGAAACTGGCCTTTCTGATGCTGCCCACCAATAATCGTAGCTATTTGACCAATTTGGGTTTTAAGATTCTCCCTCTGGGACTCCAATTGGGTGACATGGTTTTCGATTTTATCCATCTTTGCCTCATCCTTGGTGAACTTGTTCCTCGTCTCACTCATAAATGAAGTGAACATATCCTCCATGGTGGGCTTATGATCTGCAGTAATAACACCGTTTGTCACATTAAACCCCGGTGGTGGTTGCATCACGTTCTTCGTGTTTGCGTAGGAGAAGTTCTCGTGGTTCCTCAAGCCCGGATGGTAATGAGTGGGATTTTGATTGTTCCGGAAATTGTTGAAATTCCGGTTATTCACATAATTTGCTTCCTCTATCAGATCTAGAGGAATTCCCCCACTACTTGCACCCGCGTTTCCCTCGTTTGCCTTTGTCAAAGCACTTAATTGGTTTGTCAGTACTGCCATTTGGGCTGTCAACTCTTTAATTGGGTCCGAATCAGACACTTCGGCTACCCTTTTCACATTAGTCCTCACAGAGGGCCATTGATAGCTATTCATGGCCATCTCCTCCAACAAGTTGAACGCATCCTCCGGAAATCTCGCAAGTAGCGCGCCCCCTGCTGCAGCATCCACAAACGATCTAGTTTGTCCCATCAACCCATTGTAGAAGAAACAGAGTTGTTGATCCTCAGGAAATCCGTCTTTGCGGGCACCTCCTCAACAAATCCCTTTAATCTCTCCCGGCCTCGTCAAAGGCTCGTGAGTCAAACTGCCTAAACTGAGTGATCTCGCTTTTAAGCTGTAGTGTCTTACTTGGTGGGAAATTGTAACGACCCGCCTTCCAGATCGACGACTGTCCCCACAAATCAACACAAGTCTTTCCAGTAATACGCTTTGTCCTCACTCGGCGCACCGGAAGCACTTCCCAGAGGTCACCCATCATATAATTGCTCTGGGCCAAGCACGCTTAACTTCATAGTTTTTATATGATTAGCACCAGAAAAGAAGATGCATCTTGTTGGTATGAGTAGTACCTATCAAATCTTTAAAGCTCTCCTCAATCAGTATAGTCCCATGCCTACACAAACTCGAGAATCTCCTCTTATTCGGGTGTGGGATCGGTTCATTCATGTTCCCCCGCTTTAGAAGCTCTGCCAGAGCCATTCCTTGTCCGTGCCTTCTTGCACCGGCGATCACTCCCGCCTCTTTCAGACCCCGGGCGTCACATGCCCACTGACTTCCCGCTTGGTTCGTCCCGAACCACACTTTGTACTAGGAGAGGTCCGCTCGATACCATCCGTAACGACCCGCCTTCCGGATCGACGATCGTCCCCACAAACCGACACAAGTCTTTCCAAAGGTCGCTTTGTCTCACTCACGCACACCCTGTAAGCGAAGCCCGGGGGTCACCCATCATATAATTGCTCTAGGCCAAGCACGCTTAACTTCAGAGTTTTTATATGATGAGCACCAGAAATGAAGATGCATCTTGTTGGTATGAGTAGTACCTATCAAATCTTTAAAGCTCTCCTCAACTGTATAGTCCCATACCTACACAGTCTCAGAATCTCCTCTTATTCGGGTGTGGGATCAGTTCATTCATGTTCCCCTCCGCCTAGAAGCCTGCCAGGAGCCGCTCCTTGTCCGTGCCTTCTTGCACCGGCGATCACTCCCCGCCCTCTTCAGCCCCGGGCGTCACAGAAATACTTGAACAAGAACCTCTAACTCAGCTCATCCTAATTATTCACACTATCCTGAGTTAGTGTGTCTAGCCAGTTCCTAGCCTTATCTCTTAAAGAGAAAGGGAATAGGCGAAGACGTATAGCATCATCAGTCACCCCATTCATCTTGATAGTATTGCAAATCTATATGAAATTCGCCAGATGAGAGTTGGGATCTTCAGACGGGAAACCCTCAAACTGATTCTGCTGCACCATCGATATTAGTGCTGGCTTCAGCTCAAAATTATTCGCATTAATTGGGACGTTGGCAATTCCACCATAGTTGCGATTGATTGGGCAAAAGAAATCGCGAATCGCCTGCTGTTGGACTGCCGGAGCCACTGGAACCGCTGGTATTGGTAACTCGACATTGACCCTGTTGTCCCGGTTGTTACCTCCGTTTTCGCCCCCATTATTTCCTCCGTTGTTACTTTCTACGCCTGCCATAGTCTGTTCCTACTATCTTTCTTCCCGTTTGGTAGCCGCACTATTCCGCCTAGCAAAAGCCTCAACCTCCGTTATGAACGGTGCTAATTCTCCTTGCTTCGAGCTGGTGATCATGCACTACTTGAACCAACTAAAGAAAACAAGTCAACCACAGTAAAAGTAGAATTAAACAACAAACTAAAAAGAAAAAAAAAAGAAAAATGTCTAGATTAAGAATAGTTCTATTTATCGCAATATCAGTACTAAAAATTTGATTAATCCCCGGCAACGGCGCCAAAAACTTGTTCGCCTATTTTTTTAGCTTCACCACAAGTGTACGGATCAGTTTATAGAATAGGGCAAGGTCGAATCCACATGGATTAATAAATTAATGTACCAAGTATTGGATTATAATAGTCCTATTTTTATCTAAACTATCGAAATTTGAAGGATTGGTTTTATTATTACTAAAGCAGAAATTAATCCTAAAATAACAAAGCAAATAGCGATCGAAAGATCAAGTATGAATAGATGGATTCATGGGTTATGGTTTCAGTTAATATCCCACTTTTATGCTTAGATTAAGCAAACCAAGGTTAAACGTATTCTTCTCTATAGACCAATCACCAAAGTAATTTACCCCCTCTCTCGAGATGTATGTAAAAGCGTTGATTGGAATGTCTATGCTAGCATCTCTACTCAGCATGAGATACCCAACTCCCAAAAGTTCAAAAGATTATAAGATCTCACAAATATTCACAGACTTCTCAATCATGCAATCTATTTGTGTCAAGTACTCAAGATCTAGTATTGAAACTCATCTGTTAGAATTATGAATCAATACATCAAACAAGTTTAGATCAAAGGCCTTTTGATAAAACAAGAATTAAAGCAAAGTACTTGAATAGAGAAAGAAAACATTAACTTCAATCATCTTTAATCATCACATAAAAGTGTTTATTAACCTACTCCCAAACCCGGGAATTACAAGATGTTTAGCCAGACATTGAAGATAAACAATTCATAGACAAATTATTCATAATCAAAATCTAACTAATTGAAATAACGATACGATGGAATGAGTGACTCGGGGATGATGACGATCTCTCGATCTATCTTCAATCCTCGAAGGTGTGGTTGCGGTCTTGATCGATCTCTCGAAGTTTCCCGTGGAAAACTGCTCTTTTCTCTGGTTTCTAGGGTAAAAATCAGCGTGTCCTTGTTTGTGGCCGCCCCGTGTCTATTTGTACTTCGTTTGGGTCGAAAACCTAGTCGAAACGAGTCAAACTCTGTTTTTCCCGCAAAGGAGCACGGTCGTGCCTCTTTGGCACGCCCAGCCCGTGCTGGGTGCCGAACTGATTGTCTAATTTTCTGAGAAGAGCACGGGCGTGCCCATATGGCACGGCCTGCCCGTGCTATAGGCCGAACATTGGGTCTTCACATCTGGGTTGAGCACGGGCTGTGCTAGAGGAGCACGCCCTGCCCGTGCTCACCTGTAACAACAAGTACTTGGTTGTTTTGTTCCGTTTCTTGCCCGGTTCGTCCAACTTCTTCTTGATTCGACTCCAAACTTCATCTAACATGTCAAGTATTGGCGGTTGCAATGCCCGAATTGTTGCCAAAATGCTACAAATATAGATAAATTCCTACAAAACGAGCAAAGCGTAATCCTTTTCCACAAAACAGGAATAAAACCCTATTTACTCATATAATGCATGCATATCAACTCATTCTAACCAATATTAAGCCCAAAATACATGCAAAATACAAGTCAATCAAACTACCCAGCCAATACCCTTTGATTTGAAAATCGAGAAGACAAGAAAAACAACTAAAAGAAAAATCTAAAGCAATGGCGGATGGGACTAATCAGTATGCCGTGAACAATAGAAACAATGAGGAACGCCCACCAGGGGCGGAAGCACAGGACCGAATTGCGGAAAGACCCACGAGAAGGGCAGTTATGGACTACTTCCAGCCAGAGGTTAGTCGGACTTATGGGGGTGTGGCACGTGTGCCGATCAATGAAAATAACTTTGAACTAAAACCTGCATTGATCTAGATGGTGTCACAAAATCAGTTTGGGGGTAGAGCCATTCAGGATCCAAACGCGCATCTGGCACAATTCTTAGAAATTTGCGACACTGTTAAGATAAATGGCGTTTCTGAGGATATCATTCGATGCCGCCTTTTTGCATTCCCTTTGCGCGAAGGGAAGGTTATGCTCTCTAACACCACCAACAGCAGATTGGGCTGAACTATGTCAACGGTTTTTAGCCAAATACTTTTCCCCTAGTAAGACGCTACAATTGAAATCTGAAATCGCCCAGTTTAGGCAGTTAGATTCAGAGCCATTATATGAGGCATGGGATAGATTCCAAGAATTGCTAAGGAAGTTACCTCAACATGGATATCCCGACTACCAACAGGTTCAGTATTTTTATCATGGTTTAAGTGTAAGTCCAAGCGGCTACGATAATCTAGAGGGGGGGTGAATAGATTATCTCCATCTTTTCGATCTCGCCCTCTTTTTCGAACCAAAAGCTCAAACACAATAATAAAGGAGCGGAATGTAAACCACACGCGTCGATTTATAGAGGTTCAACCCACCTAGGGCCTAATCCTCTACCACCCCAGTATATCCGGGATGGATTTCAAAAAGAAAAAAGATTTTATTAATTTACCACAAATTAATACAACACCAACTTACAACAACACCTTGAAGAGCACCACACTCTTCTTCAACAACACCTTTGGAGATTACCACAATCTCCCTTTGAAGATCACCACAATCTTCCTTCAACGGCACCTTGTGAAGATTACCACAATCTTCAACCTTGAAGAATGCCAAGTTCTTCAACACCACAATAAAAAGATCACCACAATCTTCTTGCACCTATCACCTAGATCATCCAAGTGTGTTCTTACCACAAGAACACTCACAAGGATATCTTGTGTTGAATGATGACCAAAAATCAAGATTACACTCAATAATGAATAATACAATTTGAGTGCAAAGTGTAATCAAGAATAGCCTAGACTTCAAGGATGTGAAAGTGATAAGCTAGGCAAATTTACAACAAGAATAATAACAATAAAAGACCAAGTATTTGCTTGAAGTGTATCTTGTTGTGTTGTATCTCAATTCTTATATTGGTTGCTCCAAAACTTCCTCTATTTATAGGAGATGATTGATCAAGCATAGGCTCCTCTTGGGGATTGAAAATCTACAGAAAAATACAATTAAGATCAAGAATACGGTCGACGTATACCTCGACCGGTCGACCATCACCCCAATCGGTCCCCCTCATGGATTTTGCAAAGATCAAGTGTTCTGCTTTGAAACACACTTGAGGTGCACCGGCCGCACTGGGCGACCGTCGTCTGGCGACGGCCGACGCCAGCGACCGGTCGACCTGCCCTTTTACACTCCAGGATCAACTTTTGGGTTCAACGTACTCTTGAGTGCGGGTTGCCCAATAGGGGCGACGGTTGGCCTCAAAACCAAAGTGTTGTCCAATATTTAATCGAAGATAAACAATAAGAAATACTCCAAAAAATAGTAAAAACATTTTAGACCGATCGGGGTATTAGGACAACATTTGGAAACATCGTTTGAGAGTGAAAACCCAATAACGTAAAATTATTAAAAGCGTTGTCCAATTTAGACGAAAATAAACTTGAAGAAATACTCCTAGGAAAATATTAAAACCATTTTAAATCATTTAGGAGTATTTGGACAACAATAAAAAACATTGTTTTGGTGCAAAACAAAATCATCAATTAAGATAAAAACATGTATCAAACAATCTCCCCTTTTTGATGATTACAAACCAAAACAATTTTAACACAAACTAAGAGAGCAATGATTTACCGGAAAAAAACATTTGATTGTTTGGAAGCAACCAAAATTTCCAAAAATATTAAAGCAACCAAGTAGGGAGTAGATATTTTCAATAATAAGCACAAGCTCCCCCTATCAACAAGCATATCAAGAATAATGTAAAAGCAATTTTCCATAAGCTAAAAGCTTTTAGCTTTTACAATTTGTTCAAGAGCTTATAAGCTCCCCTGTCACAAAACATCATTATATAAGTCCATCAAGCAACAATTGGACTAAAAATAAATCACAACTTATGGCTTTTATGAGCCATAGCTTATAGCTTTTATTTCGAGCTTTTTATTAGCTTCTTTGAGCTAACGAGCCATTTTCGTGTTTCTCCCCTTTGGAATCATCAAAAAGAATGTTAGGATGATAAAAACATCATACAAGTATATCAAAGTGCGCCAAAGAGACAATTTATCAACCATTCGAGGAGATAAGCTTATAATCCGAAAAAATGGGAGAAATGTATCATTTGATATCCATAAGCTCGTTTAAGAGTCAAGACATGATCTCAATGAGTATATAAGACATATGAAAGCATAAGAGTAAAAGTCGAACAATTCATTGTGACAATTCATCGAACACCTTGAGTGCATAAAAATAAAAGAGGTTGTATATAGTCCTTGTAAAAGGTTCAAGCCAAAAATTATCATATCAACAATCAACCTCATTCCAAAGCTCAATAAGATCATATGCAACATACGCAACATTTGTTCATCAAATAAGAAGCTCAAAGTAGATTCTCAAGGGTTCAACCCAATTGAGATAAGCTAAGAAGGATCAAGGCATTACAAATGCCAAAAATTAGAGCACCATCAAGTAATGTAAGTCATGCCTTAAACAATACATGTATGATATATCAAATGTCCCAATGCATATGCAACTAAGCATAATGATCAAAGCATTTAAAAGAAGCACTTTTACCATCAAGTACTTCATACCAATTATCAAACAATGCTTAAATTAGAGTATTTTTACCATCAAATACTCTATCAATATCATGAACACCCACAAGTCATTATCAACTTGCAATATTAACCCTTTTAAGAAAAACAAGCAAATATCATTAGTACAAATGAGTTTTACAAAAGTTCATAAAAGTACAAAGCAATTTAAATGAAAATGCTAGAACGTAAAGGGGTGGGGTAACATCATTCCTCATCCGAGGAGAAGCAAGATCCGGGAATTAAGTCCTTAATGAATTTCTTTAACTTGCCGATAGACTTTTGCATTTTGGAGGTCTTTTGCTCCAAAGCCTCATACCTCGTCTCATGAAAAGCCCTCATCTCATCAAATTCGGCTTGAGTATACCTCCTAGGCGGTTGAGCACCTAGATTACCCTCCGGATTGCTCGGTTCGCCCTCTTCCGCCAATCTTGCGGCCTCGATGTCATCAAAGAAGTCATTAGGATCGGAGACTCTTGACCTCTTCCTCTCGCCATTTTGGTTGGTCGGATTTCCATGTTCTTGCGCATAGTGACCATTTGGGCGATGTTATCAATGTCAAAGTCGTTTTGAAATACCTCCGAGTTACACTCCGACGAAGGTAGTCCCGATTGAATAAGAAGTTTACAAATCCAATTTCCCATAACCAACTTCTTATTACCTTGAGTAATGGACTCGATTAGACATTGAATAAGTATGGCACCAAAGTTAAGTGGTTCCCTCCTAGCAATCTTATAAGTCAAAAATAATCCATATTGCTAGGCATCTTTCCCGACTTACCACAAATGCAATATGCGACAATGACCGATAAAATACGATGCTCAAGTGTCATTGCCAACAAAGAATACTTTGGCCATACTCCCAAATACGTCTTAACTTCTTTCATCGACACCCCCAACATTTCATCATTCCAAGTCCCACAAGAGAAATAATCCCAACCACCTTCTCTAACATGTAAAAGCCGCAAATATCATTGGGAGTCCATCTAAAATGACGACCCTTTATAAGCGAATTAACGGCAATCGGCTTTCTTTCATTATCATATTCGACCCACATATTGGCATAAAAGAGTTGGATAATATCATCATCATACAACACATAAGCATGCTCCCATAAATACATCCAACCTTGCTCCTCAAAAATCCTCTTATAGTAGGATACTCATTTGTAAATGAACTAAAACGACACATTTTAGTCCGAGCAATAGATTTACCTCCCATCCCGAATCCTCATAGTACCATTCCGCATACTTATTGATGAAATTAATAGCATTGCGGGAATTAGAGCTTGAGTAACAAAAGATTTTTACCTTTCGCCCAACGGCAATTTTCGAGCGAAATTGTTCCGCGGAGCTCGGTGATTTGGGCCCGAGAGAGAATGGGATTTTGAACATCATCACCTTCTTGAGCCACGTTTCTTTGAGCGGCTCGAATATCCCTTTGTTCGGCTTCGTCTCGCCGATTTCTCGAAGTACCCTCTCCACCCTTTCTTCTCTTAGAAGTGGGATTTTGATCGGTGGAATTTCTAGGAGGAGCCATATATGTAAGATTCTAGTGAAAATAAGAAGATTAGCAACAAGAATCGTGAAAAATGATGAAGAATAGAAGATTTTAAAGAAAAAGGGGTGAAATACGCTGAACAAGGGTTTGGAGAAATGTTTGTTCTGTTTCTGAAAGTGAAGAACAGACCCGTTATAATCTTGAAAAATAACCCTGGGCGGCCGGTCGGGTGGGTGCGACCGGTCGACGTGCGGGCGGCCGGCCGCCCCGCTTGACCGTCCAAAGTGTAATTTTTCATTCTCCGTTTTTACAAAAACGATTTTGCACCCCAAAAGTTTTAAAACTATC
The DNA here is from genome assembly GCA_016081115.2 of Rehmannia glutinosa. Lineage (NCBI taxonomy): Eukaryota > Viridiplantae > Streptophyta > Magnoliopsida > Lamiales > Orobanchaceae > Rehmannia > Rehmannia glutinosa. The sequence continues at coordinate 53,968,309 of CM071932.1, forward strand.
CAAAAAGATAATCATGGACTAAATCCAACATGATACGAGTAACGAGAGTAAAATAAATTCGAGATAAACGGGTTTAACGAGTAGTGCCTTTTAGAGAAAAATTCACAAAATCATTTAGAGGCACTTAAGGGGTTGAAATGAAATATCTTGAAAGATATGTGCATAAACATAATATCGAGTTTCTAAGGGAAATACGAGTGAACATACCTCGATAGTTTAAGAAACTTTGATGACGAAATAGCCAATGAAGGTGAGATATATATCCTACACAATTCTTAGACAAAATTTGCACAAAAACACAAGTGTAGGCAAGTAATATCAAGAAAAGAGCTTATGCTATAAAAATACATAAGAGATAATAAACCACAAAAAGTCTAATTAAATGCACAAGGGTTTTAAAAACATTATATAAGGTCTTCTTTTTCACAAATACTTTAAAAGCACAAATATATATTGAAGACCTCAATTTTAAAAACTAAATACTTGAAAACTCATTTTGCAATTAAGACAAAAATAAAAACAGCCATAAAATAAAATACATATTTAAATGGGGAGATACGGTTTACCAATTACTCCGTTTCCATGGGTTGTGTCTTTCCCATTGTTGATGATATCTTCCCTTGAGAAGTCACTTTGTTGATGATGGCCCTTTGATTACTCCATTTCCAAGGTTTGTTGCCTTCCCTTTGTTGAGAGTCTCTTCTTCTTTGAAAATCATCTTGTTGATGATGTCTTTGCCATTTCCAAGGATTATGTTTTTCCCAATTTTGATTATATCCTCTTCTTGAAAATTGGCTTTGTCGAAAATAGTTTCTCCTTCTTTGATCAAATGAAACGGTCATTTGATGTCTTCTTGGCGCTATGAATTTTCTTCGATCATTATTTCGCCGGGTACCTAATAACACATTATTTTGTGGCACCCTTATGTGTTTGGGTCCTTTAGGATTAGTCTTGAGACTTTTAGGTCTCCAACAATAATTAGAGCTATTTCTAGTCCGACAAGTGTTTACCGTATGACCCTTTTTACCGCAATAAAAGCATGTAATAATTCTAGGAGCATAATGACCAACATGCTTATAGACTTGATTCCTTTTCATATGATTAACAACATTAGGCTTATGATCAAGTCCTTGTTTCATTTTATCACAATTATGAACATCAACAATATTAGGCATTTTGTTGGTACTTAAGTTGGATTTTAATAAATCCTTTTTCATGCCTTCAATATTCTCAACAAGAGTACTATTTTCTATTTCAAGGTTTCTAACCTTATCAAGAGTGGTGGTGTGAGCACATGATAGTGATTCATAGGAAGTAAATAAACTATCCTTATCATTTTTCAAAATATTGAATTCCTTTTTCAAATTTTTGTACTTAACAAGCAAGCTTTGGAATTCATCTTGAAGATCATCAAAATCATTTTGCAAATCACTATAATCATTTTGAATAACAATATCATAAGAAGTAGAGGGCTTAAGACATACCTCATTTTCTTCTCCAATGCCCATAAAGCAATGTTCAACTTCTTCATAGTTGGAAGTTGTAAGAGGCTTGTTCCTTAGATTTGACATTGTATCCCTTTGAGAAGTAGATGCTTTTGTTTGACTCCTTTCATTTGCAAATACTCCATAGATGGCTTCTAATTTTTGCCATACTTCATGTGCCGATGGAATTCCTATAATATGTTCATATTCCAAATTAGTAAATGAACAATACAAAATATTAAGAGCTTTACCATTTAAGGAGATGAATTTCTTCTCTTCATCATTGAGCTCTTTGGTGTGTGGTGTATCTTTCATCGGAATGGACTCTCCATTTATGACGGTGTTCCAAATGTCGAACCCGCAACCTTGTAAATAACATTCCATTCTTTCTTTCCAAAAATAAAATTTTTGGAATCAAATAGTGGTGGCTTGGTGGTGGAGGTGCCGGATAGATGAGCTTCATTCGTAGCCGACGATCGTTCCTCTTCACTCGCGATGTGAAACGAGCTTGCCAAAGAGTTTGGCTCTGATACCACTTGTAAGTCCAAGCGGCTACGATAATCTAGAGGGGGGGTGAATAGATTATCTCCATCTTTTCGATTTCGCCCTCTTTTTCGAACCAAAAGCTCAAACACAATAATAAAGGAGCGGAATGTAAACAACACGCGTCGATTTATAGAGGTTCAACCCACCTAGGGCCTAATCCTCTACCACCCCAAAGATATCCGGGATGGATTTCAAAAAGAAAAAAGATTTTATTAATTTACCACAAATTAATACAACACCAACTTACAACAACACCTTGAAGAGCACCACACTCTTCTTCAACAAAACCTTTGGAGATTACCACAATCTCCCTTTGAAGATCACCACAATCTTCCTTCAACGGCACCTTGTGAAGATTACCACAATCTTCAACCTTGAAGAATGCCAAGTTCTTCAACACCACAATAAAAAGATCACCACAATCTTCTTGCACCTATCACCTAGATCATCCAAGTGTGTTCTTACCACAAGAACACTCACAAGGATATCTTGTGTTGAATGATGACCAAAAATCAAGATTACACTCAATAATGAATAATACAATTTGAGTGCAAAGTGTAATCAAGAATAGCCTAGACTTCAAGGATGTGAAAGTGATAAGCTAGGCAAATTTACAACAAGAATAATAACAATGAAAGACCAAGTATTTGCTTGAAGTGTATCTTGTTGTGTTGTATCTCAATTCTTATATTGGTTGCTCCAAAACTTCCTCTATTTATAGGAGATGATTGATCAAGCATAGGCTCCTCTTGGGGATTGAAAATCTACAGAAAAATACAATTAAGATCAAGAATATAGCTGTTAGAAATCAATCCCACAATTTAAGGAAAAGTGTCTGCTGTCAAACGGTCAGAAATTTGTTTGTCAAAAGATAGAGGCGACCGTCGCATTTAAAATAGACGTTAGAAGAATACACAAAGAAAATAACACGGGCGGCCGGTCGACGTATACCTCGACCGTCGACCATCACCCCAACCGGTCCCCCTCATGGATTTTGCAAAGATCAAGTGTTCTTTTGAAACACACTTGCAGTGCACCGGCGCACACTGGCGACCGGTCGTCTGGCGATCGGCCGACGCCTGCGACCGGTCGACCTGCCCTTTTACACTCCAGGCTCAACTTTTGGGTTCAACGTACTCTTCAGGTACGGGTTGCCCAATAGGGCGACCGGTTGGCCTCAAAACCAAAGTGTTGTCCAATATTTAATCGAAGATAAACAACAAGAAATACTCCAAAAAATAGTAAAAACAGTTTAGACCGATCGGGAGTATTAGGATAACATTTGGAAGCATCGTTTGAGAGTGAAAACCCAATAACGTAAAATTATTAAAAGCGTTGTCCAATTTAGACGAAAATAAACTTGAAGAAATACTCCGGAAAATATTAAAACCATTTTAAATCATTTAGGAGTATTTGGACAACAATAAAAAAACATTGTTTTGGTGCAAAACAAAATCATCAAAATTAAGATAAAAACATGTATCAAACATTAAGTGGCAACACAAGAACTATTATAGATGCTGCATCTGGGGGTGCACTGCTAGAGAAATATCTAGAGGAGGTACTAGAACTGTTAGAGGAGATGGCAAATATTAGTTACCAATGGCCATCCGAGAGATCTGATGTCCGGCGTGTGGAAGAGGTTCAGGATGAGAAAGTTGTCATGCTCACAGAATAGGTATCCGTGTTAAACATAAAACTTGATGCGATGCAGCAAGTGACTCCAAGAGATCCTGATGTTGTTGAAGAAGAGGTAAACTTTGTGGGACAACAAAGAAACTTCAACAACAATTACGAAATAATCGGACACCCAATTACTATCACCCGAGACTGCAAAACCATGAAAACTCATATGCCAACAATAAAAACGTTTTACAGCCACCTTCGGGATTTAATGTGGGTAATCAAGGCAGAGTGGAGTCAAATGAAAAGAAAGCATCTATAGAAGATATGTTATCCTCGTTTATCGGAGAAACTAGGGCAAGACTAAACAAGGATGAAGCGAATATAGACAGGATTGAAGAACAAGTCACTCACTGTAACGACCCAATTTTATAAAACTAAAGTACTCTAAAATATTATTAAGAAAACACGAATTTATAAATTAAAGTGATGGCAATAATTATCAAAAAGTTGATTTAAAATTTTTTTAATTCTTAAGGGAAAAAAAAAAATAATAATAATAATAATAGTAATACATCTTCTAAATTAAATATCCAACAATTGTTCCAAGCATAAACTGGAAAAATTAAAGGCATAAATCTAAAATGTAGTCCGATCATAATTATTTAAAATATAAATATAGCATGATTTATTCCATCATCCACAACATCATATCTTCAGCCAGATTTCTCAACCTAAAAGTCATGATAATGATAGAGGTGAGCTTCATCTCGCTCAATAGGGATATATCTATCAATATTTAATATAACATGAAAAATATTCACATAATTACAATAGTAAATTCATTAATTTCCTCTTTTTCCTCAGACTGGCCAGTTCCTGCATATAGCATTGCGGGTTCACCCCGAAGATACGTTTGATCCCGGACCCTTTTCATAGCCCCTAGCTTATGTGAATTTATTTCCTCTTGACATATATTGCAATCAATGAAATACAATCATGAAACATTAAATAAAGACAAATAATATAGAAATCCCTACCTTAATAATCACGGATATTCGATGTAAAAAAATGAACAATAAAAGTTCAAGTCCTCGACCCCTTCGTTTTCTTCGTTAAATAAATAAATATAATTAATATGTGATTTTAATAAATTGAACTAATTAATAAAATAATTTGTAAAAATATTGAAAGAGGCTTGTGAATTGGGAATTATATATATATATATATACATACATAAGAAACATGAATAATAAGTAGAAAAATATAACTACCTTATAATTATTAGAAATATGTGTAAAATTGTGTATGAAACTACACATTTATAGTAGTTAATTCCAACCCCTAAACCTAAATTAGCCCCTAATAACTAACCCCTAAGTCCCCTAAAAATAACCCCTAATCTAACCCCTAAAATAACACCTAAATTAACCCTTATTATTTTTTTAAAAAACAAATTGGGATATTACACTCACTTGAACACGAACGTAAATGAAAGATTGAAATCTCTAGAAACACAAGTAGCTCATACGCAACTGCAGTGGGAGGCCAACATCAAAAGGGCAAATTCCCAAATGGCACGGAACTAAATCCGAGAGAACAATGCAATTTCATTCGTCTGATGGATGGTACAGATTATGAGGGCTCACAAATTTCAACTGACACGAGTTCAATAACAGTGATTGTAGAAATCTAAAGTCTGGCTGAAAATGTAAAACTTAGCGCTTTATGGAAGGCAACCCAATTTATATCCTATTTATTTCTAATTTTGATCGTCTTCAATTTTAATTTCTTTTTTTTAGTATTAACTTAATTTTTAGTTGTGTTTGGTTTTGTGAGTTGTTGTGTAGGAGGCATCACGAAAAAGTCCCGATTTAATAAAAAAGTCAAAAAATTACATCACACAGGTGTTGCGACTCATTAAGCCAAGACACACCACACGGCCAGGTCGTGTAGAGCCACTCAGCCGTGTGTGTAATTCCAAGCGGCTACGATAATCTAGAGGGGGGGTGAATAGATTATCTCCATCTTTTCGATTTTACCCTCTTTTTAGAACCGAATGCTCAAAGACAATAATAAAGGTGCGGAATGTAAACAACACACGTCGATTTATAGAGGTTCAACCCACCTAGGGCCTAATCCTCTACCACCCCAGTATATCCGGGATGGATTTCAAAAGGAAAAAAAGATTTTATTAATTTACCAAAAATTAATACAACACCAACTTACAACAACACCTTGAAGAGCACTACACTCTTCTTCAACACCACCTTTGAGATTACCACAATCTCACTGAAGATTACCACAATCTCCAACGGCACCTTGTGAAGATTACCACAATCTTCAACCTTGAAGAATACCAAATTCTTCAACACCTCAACAAGAAGATTACGACAATCTTCTTACACCTAACACCTAGTTCACCCAAGTGTGTTCTTACCACAAGAACACTCACAAGGATATCTTGTGTTTGAATGACGACCACAAATTCAAGATTATAACTCGATAATGAATAATACAATTGAGTGCAAGTGTAATCAAGAATAGCCTAGACCTCAAGAATGTGAAAGTGAATAGCTAGGCAAATTAAAACAAGAAATAAGACAATGTAAGAACAAGTGTATTCTTGAGTGTATCTTGTTGTGTTGTAGTTTTCTCTCTTGTTGTGTTGCTTCAATTCTTCCTCTATTTATAGAAGATGTCTTGTACATGATAGGCTCCTCTTGGGGACATGAATTCTGTAAAAAATACCAAGACAATTGAAAAAAATAGCTGTTTAGAAATCAACCCCTTAAATCAAGGAAAAGTTGTCTGTAAACTCAACGGATAGTTTGCTGTCAAAAGAGGGGTTCGACCGGTCGCGCAGAGATAAGTTGAAATTGAATTCTCTGTGAATTTTACACAGGGGGACCGGTCGAAAGGGGGTTCGACCAGTCGCCCTCATGTTGGACCGGTCGAGGGAGACATAAATCAAGAAACAGAAGTTCCTGTCCTTCGAGGGGCGCCCAGGCACCGGTCGACCGATCGCCCTCACCGGTCGACCTCCGGGTCGACCGGTCGCCCCCCTCGAGTTTCCCTCCGTCCCTTTTTCTGTTCCAAAAACTCAACACAGGTACGGGTTGCCCTATAGGGCGACCGGTCGAGCCTGAAACATAAGTGTTGTCCAATTATATATCGAAAATAAACTCCAAAAAATACTCCGAAAAATAGTAAAAACATTTTAGACCGATCGGGAGTATTAGGACAACATTCAGGGACATAGTTTAGATGTAAAAATATTTTGACATAAAATCATTAAAGGCGTTGTCCATTTTAGTCTAAAACAAACTTGAAGAAATACTCGGAAAATATTAAAACCATTTTAAATCATTTAGGAGTATTTGGACAACCTTTAAAAATATTGGTTTGGTAAGAAAACAAAATCATCAAAATCATCAAAATCATGATAAAACCATTTATCAAACAATCTCCCCCTTTTTGATGATTACAAACCAAAACAATTCAACAAGACCGATTTTGAAAACAAAACAATTTTGAGAGGCGATTTTGAAAACAAAAACAAGTTTTCCGGTCAAAAATGAATATCCGTTGAGAGCGACAATATTCCGCGCAATATAAACGCAAGGATGGGAGTAGAGATATTCAAACACATATAGCAAATGCTCCCCCTATCAACATGCACAACAAAAGTAATATAGAAGCAACTTCAACATAAGCTAAAAGCTTAGCTTTTCAATATTGAGCTTAAGTATCAATAACTTAAAAACTCCCCCTGTCAAAGAGACATCATTAGAAACATATATAAGTCCATACTACAACCAAAGGACCAAGAATCATACATAACCATAATACATCACGTGGACATAATATGATCCACAACTTATGGCTTTACAAAGCCACAACTTATAGCTTCTTTTCGTTGAGCTTATCTTAGCTTCTTTGAGCTAAAGAGCTTATAACTGTTTTTCCCCCTTTGGAATCATCAAAAAGAATGTTAGCACGATAAATACATCATATATTCATATCAAAGTGCGCAACTAAACCGATATATCGAGCTATTTGAATATTGAAGCTTATAAACCAAATAGGAGGGAAAAGTCGAATTATACGACTTGTAGAAGTTTATGAAAACTCATTTGATAAGCAAAACATGATCTTTATAAATATATAAGACTTTTGAAATCGAGAGAATCATGTAGGTGATGAATTGTTCATTGAAACGTTTTATCGAACACTTGGTGGGCGTCAAAAATTGAGAAAGATATATATAGCCCTTGTAAATGAAATCAAGCCAAGTTTTTCATCACCAAATGCAATTTAACAAATGTCATCATAAATAATCAATAAGCTCATCACAAAAATATATGAATTGCATCAAGAAAGATACATATAAGCCACAAACTCAAGGGTTCAACCCAATTGAGCTAAAGAGAGTGAAATTCTTACCGTTCAATCGGTAAAGATGAGCATTGATGATGATAATCGAGCTAGATAATCCCCAAACTATGTAATTCATGCAACAAAACACATTTGAAGTGAAATGTGTGTGCAAATGACAAAGAAGACGAAATAGAGAAGAAAAAGGCCAAAATGCCAAATTCTGGAAACAGAAAGCAATATATCGGACAACTCAGCAGGGGCGACCGGTTGGAGGCTGGGGCGACCGGTCGGAGGCTAGGGCGACCGGTCGACCTCAGCCCCTTCAGCCCACTGCTTCTTCCTGTTTTGCAAAAATCCGAAGTTTGATCCAAAAATCCAATTTTTCGCCCCTAAGTTTTAAAAACGTGCAAAATGCAAACGTAGACCTCATTCAATATACATTATGTCATAATCAAGCTCGAAATGAGGTAAAATACTCGGCGGTTAATGAAAAAATCCGCGAGTTATCCTTGAGACTGAATTAAACACATCTCAATTTTTCGTTTTAGAAACGCAATCCCTTAGAAAAAAATTCGAATCTCAATATGTTTAGTTCGATTATGACGAACCATATTTTGATAAATTGTAAACACCGAACTTGTTATCCCGGAAAATTAAGAACGTTTTAATACTTTGGATATACAAGTCATAAGAAGAAGTGCCTTTCAAATATTTGAAAATTTCTTTTAACGGCACTTTAATGAGATTCATTGGGATAGTTTTTGAAGTCGAGCAAATAGACATAAGGCATATAGAATGTCGAGTCTATTGGAATAATACAAGAAAACATACCTGGAATTTATTTGTCGGCCGATATGCCTTTCTCAACCTTTGTCAATCTTTAGCCATAGAGGTTGAGATGGTTCTTCTTGCTTAACTCATTCAAGAGTTCTTTTGAAATATAGCCATCTTCTTGGTCCAAGCAAGAAATTGAGCTCCCCCATCATACTTATCTCAAGCTCACCTAGTATCAACTTCTTCTTGAAAATACCTTCGAGCTACTAACCTCGCCTTAGTTCGGCCAATGTTGCCTTGGTCATCGAGTTTGTTCCGGAATACCCGTTTTTGTCTTCTTCATCACTATCATCATAGGGCACCCAATTGATCTAAGGTGTTCATAATAGAACATTTACATCCAAATATTTTGAGGTACCTAATATTTGGAGTACTTCATTTCTCATCTACACAACTTTAACAAACTCATTACCGGCATCGCTTATATAAGCAAAAAAAAAGCCCAAGTGTAAAAACATGCCTCAATCATCAATCACAAAATATCTTGCATAAGAACATAGTAGAAGTAGACACTATATATATAGACCATGAAGCAAGAAACACATACTATGCATTTAGAAGATATAATAACCCAAATATTTTTATGGCGTTAATAATAATAATAATAATAATAATAATAATAATAATAATAATATAAATATATATATATATATATTTATATTTATGTTATAGCAATATCTGATTGATATTTATTTTCTATTAATCACTTTTCATTTATTATTTCAGTTACCAAAATTTATAAATTAAACTAAACATTCTTTTGAGTTCATTTATTGTTATTAATTACTATACTTAATATTTCAGCTAAAACAAATATCACTATAGATATATATATGCCGTTACTTACATCTTAGATTTTCATTGTCATTTACAAGTTTCAGTTGTTGATTAATTATGCCGTTATACTATAATTAAGTCAAAATAAATTTCTACATTAAAACTGACCTTAAACACTGAGTGTGTATGTATATATAAATGATACCCTCAAAATTGAAATACTAGGTAAAAGGTACGTAATATTCCTCAATTTCTTTTAATTAGCCGAACCTACTCTTATTTTTCCACAAAATTTTCTTAGCAATAAAATGTTTTTTCTGGTCTTAACGTTTTACTCGGTTTTTCTATACTAGAAGATAGTGTTGGTATGTGTGTTGTATTGATATAGTCCTTCTAATATATATATATATATATATATATATATATATATATATATATATATATAAAATATACATGTACATATATATATAGTAGTATGCATGTGTGATGATGTTGTTAGTGAATATTATATATATACATATACATATATTATGTGTGTCAGTAGTATATATGTGTGTGTAAAATCCTATGCGTGTGTGTGGATCGTGTGAATATATATATATATATATATATATATATATATTCTAAATTTATATTAATATTTTACAATATTAATATTTTACAAGATTCAATAATATTTTCCTTAAATACTTTAGAAGATTTATAATTTTAAAATTTAGGGTGTCTAAAATAAATTATTTTCGTGATAGGAAAAAAAAGATAGTGAGGAGATTTAAAGACTAAGGGCATACAAATACAACTTGGATCAAATCTTTTCTTCTATTTCAAGGTGGGGAATTTTTACTATTTGTTCTTGTTAAATATTATGATTGTTTACATTAATGTTTAAAATGCACATGCTATGTTCCGCGAGTTTCGCTCAACGAATTCTATGATTCCAAGGTTCAAGTTACATGAGCTTTATGCTCTAGGAACTCTAAGATTCAAGTTATATGAGCTTTATGCTCTAGGAACTCTAAGATTCAAGTTACATGAGCTTATTGCTCTAGGAACTCTACGATGCTATGATCTATGATGCTATGATGCCAAGATGCTATGATTATGTTGCAGGTTTTTCATTAGTGTGATGCATGAATTTTATTTAGCTTGAACAAATATAATTTTCATTGAGTAATTGTTTTACTCACCCCATTGTATTCTCACGTTTTTCAGATGGAGCTTGGCAGGGCGAAGGCGAGGAGGAATGATGTGGCCAAATTCTAAATTCATAAAATAAATAAATAAATAAATTGTTAAGTCTAGAACCCACTTTGGACGAATTCGACTAATTTATTAGTTAAAAATTTCATTGTCTTGCTCTTATAAATAATGTTTTCCTTTATTTAATTATTAAATTTCGCTTCCGCAATCATTTGTCATTTAGTATTAAATTTATATTTTTTTCATATTATTAAATTATCTTAAATGATTTATTTTTGCAAACTCCCTTTTTGGGTATAATGTCCCAAGTTATTTTATATTTTTATATAATATAAAATAATTCTCATAAAAAAAGTGGGGGCATTACAGTGTGGTATCAGAGCGTGTCTGCTTTATTCTTTTAAATAGAAAAAAAATCACCACGAATCATCCACCTCTACTTCGCTCGTCTGCTCCAACAAGGTACATATTTCATATTAATATTTGTCATTACATAACAATTGCTATGGTATCTATGATGTCATGATAACAAAATATGCATATTATCTTTTATTTACATGAAATTTATTTATATTACAAGTTCATAATTGATACAAATAGTAGTTGAAGAATATGCCAATTAGGACAATAAATAATTAATATAGAAATGCTTTAAACTTTAAATTAGAACATTTTCTCTCAATCGTTAGAAAATAATTGTAGACAAAGACCCATATGAGGATGTAAGTTACAAGACGTCAAAATCAATTGAATCATCTTAGAACCGGGACTACGTGAACTAAAGTAATTAGGAGCTTAATAATTTTTTTTAACTGATCTATTTTCTTCTTTTGTCTTTGAATAAATATTGTTATAAATTAAAAAAAAAATTAGTATGAATAAGAGATTTATAAAATACAAGTTTATTTTTATTCCAATTTTGAATTATTGTCTTTTGCATTATTGTTACTTTATTTTTGATAATGCATTTAAATATTATTACTAAGATATAATCATCTTCATAAAAGGAATCAATGGCCCCTCAGACACGAGGTCAAAATAGTGGTAACGAGGATGGAAATGGGAATGATAATGGTAATAGAGATGGGCAAGATCTAACTGCCAATTTAGTTATTGTTCTTCAAGGTTTGCTCAGCAAGGGCAAGTGGCTCAAAACAACCAAAACCCAGTCAATCAAGGCAACCAAGTAGTGGAACAATTTCGACGGACGAGATGGCCCTGCATTCATTGAGGAGTGGTTGCGCTCGTTGGAGAGGATATTTTCACATATAGCATGCACTGATGCACAAATGATATCATGCGCTGTATTTCAATTCATTGAGGATGCTGACCATTGGTGGGAGGCGTATTGGAGGACAAGAACTAAGGGAGAGCGAAATTCTTTAACATGGATAGAGTTTAAGGAAGTGTTAATGAACAAGTATTTTCCGCAATCTTATAAAGATCGTAAAGAGGCAGAATTCTTGGAGCTCAAGCAAGGGGGATTATCGGTGGTTGAATATGAGCGAAAGTTTAACCAGTTGTCCCGTTATGCCATACATCTTGTGGACACTGATCAGAAAAAGGCAAGAAGATTCGAGAAGGGCTTGCGCCCTGAGATTGGAGGTATACTCGCTGGTCAAGGAGCAATGACTTATTCCGATGTTGTTGAACGAGCACAGGCGGTAGCCATTCGTTTGAACATGGATGGAGGAAATCGGAAGCCTGTTGAGGTTCAAGGAAAGAGAAAATGGGAGGCCCCCAATCAGTTTAAAGGCAATGTTCAGAATAAAGAAACCAAGAAAAATGTGAACACAAGTCCTAGTGGCCAAATGGACAAACCACTTTGTGTTGAATGCGGAAGAAATCATAGGGGGGAGTGTCTATTCGGAAAAGGGAGATGCTATAGATGCAAACAACTAGGGCACCAAGCACACAGTTTCCCTACATACCCAGGAGATAACTCAGGAAAGAACATTCAGGTACCCGCAGGGAAAGGACGAGTGTTTGCTCTGACGCAACAGGAGGCTGATCAAGAACCAAACACTATGACAGGTATGATGGTGATATTTGAAGTTCCTGTGCTTGTATTGTTTGACACCTGTGCTACAAACTCATTCATATCTATTGCGTTTCATAATAAAATTAAGAATAAGAGCGTTACAATAAACATGCCCCTCGAAGTTAGCATACTTCTGGAATAACGTTAGTGATTAATGAATTGTCTAAGGACGTGAAATTAGAAATTTGTGGAAGGAACTTAGTAATAGATTTACACATCATAAGCATGAAAGATTTTGACGTAATATTAGGAATGGACTGGCTTAGCAAGAATCGAGCAAGTATTGAATGTCACAAAAGGGAGATAACATATCGTCCGCCAGAGGAAGATGAGTTTACTTTTTATGGAGCAAAATCTAGCACTATACCTAGAGTGGTGTCGGCTCTGAGGGCAATGAAAATATTGAGGAAAGGAAAGGGCCAGGGGTACCTAGTGAGTATAATAGGCTCCAAATCTATAGAGTTGAATTTCAAAGATGTTCCAATTGTGAGGGACTATGGGGACGTCTTTCCAGAAGACCTTCCGGGAATTCCACCAGATAGACAAGTGGAATTCACAATATACTTAGTACCAGGAGCAACACCAGTATCAAAAGCACCTTACAGGATGGCACCAAAGGAGTTACATAAGTTGAGGGTGCAACTACAAGAGTTACTGGATAAAAAATTTATTCGACCTAGTGTTTCGCTCAGGGGAGCGCCAGTATTATTCGTTAAAAATAAAGATGGGTCATTGAGGATGTGCATCGATTACAGAGAACTAAATCGACTCACGGTTAAGAATAAGTACCCACTACCAAGAATAGAGGACTTATTTGATCAGTTAAGAGGGGCAAGTATATTTTCAAAAATCGATTTAAGATCCGGTTATCACCAATTAAAGATCAAAGAAATTGATATACCTAAGACTGCATTTCGGACTCGATATGAACATTACGAGTTCGTTGTAATGCCTTTTGGTTTAAGTAATGCACCAGTTGTGTTCATGGATCTCATGAATCGGGTTTTCCATCCGTACTTGGATCAGTTTGTTATAGTATTCATTGATGACATACTAGTATATTCAAAGAATAAGAAACAACACGAAGAACATTTGAGTATTGTGCTAGAAACACTTTGCAGAGAGAAATTGTACGAGAAATTCAAGAAGTGTGAGTTTTGGCTTGATCGAGTGGTATTTCTAGGTCATGTCGTAACAGCAAATGGAATAGAAGTTGACCCAGATAAGGTTGAAGTTGTAAATGACTGGAAGGAACCTACGAATACAAATGAAGTTCGTAGTTTGCTAGGCTTAGCAGGTTATTACAGGAGATTCATAGAAGGATTCGCAAAGATTGCAGCGCCCATGACCAGATTGACAAGGAAGGGCGAGAAGTTTCAATGGTCCGAAAAGAGTGAGAAAAGTTTCCAAGAGCTAAAACAAAGACTAACCTCAGTACCCGTACTAACTATTCCAGAAGTGTCAGAAGGATTCATCATCTATAGTGATGCATCGAAGCAAGGGTTGGGTTGCGTCTTAATGCAACAAGGTAAGGTTATTGTCTATGCCTCAAGGCAACTGAAGCAACATGAGTTGAATTATCCTACCCATGATCTAGAACTAGCCGCAGTAGTTCATGCCTTAAAGATTTGGCGACACTATCTGTATGGAGGAAAATGTTAGATTTATACAGATCATAAAATCCTAAAATATTTCTTCACTCAAAAAGAGTTGAATATGAGGCAAAGAAGGTGGTTAGAATTGGTGAAAGACTATGATTGCACCATTCACTATCACCCTGGTAAAGCAAACGTAGTTGCTGATGCCTTGAGTAGAAAACAAAGAGGAGAACTGGCCAGTCTACTCACTCAACAAGAACAGTTAGTAAGAGAATTTGCTGAGCTGAGAATCGAATTTGTGACATCACCTCAACAAACTGAGGAAATGTTGGCAGTATGGCAATACAACCAATCCTTCGAGAAAGGATAAAGGAAGCCCAAGCCAAGGATGTTTTTTTGTGCAAAATGAGGAGTCGAGCCATTGATGGGAGCATTAAGGGGTTTTCAATTGCTACTGATGGTGCTTTAACCTATGAGGGTAGATTATGTGTTCCGAAGGATGAGGAATTGAGGAAAGAAATCCTCGAAGAAGCCCATTGTACTCCATATACTGCTCACCCAGGAAGTACAAAAATGTATCGAGAGAGATCTTTTGGTGGCGGAGTATGAAGAGAAACATAGGAAATTTTGTTGAGAGTGTTTGACATGCCAACAAGTTAAGATTGAACACCAACGACCATCAGGACTACTTAAACCATTGGATATCCCAGAATGGAAGTAGGAGAATATATCAATGGATTTTGTGATCGGATTACCTCGGTCAGCAAAAGGAAATCAGGCTATTTGGGTTGTAGTTGATCGATTAACAAAATCTGCTCATTTTTTGCCTGTGAAAATGACCTACAACATGGACCAGTATGCCCAGATTTACATCAGGGAGATTGTGAGGCTACACGGTGTTCCAGTTTCGATAGTGTCGGATAGAGACACAAGATTTACTTCAAAATTTTGGAGAAGTCTACAATTAGCCATGGGAACTAAATTGAAATTTAGTATTGCATATCATCCACAAACAGATGGCCAATCTGAAAGGACTATCCAGATTTTAGAAGACATGCTACGAGCATGTGTCTTGGACTTTGAAGGAAGTTGGGAAGTATACTTGCCATTAGTAGAATTCGCCTACAATAATAGTCATCAGACAACGATTGGAATGGCTCCCTATGAGGCATTGTATGGGAGAAGGTGTAGATCGCCTATATATTGGGATGAAGTTGGTGAAAGAAGAATTTTGGGACCAGAGATCGTGCAACGAACGGTGAAAGTTATTGAAAAGATTAAAGAAAGGATTAAAGCAACACAGGATAGACAAAAATCATATGCAGACAAAAGGAGAAAGAATCTACAGTTCGAAGTCGGAGAGAAGGTATTCTTGAAAACTTCACCAACTAAAAATATTAATAGATTTGGGAAAAGAGGAAAACTACGACCAAGATATATTGGCCCATTTGAGATTCTCGCCTGAGTTGGAGATTTGGCCTATAGACTAGCTCTACCACCACAACTTGCCTCCGTTCACAATGTCTTTCATGTTTCAATGTTGAGAAAATACGTGTACGACCCGAACCACATTGTCAACTACTCAGAATTGGAAATTAATAGAGACTTATCTTATGGAGAAGTACCAATAGCCGTGTTAGATCGTAAGACACACACGTTTAGAAATAAAGATATCAACCTTATTAAAGTTCAATGGAGTCGTTACGGACAAAACGAGACAACATGGGAAAGGGAGGACGAGATAATGGCTAAGTACTCTGATTTTCTTAAACAAGGTTAGTAAGTTAAATTTCGAAGGCGAAATTTTTATAAGTGGGGGAGGATATAATAACCCAAATATTTTTATGGCTTTAATAATAATAATAATAATAATAATAAATCTAATAATAATATAAATATATATATTTATATATATGTTATAGCAATATCTGGTTGATATTTATTTTCTATTAATCACTTTTCATTTATTATTTCAGTTACCAAAATTTATAAATTAAACTAAACATCCTTTTGAGTTCATTTATTGTTATTAATTACTATACTTAATATTTCAGCTAAAACAAAGATCACTATAGATATATATATGCCGTTACTTACATCTTAGATTTTCATTGTCATTTACAAATTTCAGTTGTTGATTAATTATGCCGTTATACTATAATTAAGTCAAAATAAATTTCTACTTTAAAACTGACCTTAAACACTGAGTGTGTATGTATATATAAATGATACCCTCAAAATTGAAATACTAGGTAAAAGGTACGTAATACTTATTTTTCCACAAAATTTCCTTAACAATAAAATATTTTTTCTGGTCTTAACGTTTTACTCGGTTTTTCTATACTAGAAAATAGTGTTGGTATGTGTGTTGTATTGATATAGTCCTTCTAATATATATATATATAATATACATGGACATATATATATATAGTAGTATGCATGTGTGATGATGTTGTTAGTGAATATTATATATATACATATACATATATTATGTGTGTCAGTAGTATATATGTGTGTGTAAAATCCTATGCGTGTGTGTGGATCGTGTGAATATATATATATATATATATATATATATATATTCTAAATTTATATTAATATTTTACAATATTAATATTTTACAAGATTCAATAATATTTTCCTTAAATACTTTAGAAGATTTATAATTTTAAAATTTAGGGTGTCTAAAATAAATTATTTTCGTGATAGGAAAAAAAAGATAGTGAGGAGATTTAAAGACTAAGGGCATACAAATACAACTTGGATCAAATATTTTCTTCTATTTCAAGGTGGGGAATTTTTACTATTTGTTCTTGTTAAATATTATGATTGTTTACATTAATGTTTAAAATGCACATGCTATGTTCCGCGAGTTTCGCTCAACGAATTCTATGATTCCAAGGTTCAAGTTACATGAGTTTTATGCTCTAGGAACTCTAAGATTCAAGTTATATGAGCTTTATGCTCTAGGAACTCTAAGATTCAAGTTACATGAGCTTATTGCTCTAGGAACTCTACGATGCTATGATCTATGATGCTATGATGCCAAGATGCTATGATTATGTTGCAGGTTTTTCATTAGTGTGATGCATGAATTTTATTTAGTTTGAACAAATATAATTTTCCATTGAGTAATTGTTTTACTCACCCCATTGTATTCTCACGTTTTTCAGATGGAGCTTGGCAGGGCGAAGGCGAGGAGGAATGATGTGGCCAAATTCTAAATTCATAAAATAAATAAATAAATTGTTAAGTCTAGAACCCACTTTGGACGATTTGAATAATTTATTTGTTAAAATTCTATTGTCTCGCTTTTATGAATAATATTTTCTTTTATTTAATTATTAAATTTCGCTTCCGCATTAAATTTGTCATTTAATATTAAATTTATATGTTTTGTTATCCTAAATAATTTATTTTTGCAAACTCTATTTTTGGGTGTAACGTCCCAAGTTATTTTATATTTTTATTTAATATAAAATTATTCTTAAAAAAAATGGGGCGTTACAGAAGATCATCAAGAATCTAATAAATCATGCAAGTTCAAATAAGCTTAAGAAAGCTACAAAAGGTCTCTTTTGAAATTTGAAAATCCGATAGCATATAGTTGAGACCTCATTTAAAAGAAGTATTTAAACAAGAGTTGACAAAGTAAATATGTGCAATCAAATATCGAATAGTGCCTTTCGAAAAATCTAAAAATCCTCTTAATGGCACTTGTATGAAATACTATGAAAAACAAGCACATAGGCATATGGCAATACATATATCGAGTCTATAAGAGTAAGAATAACACAAGTAAACGTACCTCGATAATTTATGCCTTTCTTGACAAATAATGTCGTAAATGGCCATTTGTGAAAATATGTAAATCCTACACAATTCTTATAACAAGTCTAGCACAAATCATAATGATAAAAGTGTAGGCTAAGAGATATCACAAGTAAGCTTATGCCATAAAAATCCATAAGAGATGATAATACACTTTAGTCTACAAAAATGCACAAGAGTTTTAAAAACATCATATAAGGTCTTTTTTTTCAAAAATATTTTAAAAGCACAAATATATATTGAAGACCTTAGTTAAAGAATAAATACTTGAAAACTCATTTTGCAATTAATACACAAAGAAAAGCATGTATAATAACAAAATAAAATGCATATTTAACTAGGGAGATACGGGTTACCAATTACGTCATTTCCATGGGTTGTGCCGTTCCCATTGTTGATGATATCTTCCCCTTGAGAAGTCACTTTGTTGATGATGGCTCCTTTGATTTCTCCATTTCCAAGATTTTTGTCCTTCCCATTGTTGATAGTCTCTTCTTCTTTGAAAATCATCTTGTTGATGATGTCTTTGCCATTTCCAAGGATTGTGTTCTTCCCATTTTTGATTATATCTTCTTCTTGGAAATTGGCTTTGTTGAAAATGTTTTCTCCTTTGATCAAATGAATTGGTCATTTGATGTCTTCTTGGCGGTATGAATTTTATCCGATTATTATTTCGCCGGGTACCTAATAAAACATTATTTTGTGGTACCCTCAAGTGCTTGGGTCCTTTAGGATTAACTTTGAGACTTTTAGGTCTCCAACAATAATTAGAGCTATTTCTAGCCCGACAAGTATTTACCATATGACCCTTTTTACCGCAATAAAAGCAAGTAATAATTATAGGAGCATAATGACCAACATGCTTAGAGACTTGATTTTTTTTCATATGATTGACAACATTAAACTTATGATCAAGTTCTAGTTTCGAATTATCACAACAATCAACAATTTCATCGGTACTCAAGTTGGATTTAGATAAATCCTTTTTCATGCAATTGATATCCTCAACAAGAGTACTATTTTCTTTTTCAAGGTTTCTAACCTTGTCAAGTGTGGTGGTGTGAGCACATGATAGTGATTCATAGGAAGTAAATAAAGTATCCTTTTCATTTTTCAAAACATTGAATTCATTTTTCAAGTTTTTGTATTTAACAAGTAAGTCTTGGAATTCATTTTGAAGATCATCAAAATCATTTTGCAAATCACTATAATCATTTTGAATAACAATATCATAAGAAGTAGAGGGTTTAAGACATACCTCGTTTTCTTCTTCGATGCCCATAAGACATTGCTCGACTACTTCATAGTTGGAAGTTGTAAACGGCTTGTTCCTTAGATTTGAACTTTTATCCCTTTGAGAAGTAGATGCTTTTGAGTTGCTCCTATCATTTGCATATACTTCATGAATGGCTTCTAATTTTTGCCATACTCCATGAGCCGATCAAATCCCTACAATATGTTCATATTCCAAATTAGTAAGTGAACAATACAAGATATTGAGAGCTTTACCGTTTAGGGAGATGATTTTCTTCTCTTCATCATTTAGCTCTTTGAGGCCTTTGAAGGTGTGTGGTGTGTTTTTCATCGGAATGGATTCTCCATTGATGACGATGTTCCAAATATTGAACCCGCAACCTTGTAGATAGCATTCCATTCTTTCTTTCCAAAATATAAAATTTTTGGAATCAAATAGTGGTGTCTTGGTGGTGGAGGTGCCGGTAAGATGAGCTTCGTTCGTAGCCGACGATCGTTTCTCTTCACTCGCGATTTGAAACGAGCTTGCCAAAGAGTTTGGCTTTGATACCACTTGTAATTCCAAGCGGCTACAATAATCTAGAGAGGGGGTGAATAGATTATCTCCATCTTTTCGATTTTACCCTCTTTTTAGAACCGAATGCTCAAAGACAATAATAAATGTGCGGAATGTAAACAACACACGTCGATTTATAGAGGTTCAACTCACCTAGGGCCTAATCCTCTACCACCCCAATATATCCGGGATGGATTTCAAAAGGAAAAAAAGATTTTATTAATTTACCAAAAATTAATACAACACCAACTTACAACAACACCTTGAAGAGCACCACACTCTTCTTCAACACCACCTTTGAGATTACCACAATCTCACTGAAGATTACCACAATCTCCAACGACACCTTGTGAAGATTACCACAATCTTCAACCTTGAAGAATACCAAATTCTTCAACACCTCAACAAGAAGATTACCACAATCTTCTTACACCTAACACCTAGTTCACCCAAGTGTGTTCTTACCACAAGAACACTCACAAGGATATCTTGTGTTTGAATGACGACCACAAATTCAATATTACAACTCGATAATGAACAATACAATTGAGTGCAAGTGTAATCAAGAATAGCCTAGACCTCAAGAATGTGAAAGTGAATATCTAGGCAAATTACAACAAGAAATAAGACAATGTAAGAACAAGTGTATTCTTGAGTGTATCTTGTTGTGTTGTAGTTTTCTCTCTTGTTGTGTTGCTTCAATTCTTCCTCTATTTATAGAAGATATCTTGTACATGATAGGCTCCTCTTGGGGACATGAATTCTGTAAAAAATACCAAGACAATTGAAGAAAAGAGCTGTTTAGAAATCAACCCCTTAAATCAAGGAAAAGTTGTCTGTAAACTCAACGGATAGTTTGCTGTCAAAAGAGGGGTTCGACCGGTCGTGCAGAGATAAGTTGAAATTGAATTCTCTGCGAATTTTACACAGGGGGACCGGTCGAAAGGGGGTTCGACCGGTCGCCCTCATGTTGGACCGGTCGAGGGATACATAAATCAAGAAACAGAAGTTCCTGTCCTTCGAGGGGCGCCCAGGCACCCGTCGCCCTAGGGTCGACCGGTCGCCCCCCTCGAGTTTCCCTCCGTCCCTTTTTCTATTCCAAAAACTCAACACAGGTACGGGTTGCCCTATAGGGCGACCGGTCGAGCCTGAAACATAAGTGTTGTCCAATTATATATCGAAAATAAACTCCAAGAAATACTCCGAAAAATAGTAAAAATATTTTAGACCGATCGGGAGTATTAGGACAACATTCAGGGACATAGTTTAGATGTAAAAACATTTTGACATAAAATCATTAAAAGCGTTGTCCATTTTAGTCTAAAACAAACTTGAAGAAATACTCGGAAAATATTAAAAACATTTTAAATCATTTAGGAGTATTTGGACAACCTTTAAAAACATTGTTTTGGTAAGAAAACAAAATCATCAAAATCATGATAAAACCATTTATCAAACAGTGTGGACTTCTGCAGATGCGAGGCATCAGCGCCCAGGGCCGCACAGCGGGTCGTGCAAGCCCAACAAACGGGAATCCTCCCCTATTGCACTCCCAAAACTCAATTTTTCTCCCACTTTCTCTTACCAAAACCCTACAACTCGAAAGTTTTCTCCCAAAATTCTCAAACTCTTCTCCAAATCTCTTGCTAATTTACATAAATCTCGCCCCAAAAATACAAATTCTTCAACTTCTCAAGAAACTCATCACCTAAATACTTCAAGTTTTCAACTTTTTCAAGTTTTACACCAAGTTTGGGGATTTTCAAAGTTTCAAATTTTAGATATTACCACCTTATAAACTTGGTTTTCATGGCTTCTAGGGAAAAAGAGGAACAAGAAGGAACACGAGAAGAAGAAGGGAACCAACTCCGGAGCCCGAACCCGAGCCACAACTGGAATACGCGGTCGACGAACCGGAAGCTTCGAATATCATCTTGTCGGATGAAACATACCAGGCTAGAAGGGCGGTACTCTATTGTCATCCATGGATAAATACAAGGTATCCCGATGAACCTACTCTTGCTAATTTTGGTTTATTAGAAGATTTTTGGGCTATGTGTGGTCGGGTGGATTGGCATGAATTATTAAACGGGCATTGGGCTACTTATTCGATTTATACACTTAAGTTCTTATGTAGTTTTGAATTAGTATTTCGAAAATGGAATTTGATGGGGATTCGGTTCCGGTTAGCAAATGAGCCAAGGAAGTTGTCAATTGATGATTTAAATGCAATATATAGAACTCTGGCATATGGGGTAGAGGAGCATGAGGATTTTGATAAGGATAGATTTTGGAGGAGATAACTGGTAAACGAATCTACACGTTGGGTACTTTGAAGGCATCTAGCATTCCAAACCCCGTATTTTGCTATGTACAAAGAACATTAATGGAAATGATTTTTGCGAGGGAGGAAAGCAAAGGGGCCTTGCGCGTAGATGAGTTATTCGTTATTTGGTGTATGGCGTTGGGAGGGAGGTTATGCTATGTGATAGAGTGAGAAAATCTGATTGGGAAGGAATTTGTATTGGTGGAATGATTACTCCTATTGTCGAATATTTTAATGTTAGCTTTGAATGTTATGCGGAAGCCGGAGGGCCAAAATTAATTGATTTGACTATTTTATCTGCTATGAAAATGATTCAATTCGATGGGCGTAATTACTGGTTAAATCAGGGAGATAGAACAAGAGTTAGGCTCCCTAACCCATAAGCTACGTCTATAAGAAATAGGGGTAATTAGTTAATGCGAGGTGAACAGGGGCTCCTGCTCAAGAAGAGCAAGATGAACCTATGAAGAATGCCCCGGAATCCTCTAGCCAAAGGGGTAACCGTCCATGGAGCATGAGTGATAGGTTAGAAAGAGTGGAAGCCGATGTGGGCAAGTTGGTAGATGATACATATCAATTATCGGCTACAGTTGATGAGTACCACACTGAGTACTTACAACGGTTCGAAACTATCACCCATCAGCAGTAGTACATGTACGAGATGATGTCTCGTATGGATCAGTGACATATTTCACAAGGCTATTACTCTCCACCTCCACCACCACAGTGATCCATGTAAGTATTTATTACGCATTTCTCTTTACTTTTGATAATTTTCTCATATGTTCGGGATGAAGCATATTTTAAGTTTTGGGGGATTGTCAAGAATGCGTAATTTAGTACTGTTGCATTTCGCATAGCATTTAGGATTTCATGTAGAGCATAAAAAAAATTCAATTTTTTTTTCGATTTTTATATTATTTTTATTTTTAGCACATTTATTGTTTTAGCACATTTAATTGCTTTTGTGTGTGTTTTTAATCAAGATTTTTGAAAGAGTACAAAGCTTATGTATGATTTTTACTATGAGCATTTAATTTTATGAGATGGCATATTTTTTGTGAATAATGCGATGAGTAGTTGAGGAGATGTCATTCATTTGTTTGGCAATAGTTAAGAAAATTGGGTATTTGAGCATGTTGCGAAAAATAAGCCTGTGAGCTTTTGTGTCTATAACTGCTTTATATTATGCAATCTTATTTTATCTTGAGTGTCATTCATGAATGTTAGAATTCTAGAACTTGTTCTGGTATCTTCATTGAAGCCATGTGTATGTGCAATTTTTGAAAATAATTTAAGGCCATATTTGTTTAGCCTACTTAGCCTAAAAAGCGTACCTATGAACTCATGATTCCCTAGTTAGCCACTTTGAGCCTTAACTTTTTATTGTCAGCAATATTTTTTATCTTTAAAATTGAAGAAAGATGTTTTTATCCCAAAATTACTTGAACTTATAAAAGATGAACAAGTTTGGGGAGATGTGGTGAAAATTCTGGAAAAAAGAGAAAGTTGGCAAAAGAATGAGCAGTGTCTACAAGAATTTATGAAGCTCAAAAAAGAAAGAAAATCTCTAGAAAGAAAGAGAGAAAACCGAGCAAAGAAAGAAAAAAAAAGAAAAAAAAAATCTGAAAATAGTGAAAAATTGAGAGTTTGAGGCTAAAGAAAAAGAAAAGAAAAAAAGGACAAACAAGCCTAAGAATGAAAAAGGAGAAAAAGGGTGGAGTTGAGTTGAAAAAGAATATATCTTGAAAGAATGAGTTTTATGATAAAATTGGGTTGGTGAGTTGCAAGTCTGTGTACTTCAAATATGTTTTGCTCAAGTCAAGTCACTTAATCCAAATTTTTGCTACCCTTACCAAAGAGCCTACATTACAACCTAATAAAAGTCCTTTTTATTTTTAAATTGTGCACACAAAAGTGGTAGAGATGTTAGACGATTTGCAAGCCTATGGTAGTTATACATTCATTGAATTGATTTTGAGCGTAAACACTTACCATACACTTTGAGAAATAAGTGATACACTACTTCTTGTGAGTCGCAATGTCAAGTACCCGAGAGAGTATTGATTATGCCAAACTTATGAATGATGACTTCTTGATAATAAATTGCATGGTTTACTTAAATATGAGTCAAATGAGATTAAATATTTATAGTGTTCTTGTGTGTTCTTTGTACCCCTTGATATTATTTTTCTTAATTTGCTTGAGGACGAACAATGCTTTAAGTTTGGGGGATTTTGATACGTGTAAAATATATGTGCATCTAGGGGCTTAAAATCGATACATTTGCATGTATATTCAGTGTGTTTTACTTGGTTTCCTTAGAAAGGCATGATACTGCGTATTCTTGTAACTTTTTACAGGAAACGGAGCTTAATTGAGAAGATATCAGTTGGAAGGCCCAGATAAGATTAGCGAGTGCAAAGAGAAGATCGAAAAGACGAAGAAACTAGATAAAAACTAGTCACACGGTCGGGCCGTGTGACCTGCCCGTGTGAAAATACATGTTCGTGCAAAGTGTTCGGTAAAAAACTGGGATGAAACTAAGCCGCATGGCCAGACCATGTGAGACTGCACGGCCGTGTGGAGTGACCGTGTGAAAGACACACGGGCCGTGGGACTGACTGTGATGGATTTTTGTGTCCTTTTCCCACTCAAATTCTACATGTGATCTCTCCAAGCACCTGTATAAAGGACCCAAAGTTGTACGAAAATTGATTCATCCATACAACGCACCAAAATACACAGGAACACAAGATCAAAGGTCTTCTAAGAGAGGAGGGCTAGGTTACGAAGAACACCACAAAGCTTTTCGCATCTACGGAAGCACAAGAGCTTCGAAGGCTTGGAAGGAAGATCCATGCTGACAAGAAAGGGTTTTCTTTCTTAGTTTAGATCTCTTGTCTGTGCTTAAACGATGTCATAATTTTGATTTCAAGCTTGTCTATGAATTTGTTATCAATATTTGGCTAATCTTTCGGGGTCTTAGGGCATAATAAAAATTGTAGATTCATGTTAAATCTTTATTAATTATTTTCTTAATTAATTCACGTGTTCTATTTTATTAATTCAAGTGCTTATTCTTAAGTGCTTTTTATCTGATCAATAATTAGAATGTCATATTTGTTAGTGCGAAATTCGGAAGAGAAATTCTAACAAAGATGGAAATCAAATTCAGACATAAATGGGTATATCGAGTCGGGAGACCTACAACTGTTTGTGGGGAGTCATTCAATTCATAGATCTTTTAGGAGTTAATAATAGTTGTATCGAGTCGGAGACCTACAATTGTTATTAATCTACTGCTTATGCGCCATCCGGGAGGTGGAATAGACTAACTTAGGAATTGAACTCATAGAATTACATGAATTGGTTTTGTTTAAACATTAATTGGATTTAATATTGAAGAAACATGTTGAGATTATGTGCCTAAGGTTGCTTTCGTAGTTGTTGAAAATACTTGTGGGCTTCGCAAATTTATTTCTTTTTATTTTTATTTTTGATTTTTTATAAAATTTGAGATTCGGTCGCTTCAATAAAATTGGAATGCGATGTTATTATAGTCAATCCTTGATGAATATGATCTTGCTTGCCCTTATCCTATAAACTACACTGTACACTTCCAGTGTGGAGATCCAAATATTTTTGGCGAATAGTAGATAACCCAAATATTGTTTTCATCACATCATATTCCACCTTACATTCTACCCCCACCAATCGACATGTAAATTCCGTCAAATGGGCATCCGAAAAATGCAAGGTAATGTAAATTCGACTATGAGTTCCGAGTACACCTTACCCCTAGACTTAATCAATTTCTTCCAACCCGAAAAATTCACAATTTCCATATTTTCATCCTTCAAACCCAAATCTTCAATGGTTTGCAAAGAGAGATAATAAGATATGGGTACTCGCGTGAAATTAAGCTCTAGTACCTTTGCCCTTCTTCCTCAGAGTAAATCAGGAAGGGTGCATTGAATTGCTCGACCAAATCCACCGATAGCATCGGGACGTCCTCTTAAACCGTAGGTGGTTCCTCTTGTGCTCTTCTTCCTCTTGGGGTGCCATATGTGGTGTAGAACAACTTAATCGGAGTGCAATGGGAGTTTGAGAGTGCAATTGAGAGCTTTGGAGGAGAGCTTTTTGTATTTGGGGAGAAAAGAGGAAATATTTGTGAGAAAGAGCCCTAATCGCCCATCTGATATAACCTGGTATGTGCAAGTGTGCCGTCAC
This sequence comes from Rehmannia glutinosa, assembly GCA_016081115.2. Classification (NCBI taxonomy): domain Eukaryota; kingdom Viridiplantae; phylum Streptophyta; class Magnoliopsida; order Lamiales; family Orobanchaceae; genus Rehmannia; species Rehmannia glutinosa. Next base: position 53,994,992 of record CM071932.1, read on the forward strand.
GCACTAAGTGACGTAGCCCCCTTTGGTGGTGCGCGCGCAGTTGAATTTCCTCTTTGCCATCGGTATGCGCCCTTTGGTGCGCGCGCGGTTGAATTTCCTCTCTACCATCGGTTCGCGACCGTGCAAGCCAATTCCTACATATCATCATCGTATCATCATATATCTATATATACTTATACAAAAAAGAAAAACTCAATCAAACCATTAGATACATTAGTCGAGAAAATAAAAAGAAAAGAAAAATATAAAGGAAAAATTTGGGTTGCCTCCCAAAAAGCACTTATTTAACGTCGTTAGCTTGACGATACCTGAGTACGATATTAAGTGCCCTCATCGAGTACCATGTTCTCGACTCCTTCAGTTCGAGATACCCCTTCATAGTATGGCTTAACCCGTTGACCATTCACCTTGAAGGACTCCATGAGTCCTTGGATTAAGCAATGTTATAAGGGCATACCTCTTCAATCTCAAAAGGCCTGCTCCATCTTGATTTTAATTTTCTTGGGAATAAACGCAATTGTGAAATAAAAGGACTTTCATACATGGTTCGAGTTTTTTATGAATAATGCTCTTATCGTGCAGCTGTTTGACTTTGTCCTTGTATATCCGCGTATTTTCATACGCTTCATTCCGAAGCTCGCCAAGTTCGGACAATTACAACTTCCTTTCGGCTCATGCCGCACCCAGTTTGAAATTTGTTGCTTTGATGGCCCAGTATGCCTTGTGCTCCACTGCAACTGGTAGATGACATGCTTTTCTGAAGTTTAACATTATTTTTTCTCTGCTATCTGATCGGCTTGTGATCAGGATCTTTTCCTTTCTTTTATATATTTTCATTTATTTAAAAAATAAACCCTGAAGAAACAAAAATAAACCCAAAAAAAAATGAACCCTTAAAAACAAACCATAAAAACAAAAATAAACCTACAAAAAATAAAACATAAAAAATTAAAAATCCTAAAAATCAAATCAATTAAAAGTAGACCCCAAAAACAAAAATAAACCCTAAGAAAAATAAATCGCAAAAGAAAAAAACTCTAAAACTTTGTGTAAGGATTTCATACTTCCGTCCCACGAACTTTAGGACCGTGAGATAGTTTCATTTAAGTTTTTGTCTAATTTTTATTGGTTGTTGCCTTGTTGGTATTCTTGAAGTTGAATCTTCCACGTAATACAAATTGTGGAAAAATTACGGAAAGACGGGTAACAACTTTCAATATCAATTCCCTGTCAGTCCATGGAAAAATTGAATTGATTTAGAATTGGGCTCACGGCTTACCACTCATGACTCATGGAATACCATTCACTCCATTTTTGGTTATTTGACTTAATTTGAAAAGACACAATTCCATGAACTCTCTTTTGTATCGTCACTTTCAGTCCAAAACGTTAAAACAGGGCTGATTTGAGAGAAGCAGCAAACTTAAGAGAGAAATTTTCATAATTTGAGAGACGACGGAGAAATCAACAATTTTAATTATTTCGGAGGCGATTTTGTCATTTAACTTTTCGACATTTACTACTTCAAGTAATAAAGAACGAAATGCGAGTAATTCCAAAATGGTCGTAGAAAGATTCCATAGACGAAAGACTAACAATTGAATCAATGTATTTAATATCAACAATTCTACTATAAAGATCATCTAGGTTAGAAGAAAGAACAAATAACAACCACTTCCACCAGAGTATTGGTGAAAGAGGAAATTATGGCGGGACTGTTCGATAAGCAGGCGGAAATATACTTGGATGCTCGGCCAACTTATCCAGCTGAATGGTACAACATGTTGGCGGAGCTCACACCTCACTACTCTCTTGCTTGGGACGTCGGCACCGGCAACGGACAGGCGGCCGTCGGCGTTAGTTCCCTTTCTTTTTCTTTTTTTTTTTTTTTGTTTATTGTGAAATCTCATATGAAATCGTGTTGCTCGTTAATATCTGATTTCCGTTCTTGAAAAGTGTGATTTTGTTTTGCTTTTCTGTTTTGGTTTTGGGTGAAGAAATCTTTTATGGGTCTTGATTGGATCGGTTGTAAACTTTATTGGATCGGTATGGGTATACTTGATATTGAGTAGATTATGAGGCAAATGATTTGATTTTCCTTTTCATCAATAATAAAAGAAACTGTTTATTGGTGATCTTGATAAATCAAAGATTACATTTATCTTTGAGTAGAAGCTTGCCCGAAATTGCTAAAATTTTGGACTTTTTTCTGATGAATACTGCACAGATTTTATTATCCCGGATACCAGTGGGTTTTATTTGTCTCTTTTTTTTTTTTTAATCTGCAGCTTCATCTTTAGTAGTCTTACAGTTGACACTGTAGTTAAGTTAACTGATTGGGATATATACACGCAGCAGAGCAAAATTGTCGATTCACGTATCATGGATTAATCTCACTTATAAGGACTGCTTTAGTTTAAGCATGATCACACGGACAACTATAGTCATAATCTCAATTACATAAATTTTAGGAGAGATGTTTAGAGAGAAAAATTAACAGTGTGTTTTTGCGAGCCTACGTTAATTATCTTTAAGGGAGTGTTTGAAAAGCACTTTTTTTTTTTCCCAAATTAACTCACTGTTGTATTTATACAGGTGGCTGAGCATTACGATCAAGTGATAGCCACGGACATAAGCGAACCACAGCTTAAATGTGCAATGCAGCATCCTCGAATATGCTACCTTCATACACCACTATCCTTGTCTGATGATGAACTAGTTAACTTGATTGGAGGTGAAAATTCAGTCGATCTGATCACTGTCGCTCAAGCAGTCCACTGGTTCGACCTTCCAAGATTCTACTCTGTCGTAAAACGCCTCCTCAGAAAGCCAGGAGGAGTAATTGCAGTCTGGGGTTATAAAGACATCAAGGTTAACCCTACGTTTGATGCTGCTGGAAAACGTTGGTTCGAGACCACACTTCCATATTGGAACTCAAAGACTCAGTCGTTTTTTGGAGGCTATTGTTCACTTCCATTTCCATTTGAGAGCGTGGGGCTAGGTTCGGAGGGAAATCCTCTTGCTCTTGATATTCCGAAGGAGCTGTCGTTTGAGGGGTATATGAGAATGGTGAAATCATGGTCAGCAATTGCAACAGCTAAGGAACACGGAGTGGATTTATTATCGGAAGGCGCGGTTAAGGAGTTGGAGGATGCTTGGGGTGGTGCTGATGTGAGAACTATTGTCTATAAGGGCTTTATGTTGGCTGGAAGGGTAAAGGTTTGAAATTGTTATCATGTAGGAAGGTGGTTGTTATTACAGAGCTGTTTGGTTTCAATTGTATGTTTGTTTTGTATCACTGGCAACTCCTGTAATAATATATTAGGTTGGAAAACTATCAACCAGCCTGTTTCTCCTGTGCTGTGTTTTTCCTATTTTTCTTTGTTATTATGTTAATCGTGCATTTGGAAACAACCACCACTATAATTGTTTGCACCATGAGTGTGAAATTCCTTCTGTCCTGCCAAGTTTTTCTCGGTCAAAACATTCCCCCCTATCCTTAAATCGTCTCGGCTCAATTTCTGTTTTTAGATATTATCATCAATTTTTTACATTTGTATAGTGAAGGTAAAGTAGGAAAAAGATAATGTCCAATTAATTTTCAACTATGACTATATGAATGGGTTTCTCCAACTTAAACTCCACATCAAAATCTGACAAAGGCAGAATCCATACAAAATTGGTGATATAATGTTGTATACTCAGCTTCTTTGGTATTTCCTTGAAATTAATACTTTGTATATCAGCTATCTTAGCTATATAATTTCATAACTTGAGCTTTTCTGCTGGATATATCCCTTTCCCAACACTTCCTTTTTTTTGCTTCGTGGATGAGGACTTTGATCCGCTGTACTTTGAAACCTGACCATACTCCTTAGTTTCTTGTGATGCATTATTCCCTTTGCTTTTTCTGCTGTATGGGAATTGTGAGTCAACGAGTTGAATTAACATACTAACAGAGGAAGGAACTCAACATATCACAGAGATAAGCATATATAGAGCAAAAGATTCACACCTGATGTGCAGCAAGAGAAATAAGACACCAGCAATGACTGTGCCTTTGACAACTGTTTTCAGCAGTGGTCTTCGGCCATGCTTCCCGGGGGGCAGTCGAGAACTTGCATCCTTCCTTTCGTCTGAAGTATTTTCTGCCAGAATACCCAGACTTTTATCCTGGGTAAGAAGGGAGAAAAACAATTATAGTTGCAAGCAGATCAAATTACTAAAACTATCCCTGAAGTTTAGCCTAATTACCAAAAAGTCCAACTATCTTTCAAAATTACAAATGCCCCCTTAACGTGTTATAAACACCCCCTTCAGGTTTGTAGTTATTTAATAATACTCCCCTCTTGAGGGTGTAATTTGTAAAATAGAAACACATAACAAGGCGTATTTGTAAATATGAAAGTTTGCTGGCTTTTTCTTTTGTAATTAGACAGAACCTCAAGGGTATTTTTTGTAATTAAACCTAAAAATAAAGTACTTTGACAAAATATATTTTGCAAGACAAGTAGATAATCACCTCACCACCATTTTCAGTGACAGAAGAAATAATATTATCTTGGATGCTGTAGGCTACATGAGCATCTTCCTGAGCTCCGCTCATGTCTTTGACAGGCAAGCAAGGATGATTATCTGAAATAGTTTCACGTTGATTTGCTATAACAACAATGGGAGGTGTATCTTGGATACTAAAACCTCGAACATTTATGTTGTGAAGCTGTTCGCTGAATCTTTCACTATCCTCAACTGATTTACTATTGCATGAAAATTTTAAATGTTCTGATTTCACATCTGAAATATGACTGCTAAAATCAGTTGACACGCGATTTTCCCCATACTGCAAAAGAGTAAGAGCCTCATTGTCCTTATTTTCACGAAAACAAAGAGTCTCCTGATTATCATGTGCGACAACCACATCCCTGTTCTCCGGACAAAAGTGATTTCCAGGATTTCTCGTTTTTGTGTCATATGATTCACCTTCTAGAGGCTCAACACCTGATAATTGGCATTTTCTCTGAGATGGAGAAGACTCGGTAGAAGCACTCAATTCTCTTGGTGCCAATTCAGATTGAGCTTCTCGAGAATCAAATAGTACAGTTTCATAATTGGTTTCACATGTGTCCACCTTTGCGGGTTCAGATAACACAGCGTCACGTTCTTTTGATACAGACAAGCGAACATTTGCACTTAATGAATCGTCCTCATCAAACTGGTCGTCAAATTCCAAGTTGAGCAAACGGCCTAACACAGAGCTCATGCTAGTGGTGGAAGATACCTCCATATCTTCATCATCAGATAATTTCCTTTGGGACCCATTTTGCAAACTCCTATCTGAGGTAACTCCTTGAGAATCGACATTCAGAAAGAAATCAAACATATTGTTTTCACCATCACGAATGACAGAATTGCTGCCATCGGTTGCATGGACCATTAAATCTGAAAATGCCAAGTAATCGGAAATGTAATTACTTTCTCCAACATCAACGCATGAAGAATCTCCAACAACAGAATAATCATTCTCAAGATGTTGTTGAGAAAATGATGGGGCTGTCTCAGATAAAGAAGCTATTTTACAATGTTTGTGTTTAAATTCCTTTATGCGATGGCGTTCAGGTGAATTTTCGATGTCGGAATTTGCTCCATCGGCAGATGAAAAAGAATTTTCACCCATATATCTGCTTTCTGCCTCATCTGACTCTTCAGAGCTACTAAAACCGTCATCTTCATTAGATGGCATGTACAAGTTTTTCTATATCACAGCAGAAAATCAAAAGATTAATCAAGTAAAAAGACATTGGTGTCCAATTTGCGCAACCACAAATTTTTGTAAAGCAATAACTATTTTAGCACTAATAAAATCAAATTTTGTGATGAATAAACTGATGGCACACCTGTTTCAGCTTCATTCTTGAAACCTTACGTGAACTGTAACTCGATGAACTTGAAAGGGTGCATTGTGATGTTTCCAAGCTTCTTCGGATTACCCCTACCATATTTGTTGGCATGGTTACCGAGTAAATAACCATGTCAAAGTCAGGGACCTGGTTTAAAGTAAATACCAAACTTTTAGTCCCTGTCTGAAACAATTTGGAATGAATGCTGCAGAAGAATATATAAAACTGTACAAAGGTAAAGAACAAACAGGAATTGAATCTGATTAAGTCTTACACTTAGTTGCTTAGACCTGGCTTTCTTTGAGAGAGCTCTTATGCAAATGCATACTTTTCGGATATCTCGTTTCTCAACAACATCAGATGGTGAGAAGAGGTCAATGCCACTCAATCCAAGAATTTTGCACGTCTACGAAAACACAAACATTAAGATGTAATAAACGTAAATTTTTAGGGGCAACAAAAATATTAGATAAGCATCTGAGTAGGTGCAGCCTGATATGCTCCCAACGGAAAGTGAGAAAGCAAAACAAAGTTGCACAAAAAATATTTGTGGGATGGACATGAAAAATGATATGTTACCTTTATAAAGGAATCAACATTGGAGTAAGGCCTGTACCTCCCACTGCTCCTTCTTGAACCAAATGGCCCATATTTGTGTTTCAAATGTCTAAGCTCCATACATTTCGTCAACAACAAATTCCACACTACTTTAGAAACTTCAAACCTAGAAAGCCAGATATCAAGTCAACATATCAGTCAATGCAATGGAAAGGCGTCTCAAACAAAATAAAAAAATCTGAACTACACCCCCTCTATTCAGCATAAGAATGTGGCATACTAAATGCTTATCATGAACCAAACATTTAGCAAATCTATTCGAATATCATCTGGCCAGTTTAAAGTTTTAAAATACGGGGAAATTTTTTTCAACTTGAAGATATGAGTACATTCCTAGGCAGTAATGCATTAACAAGGGAAGAAAATGTCTATTTTCACCATATCTTGTTATTTCACCTGTTGAGGCATAGAGTGCGCATTCTTATTCGGCAGAAGCAGTGACAACATTTGATAAAAAATGAAAATAATTGGTTGAACACATATGTCTAATATGTTGATCCTAAAATGCACATGAACAACATATGTTGATCCTTTATACCTATATGATATTGGAATCACAAATTTTGACAAGACAGTCAACAAAGAAGCAATGAAGACAAACAATTCCATTGAAAAATTATATCCTTCTTTACAGAATCATCACAAAGATAATGAATTTCCCAGCCTAACGTGTTCATAATGTAGCTAAGATACACGCAACCCATCATTGAGTTTCCATACTTGGTCACTTTGACCTATAATTTCAATTTTGTTGGTGTATTTAAATTATAAAGGTACTCAATTAAATTCTCTGGTTGTACATGATGGTTTTCCTCTGAGGGCTAATTGTAACAATAAATTCTGCATCACTAACATACAAAAGTACAAAAAAGAAAAAAAATGAGTCTAGACAACAATAACAAAAACTTTAGGGCCAACCATTAGAATTGTCCCAAAATGGCATATAGACATTCTAGGAGAACTGGACTCATGAAGTAAAGAAATGACTTTGCATTTTCTCTATAATAATTACCAAGAAACAGTAGTATCATCAAGAAACATACCAAACCAATATTCAAGATTCTCCTATTCCATCCAATAAAAAGAAATTAATATTCAAGAGTCCGGCCCATGTAAAGAATTAAAAATATATAAATTAAAATAATAACGAAATACAAGAACTCACAGTATCTCCCCATCTTGAAGTAAATCAGACAGATTCAAATCCTCATCAAATCTTGTGTTGAGAACTTCTCCAAGCCATATTCTTGTTTGAGTCTGAATCCATAAAAAAAACATTACCAAATGATAAACAGAATCTAATAGTTCTAAACTTCTTATCTACATAACTAGTGATTGAAAAATGCAATTAAAAAAAGATTATGACTGTGTGTTGTGTGTGTAAAGGGACCTGCAAGAAAACTTCATCGAGTTCCCGGAAGCTGGATTCCGCCGAGGTAGGAGATGAACCAATCATTCTCAGATTTCCCGCCTAAAATCACTCATCAACCACTACTGTAGTGTAGTCTTTTCTCAAAGGAAGAAAACAGAAAATTTTGAACTCAAAAGAAAGAAAAAGTGAATAGGGGCTGGGAGTGTACTGCTATATACTTGAAGAAATAAAGTGAAGAATCTTGAATTTGTTTTCAAGTTTACGAGGTAAGAATCGTGGCCGCGTGGGTAGTTTCATTTCATTTTCTTGTGTACATGAAAAGGGAATTTCAGACACGAATAATTTTTTGTGTGGATTATTATTATTATTTTTTGGCTCTCTTTTTTGCTTATTTTCTTTTCATGAAAATCTAATTTGCTTTTGTTTGGGGTTGGGATATATGGGGACAGGCGGGCGAGGCAAGCTGATGCCAAAAAAGACAAGCGGCGGAGTATTGGGGATCACTTTTTGTATTTTCTCAATTTTTTCCCTTTTCTATCTGCTGCCTATATTTAACCTGCACATTCCCCTTTTTCTCTCTTTTTATAACCTGCATATTTCCCTTTTTGCATATTTCCTCTCTGTCTTCGTCTCTTTCTTTTTGTTTGTTTGGGACGATAATTTAATGTCAAAAAAGATGTGTATCATGTAATGACTAATGATGTTATGTTTTTTCTTCCCCTCAAAAAAAAAAAAAAATTGATGTTATGTTTTTTCTGCGTTTTATTAAATAGGGTTTATGGTATTTTACCCTCCAAACTATAGAATTTTTTGTATATTGTCTATTAAACTTTGAAATTGTATATTCTAATTTCTGAAGTATATAATTTGTTGCACTTTACATCTGAACCAATCAAATATTGACATGGCATGTGTCAACATCATATAGGTCCAAGTCAACTCTGACGGTAAAGTGCAAATATTCAAAATTAACTAGGCATGCGGAAAAGAAATTTCCAAAGTTTAGTAGATAAAGTGCAAAAAAAACGATAGGTTGACGGACAAAATGCAATTATCCCTATTAAATTAATATACAACTTCTCCTTTTCTTCTTTGTTAAAAAAAATTACTCAATCAATACAACATAATAGAAAATAATAAAATTTGTAAAAAAATTTCCACTCTTTAACTTCTATAAGGACAGTCTGAAGTCAACTTACTCAAAAAAAAATCAAGACAGTTCGATTCCTACAACTCCTTGCCTTTCTAACATGTGTATTAAAAAAATGTTGGTTTCTTACTACATAGGATAAACAATTAAACATATGAAGCATATTATTAAAATAAATTATCTGAAGACGTTTCGAAAACAATTTTGTCTAGTATTTTCCATAGAGAAGCACTCTTAAACTTGTTATTAAATTGTTTGTAAGCCCACGAGGCCAGATCCGTCTTTTTCGAAGTTCTAACATTTAGTATTGATATTTTGCAGGTTAATAGTTGGGGCAAATAATGGTCCATAAGCAATAATACTACAATTTTCGGGAAAAAATGGAATAAAATAATATTATCTTCAATTTTCGTTTCATTCACTTCCTTTTTTAATATATATTTTTCCATATCCAATTCACGTGTCTCGATGCGATTTGAATTTTGAGATAATTGTTGTAAATGTTATGTGTAAAGCCATTGGACCACATTTAATGTACAAGTAAATTATAATTATTATCTTCTCGGCGCCCTGGGAAACACGTATTTCCCATGGTTTTGGACACATTCAAATTTCAATGCCTTCTCTCTAATGTACTAATGAAAAGTCCACCACGAAGTATGGTTAAATAGTGGCTGGCCTACAATATTCAATTTCGAAATTTCAGAACTTACGAAATGTTTGAAAATTTTGGATCTTGATAGATTAAATTCTAAGCCTAAGAGCTTCTCCAGTCCTGCACTACTTTAGAGTAGTGCAGGGACATTTTGTCTCCAACACTGCGCTATACGTAGCGCCATTCTGCTGAAATGAACAGTGCAGTGTTCATGCGCTATTAATTTTTTTTTTTTGTTAAATTTAATTTCTTTTAAATTGCATTTTTATTAATTAGAAATTAGTAGAAATAATATTAAAACCAATTCAATTGCAGGTGATAATTTTTTAAAATTATGGTATGTTTCGATAATACTATAAAATATAAAATACTACACACAAAATTATAAATTTTACATAAAATAAATTACAAAATACTCAAAACATAAAATTACAACAACCATAAAAACGACATAAAATAGGCAAAATTACATAAAATGACTAAAAGTAAAATTATTGGAAATACAAATAAAAACAGATACAATATTTTTAATAATCTGGAAGACCACTTCCAGACCCTCCAAGATCTGGAAAAAAATCTCCAAACATATCAAATTTGTCGCTAGAGTTTTGTTGGTGTGCTTGCCTCCTCTTCTGCATAATTTGTTGTTGCTCCAATCGGAAGAATTCACGTCGTTCAGGATCAGAAATGGTATCCAAATTCATCATTAAAATATTATCTTCTCTCATCAATTCATTTATTTTAGATTTACGAGATCTTGATGCTCCAATTGAAGAAGCAAGAGAAGTGTCATCTCCGGACATCGAATTTGTTGAAAATGAACATACTCATTTTCAAAATTTTCTTGCTCGGTTTAGACAAATCAAAGATGCAGAGGCACATTTTACACTTCGAAATGCATTAATTGATCATTTGTGGGAAGAATATTCTAATTCAGAGAACTAGTCACTATTATCTTGTAATTTTGTTTATGCATTATTATGAATTTTTATTTTAATTGTTTGCATTAATTTCATTAAATTTTTTATTTTTTAATTTGATTAATTTTGAAAATAAAAAAAATAAATAAATTTTACAAAAAAAATTACTCATATAAAATTTTATATAAGTAAAATAAAAATATCAAAATAAAAGAAAGAATCTTATGGAATATTCTTTTTAGTGCATAAAGTAGTGCAGAGTGCTGGAGATGAAATGTAAATTTTGCGCTAAAATAGTGCAGATTCTGCACCAAGGTAGTGCAAAGTGTTGGAGATGGTCTAACAATATATTAATGACGGCATCTGGAAAACAGTTAGAAAATTGAAGAAAAGGGATATATATATAAATAAGGATGTAAGATAAAAGTTAAACTCATTAGGATTATATTTAATTAACACTACTATATTTCGAAATTTAATTTACTCATTCATCCAATAAAATAGAATAAAAAACTGGAATATAATAGCAAATTTGAATCCATATAAAACTATAAAAGTAATGAAACATTCATACTATTAGAGTTGTCAATTCCGGTCCGCCCCTGTGAGCGGCCTGACCAGCCCGATATGTTTACCGGACTGGACAAAGTTCGGCCCGTTAGGCCCAAAAAATCAGACCGGTCCTGTCGACCCTGGTTTTTTAGTGTATTTTCCATGAGTTCGGTCGGGCTAGGCTCTAAAATTAGCGGCTCGATCATTGTTTGGCCCAGCCCAATTTTCCCTCTTGGACCGGCCGATTTGACACCTCTACATACTATTGCTAGAATTCAAACTCAAAACTTCATGATTTTGAAGTTTAGGGGTTGTATGGTTTCCATCCTATTGGAACTTTTCTTATTTTTACTGTTTGAAATATGGAAATTATGTTTGTTTAACTCAATCTAACAATTTCATTAGGCTTCATTTGGATTGATAGATTTTGAGCGAAGGATTTCAAATCCATAATAACAAATCCATTGAGCTTGTTTGGATGAAATCATTCTATAATGGATTTCAAATCCTTGGAAGTTATTTTTGGAGTCATTTTGGAGGATTTCAAATCCTTCTAATTGGGAGTCATTTGAAATCATTCCCCCAAATCCTCTCTCCAAATCCAAATCCTCTCATCCAAATGCAACCTATATTGTCAATTCTCACACTTATATATTCAATTTTCAACCTTATATTACATGAACCCATCACAACCCCAACATACTCAATTTTAACCTTATTATAGTACATAAGTGGGACCTACTACTACCACCTACATCCATATAAATTAGCATATTTAAATTAAATTCTCAATGTGGACCCCATTACTATGAATTTTATACAATTATATATTATTGTTCTTCTAACAACATCTCATAAGCAGGTCCATTCTATATATCATACATATAAATTATTATCTTATCTCATTTTTAAATAAAATAAATTCAACAAAACATAGTTAACCAAACATATTTCCAGGTTTCCCCCTATAAGTTCTTTATCACCAATGAAGTATCCATGGTATTTGCCTTAATGGAGCACTTAAGTCCATCTATCCATATTCGGATAAATCAATCTACTACTAGGGTCAAGCACATAGTCCAACAGGTGGATCATATTCCCCATGAATAAGAATTTTCATCCGATATCTTTGTTCTCATACCCCTCACCATCTTCAAGTTTTATACAATCTCGAGATTTTTTTTATACAAGTTGAGGATATCCCAAAAACTATTTGCTCTACATAAGAGAAGTATGTGAGTATGCCGACCATACTGACCCAATTTTGTGCCTTGGTCGGATGGGCTTGGGTCGAGTTGGCCTAACCCAACCCATTATCAGTTTTATTGAGAATATACGTTTACTATACTTATACAACAAATGTGTATTTCACCAGATATTCACACATATACGATGCAATTTAAAAGTATACACACAATAATAATATGACATTTCCAACTTCTCTATTCATCATCTCCGACATACGGCTTTTACAAATCAAAATTTTTCTCACCCTTGTGTGAAGTGGCACGTTGGATAAGCGTTAGTGGACCAGTGAAGATAGGTAGTTCAAATTGATTGTTGCAAAAATGATTGTATGATATACTGGGACTCAAATTAAGATATGATCAGTTGTAAGTTTTGTGACCATCGCGGGTTTAAAAAAACTCATCGTGGGATGAGAAACGATAGAAGACTAATGTATCATATAAGAAGATGCATTACTTTTCTTTGACTCTTCGACTGCAGAAATTATACGCATTTAATGTTACATCAAAGCATATGAGGTGGTATGTTGAGTATTCGGCTGAAGATGGAGTCATGTGTTGCCCACCAAACTCTCTAGCATAGAAGCATTTCAGCTAGACTCTTCCCAAATGTTTAGCTGAAAGCCAGAATGTGAGATTGGGTCTTTGCACCAATGGTTTTCAGTCGTTTTCATAGTATGGGCAATAATATTCATAGTGACAAGTAACACTAACACCGCACATTTTGCTTCATCTGATGCATTTGAAATATCAGTATATGTTTTTTGCCGTGTTAGTTCCAAGGCCTTGAAACCCAAAAGATAGATACAACCGCTTATAGCGGAGTTGAAGCATCTGTGGGAAATTGGTGTTTATTCATACGACATATCGAAGAAGTAAAGTTTTCATATGTGAGTTGCCCTTAGTGGACAACTAATGACTTCCCTGCTTATTTGATGTTGTCGAGGTGGAGTACACCTGGAAGATTAGCTTGTCATACTACATGGACATATCAGTTGCCTCACACTTAGATGCAACGGACAGTAGTCGTGGTTTGACAACCATCACAAGTTCATTTCCACGGATCACACGTATCAGATAGGCATGCTGTTAAAAAGGTAAAATAATTACAACTCTTTCCTTGGTTGTTCGGCCAAGATCTGAGATCCTTATAGAGTTAGAGGTGTTAGGTCTAAAGAAGGTCACTAAACTGGATACAACATATATTAACAGTCATATTTCAAAAACTTGTTGTTTGAAGAAAATAATCATATTTTGGCTTGATACGACACAATTTGGATGTTATCATAGAAAAGAATGTGTTCGACAATGTGTTAAACGCGATGACAATGCAGCGACAAGAGACTAGATAGGATCCTTATGCATACGAAACTTTTCCGCGTACGCATGTGGGGAAATATAGTATGTTTGTGGATGAGAAGTCTAAGTGGATAAGTGTAAGTATAACTTTAGAATACTTTAAATTATTAATATATATTATTATGTGTCTTTTATAATGTAAGTTAATATTTTTTACCAGAGGAGGTGCAAACACATGTAGCAGTTGCACGATAGGAGGTCGGAGAGGAGAGAACCATAGACATGACACAAATATACCTCGATGTTGTCGAGGTAAAGAAGCAATGGGTCTACGACCTTGAGACTATGTTCACCAGAATTGATGGTCCCAACGACAAAGCAAACAACACAGCAAATGGCGGCTAAGCGAGAGCAGTTGGAGAAAGAGTGTCATGAGTGTAGAAATGGCAATTTTGATCTGACTCGTACTGACCCACCCTGGCCTGGCCAATTTGGGTTGCCTCGCCTCGTGACCCGCGACGGGAATGGAATAGATCTGGATATCACTTCCGCCCCATAGGTACCCGCCCCGCGCCGCCTAGCAATTTTTTTTAATACATTTAATGTATATTTTGCATATATATTAATACACATTATAATATAATTTTTATGTATTTAATATTATTCTAGCATTTATAAATTAATAATAACAACTTTTGTAAAGAAGATTTCATAAATATATAAATTTTTCCATTTTTTTTCAATTTTTAATATTTAATTTTATTTAATTCGAGTTAGGACGAGTCAAACCCACTCGCCTCGTTCTAAGCACCGAGAGGAGGGGGTCTGGGTCATTAGATACTCAACCTGCCATATTGTTATCCTTGAACGTGCTCAGTTGCAATCACAGGAATAGGGATGGCATGTATGATGATGGAGCTGCACCGCTAGGGACACATGTCTCCTCCTTGACCAGCCATGTACCTACTGGACATAAGAGACTTTTGTATTTTATATTTCATATTATCTTATGAATGTGTTGTATTATTTTATGACTATTCGTATGTTTTGTAAAATATACTTTGTAATGACTATTATTGTTATTTTGTGTATTTTGTGTAAATGTATTTTATATTTGAACGTGGATTGTGTGAACATATTTTCAAATATGAAAATGTAAAAAAATTTTAAAAAAATAAAAAGAAATTAGCAACGGATGAAGTCTGTCGCTAAAGTAGAAGTAATTTTATTATTTAAAGATGGATTTATGGGTCGTTAAAATATCTATAAATTTGTTAATTTTTCCGTCGCTATATTTAACAACGCAATTTCGTCATTACATATCAAATACCTTTACTTATTTTAACGACGACCTTTCCCGTCGTTAAATATTGTTAAATATAGCGACAAAATTTTCCGACGCTACTATGTTCCTATTGTATCATAAAAATTTGTCGTTCCTCCACCAATTTAGCGTGACGGAAATACCCATAGTTGAAATAACAACGGATAGATTATGTGTTTCATCACTAAGTGTTTACCTGACGCGATTTATAAAGGCAGGATATTTCTGTCGCTAATCCTTCGGTAAAATACTTAGCGGTGGATTTTATTTGTTTAATTTTCGTTGCTAATCCGCGATTTTCCTGTTGTGCAGACACATGGAGAAATTTGAAGGGAGTTGCTACTCAGGTGATCTTAACAAGCCGAGTTCCGATCCTGGCGTGTAAACTGGATGCCATTTTCTGGATTTACCTCATTACCTGGTGAATGAAGCATGGGGAAGGTAATCCACGCCAGAAGTAGTCGGATGAATGCATGAATCCTTGAATATCTAGGTTTCTAAGGAAAAAAAAAGAATTCTGAATTGGATATTTGGGACTAAATCAACCCAGCCACCAATTCAAATGGGCATGTCTTCACTTGATAATACTTTTCGGTCCATTAAGGCCCATAATTTTGTACATTAAGAATCAGACCAAATCTTGCTACCATAGCTGGCCTCATCCTAGCGGGCTTCGGGCTAAACGGGCCACTATCGGGCTATAGTCAAAAAATTAAAAATTATATATTTAAATTTAAAATTTCAAACTTGATCATATATAACATTTAAGTTTAACATTTAAAGTTAATCTTAAAAAAAGTCATGCATGTTTATAATTACGTTGCATTGACAAAATTATAATATTAGATTTAGCACCATCTAGAAATATAATATTTGTGGAAATGTGTCAAATTGGCCATTTCCAACTTGAAAAGATTAAAAACAGCCAACTTTTTCAAACACATCTTTTTTAGCCATTTTGGGGTGTAAAATGACATTCATACCCTTTAAGCATATTACACTAGGTCTTATACCTCTCATTCTCCTTTTCTCTTTTGCTTTCAGTTTCTCTCTTCAAATTTCAAAGACAAATTTTCTGGCGAATTTCCGGCAACCCATTTTCCCAATCGGAATCTCGAAATAATGTAAGCATTTTATTCTCTATCTCATTCTTTATTCATTTCACTATCGTATTTAGTTTGAGGTTGGGTGTAGAATAGATCTGAAACCATAGACATGAAAAAAAACCAATTCGAAATAAGCTTGAATTGTTGCCTGCAAAGGTAACTCGATTCGAGTTACAGCTGACTCAATTCGAGTTAGTTGTAACTCGATTCGAGTCAGCTGTAACTCGAATCGAGTTAGCTCTAACTCGAATCGAGTTCTGACTAACTCGAATCGAGTCACCAAATCAGATTACATGTTCTGATTTGATATTTTTTTTAGTTTCAGATGGAGGATGATAAAGTGATAATTGTCCATAGTGGTTTTTGGGATGGTAGTTTCTATAGGAATGGTGAAGAAGTACTCGTTTTTACGTCGTTGTGGACAAAATCATATAGTGGGTTTGTGGATATTGTTCATAACGTTGTAAATGGTGATCGGCGTTTGTGTGAATACAAATTACACTGTTTAATGCCAACTGGGGGTGGTTCTGAGGTTAAGTCTTTGATTATGTGTGAACGAGATCTTCGACGAGTAGCTGAGATTTTCAAAGATCCCTGAATATTTGTGACCTTGCAACCAAAGGATCATGGGATGGTGGGGACTTCGTACACCGGAAATGGGAATCCACATGGTTTTATGAACCTAATGGCTGCTCAATCGTATTCATATGGTATCGGCAGTCAATTTATGCCCTTAAATCCATATAATTCTCAGTACGGCATGAATTATGTACATGGTCCACCACATTGTATGTCAACCTATATGCAACATGTTGCGTCTCAACCAACATCTGTGCAACACGTAGTGCCCAATAATTGTCCAAGTAAATCTCCTATCTTGGACCATCAACCAAGAATCAATAATAGTGATCATGTGGATGGTGATGATGATGATGGTGGTGGTGGTGATGGTGGTGGTGGTGGTGGATTTAATGATGATTTTGGGCGGTATGATGATTTCGGTGGTGGTGGCCATTATGATGACCAAGATTTTGTTGGTGATGACCGTGAAGGGAATGACAGTGACACATCCGATGAAGAAGATGACAATCCAGAGTACGACGTTGACAGTGAACTAGTCCGTCGATTGATTTATGATCACTTTGGATGGGAAAAAGATGACTATTTTTTTCCCGATGACCATGAAGAGAATGATGTGAACAATGATATCATATGAGACAATGACGAGCGTGTTCTTCGGAATAGACGATTTCCAATCCATAAGGTACCTCTTGTTGATGCCAACGAAGTAGATAATGAGAATGCTGATACGGAGCTCCCAATGGTTAGGTCTAAATATGCTTGGATGGCTCCTGGAACGTCTTATCAGTATCCCGACCCTGATTCCATTCCACAAGAACCACCTAACATTGAGCGTGACTTATTCAAAGGTGCAGTGCTTGAAAGCAAGGAAGAAATGGTAACAAAGTTGGGCTTCTACCATCTGCACCATCGTGTGGAGTATAGAACAACCCGGTCTTCGACTTCACGTTATGAGGTTGTTTGCAAACATAAAGGATGCACCTTCTTACTTCGTGCAAACGCTATCCAAGGAGGAAGTTGGAAGGTGACTAAATTCGAGCAACCTCATACATGTGAAGCCAATTTAAGTAGACATGCTCCTCGACAATTGCCTTCGAAGATTATTGTAGCCCTGTTTGCGCCAATATTACTAAAGGAGGGACGATCCCTTAAACCAAGGGATATTATTGTTGATTTGTTTGCTGAACATGGGATAGACATTTTGTACAACAAATCACTAAAATCACAGCATTGTGCGTACAGCTACATACACGGTGACCACTTACAGTCTTGGGAGATTTTGCCTGCATTCTTGTACATGTTAAAAAAAGAGAACCCTGGTACCATTGCGCTACACGAGACTGATGACGATGATAGATTCAAGTATGTTTATATTGCTTTACATGCGTCAATTAAAGGATTCAGTGAGTGTTGTAGACCTGTTATTGTTGTTGATGGCACACACCTAAAGGGTAAATTTAAAGGTGTGTTGTTTGTTGCGGTTACAAAAGACGGTAATGAACAAGTGTTTCCACTAGCATTTGGTGTGGCTGATAAGGAGAAGGACGAGTCATGGGAATAGTTTATGAAGCAATTACGCAATACATATGGATGCCCTGAAAATTTGCTCATTGTATCCGATCGTCATAAAAATATTAAGAATGCGGTTGACAGTGTACTTCCTGACGCTGTGCATGGTATATGCACATATCACTTGAGGCGCAAAAATCGCGAAAGTCAAAATAGAATAAAAAGTGCAAACTAATCCCTATCGAGCAATCTCTGTACTATGCGCAAAAATCGCCAACGCCATCTTCCGGCGATACTCGCGGATGGTATCTGATGTCTGAGCCGCCGGGATGGACTCACGATTATGTGTAACTCGATTCGAGTTATGTGTAACTAGAATTCAGTCGTCTTCTTCGCCCCTCTCACTTCTGCCATTAACAACATCCAAAGCTCCACTCAAACACAAAATCGCCTATAAAACCCTAGAATTTCTACAAAAACAGAACAAATCCTAACCTAAAACAACTATAGACCAACTAAATCAACAAAAAAACATGAAATTAAACAAAGGTGGAGTTGGAGGTTACCTGGTTATTCGTCGATTCAGTCGCCATCGTCGTCACTGTCGCCGTTCAAGTCAAAATCGCCGTTCGAGTTTTGGGGTGGTGCCGTTCGAGTTTTGGTTTGGATTGGAATAGTTTTGGGGTTATTGGCCGTTCGAGTAAGGGTTTTGGAATGGAGTTGTTTCACTCGAAAATGTGAAGTAAAACTACAAAAGGGCACTTATGTCTTTTCGCACCCCTAAATGGCTAAAAAAGATGTGTTTGAAAAACATGGCTAAAAAAGATTTTCAATTGGCCTAAAAGGCTAAAAAAAACCGACTGAATATCCTAAATAATCTAATAAGACTATGTGACATTTTCTTATTTAGAATGAAAATAGAAAACTAACTTAAGTTATAAATAAAACAAATAAAAAAGAAACTTTTTAAGAATTTATAGCTTGTTTAATAAAGTTAAACTTAAAGATGAGAGAGAAGTGAATTTGAAAAATAAATTTACTAGCAATAGTAGGTAATAAAAGTAGATATAAAATATTAGAATTATATTTATTTTTTAAAAATTAAAAATAGCAGGCTAACGGGCTAGTCCGGTTAACCTTCGGGCTAGCCCTAACGGGCTTCGGTTTAAACGGTCTGGGCCAAAATAAATGGGCCAAAATTATTCGGCCCTAACCCTCTTTTTTTTTTTTCGGTTTAAGCGGAAAGACCAACGGGCGCGCGCTTTTAACATCTGTATACAACCCGAGGATACATTTAATCTCAGACCTTCTTACAGCCCCTGACTAAATGTAAGTCCAAGTGGCTATAATAATCTAGAGGGGGGTGAATAGATTATCCCGGTTTTTCAAATTTTGCCCTCTTTTTTTGTGAGACTCAAGCAAAAATGAAATGCAAAGTGCGGAAAATAAATAGCACACGTTGATTTAAAGAGGTTCAACCCACCTACGGCCTAATCCTCTACCACTCCAGTATATCCGGGATGAATTTCAAAAAGAAAAAAAGATTTTATTAATTTACCAAAAATTAATACAACACCTTGAGGATTACCACAATCCTCTTTCACCACCTTGAGGATTACCACAACCCTCTTACAACACCTTGAGGATCACCACAACCCTCAAACACCTATCACCTAGATCACCCAAGTGTATTCTTACCACAAGAATACTCACAAGGATGTCTTGTGTTGAATGATGACCAAAATCAAGATTACAACTCAATAATGATTGATACAATATGAGTACAAGTGTAATCAAGAATTGAAAGCCTAGACCTCAAATAAGTGCAAGTGAAAGTGCTTAGGCTAATACAACAAGATATATGAAAGTGTTTGCTCAATTGCTCTTTGCTTGTGTAGAGTGTTATATCTTGTTGCTTGAATGAAGCCTCTATTTATAGGAGATGACTTGACTTTCATTTCCGGACATTGCTCCTCCTTGGGGAGGGATTTGCTTTAAAAAGAAACCATTTAAAATGATCAATATAGTCATGTTAGAAATCAATTCCACAAAATAGGGAAAAGTTGTGCAAAAACGCAATGATAGTTCTTTGATAAACATGGGGTTCGACCGGTCACAAGCAGAGATAAGATTGAAATTGAATTCTGCGAATTTTTACACAGGGGGACCGGTCGGAGGGGGGTGCGACTGGTCGCCCTTAGCTGTGACCGGTTGGGGTTGAAGAAATTACGAAACAGAGAAGTCCAACCAGAGAGGTTGCTCCTGTGCACGGCGCCCTCACCGCCCCCCGTCGACCGATCGCCCTCCTCTTTTTTCTTACGTCCCATTTTCTGTTTCAAAACTCAACTCAGTGCGGGTTGCCCTATAGGCGGCCAAGTCGAGCTGAAACAAATGTGTTGTCCAATTTTTTATCGAAAATAAACTTCAAGAAATACTCCAAAAATAGTAAAAACATTTTAAATCCATCGGAAGTATTTAGACAACATTTAGGGACATTGTTTTGGTTTAAAAACTCATTTGAACAAAATCATCAAAATTATGATAAAAACATTTATCTAACACTAAGTACTGCGGTTTCACGTCGAGGATACTTTTGATCCCGGACCTTCTTACAGTCCCAAACTAGTTATAACACTGTGGGTTCAACCTGAGGATACGTTTGACCGGACCTTCTTACGGCCCCTGACTAACATGATTTCTTTTATTCCACATTTCACGTGAATAAATACACATATACGAAATATTTAAAAATGAAAAATAATAAGTGAATAGAAATATTTCCACCTCAAATAAATGCAGATGTATGTGCGGAGAATGCAATAATGCAGGAAATCCTACTCCTCGTTTTCTTCATTTTCTACAATAAATTATAAAGTACAATTAATAATATAGTAAAATAATAAATTAGATAAAATAAATAAATAAATAAATAAATAAAATGAAAGGTGTTGACGTGCGTTTTGGTCAACAAGTAGAAATATGTAAAAGATTTAACACGTGGAAATGAAAACGTGCGTAACGTACATTTATTTCTGGCTAATTATGCCTTTTTTGTATTTGGCCGAGCCGGAATATTGGGGTCGGTCTTTTTGTAATTTTTCCTCCTCTTTCTTTCTCTTTTCCTTTTTAGCCTTTTTATACCCCTTTTGAGTAAGTGGGTTTACAATAGTCACCTTTGCACTAACTATTCATTAATTAATAAAATAGCTAAAAAAACGACACATGTCCCTCTATAGTTGTGCATGTCAGCCAAAACTTGCCACTTGTCGACTTCTCTTCATAATTCTCTGACATGTGGCAGTTTCTGATACCAATAAAGTGTCAAGCATGGGCATGTGTTTATTTTTACGAAGCTGTCGCGCGTGCGTTTCATTTCGAAACTTGGGCTCGGGGCTCCTGTGAGCCGTGTTGCGGTTGGGCTCGAGCCGTTGGGCTCGGTAGTTTGTTGGGCTCGGTAGCGGGCGAGCCTAATTAAATGACGTGTTGTCGTACATCATCGTTTGACGTCACCCGAAGGTACTATTCGAATATGTGTCGGATCGATGACGTGGATTAATTTCTCACACTCGGCTCGGGTATCATCAAAGGCCCCCAAGTTTGATTCCGAGAGGAACTTCAAGCCGGAGTTAAACTTTAATGCTAATGATGAACAATTAATAGGAAACGGATTTCTCAAAGGTTTTGTTCTTTCCGATACACGCGTAGCAATTAATGCTTGAAACGGCGCATTAATTGGGTTGCCATAAATGACGACACGTGGCGTCTTGTGGTTGGACCAATTTTGCGCGCAGAACCGGAAAAGGTACGTCGATTCAATCGGCGGGCGTGGGGACGCGACGTTTTTGATATGTTTGACGGCTTTTAAATTTTTAAAAGGCGTGTCTTTTTCGAAAAATCGTCGCGCTATCGAGAACCCTATCTATAAATACCTTTGTTTCCCTTCATCATTCACTTTCGCAACCATTAACCTTTGAGCTAAAGCAAGTAGAACAAAGCGGAATTTTCGGTCGGCTTTCCAAGTTCGAGAGACTTGACTTAGGTATTTTTTTTTCAAATACTCTTCCTTTACCTATAAATGTCTTCTTTTGAGGATAGTAGGAGTCGTAGTTATAGTGTAGAGGTTGAAATCGAAGATCCCCCTCCGAACCTTCTTTTCTTTCTCACCAAAGACGGCAATCACCGCCTCATAGTCCGAGTGTCATTCGGATATCTTCTCCGACTCTTATCGAGGTGGAACGTCTTTAGAGCGGACGCATACTATCTTCGATCCGACGCCTTGATGTGATTTTGAGAGAAGGAACGGTGTACCAACCCGATCGAACAAGAGAGTTCTCGTGAAGAATCACCGAGTGTTGATTTTAGACAAGATTACCCGTCGGAAGAAGAAAATATGGACCCATTGGAGCCGGAGCGTGATAATGTAGAACGGGTAGATGAACCATCCTAGCGATTCGGGCGGGAGAGGCCGCTAGGGCCCGTAGGCCACCGTAATGGCGGCGGTCGGCATGGAGGAGGTCCTCGTCTCCGTGTTGAGCCTCGGTGGACGCCGAGTGACATAAACGATGTCCCGAGCATGTTAATGATTCGAGAGGTGGAAGAATTCGGCGGAGGTATCGTATTCAAGTGGTATCGATTTTTGGGTACCAGGCGGCACGGAAGTTCCCGGTATCCACCAAATGGGTTGCATAAATTTGTATTCGCCCCGACCTTTTATATGGTTTGAGGTTTCCACTGCCGCTTTCCTTACGCGGTGGTTTTGTAAGTGGGGAATGCATCCGCCCAAGTGCACCCGATTTCTTGGGGCGGATCATCGGCCTCCCGTGATGTTTCACCTGGAAAAGTATCCTCGCCCCAAATTTAAGGAGATGAACGAGCTCTTTGTTTGGCGAGCAACTCCTTCGTCTCGGGGCCACCGTCCGGGTGGTATTATGTCTGACCCGACCGGGTATCCTGGATGGTTTAGTAGAAGGTCTCCCTTCTTCTCTCGAAGGAGTGGAAGGATAAATGGTTTTGGGTGAGCGGCGAGTGGCAAGCTCGCGCGGGAGAGGGAGAGAGGGAGGTCGTTTCTTCATCCTCCATCAAATTTTGTTTTTGGTTATAGTAAGTCTTACCTTTTTCCTTCCTCTCGCTTTTCGCTTTTATTGTTTCCTTTTGTAATTGTCTTTTCTTTTCACTTTTATAGAGAACCGGCGTCGAGGGCCTCTGTCGTTGCGCTTTGTTCGAAGGTCGAAAACATCCAGGCTCGGGGCATAATGGATAGGCGGATTGAGAGGTTGGCTACCGAGGCCAACTTAGCCGCACTGGTTTGAGGTCCGCTTGCCCGCCGAATCCGAGGACGGGGGGCTCGGGCGAGGTGGCTGAGCGGGAGGTAGAGGTAGAGAGAGCCTCAACCGAACCCTCCCGTAATGAAGAAATACGGCCCCATTCTCCGGGGAGCGGCCGGTGAGGACAGAGCCGTTGGCGCCGTCCCTGCGACGGCCACCACAGAGGCGAGATCATCTGCGCTGTAGGGCCAACACGGACTCGGGAGCGGAAAACGTCCTGGCGACGGGTGCGGGAGGCGGTGCAGCTCCTCTTCAAAGGAGAAGAGGAATCGTGATGGAGGAGCCTGATCGGGGCCAGGGGGGTTGGTCGAACCGGTACCGAACATCCCGAATGTACCCCGGAAGAGGGAGGTCGGCGAACTTTTTCGGATGACCTCGGCAGGGAAGGTCACTTCATCCCTCCCAACCAAGCAAGAGATGAATATTGCGAGGAATGGTTGGACTACGCCCTCGGTGGTTTGTGGAATTCGTTCGATGTGCCACGCCGACAGAGGAGCAATCAAGGGTCTTACCGGGAGGCGGTCGGGCCGCAATGATCGTCCCCCGCTCGTGCCGACAAAAGGCATCGAGCAATTTCCGCTCGGATCAAGCCAAGAACAGATTCGATATGCCATGGCCATGTCCGGCGGATGATTGGGCTCTTATGGCATGCGGTTGGGGGACTTGCGAGCTAGAGAAAAAATATGCCGACCGGGAAAGACGGCACGGGGATCTGCGCAGGGCTTTATGTTACCCTTCAAGGGGTACAAGAATCTTTAAAGACTCAAGCGGATGAGGCCACGCTCGGGCCAATTTCGAGAGAGAGGTCGCTGCGAGGGCCGAGGCAGAGCGAGATCGGCCCGCAAGGTGAAGAAGAGCTCGGGGTTAAGGTCGCGCAGCCGAACGCGTCTTTGCCGCCGGCCGAGGAAATGGAGAGGCGTCTATCCGATGTCTGCAGGGAGGAGGTCAAGAAGCCGCCCGCCCAAAAAGCCGAGGAAGTTCGTAGAGAGGCCCATTAAAGCTTACAAAAACTCCGAGGAGTATGCATTCATGTTAACATGTGGCCATGCGACCACCTCCAAGAAATTCTTGATTTACTTAAGGGTGGGCGTCTTGTTGCTCGGCTTGAGGAAGACCTGCCCTTCCGGAGGTGATCTCGATACCCTTCGGCCAAAATTTGCCGAGGCTTCTAATGCGCAGGCTCTCCTCCTCCGCACGTGGAAGAAGTTGGTTCCGGTGCCGTCGAAATTCCGCCCCTGCTCGTTCTGATGTTTTTATATGTATCCCTAGGTAGGTAATTTGGCTTCGTGCCTCGAGATGTAACAGTTCCGACCTCCCCTATGTAATTATTTTTGAAGTAGAAATGAATTGTTATTTTCCTTTCCCGTATGTATTTCAAGCTTTTTGTGGGTGCTCGGCTCTTTCCTTTTGTAAGATTGTTGCCATCTTTCTTTTCTCCTCTAATTTTCCCAAGTAAGGGGCTCGATTTTCAAGATTTCCGAGTGAGGGGGTCTCTGCCGCCTTAATCGATTCTTGCACTCAGGGATATAAACCTGTCCTTTATTCCGAAATTTTTGTTTATGAACCGAGTCCTTATTGCGCTCGGCGCATAACTGAGTCCTTATTTTGTACTTGGTACGTGGCCAAGTCTTCACTTTATGCTTGGTGCATAACCAAGTCTTTATTTTGGTGCTCGGTGCGTAATCAAGTCTTGATTTTGGTGCTCGGTGCGTAACCAAGTCTTTATTTTGGTGCTCTTCGCGTAACCAAGTCTTTATTTTGGTGCTCGGTGCGTAACCAAGTCTTGATTTTGTGCTCGGTGCGTAACCAAGTCTTTATTTTGGTGCTCGGTGCGTAGCCGAGTCTTGATTTTGGTGCTCGGTGCGTAACCAAGTCTTGATTTTGTGCTCGGTGCGTAACCAAGTCTTTATTTTGGTGCTCGGTGCGTAGCCGAGTCTTGATTTTGGTGCTCGGTGCGTAACCAAGTCTTTATTTTGTGGTGAGTAAAAACTTCGTTTTCCTTTAAAGAGCTCACGAAATACCGGATGAAGGATAATTCTTTGGAATCTATCCGGATTGTAGATCGAGATCTTTATTGATAATACCGCTTCAAGTATGCTACATTCCATGGATGCATAAATTTTTCTCCACTCAAATATTCTAACCGGTATGCCCCACCGGATAAGACGTGGTGACCCGAAACGGGCCCCTCCTGTTGGCTTCAATGGGCTCGGTTGAATGCCCGTTATCTTTTTCAATACAAGATCGCCGACCAAATCTCCTTTCCTTTACTCTCGAATTGTAGTACCTTTCACTCCTTTGTTTATACACGCATTTTCATCTCTCAGATCGCACCTTTTTTCTTCGAGCAGGTCTAGTTCGGCTCGGAGCGGCCTCTCATTACATGACCCTTTCTTCAAAATTTGCACTCAAGGTAGGGGCTCCAATCTCGACGAATCACCGCCTCGGCTCCATAAGCTAAAGAAAAAGGTGTTTCTCCAGATGGTCGTCGCTCGATGTGTCGTTCAGTATGACCATAGTACGCTGTAGTTCCTCCGCCAATTGCCTTTAGACTCCTCCAATCTCGCCTTCAGGGTATACTTGAGTATTTTATTAACGGCCTCAACTTGTCCGTTCGACTGGGGGTGGTATGGAGTTGAGAAATGGTTTTTTATGTGGAAACCTTCACAAAAATTTCGGAATCTTCGGTTGTCGAACTGTTTCCCATTATGCAGAACAATCGAATGTGGTATCCCAAATCTACAGATGATAGATTTCCATACAAAGCTCACAACCTTTTCTTCATCTATTTTTGCCAGAGGGTCCGCCTCTGCCCATTTTGTGAAATAATCCACCGCCACAATGGCATACTTGACGCCCCCTTTGCCAATGGGTAGTGGTCCGATGAGGTCCATTCCCCATTTGGCAAACGGCCATGGGCTAAATACCAAGTAAGTCGCTCGGATGATATTTGACCTGGTGCAAACCTCCGCATCTCTCACATCTTTTGACGAGGTCGGTTGCCCTTTCTCGGGGATGGCCAGAGTATCCTTGCCGTATTAATTTATAGCCAACGTTTGGCCCCCAGCGTGGTTGCCGTGATATTCCCTCATGAACCTCTCGAAGTGCATAATCGCATCCGTCTCGGAAGGCGTAGGAGTGGGATGGAGTATCCTCGTTTGTATAGGATGCCGTCTCTAGTAAAACCGAGCCGCTTGAGTTCGTAGTGTTACGCCTTAGCTTTGTTTTCGTGTTGAACTCCTTTCTCTAAGTATTGGATGATTGGGGTCATCCAAGTCCATGCTCGGCGGTTTCGGTTGTATATATTTTCTTTGCACCGAGTGACGGGGATAGTAGTGTGACCGTGACATCCGTGATGGCATCCGCCCCTGGACTAGAGCCGAGCCGAGCTAGGGCATCTGCTTGCATGTTCTCGCTCGAGGCACATGTAAGACTTTTGTCTTAAAGTGTGATAACCTTTTCTTGACCAAATCCAAATATTGTGCAATTTTTTGCTCTTTTGCTTCAGATTCGCCCGTTGATTTGATGAACGACTAACGAGAGTCACCGTGCACCAATAGTTGTTTTAGGCCCATAGAGGCGCCATATCTAAGCTTTGCTATGAGCGCCTCATATTCGGCTTCGTTGTTCGTTGCGGGAAGGGAACTCGAAATCGTGCGGCCGAAGCAAAGAGCATTTTTCATTTGGATCAATTATCACGATTCCGCCCGCCGCTGCGGTGGAAGAGCGTCAACGAATAATTTCCATTCTTGGTCTTCCTTGACTTCTAATTGTATGGAAGACGTGAATTCGCCACAAAATCGGCTAAAGCCTCGTCCTTTTATTGCGACGTGGCTCGTATATAATGTCAAACCGCTAAGTTCGACGCCCACTTAATCATCCGACCCGAAGTATCGGGTCGGTGTAACACTTGTTTCAACGGATAGTTCGTCAATACTATAATCTTGTGTTCTAAGAAATATGGACGGAGTTTCCGCGCCGCGAATTAATGAATAAGCCGACTTTTCCATTGGTGGGTACCGAGCTCGGCATCATGTAACGCTTTGACCGTGTAATATATCTTGGATGTTGAATAGAGCCATCTAGCCCGATTAACACCGGCTGATGGCGTATTCGGATACCGCCAAGTACAAATATAAGTCCTCCCCGGGTCGGTTTTTGTAATATAGGGATTGAAGATAGGTGTTGTTTGAGGGATTCAAAGGCCATCTCAGCTCGCTCGGTCCACTCGAAATTTTTGCTTTTCTTTATAATTTCAAAGAAAGGTTTGCACTTGTCTGTGGACCGAGAAACAAATCGGTTAAGGGCGGCCAATCGGCTGTTAGGCTTTGTACCTTTTTACGAGTTTGGGGATTCTAGGTCGGTGATGGCCTTGATTTTGTCCTGGTTAGCTTCAATTCCCCTTTGGTGACCATATACCCCAAAAATTTACCCGAGCCGACCCCAAATGTGCATTTTTTCGGGTTTAACATCATCTTGTACTCTCTCAAAACAAAAACATTTTATTAAGATCGTTTAGGTGATCGGACATGTATAGTGATTTTACTAGCATGTCATCTACATAGACTTCCATAGTGTGACCTATCATTTTCTTAAACATCTTATTTACTAACCTTTGATAGGTCGCACCAAAGATTCTTCAATCCGAAAGGCATCATTTTGTAATGATGAATTCCTCGAGCGAGAGAAAAATGAGGTATTTTCTTCATCTTCTCGGTGCATCCGTATTTGGTTGTAACCCGAGTATGCGTCCATGAAGCTCATCGGCTCGTGTCTCCGCCGGCATCTACCATGTAATCGATATTCGGCAATGGATAACCTGTCTTTGGGGCATGCTTTGTTGAGGTCGGTAAAATCCACGCATAGCGCCATCGCCATTGCTTTTCTTTACCAAAACAGATTGGCGACCCATCGGGATAGAGGAGGCTTCCCGATGAATTGATTGTCTAGTAGCTTGTTGACCTCGATTTCAAGTCTTTGCGCTCGCTCTATCGGGGCCGAGTTTGCGCCTTTTCGGATGACCGGGCGGAACGTTAGATCAATATTGAGGCGGTGGCACGCATGCTTGGGGTCAATTCCTGGCATGTCTGCGTGAGTCCATGCGAAGACGCGTCAAGTTATTCCCAAAAATTCGATCAACTCACTTCGATATGGTTCGGAAGATCATGACCAATACGTAGTTGGCGCCCCTCGCTTGCCTACCGACATTGATTGTATCAACCTTGTTCTCTACGGTTCCGCTCGTTTTCTTTTCTTACTTTGCCCCTCCTTGATTTGCGGGGGTAATTCGTCTTCGCCGGCTCGTTTTTCGATTGCCGGCTCGCTTCTTCCATCATTGGCTCCTTCCCGGCCGCGTCCTGGATTATCCTCCTGAACGACCACCGCTTTCTGCTCGGACTCCTCCCCGGGCAAGGGATTATCCTGTGTGGTTCCACTGGTTTGTCCTTGTTCCATCACATTAATCTCCACCGGTCGGAGTTTAAGAGAGCACTCTCGTGACTCCCTTTGATTCCCTTTATGTATAGCTTCGCCATCGACGTTGGGAATTTTATACAAAAATGATATATTGAAACGGCCGCTTTGATATGATAAAGCAATGGCCTCCCAATGATGGCATTGTACTCGAATCGGCATTGATTATTTTAAATGTTGTCATGACAGTCCGTTTATGCAAACCTTGTCCCATTTGGATGTGAAAACGTGCGTAACGTACATTTATTTCTGGCTAATTATGCCTTTTTTGTATTTGGCCGAGCCGGAATATTGGGGTCGGTTTCCCTCCTCCAAACCCCAGAATGCTATCGTTACATGGGCGGATATAACTATCATCCACGTTTAGTCTTGAAATGCTCGGACATAAATGACTGATGAATAGCTTCCGAGTCAATTAAAATTACGTGAACCTAATACCCAGAATCGGTGCCGTGATGACCAGGATCGAGAATGAGGATGGACCACCTGGTCGGCATCCGCATCCGAGAACACAAAGTGGCGGTGGGTTGGCCTTCCTTGATTTCGCCACCCGAACTTGTCTATCGGATTAGTTGCTGTCTAACATCGGCTTTTCTTTTCCCTGTTGGAGCGTCTATCCTCCATTGTGTTGGTATTGATCCGACCGACACTTGACATCATGAGGATTTCTTTCCCCGGTTTTCACTAGGGGCGGCAAGAGAGCTGGGTTGTCTACGCGCTTCGGGTTGACGCTGAGCCGATGTCGGTGGGGGTGGTAGCTCATGAACGTATCTTTTAAGGCCGCCGTCGAACAACCCGCATGATTTCCCTAATTAGATCTCGGCACTCGTCGAGATCGTGACCTCATCGATTTGTGATAGGCGCAGAATCGACGTGAATCTAATTTTGATGGCTCAATTTTCGAGGCCGAGCGGAGGCAACAAATTCGGACCTGTACTTCACTCCATACGGCCGACGGAGTGTGGGTCAAAGCACTCCTCAACGCGGCGACTTCGGCTCTCGCCTCTTGGCGAGCTCTAAATCCGGTGGTCGGGTTTTCCGAGAATGGCGGAAACCCGACCCCGCCCGACTCACGGTTCTTTCCTTCCGTCTTTCTTACGTTCCCTTGTCGGTGCTCGGGCGGTTACTTGCCATGGCTTCTTCCGCACAAATATGGCGTTCCGCGCGGATTAAAAACTCTTGATACGAGGTCGCCCCCGACTCGTGGATAGAGTAATTGAACCAAGTCTCGGGGGCTAGTCCAGCCATGGCTGCGATCAGAATGGCGTCATCGGACACCTGTTCCATCTCTCGAACTTGTTTATTAAACCGAGAAATATAACTCTTCGGGGCTCATCTTTCCCTTGTTTGATATTTACGAGGAGTCTTTCGCGCGCTCGGACTTTGGACGTTAAGAAATGTGTCGTAAAGGCGGAGGCTAGATCCCCCATGCTTGAATGGATCCCTGCGCAGAGTCCTAAACCAACGGTGGGCTCGGCCGCCCAAAGTCGTGGGGAAGGCTCTGCGAGAGGATGGCATCGCTTGGATCATAGTTCCATCCATGCTAAGTACTTGTGAACATGAGTGGTCGGTCGGTTTCCCATTATAGAGGCCGACTGGGGATTTTCAACTTTGGCGAGAAGGATCGCCAGATTCCAGGAGAAAATGGCGACGGAACAACCGGGTCGGCTCCCGCTTGGGGCGGTCTTTGAGATCTTAGCCATCCGGACCGCCTTCCAATTGCGTTCGGATGACGATGTAAGCGGTGTATTTCTACATCCGTTCTGCCCGCCATAAGCTAGGGCCTTGGGCTGCTCGACCACGAGTTGTTCCCGCTCATCCGAAATGAGCCGAACTTACCGATCGAGTCGGGCGAAAAGGATCAACTCCCGTCGTCCGCAAAACACCGAGTGGGCACGACGATGTCGTGTTTGCTCGAAATGACTCGCTATGAGGAAATCCGGAATTTGAGGATTAATGTTAACATTTAGTTGTGGGTTGAGTGGGTTAGTATTTGCAAGGAGTGGAGGAGGTGCTTGAGAGTTCGTGGTGGCAAGAGTTTGTGATATAAGTTGGTTCATTTGTTGTACAAAGGTTGGGTTGGCGATTAATCGAGCGAAAGGGAATAAAGTAGTACTCCCCGCTCCGTTTGGGAGCATATTGTGGCCATTCGTAGTTTGGCCAGGTTGGTTGTTCAAATGTTGCTCTTGATCAAACGGGCATTTCTTGACATTGACTCATTTTCTTCTCTTATCAAAAGGTTCCGTGTCAAATTTTACCTGGTTTTTGTTTCACTTGCTTTTTCTTTGGAACTCGAACCCGACGATCGACCAATACGCCCTCCTTCTAGCGCCAATTTGTTGACGTGCGTTTTGGTCAACAAGTAGAAATATGTAAAAGATTTAACACGTGGAAATGAAAACGCGTGCGTAACGTACATTTATTTCTCGGCTAATTATGCCTTTTTTGTATTTGGCCGAGCCTAATATTGGGGTCGGTCTTTTTGTAATTTTTCCCTCCTTTTCTTTCTCTTTTCCTTTTTAGCCTTTTTATACCCCTTTTGAGTAAGTGGGTTTATAATAGTCACCTTTGCACTAACTATTCATTAATTAATAAAATAGCTAAAAAAAAACGACACATGTCCCTCTATAGTTGTGCATGTCACCAAAACTTGCCACTTGTCGACTTCTCTTCATAATTCTCGACGTGTGGCGCTTTAAATACCAATAAAGTGTCAAGCATGGGCATGTGTTTATTTTTACGGTTGCGCGCGTGCGTTTCATTTCAAACTTGGGCTCGGGGCTCGGTGAGCGTGTTGCGGTTGGGCTCGTGAGTCGTTGGGCTCGTTAGCCGTTGGGCTCGTGAGCGGCGAGCCTAATTCGTGACGTGTTGTCGTACATCATCGTTTGACGTCACCCGAAGGTACCTATTCGAATATGTGTCAGACTGATGACGTGGATTAGTTTCTCACAGCTCGGCTCGGGTATCATCAAAAGGAAAAGACTGGTCTGAGGAATTGATTTGGATGAGGGGTATTGAATTGGCTTGAGAAGAGGATCAGTAAACTAGTCAGATAAGCTGGCCAAAATTTTGAGGGCAAACATATAATTTCTTGAAAAAGGGAGTCTGAAACTCTGAATTTCTAAAACCCCCAGAATAATACAACACCAAAAAAAAAAAACCCAAAACTTCCACCCCTTCCCCAGAAACCATACCACATGCCCCTGCCCCCTTTCTTTCTTCTTTGCTCTTTTTTTTTTTTTTTTTTTTTTTTAACCTCCATTCCCAAATTCTCCTGCAACTCCCGTCACCAAATCTCTCTCCTATCTTTTCTCTTTTTTTTTTTCTCCTTCAAATCCCCAAGACCCATCTTGAATAAACCAACCCCTCAATTAATCCCCCCTGCCGTCAACACCCAGCGCGTATCGAACACCCCTCCACAACTCATTCCACCCTCCGATGGACGGCGACCCGGGGATGGCTGGCGCGAGGAGCGACAACGGTCACTGGTCCTTCTCCACTTCTTCTTCTTCTTTAATAATTATTTTGGGGATTTTGGCTTTGAGATGGTGACTGATTTATGTGGGCTTGAAACTGGAGGGTTGATCGGAATTTTATTTCCGGTGTGATACCGTGGGTGGACTATGGAGGACCGAAATTTCTGACTTTGGTTGTTCGGCGTGAACAAGAAACAGTAGCAGCAGAGAATTTAATTTTTTTTTGAACTAGGTATTTACCTTGACTCGATTTTTGGTAGAAGCCGGTGGTAAAAAAATTTTCGAAGGAGGAGACTGTGTATTTATAGGGTGAAATTCTGGAGTTTGAAATAAGTAGGGTATGTTAGTGATAAGGTAAAATATCAAATATTTTAGGGGTTGAGTTCTATCTCTAATTGAACTTTTTTAAAAAAAGAATATCTGGGTTTGAAATAGGATAATTATCAATTATGTTATCTATCTAAATACAATAAAATAAAATAAAGAATTATTTAAAACTAAGAAAATAATTATTCTTAATAAGATAATTAAATTAATAAAAAGAATGTTAATAATGTAAATATATATAAAAATTGGATATTGCAAATTTTGTCTGCAAAAGAAGGATCAAAACATCTTCAAAAATGGTTAACAAATGTAAAGCCTTAATTTCCTGATAAGTGGTGCTGCAACAGATAGAATTTGCTATCAAAAGTCTATAGCGACTGGTCGCTATGTTTAAAATTCGAAATTTTAAATCGTTGAATAAAGTTTTGACACAGGATGACAGAGGGCGACTTGTCATTGTCTATAGCAATCGGTCACTGTACCACATGTCCACAGTGACCAGTTGCTATGAATAGTGATTGTTTGCCCGAGAAATAGAGAAGAAGACCAAAAATATTCAAAGCTTCAGGCACCGGTCGCCATCTAGGGTGACCGGTCGCCCTCCATGTAAAATTTTCTCTGTTCTGTTTCAAGTTTTAAAATATAAAGGTACGAGTCGCCCTACTATAGTGACCGTCGCCCTCTTCACAGAGAAGATGTCCAATTTTTATCAAAGATAAAGTTTAAGAAGTACTTCAAATACTTAGTGAAAATCGAGGAAAATGAATTGAAGTATTTGGACAACTTTTAGAAATATTGTTTTGATTTAAAATACATTTATATGATATCATCAAAATCAAATAAAAACTTTGTTCTAACATATATTACTGAGGTAAATATTAATTAAATTTATTATTTTATGAATAAAAATTTGAAAAAAAAAGATAAATACATGTATATGACTATATTCACATCATAGTTTATAAATTTCTTTTAAATTGATGTAGTAAAGTGAAATTGTGTAAAGTTCATATGACAAATTGAAATTCTTAACAAAGTTCATATGGTAAAGTGTAACAATTTCTATTTAAATTTTTGGCAAAGACAATTTTGTCTACTCGTGGAGGGGCTCGCGCTAGAATATTCTGAGAATATTCCACCGGCAATGGCCGTTGTATGATGAAGTGCCAAACTTGGGTAGTATGTATTGTAAAATGTAAATAAAATTAGTTTATACGGTAAATTACAAAAAAAAACGCATAGTTTGAAGGACTTGGTATTTTTTCCTTTTTGTTTTTGTGAGAAAGCGAAACACAATAATTTGACTTACATAGTTTACCGAAAGTAAAACTATAATAAAAAAATAGAAATAAAAGTTGAAATATATTATGACATATAATTACTTGGCAAAAATAGGAAAAAAATAAAAAACATGACAATTAATTTACGCTAAAACATTTTCTTTTGGTTCATTTTCTTCACCGGCATATTAATTTGCGTGGTGGGTCTGGTCAGAGTTTGGTGGAAGCAGACGGCGGGCAGCAGCTCTTTGACTTCCCGCCACACTGTTTTTTTTCTCCAACAGTCTGCCGATGTTTATTATTATTATTATTATTATTATTTCAAATTCATCACGAGTCCGTAGTATTCCACTACCTAACCCATTCCAAATCCCAAATACAGTGATTTACGAGCAAGTAATCATTTAACAATCCAATCTCTTGACTAGTCTCCTCTTTTCAACTTCAAAATCCAATTCATCTTCTCATTTCGTCAAAACCCACCAAGAATATCCGGTAAAGCGATGACCCGAATGATTTTTTTGTTCTTTTCCCATGATTTTACTTCATTTTAAGCAATTTCTGGAATTAATTTCCACTCCAGGATATAATCAACTCATTGTACGAAAAATCCCTTTTTTTTTTAAGTAAGTTATGGCGAATAATAGTGGTGGTATTGGTAGTAAGAAAGAGACAGCACTGAGGCTGAGGGCGGCGGCGGAGGAGGCTGTACAGTGCATTGGGTTGGGCTACGATTTGACGCTGGACCTACGCTTGAAGTACTGCAAGAATCAGCGAAGTACGAAAGAGGGTTCGAGGCTGATCGCCATGGACGATGATCAGGTCAGAGATATCTCCGTCCCGGGGGGTATTTTGGTGCAAAATGTGCCCAAGTCTATTAACTGTGATAAAGGCGAGCGCATGCGCTTCAGCTCTGACGTTCTAGCTTTCCAGCAGGTACATATGGTTTCTAATTCAGCACAAGACCATGTCTGAATTTTTATTGGGAGTTTTCATTTGTAACTTATGGTCTTTAATGAATGAAACACGATGCTCTGTCTGAATGTAAGCTGAAATTTTCATTTTCATTAGGCATCGTAATATTGAAAATTTGGGTTGTGTGTTATATTAATGTGATGTAACATGATAAAAATTTAGGTTATTAAGTATATATGTGTACGCCTGTGTCATGTAATGAGTTGAATTCTGATTTATAGGCTACTTCTGAGTCAAGTGGTAATAATTTTTATTTCACTCTGTAGATGTCAGAACAGTTCAACCAGGAATTATCAATAGCAGGCAAAATTCCAACAGGCCATTTCAATGCAGCATTTGAATTTACGGGTTGTTGGCAGAAAGATGCTGCCTTCACAAAATCCCTTGCTTTCGATGGGGTGTTCATCACCCTCTACAGCATTGCATTAGAAAAGTCCCAAGTAACGCTCCGAGATCATGTCAAACAAGCAGTGCCGTCGTCATGGGATCCAGCTGCATTGGCAAGGTGAACAGAAAATGTTACTTTCTACTTTTGCCACGCGTATCTTCTCAGTCTCAAATAATCATTGTCTACTCTTCCCTATTTGAGCTTTTCTAGTTCTGTCCTGCCTAATTTCTCCCAGTTTGTAATCTTTCAATTGGCTTTGTGATTGATTTGTGAATACTCGGATATGTTTCTTCTTGTTTTCCAATGAACTAAGCCTGCAGTTTTCTCAATTATGTATTTGGTGACAACAATAGACAGTAACAATGCTTGCTTTAGGCTTTAAACCGTAAGTATGTGAAACAAAGCTCTGTGATTGAATTGTTACCTCTGGTAACAACTTACATTTTGTCTCTCTTGGGTCAAGGCTGCTTATATGCGTGGAACAGAGAAGTAGAAATTTAGTATTACAGGACCATATCACACTTTAGTTGTAATAAATCCAATATAGAGGTTCCGAGGCCATCCAAGAGTTCATTTTTGGTTTAGTTCAACGTGTTGATTTCCGAATATTTCAGCTTGGCAATATAGTAAATCCTTGCCGAATATAACATGACTACTCATGTTATTGTTCTGTTATTACTCCCATTTTGCTGGGATATAGCAGTTGCAAATATGAAAACAAGAATGTTTTCATAGAGGTGCTGGAGTTAATGATGTAAAGCGCAATTCTACTCCATATCCATTTCTCTTGTTGCCACGATTTCCGGTTGTCTACATGAACAATTAGTTGCATTCCCCAACCCCCACCGCGGTTTTGGGTGGGAGTTTACATATCAGCTCTTTAAGGATCTTAATTATTCAACTGCAATCAGTCCGTGTTCATCAATATCTGTCCTAACTTTTGATAATTTTATTCTAAAGTGAACTAATTTACATATACAGGTTTATTGAGAAATATGGTACCCATATCATTGTTGGTGTGAAGATGGGGGGAAAGGATGTAGTATATGTAAAGCAGCAATATTCGTCGCCTCTCCAACCCATTGAGGTACAGAAAAGATTGAAGGACGTGGCAGACAAGAGGTTTAGTGATGCAAGTGAACAATCCAGCACGCATCCTGAGAAAGCTTATGGCAAGGAAATGGTTCGTTTCACTGTTTTACATTTCTATCATCACG
This sequence comes from Rehmannia glutinosa, assembly GCA_016081115.2. Taxonomy (NCBI): domain Eukaryota; kingdom Viridiplantae; phylum Streptophyta; class Magnoliopsida; order Lamiales; family Orobanchaceae; genus Rehmannia; species Rehmannia glutinosa. Next base: position 54,031,682 of record CM071932.1, read on the forward strand.
CGTTTACAAGCGTGTCTATTATTTTGGTACTCAAAATTTATTCCTTAGTCCATAGTTTCCTTGTAGATGAGGCCTTTGCTTTTACATCAAAGCGTCGTGCATTGAACGAATGATTATCAAATTTTGAAAAGGATTATCATGTGGCAGTGTCCTCATGTAAAAGGAAGCATGATATTTTGGCATGCTACGAGTGACCAATTTGTGGGAAATAGCATTTTCAAGGTTCCTGATTTGCTATAAGTTTGCAGAAGTGCGTAGAAGTGAGCCCCACACTAGTGCACAATCGTGCCAACCTTAATAAGAACAGTAGTAAGAGCATCCTGGAAGGCTTAAAAATGGTGTAATATGCAACAATGTAAGGATATATAAGTCACCATGGCAACATCATTGTGATTCCTGAATTTTGGAAGATTGAGGAAGTTTACGAATTTAGCATGTCAATATCTCTTTTGCAACATCGAAGATTTCAGGTACCATTGCTGAATAGGATTTTATAGTTGAAAATGCTGAAGAGATAGTAATTTGGGAAAAATGAGACACTACAGGGGTTGAAACCTATGATAGGGTGCCCTTTATGGGGGGGGGGGGCTCTGTCGTAGAACTTTCTGTCCAAAACATTAAGTATGATAATTAGGTTGTACTGTAAGTTGGTGTGGTTTTAGTGACATTGTTTACTGTCTTAACCCTCTGTTTAGTACATAAATTCAACTTTAATTACGTATTTGTGCTGAATTTTTTAATTGATCTTGAGGGACAAAGTCAAGTTGCATTAGAAAGTGTTGTCTCGTACTCATGGAATAGTGACGGAGAAGTAGCAGTTTGGCATGTAACTATATCCGTTGGCCTTGAAGATAAAGGAGAACTAGATAGAAACCTATAAATTGTTTATGGTTTATTAGGATGGTTGTTGATGGAATTGATCCAAAGATTTTATCTAGTCAAGTATCTTTAAAATGTTTCCTCGATAACACTTTCAATTTGCCTTTGAAAGCATATATTCAGTCGATTGAGCTCACTTCTCCTGTGAGCTGTTCTCACTTGGTTACCAGCTTGAGCTTTTATCTTCATTGGAGATATTGTGAAATTATGTTTTGGAATGAGATAGAGTTCTTTCGCTACAATAAGGTCACCTCAAAATGACCAGGAATAATGGTATTTGTCGTGCCTGTATAAATTTTTGTTTTTTTTTTTTTGAGAATTCAGTTGGGTTTTGTTTAGTTAGTCATGTGAAGAATACTAATGCTCCAAGTTAATTGGTCACTTCTTTTTCCGGTTTTTCCCCCAATTCTCATATATGATCTTAGTAAATTCCAATACATATCATAATCTGCAACAAATTATTACTTTAATTATTTCCATTTTCAGCATGCGACCAATGAAAGAGGATTTGCATTATTGGATCCCAGTACACCAAGTTTTCATTCTAGCCAAGAGGTAATAATTTTGCAAATTTAATTGATTCATTGATGGATGTTAGTAAGCGTCCATCATTTTTGGTGTTTGAATACTTGAATAAGCATTCCCGACTTGGGACTTGCACATATAAACTTTATATTGAACTTGATACCGTAACTCTATGAACAACTATTGTTCTTTGGTTTTTTGCTTGGCTGATGTGCTTTTGCGCGAGTCACATTAACCTCGAACTTAATGCTTATTTTTATCGAAAAATTGCCAGGAAGTTACTTTCTTCTGGAGGAGGAGAGGTGGAAGCAACAATAGGAATATGCCTCATAGTAAGTGGTGTCAAACTGTTCCGATTGAGCCTGAAGTGATCTCAATGTCCTTTATTCCAATTTCATCACTCTTGAGTGGAATTGATGGGAGTGGATTCTTGGGTCATGCCATCAACCTATACTTGCGCTGTAAGTAATAAATTTTATCATAGATAACTGACACCTATTTTTTCCTTTAAAAATTATTTAAGGGATAATTAGAAAAAGCCCTCAGGTTTTGGGCTAATTACAAAAAAAATCCAGAGATGTTTCAAAATTACAAGAAAACCTATCAGGTTTGGTTATGTCTTAAATTTAAGGAGATAACTGTAATATTTCTTTAGATATCAGGGTTTTTTTTGAATTGTTTTCTTCTTATGAAAGGAGAAAATGTAAGACGGAATCAAACCTCAACTTTTCTTTTGTAATTTTCAAAAACCTCTGGATTTTTTTGTAATTAGCCCGAACCTCAGGTTTTTTTTTTTGTGTAATTATCCCTTTATTTTAATTGACTCTTGGTATGTTTTATTAATGTGCTTTCTGAGAATGTCATCACAACTAATTTCTCTGCAAACTTGAGTAGATAATGAAGTCCCGAGTTACACTTCCAGGGAACCACTTCTCGTGTCAACGCTGCAAACATTAAATGCTCTTTCTAAAATTTTATTTAATAACATGCCAGAGCAGTTTTAAAATAGTCAAAATTTTGTGTAAAATTAGCAAGCTTTAGTCTATTTTAGTCTCTTGGCTTGTGAATCTTAAGCAGAGCGTTGTAATAAACACAGTTGCTATCTTACTGTCATCACTGAAACGTGAATCTATGTACCAGAGTGAACAGCATTCTTATGGAATTCAAAAACGTTGTCTTTAATCGCTTAAACTTTTTCCACCGCTTTCAGATAAGCCACCTATAGAAGAACTTCATCAGTTTTTGGAATTCCAACTTCCAAGACAATGGGCACCTGTATTCGGTGATGTTCCCCTTGGTCCTGATAGAAAGCAGCAAGGCGCTGCATCTTTGCAGTTCAGTTTGATGGGTCCCAAGCTTTACGTTAATACTGATGAGGTAAGTTAAAACAAATAAGACTTCTCTCTGTTTTGAGTCAATGGTCAGAGAGTGCATGCAGTTATGAATGTAAACAATGTCACTTCACGCAAAATCTTTCCATCATTGTTCAAAAGGCTATAGTCTTCCTATTCCTATGTGCTATTTAATCAGCTTCCCTCTTCTTTCAAGAGAATCCATCAGTGAATAAAATGCTCTTCGAGCAGAGTTAAAACAACCTTATTGTTAGCTTTGAAAATTTTAATTTCTTTTGTGCATATAAGTTCCGTGATGTTTCTGGTGCAAATTTTCAGAACCAATTTTGATCTGTGTACGACTGTTTCATAGCAGGTTTAAAGGAATCTCTCTCTCCCAACTCCTTGAGCATTTAACGAAAAACAAGATAAAGGTTGATCATGCATCAAAAAGAAAGAAAAATGTCTAACAATCTGCAATAACTAATGCAATATATATAATGAGAATGCCATAGAGCAGGGAAGGAGGGTCCAGAATCTTGTTTATCCTCAGCCCTTTGAAGCTGCGAGGATATCATTTAGAGGAAAAAGAATAACCTGAAAAGTGCCAGAAAAAGATTTAAGTATTTCAATTATCATTCAGACCACTAAGTCGAAAAGATCATATATTTGTATTCAATGGCGTAGCCAGGGCACGATAATGCGGTGGGCCGATACACGAAAGTTGGGTGGGCCAGATAGAAAACCCAAGAAAAATCATAAAAATCCTGACTAAAAAATTTTTAAAAAAAGAAAATTGCTTAGTAATATTTTTTTCTTTAAAAGAGGGTGGGCCGGGGCCCAGGTTAGCCCCCCAGCTATGCTACTGTTTGTATTGTAAGAAGACAAATTAATGAGAATAGGTGAAAGAGAAGAATAGTTTTTAACACTCATAATTTAATTATTCAGAAATGATAATGGTGGGAAAAAGTTGCGGCATTATTGTTGATTTCTGTTAGATACTGGACGTGGTTGATGTAGATTTAAAAAGTAGATTTCTTAAAACAAAATATAGATTTCTTAATCTAAATCATGTTTGTGTGTTCAAAATGTAGATTTCTTAAATCAAATATTGCCTATAAACTTAATCATGGAGGTGACATGCACTGACACGTCTTAAGAAATTTGTAAATGTGTAGTTTCATTGTTGATGAGATTTCTAGCACCCTAAAATTTGTCAGCCATATTACAACAGAGATTATACATTTCAGGCCATAGCTGGCGATCGGATATAGTGACTCACTTGTCTAGTCTTGCATCTTAGTTGCTTAGATCAGAATAAATTGATGTGGATTCTGAGTTCTTTATTACAATACTGTTGGAGCTAACCTTTGAACATCAATACTGATACATCATATGACATTCCCAAGAGATGGGTAGGCATATATCCGTTGCAGCTTACATAAATTACCTTCTTATATTCAAGTTTGAGAACTTCATTACCCATGTCTCAGTATTATATGACATTTGAGAAAGTGGATTGTGCCTCATACTTATTCATCCACTTTGTATAGTGGCTGGACATATGTTTAGATTATAATCTCTTATATATGTGAAATGTGATGTATTTATTGATTTGTTGGGACCTAATCATTCTTCGTTCTAAATAAACCATATGTAAATTTAGCACGGTGGCTAAAACTTATTTGGACAGGTGGATGCGGGAAATAAACCGGTAACTGGCCTGCGGCTGTATTTGGAAGGAAAGAGAAGTAATTGCCTAGCAATCCATTTGCAGCACCTGTCCTCCTTGCCAAAAAGTTTTCAACTTCGCAACGAGTCAGGCGAAAAAAATAACCACTCTTCTGACCGTAGATATTATGAGAAGGTCCAGTGGAAGAGCTTTTCACATGTATGCACAGTCCCTGTTGAGTCTGACGATGATCTCTCCATAGTCACGGGGGCACATTTTGAAGTTAAGGACTCTGGTATGAAAAACGTTCTATTTTTACGCCTCCATTTCTCCAAAGTTATCGGTGCAACAGCCGTGAAGAAATCCGAGTGGGATGGTTCTCCTGCCCTGGCTCAAAAATCGGGAATTATATCAACTTTAATAAGTAGTCGTTTCTCGACTGGACAGAAACCTGCTCCAAAGCCTTCCGATGTTAACATCAACTCTGCTTTATATCCTGAAGGCCCTCCAATGCCTGCACAAACTCTTAAACTTCTGAGGTTTGTCGACACGACGGAGATGACGAGGGGCCCACAGGACTCACCCGGGTACTGGGTCGTCTCGGGTGCCCGGCTTGTAGTCGACAATGGCAAAATATGTCTTCGTGTTAAGTATTCTCTATTAGCTGTGATTTTGCAGGATGAGGAGGTACTATTGCAGCGATAATTGTGTTTGTAAAAGAAGTATACAGAGTAGGCATGAGATGATTAGTGGTATGGTTTTTGAAGCATTCTTTTGGCTTGTCTCAGTGTTAAGTTCTTGTGTATCATATCATTCTCCCTGTTAAACTTTAGGAGTGTTTGAATGTGAGTGTGAGTTTTCTCTGTATATTTGTGCTACTTTGTGGTTGCTACTATGGTGGTCTGTGATCATTATTTAGGGTTTGGTGTAAATTATTAAAAGAAAAATTGATAAGGTTAGCCATATTTTTCAATGTGCATTCAGCTTTTCTCAATAATCATGTTTAAGCCTGCTCATAATGACCCATAAACCACCAGACTCACCAGGGGTGTAAACGACATTTGATGAGTGATATTAAGGGGAAAAAATGGGCTGAAATCTTGGTTTGAGTTTTTGCAGGCCTGAGGATAACCCAATGCCAGGGCTCCCCTCTGGATAAACAATCCAATGGTGGCTTGATAAAGACAGGGCCCATAAACCATTAAGGGCTGAGTCCAAGTCTGCAAACACCTGTCTCCATTGGATAATATATTTTTTCGTACCGAACCCCATTCCCCAAACGAGCCCTCGATGCTAATGTACAGTAGCTAGTTTCATGGCATACAGTTTCTACATGACCATAACATGGATATTAAAAAAATCATATGGCAATGAGGATCACCTTGAAGGATGGCAATCTTATTTACAATTACTTTAAAATGAATAAAGAAAATCAAAAACTGTTCAATCTAAATCCTTAAATCCACTTCCACTAATCAATAGAAGCTTGGAACTGGCCATAAAATCCAGGATACATCATACATAATAATTACAAAAACAGCCCTAAGGTTCGGCTAATTACAAAAAAAAAAAAAAAAACCAATGATTTTTGAAAATTACAAAAAAACCTTTAGGTTTGAGGCATCTTACATTTTCCCCTTCTATGTCCATTTTTTTTTTAAATTTTCCTTACATTTATCAAAATATTACAGTTACCCTCTTAAATTTAAGACAATCAAAATTCAATGTTTTTTTGTTATTTTCAAAAATCTCTTTATTTTTTTTTTTTGTAATTAGCCCAAGCTTTAATCTTTTTTTTTTTTTTTTGTAAATATCCCTACATATATATAAGACTGACAATTTTAGGGGCTCTGAGATGGTGAATTTTCAAGCTGTTATTGCATGTTTACTACTATGATTTGAGTAATCAAATTTCTATTACTATATTTTATCATCCCCTATTAATATTCTAAATAAGCAAGTACCCCCAATAACAAATTTCATTCCTGATTCCAAGTTCTATTATACGCATAGCACACTCGTCATCAAATTAAGAAATTGGCATGTAAGTTAACGTTTTAGATGAAACAACACAATTTCTAAATCCAAAATCCTCAAAAAAGGTCAGCAATGAAGAAAAACTGAATATATTCAGTACAACAAAAATTTAAAATGAAAAGCAAGCTGATTCAGATTGACCTTAATAGTGTCAAGTTCAATTCTCTCTAATATGTCCGTGTCAAAAACTTGTCTATTATCAAGTTATTACCCCTAATTTTCGTTTCTTTGGCCCACAATTGCGGTTAGGTTTGGAAATTAAAGCTATTTCAAACAAGGAGCCAAAAAAGAAGATTTAAATAGGTCAACACATACAATTGGGCTCGAACCAAAGTAATTTAAGGTGACATGCAGCAAATGACCAAACAAGAGTCTAAGAAATTAAAACTTGTGAACACATTAAGCAATAGAAGAGAATGAAAACTAGTGGACAAAGTCATATCTAAGAAACATGCTTCAAAAATGGCTGCTTTTAATTAGTTTATATTTTTTTGCTTAGACATCAAACATGAAAGTTTCGAATTCGAGGATTAAAAGTCATCCAATTCTTAAACTTTCTTTTGGTCTAATTATCTTAATTAACATATATAGATTTCAAAGTTTATGTTTGAACAGTTCCTATAATTTGATTGATTAGTAGAAGTTTGTTCCTTTCTAGATAAACATGCTTGATGGAAATTTTGTTAATTAAATCCAAATCTATATTTTTTGGCTTGTTTGACTCAATCTTTTTAGATAAGTCCAATAATATATATATATATATATATATATATATATATATATATTATAGGAGGATCATGTGAGACCATTGTTATAGGTAAGACACAATGGACTCATCTCATGCATCCACCATTATTAATCAATGGGTGAGATTTAATAGATAAACACAACATTAATGATTTATTTTAATTAAGATAAGGGTATTATAGTCAACAAACAACCATATTCTATTGCACATGGAAACCAAATCTTGTCAGGCTGATTCTCCTACTCTCTCACACCATCATTCACTAGACAATTGATAAATGCACAAATCTCGGAAAATCACGTCGATCTCCATAGTCATAGCTCAAAGACACGAAAACACGTAAAATTTGTGAAATAATATGGCATCAAATCCATATGAAGAATCATCGCAAACTACAGAACATTCTGCAACAATGGAGGTTGAAGAACTCAGCTTCAATGAAGAACCAGATGAAGGTATGTAAAATTTATCGAATAAGATGAAAATCGAATACTCATGAGTACTGTTTATACAATATAAATACACTGCATATGTTGAAAAATTGAGTTTCAAAGTAGAACTAGTACAAGGTAATTACATTCAAATCTTAAAAAACTGTAAAAGTTGCAACGAAGAAAATGAAGTTCGAATAATGGTATATAAATAAAATATAATGCATATATAGTATGGTTCTGGTATATAACATAACAATGTTTTATTGCATATATACTCTCTTCACACGTAGACAATGTAATATTATGGTTTTGTAGTATAAATATCAGTGTACTACTCCATATATATCATATGTTTATTGTATATACATCAATGAATTACTGCATATTTACCTTACAATCATAATCACGCACGGAAAAAAATGGGGGGGCCTATACAGGATTTGGTTTTTGGTGCATATAATGCAATGGAATACTGCATATATAGAACATGTACATTGTATAGTTTTGTTTGCCACATGCAATGATGATATAAACCCCAGACAGAGGCTTGTCATATCTCCAGGATCTACCAAATATTGGATCCCTGAGATTGAGCAGGAGAAAATACCTTGAATTGGAATGCAATTCAATACATTAGATGATGGTATTCAATTCTATAAGAACTATGGATCAGCCAATGGTTTTGACATATGTAGGAGTACATGTAGATGCTATAAAAATAAGGCAATATGTGTGCAGTACATTGTTTGCAGCCGAGAAGGTTACAAAAATATTAGTAACTGCGTTCAAGATAATGCAAATGCAGACGATGGGGGGAGTAAAATTAGAGAAAGCCGGAAAAGAGTATCCGGTCATGTCGGGTGCCATGCAAGATGTATATTTTAACACACAAATACCAATACATACGTGATCAAGCAATTCGAGGAGCGTCACACACATTCTATGAGATCCGAACCATACAGACAATTTCTTCGAGTAAACAAAAATCTGTGTTTTGGACACAAGAAATTCATCATATACTGTACTAAGGTAAACATTGGCACAACAAAATGGGTGGAGGAAAGTCACAAGTTGGTGCATTGCAAATAGATTTCAAAAATTTCAAAAGGGACTTGAAGGCGTAATGCAGTGTTGATGCACAAATGATAATAGACAATTTCCTAAATAAGAAAGATGTATGCCCGCGTATGACATGCAATTACTTTGTTGATAAAAACGAGCAGCTGACAAGGTTGTTCTGGGCAGATCCAATATCGATTCAAAACTACATTGTCTTTGGTGACATCATCTCATTCGATACTACATACAACACAAACAAGCGAGATGCATAAACCTGTGTACTGCATATATATGTTGGAACATATATATAGATATTATAAGAATGCTGCACAACTATATTAAATGTGGTTCTTAAACATTCTTACAGCTAGTATTGCATATTTATATATATAGTACTACATATATATAAATATACCTCTGCATATTTATATATTTAGTTCTGCAAAAACAAGACAAACTGCATTGAGCACTAATTTATTGCATTGTCTTCAGGTACAAAATGGTTTTCGCACCATTCACCGGGATTGATAATCATAGATGCTGTATAACATTCACAGCAGGCTTAATATTGAAAGAGTATGGAGAATCATATATTTGGTTGTTTCAAAGTTTTTTGAATGCAATGGGTCGAGACCCACACTACATTGTCACCGACCAAGATCCCGCAATGAAGAATGCATTCCATGCTATTTTTAAAAAGGCAAGACACAGATTATGTATGTGGCACATAATGGAAAATGTGAGCTCGAGAGTAGGTCATGTACTGTGCAGGAATGAAAAATTCATGCGGAGGCTAAATTCAGTTGTTTGGGACCAATATCATGAGCCGTTTGATTTTGAAAACAAAGGGCATGAAATCATGTGTGATTTTCAATTAACAGATCATCCATGGTTTAAAAAAATATATGATATTAGGAAAAGTTGGATCCCCGCGTATTTAAGAGACGGGCCAATGGGCGGGTTGCTACGAACTACTTCAAGGTCTGAAAGCGCCAATAGTTGGTTCCAGGGTTCACTAAACCCTCAAGTCAATTTGGCTGAATTTTTATGCCCTTTGACAGCGCTATGGAGGCACAACGACATGCAATTGATAAATTGAACAATGAATGTGAGGCTTCTAGTCCAAAATGCATGACACCATTGGACATTGAAAAACATGCGGCGGCAACAGTGTACATGCACACAGTTTTTGCTGACATAAGCAAAGAAATTAAAGAAGCTTGTTACATGTGTTCGGTTGTATAAATCACCAGTGCTATTGGATATAACACTTACTCGATCAAAAACGACAATGGTGGCATTTTTGAAGTCATGTACAGAGACAATGAAACAGTGGCAACATGTACATGCAAAATATTTGAGCAAGATGGACTAATATGTCGCCATATATTCGTTATTCTCAAAAGTCTAAAGACGATACATGCAAAATGTTAGATAAATGTTTTTATCAAGATTTTGATGATTTTGTTTAAATGATTTTTTACACCAAAACAATATTTTTAAATGTTGTCCAAATACTCCCAATTGATTTAAAATGTTTTTACTAATTTTTTGGAGTATTTTTTGAAGTTTATTTTTGACAAAAAATCGGGCAACACTTCAATTTGGAGGTCGACCGGTCGAGCAAATGGTCGACCGGTATCTGAAAGTATGAAAACTGAAACAGAGAAGTCTGGGAATGAAAAATGAGGGAGGGTGACCAGTCCAAGCAAGGGCCGACCGGTCGATCCCTAGGGCAACCGATCGCACCCCCCTCAGACTGGTCGCACCCTCCTCTGTCTGGTACCTGGATCACACTATTTTCTTCTAACGTTCGAAATTTCCTATATAGCGACCGGTCGCGCTGTGTTATTTTTGACAGTAGAATAATACCGTTTGACATCCATATCAGCATGATTTACTTTATCATTTTTGTACAATATTTCTACATCTTGTGGTCTTCTTTTTGTAGACAAAAATAAAGAAGGAGGAGCCTATGTTTGTGAAGACTCTCCTATAAATAGAGGATGACTTGAAGATACAAGACAAGCAGAAATCAAGCAAACACACAACAAGAAATCTGCAAATTTCTAAACTTTCATATTCAACACTCTTGTTGTATTTATAGCCTAAGTATTTCACTCTCACACCTTGAGGTCTAGGCTTGATTCTTGATTACACCTGCACTCAAAATCGTATTATTCATTATCGAGTTGTAATCTTGAATTTTTGGGTTCATCATTCAACACAAGATATCCTTGTGAGTGTTCTTGTGGTAAGAACACACTTGGGTGATCTAGGTGTTAGGTGCAAGAAGATTGTGATAATCTTCTTATTGAAGAGTTTGGTGCTCTTTGAGGTGTTGAAGAATTTGGTGTTCTTCAAGGTTGAAGATTGTGGTAATCTTCACAAGGTGCCGTAGAATATTGTGGTAATCTTCAAGGGAGATTGAGGTAATGTCCAAAGAGGTGTTGTAAGGTGATGTTGTATTAATTGTGGTAATTAATAAAATCTTTTTTCTTTTTGAAATCCATCTCGGATATACCGGGGTGGTAGTAGATTAGGCCCTAGGTGGGTTGAACTACTATAAATAATCGAGTGTTGTTTATTTTCGGGATAACGTTTTTAATCAACCCAAACTATACGTGTTTTTACACTTTGCAACCCGAACTTTGAAAAGTTACTGATTGCAACCTAAACTTTACAAAATTTTACACTTTGCATAAAATTCCGGTTTTACCCCTGGTTTCAGGAAAGTTGGTTTGTAGTTTACACTCTAAACTTTAAAGTTGTTACACTTTGCAACCTGAACGATAAATTTCATTGCATTTTCTTTGATTACTCCCAAAGGTCTTGCGATCCTCGAAAATGGTATCAGAGCCTAGGTTTATTAAGAACTTTTAGTTAAATTTATTATATTTATGTAATTAACAATTGGTGAGGAGAAATTACTCCGAGATTATGGATCCGGACCGATGTCCGAGATGTACCCCTTACAGGACATATCGTCAAATATTGACAATGTATGCACAAGAACACCTTGACCAGGTTTCATATTGGGAATACCAACATGAAGAAAAGGAATGCGCGGAGCCGACGGGAAACCTTAAGCAATGCAAAATGCGAGCGAGAATATTATAAGCGATTCGGATGCTTAACTGGACACTTATATGTTCACTTGATGAACCTTCAAGAAATGGTTCATGAAAATTCCCATCGAACAATGATTCCCGATGGAGTACCGAAGTGGAACGAGATACTTCCAGACAAATCTAAGATCTCCAAGATCTTAGAGAAATTCGAAAGACGGTGCGGAATTATGGCAACCGCCATATTCATCTACTAAAGACAAGTTCATCGGATCGAACTGGATGGAGACGATGGTGAAATATCGTAAGAAACTCTTGAACTCCTTCATGATATTCAAAAAGCGAGTCAAGAACTTGGAGGACATGCCGAGTTCATCCTATAGGAAGAAACGTATTGATTTTGGGGCGGTACCTATTTACACCAAAAAGGGAAACCAACCGAAGTTATACGAAAGATGACAGATGAGGAGAAGCTCATTGCTCTAATCAAAGGAAAATCCATCAAAAATTAAAAAGATGGATATGGAAAAGATGAATCTTAAGGATCTACATGACTGCGAATCCTTCGCAGGATTAGGTATTGTAGATTTAAAGATGAACGCAGTGAGAATCGGCTTTGGTTACCTAAGACTCACAAGGTAGACCAATTCCTCCACCACCGCCACCGTAATCCTAACGTCGAAGAAAGTACGGGTTCTCATCATGGAGCTCGGGACGAAAGGATGCCACATCTTTGGGATTTCACGACGGGAGTGATCCACTTTCGAGGACAGGAGGTCGAAACCTCTTACGGGCACTGCATAACCTACCGGAAGGCCGAATGTTTATCGACGCCTTATGGAAGATCGCACCTCGACCCAATACATCCGTATGGGTTGATGTTAAATCGACATCCCAGATTTTAAAAACAGAGAAGTTCTCATCGATGAATGGGCTTGACTATGAGAATTTCAGAACCCTCGATCTTACAAAGGATTCATTCATTTTACTCCTTGAAATGAGTCTTGAAGGATCGGTGAAGATTGCCTCGATATGACCGATGCTAGTACAAAAGGTACGGTCACATCAGGGGAATCACTTAAAGGAATAGTCGATGGTATGGCAAAACTATTCAAAATCCAATTCATCGGCACGGGTTATTTCGAGGGATTAGAGGATGAAAAAAGAAAGAAATATAAACAAGCCCTCTATAGCCTTGAGTTACTGGATATTTGTCATATTGACGAATATATCAAGTTATTCACCGAATACAGGTGGAAATCCAAGATTGAGGAAAAAGAAGCTGCACAGCTATTCTTTGCCAAAATTCCGAGTCCCTGGAGAGAAATGCTTATCAGGGAATACAAGGGTGGAGCTGAAGTAGAAACTGTGGCCAGAAAAATGTCTTTCCTAAAGGCCAAGTTATCTGAATGGTGCTATCAAGCAGCTCTGCACAGGAATTACAAGAGATTAAGAGGAATTAACAAAGCAGTTCCTCTATGTTGCGTGGATAATGATATCCCAACAGTTGTGGGAGGTCAACCAAGGCGGCACAAGAAGAAGAAGGAGAGAAGTCATCCATACCGCCAATGAAGCAACAACAAAAGAAGCAGGTCTTCATGGAGACCTAGAAGGTTCTGGTCAAAACAAAAAGCCCGAAGCTATAAATCAGGACAAAGACCAACACCAAGCGGGAGTAGAGCCTCATCATCGTTTCTAATCAAGCAAGTACCAAATAAAATCCAGGGAGAAGAACTTTCAGGGCGTGCTCACACTAGAACTAATGAAAGTTTCAAAGACTCGTAATTGCTGGACATGCGAGCAAGAGGGCATATCTCAACGGATTGCCCGCATAATCAAAAACGAGGAGTCGAGGCAGTTCGAGGCCACACCGTAAATCGAAGAAGTCGTCTATTATCGTGGATTTAATACAGTGTATCAATTTGAGGATATTCCCTCGGATGAAAGCATCTATGAAGAAGAGATCTATTCTCGATGATGGAAGTGACTCACTTTCGATCGTGAGTGAAGAAGAAATTCTTCAAACAGACAAATGGAGGATATGTCGATTCCTCTCTCACACGACGGTTTCTCATAAAACTCTTATGAGAATCATGAAGGAAGATCCAAAGCTTCAAGTCTATGATGGATTTACAATCGGAGCTATGGAAAAAGCATTGGATAAGATTGGGTTTCGTAATAAAACACCAAATTATTCACAGGGTAACAAATCGGAGAACTTGCCATTCCGATGGAGTTTACCGAACTGATTGAGATGCGATTGGTCCCTATTAGAGAAATACGAGAGATCAAAAGTAGAGTTAAAAGAGAAGTTGCTAATACACTCTCATGGATTCACATTGGAGCCATAAGAGTCATTATTAAGGCAACATTCAAAGAAGGAATAGATTCGCCACTCAATCTTGCAATTTTTGACAAACGAATCTCACATCTCAAGGATTCATGCCTTGGAGCGGTCACAGAAATTTGTATGCGGGAAAATTAGCATTCAATGTCTATCCAAGAATTGCATACAATTTGGGAGATCGAGACTTCAGTCGAGTCCTAACCCTTCATCAAGATTTCAAAAGAGTCGATTTGATGAAAGAAGGAAACATGCCTTACTCGATTACATACAAAATTTCCTATGCTCTCTCGAATACCCATCATTCCGAAGTATTCTTGAGAAAGGAATTTATTGAAGTCCCAAGAATCTTTGAGGACTTTGCCAGGGTGGTGTTACTGTAAATCATTGAATCTCCAACTATTAAGGAGATTGATATGATAATTCAAGATCAACCAGCCTTCAACAAAAGTCGGAGTCTCGAGTTGAGCCTAGAAGGATGTCTTTCCAGCAAGACGAGAATGGTGAGTAGCAGCCGTTGGGAAGAAAGGAGACCAAGTACGATTCAACGCATCCCGATGTTTTTAAAACAAATAGGAGAGCCGAAATGTCCGAGAAGGATGGCGAGAGGTTGACGTAATATTCGACATCACTCAAAAGGATAACATTTTTCCTTGTGATGTTCTATATTATCTCCAACAACCAATCGTTGGAAGGTATCAAGGAAGCCTCAAGATAGGAGAAATTGAGCTTACTATCACAGGAGTTGCGGAAAAGGTCCTTAACAATTAATACTTTGGAATTGAATTTCTTGAGGAACATAAACCTTGGGAAAGATTACAAGACGGAATGGAGTTCACAGTGGCTAATAAAAGATACTGAGAATCGATGACCACTAGTCCATTCTCCATATACATTTCTATTGGAATGTTATATCTCGAATACAAGGCCGAGTATTTCGCGCCTATATTCATTCAGTGCTTAGGAATATGTACTACAAAGCCGGATGTTTTTCCTAAAGAAATTGGAGAAGATTTACCACTATTGCGGAAGAGATTTCTCTAAAAGGATTCTTATCCTTAACAGGAATTAAACAAGCGAAAATAATGATCGGAGGCGCGGAAGTACCCCATGGTACAAAGTAAAAACGCCACCAATCTATTTCCATGATACAAAAAGTGCGAGATATTTTGTTTGGGAAACAATTTCCTACAAACATTCAAGCGGTTCACACAAGAGAACGAGACGAGAAGACTTATTTTCACAACCTTATGTGATCATAAGATTATTGTCCGTAGATCAAGGGAAGCATTTTACGAGAAAAATGCCCATTAAATTTCGCAGCAAAGCGTGGTGATGAAGCCAAACTTCGCAATCCAAAAATGGCGGATCGAAGGAAATTTGGTGAAGCTTTATTATCCTTTAGACAATTTGGTTCACTCCAGAAGGATCAAAAGATATGGGATAATAACTTGTATTCATTCAGAGTACAAGGAGAAGAACGAGTCACTCCAGAAGCCATTGCAGAATTATGGATGAGTCTAATGGAGAATCCACAGAGTGATGTAACCATAGAGGAACAAATATCACTCGAGGATATCAAGAAGAAGATCCAAAGGAATTATAATGAAGATCCTTTGGCTTGATGGGATAAGAACGAGCTTAAAGCTTCCTTAAGGGTTAAACCTGGAAAGGAGTACGAGTTCGTAAGATTCAAACCAATCCTTATGAACCAGGAGGATCGTGAGGATATGCGAGAAGATACTTAAGGAACATCTTGACCTTAAGTTAATTTCACCAGAGTTTCTCCATACAAGATCCAGGTTCTTAGTCGAAACCATGGAGAAATCAAAAGAGAAAGCGAAGACTTGTTATTAATTACAAAGGGATTAATAACATTTTGGAGTTCGACGGATACTATATCCCAAGCAGAGAACATCCGGTTAATCGTATCAAAGGTGCCAAGATATTCTCAAAGTTCGATTGCAAGTCCGGATTCTACCATTAAGATGGAGGAAGAAAGTAAGAAGTTTACTGACTTTCTCTACACCCCAGGGACACTATATTTGGAACGTGATGCCTATGGGATTGGCTAACGCACCCCGGATATATCAAAGAAAGATGGATAATCTTTTCAAAGATTATTTCGTTTCATGTTCGTATATATCGACGACATTCTAATCGCATCAAAGAACATGAAGGAGCATCTCAAACATTTGGAAATATTTTCGATGTTTGTCACAAAGAAAGGATTAGTGCTTTCGGAGAAGAAGGCGTAATCGCAACAAGACATTGAATTCCTCGGAATTGAAATCGATGAATCTGGAATTATTCTACGAATCATATTGTGGAAAAGATACGAGGATTTCGGATACACCGAAAGACAAGAAGCGACTTGAGTTTTAAGGAGTTGTTAATTTTGGCTGGAATGTTTATTAACAATCTAGCATACTACGAAAAGGTGTTTAGCCCATTACTTAAAAAGGATGCACGATTCAAATGGGACGATGAACATCAAGAAGAATTAAGCAACTTAAAGAAGTTTGTAAAAAGCTTCCAAAACTTGCGATTCCCAAGACGAGGATGAACTCGGTTCTTTACACGGATGCCGAGTGATGATTGGTGGGCGGCAGTTCTTACTAAGGTCACACCAAATGAAGAAGTGCCATGCAGATATTGCGGTTTATTCACACCCGATGAAGCAAACAGATGGCATATCAACGAGAAAGAATTCTTTGCGATCGAAAGGCTTTTAAAAAATGGCCTCTATTTTTACTTGGCTAAAAGTTTACTTTAAAAATTGATAATTCAAGTGTCAAGGCTTTTACGAAAAACAAAATTGAATCAAAACCAGAAAAGGCTCGATTACTTAGATGGCAAGTGAATGTCAATATTATGATTATGATATTGTCATTATAAAATCTCATGAAAATATTCTTGCATTTCTTGACACGAGATGGAAGGACGCGTTCGACGAGGTCCTTAAACGAGTAAGACATCTTAGGGAAAACCTGGAGAGTCTAGAACGAGATTTTGGGGCGTTATGTCTCAATGCGTAGTTCTTTGGGCGACTTCAACAGTGACCAAATCCGTTTCTAGTCAAATACGAGCATGCCGGTTCGCTCAAGGACAATTGTTCTTAGATCGCAAGGGCCTCTCTTCCAGCCGCATCTCCTACGGTGCAAAAAGGGGGCCGAGAGAGTACGGGGCTCTAACCCGGAGGTTATGGATTCAAGTACCATAATCACAAGTGTTGCGGTGATGCATCCCCCGAGGGTGTACAAATCAGAATAGTAATGTTGAAGCTCCTGTCACAACCCGAGTCTTCAAGTCAACCCAAGACCTGGGGGTAAAGAGAGGAGAGTTGAATCTTAGGCCACGCATGTGCAAATCTAAGGTTCAAACTGACGAGAATAAGATTTCTCATATGCGGTATATCGGCGACAATGGGAGAAACTAGTTACAAGACAAGGTATTAACCCGGAAAAACAATGGTTGATATCTCGGGCAAGTATCCCGAGTTTGGATGAAACCAGGAAGTCATCCAAATGAAGTGCGAAATGGTATACTTTTGGAGCTTTAGCTTCAATCTATACCGTGTCACCAGGATTCCCGAAATTTCAAAATTACCGAAATGGATTGGGGAAGCAGTTTACGAGACCTGGGCCAATAATCCACACTTGGCCAGAGGCGATCTTTTGGAACTGTATTTTATCAGTGCAGCTCCTGAACCAACGAAGAAAGGCTTTAATGAAGCTTTTCATTTCATCAAGCTAAGAAGACCGGATGGAAATGCTTTAAAATATATTAAGCGCTTCACCTAAGAAGGACAAATGTTAGTAGGAGCATTTTAAAGACGAAGCTTCTACCAGGCGAGCATGGGGTCTTTGGGTTTGTCTAATCGAAATGGACAAAGTCAAATATCCATTCAAGTTCTTCCGAGTCGGCGAATGGATCTTTCCTTTTGAATTCGATGACTGGATCAACCACAGGATTTGCAGAGGAACTCTTCGAGACCAAAAGGAGAATTCTCTGGGAAAACAAGATTCCGGCGAGCAAAGAAACTTACCGGAAATTCTGTAACATGGCGCATGTTGGCCGTTGGATCGACCGGATCTTCAAGCATGCCCCGAACAAGGAACCCGAGTTTGGGAAAGGTTTTCGACCCAAACCCGACCGAAGCAGACCATACAAATTGAAAGGACAAGGGCCCACTCACAAGACGCGTTTTACTCGGGGACCACGCAGACCAACTTTTTAAAAGATTCCCCGACAACCATCACATGGGCTGAGTCACGCGGAAAAAGAAGGAAGACAGCTGGCGAGCAATAATTCAGGAGTATGACGTAAGCAGTGACGTCTTACATCTCAACAAGATTTGAAGTCCGAATTTCAAGTCCTGGACTTACCTCTATAAATTCTGCGGGATTTGAAGGAAGGCCGAGGATATCGAACATTTTCCTTAGTTTTCTTATAATAAAGTCCGAGAAAAATTTGTAATTTTTGAGTGTTTTAGTTTTTAAGTTTTTATGTATTTTCGAGTGCAAGCCTCATACATGAGAGGCTAAACAAGTATTCTCCTCCCAAAAGGAGATTACTAATGTAATAAATTTTTCTTTAAGTTCTTAATAAAATAAAGGCCGTTTGTTCAACATGTGTTCATAATGTACTATTGATCAATCCCCTTTGAAGAATTACTTTACGCCTTGGGTAGGAAACGAACCAAGGTCATTGGCCGAGCGATTTCGAAGGAGTCGGATAACTTGCATCATCTTCCCCGAGGGTGAGGTTGAACAGTGAGGAGTCAGCCGTTCGTCAAACGATCCGGGGCAATAATTTTCCGATGGTGGCGTTGCGAACCACTTAACCCTGGTCTTTGTTTCGGTCAAAAGAGGTATGAATTTTAAGGGATTTATTAATTTTACGGAAGCATGTTGGGCACGATATGGTCGTAATGGACTATTTTCATTTTCGATCTAAAGACACAATTTGTATACGGATAAATACTTGAAATAAGATCCTGATAGAAGTATGTCTTGTTGAGTTTATAGGTCGAAACCCGACATGATCCATTTAAAACCTCGAATAGAGATGGATCTAAGTAGGTGTAACAATGCCACGAACAAAACAAGTTACAGAAAAATCGGGTTCTTATTTCTCGAAAAATTCGAAAAACAAATTGATTAGGGAGTGAAAACCTTTTGATTTTTGCATAATGCAATAATTTTTATCCTTATGGAGCAATTTGCCACAAATTAGAGTTTAAAGGGATAACTAGAACTATTGTTATTAAAGAATAAAATCCTAGGGGCAAAATGGTCCAAAAGTTGCAAAGAGTAATTATTTTCGTAGTTCAGGATGCAAAAGGTTAAAAATAAAAGTCTAGGTTGTGAAGTGTAAAAAGGGGTAAAGTTGAGGTGGTTAAAAATAATTATCTCTTTATTTTCCGCACCTTTATTCTTGTCTTTGATTGATCATTCGAAAAAGATGGCTAATTGCGAAAAATCGGCATAATCTATTCACCCCCTCTAGATTATCGTAGCCACTTGGACTAACACAAAATACCTACCCACAAGGTGGATGAAAGGAACTTCGTTAATACAATCTACAAAAAAAGGGCGTCCGTACCAATTTGAAGGGGGAGAAGAGGCAAACAGAGCTTTAAACAACCTATGGTCAGATTTTCATTGTTGCATTGGGTTTGCAAATGGCAGAATAGACAAGATAGAAGAGTTATTACATATAATATCAACTCACAAAAATAAGATGTTGTCCGAGCAAGCAAGTGAAGCCACCAAGGCAAGCAAAAAAACAATTGTGGAAACCTATTGTGGCTCCACGTCGCAAATAAACATCACAATATTGCCACCAAAACAAGCAAAAAATAAAGGGAGTGGAAGCCAATAAAAAGCCATCTGCAAAGCCAAAAAAAAGCGATCAAAGCAAGCACCAAGCTACGGAGATGATGCGGGACATGTGGTGATGTTACAACACATAATAGTCGAACATGCCCCAAAAGAACTACAATGTTGTCATAGTACTTATTTTGTTTGATACAATTTACAATTGGTACATTTTTTGACATTCTGAATATGTTATATGTCTATTTCATTTTGCCAAGATTTCTAAGTACACCTTAGATTTACACCAAAGTGTTCAATTCTGGTAATATTTGCATCAAAATCGTACTATTTATGCAGTCAATATCCAATAAATATGCATCTTCAGTTTGCCCCAATAAATCTACATACATGCTGAAAGTGTCCGATAAATATGCAACACATCATAACTAAATATGCAACGCACCATAACTATATATGCATTAACTTCAAAACATCCCAACTACAAAATCATATAGTACATACACTGGTATTTATGCAACACAATGACAATAACTATGCACTATGTGTACAATAATAACTATATACTAAAGTGATACTCTGCGAAACCGGTAATAAAATAAAACTAGTTATAGATTCATAAACACAACAGTGATACATTTCTATTCGTTTTTGCAAAAAACAAAATCATTACATTAACCAAATATCCACTGCTGCATAATTATAATACCAAAACTACTATGTTGCTACATATCTAAATACCAAATACTACTAAGTACCAGTTAGATGAAAACATTCACTACAAAGTTGTACAATTAAAAAGCCACCAAAACAGAAAATTATCCAGAACAACAAACCCCCATATTACAAATTTTCCAATACATCTTTATATTAGATAAGGAATAAAACTAAGTGTTTTTCTTTCCGGTCCAGAATTTCTTTGCCTCTGCCATGTTCAACTCCCATTGCTCGTTCAGTTCTTCTTGAACAATAACACAACAATACAATGTCCTTAGTTTTGTCATCAGAGACGTGTTCTCCTTCTCAAGGCCAACATTTCAATTCCTTGTACCTGCCCCTATGTATGTCTCCATATGTCACATTGCCAAGACGCCACAATCAATCTTATTCTCCGAGTCCCTCCATGACATTGCAAGCCTAATAGGGTTGGCTTTTTGAACAGTATAATGTGATTGATAGCATGCATGGACTAGCAGGTATTGGAAAAATAGTCGAATCTGCATATAAACAAAAATCAAATATCCATGCATCTTAGTAAAAGTAAATATGCATCACTAATATTATAATTATACAGAAAAGGAAACAATTTTGTATTCTTACCCATTTCTTTAAAATATAAAGTAAATAAACTACATATGCAATATTATTTAACTAAGTATGCAACAAAAATAAACTAAATATATATACACTCACATACCAGACCATATCAATCCCACAAAAATGAAGTACATATGCAATAAACAAACACTAAAAATGCGACAAATTAAATATAAATATTCATTGAATCTGCACACAGACAACAAATTCACCAATATATTCGGGATATGCTCGTATTTATCGCAATCAACCCCTCCAACCGACGAGTTATCCAGAATGTGGCATAACCTTTTCTTCATATCGAAACAAATCACATAAATGTGCTCACTCTTGCAGATGATGAAGAAGAACTAGAAAAAAAAATTAATCTACATTTAAGAAAAAACAAATAATAATAAACGAGCATAAAAACACGCTTAAACAACAATACCATTTCAACCGACTGCAATCTCCAAATTCAGCATCAAAGTTTTGCGAAAACAGTGCAAGAATAGCTTCATCGTCCAACTCCTGGGAAGGTGATACAACCGTGCACGACTATAAAATAAAAAAATTAGTTCAACTTGAAACAATGACTACAAAAACATAGCCAAAAAAATACATAAAAAACATTGCATAAAATCGTACCTTACAATATATCGTCGCAAAGAACCTCAACGGAGATCCTGCAGCCCTTAGTTGTTCCTTCGCATTCAAAAGGATGGACCATATGTCAATAACTGCAACACTAATATAAGATCCCGACCTCATAGACTCAAACTCTTCCCTCATCAGCATCCGATCACCAAACTAAAAAATGACCTCATTCCTACATATAAAGAAAATATATTACTGCAACATAAATAAAAGAAATGGTCAACTAAAATATAATACACAACAAGAAATTCAAATAAAAACATTACATATTTTTCTTCCTGTAGATTCTCAAAAATCCATTTCAAAATCACACTGTGGTTCTTGTTAAGCTTCTCCGTCACGTCAAATTGTCTTGCACGAAATGACGATGACAGAACCTCTATTTTCCGTGGATTCCTCACACTCTTCCTCGCGTATACCTTGGATCGCCCCCTCCAAGTTGGAGCTTTAGCACGACCAGCAACCTGACGAACCTCAGCACCAACACCAATTTCAACATTAAGCTTCTTGCCAACTTCATCATCGACAATGGTATTTGTTTCCCCTGCCACCGCACAAAATCCCCAAAAATAAATTACAATTCCATAAAGTATAACATAAAAAAATAAACACAACAACCAAAAAATAAAAACAAAACTTACAGCCTGAACTTCACCACCAGTTTCATCTCCTACCACACCGTGAACAATAGTTTCATCGTCCACATCAGGGACAATAACCTTGGATGTTTCCATTTACAAAGCATAACAAAATCACAAATATTATATTCTATTGTATCAATGACAAAAAAAACTTTTAAACAACATAAATTATGAAAAACTTACAACCGGAACATTGTCTCCATCCGCATTCCGTTCTTCCTCCGCCTCCAAATTTCCCTGATCATATTGTCGTGACGTCTCCAAGACAGCGTCCCAAACTGGATTATTGAAATCCTGTGTCACACCAAGACTAAAACTTGGAGCAGCATCATACCACTTCTTAAACTCCTCCTTCTGCAATAATGCATTTTCCACTTTCTCCAAAGCAGAAATATTTTTAGCGTTGTTTCAGAACGCCTCATTCTGTTGTGTTTCACTTCCTCCACCCTGATCTTCACTTGCTTTCCCACCACTAAAATAAATAAACTTCCTAGCAACATCCTCAATTTTACCAAAATCAGGGTTATCTGAAAATTCCCTCGGAGCATTCTTGACCAATGAAATAATGTCAACAACATCCATCGCTATACGGGCCAACATGGCCAACACCTTTCCAACATATCCCTGTATAAAATGATAAAACATAATTAATATGTTGTACCATCTTCAATTCTAAAATCAACATACTAAATATGCATTGTCTGTGTCATATCTATACATCAAACATATACTAAATATGCAAAACTCTGAAACAATAGTTTATATTCTAATTATTAAAATAGAAACATGGTTAACTATGCAATAACTATTAACTAAATATGCATTATCATCAGACTAAACATGCAGTAAATTGAGCCAACATATGCACTGGAATATTATTGCCTGCATATAAGATATGCAATAATTGTTCCCTAAATATGCATGATATCCATAATAAACATGCAGTAAATTAATTCAACAAACAAAACACCTTGGATTCAATTCAAAATTACAAATAATCCAACTGCATGTAAATGTACCTGAACATCATCAGCCTCAGAAGATGGCCCATGCACATCCATTCTCTTGTCAACACCACCCGCCACACGATCAGGAACAACCTCAGATGGGCCTTCGCCATCAAACAACCCGTCAACATATCCCAAGCCAAAACCACCTTCATCAATCTCACTCTCGCACCTCTCCTTTAATAACTCAGAACTCAAAGCCAACATGCTCGGGACTGTTCTAGGAACGTCCCTTGTCAAAATAACAACTCTATCAATGTACAAACCCTATTACAATAAAGCCATATAACACACATATGATAATTAAACAACTAGCAAAAAATTATATAGAAAAAACACAAAACTCACAATAAAAAATAGAGGGCCATTGAACTGAGTCTTGATTGACGAATTCCACTTACCCCTGTTCGCAACCAATGTTTTCAAGGGATACTCACACCAATTTAACTTCCTAATGTTTGTAACATCACCCAAACTCTTCATAATCAACGGATTCACATAACCCCATTGTACCATACCGACTATAATACGATCCACCAAAGCAAGAAAGTGTCTCCTAAACCACACACCACCATCCGTAGCCGCCACCATTCTCTAAAAAATTGTCTCAGTAGTAATTTTATATCCACCCTTAGGGTCCATGTCAAAAAAACTGTGCCACTCATCATAGATATCACACGTCTCAGATTTCTTCTTCTTCCTAATGGGAATGGGTCCATTTGGAAATCCTAGCACCCTTTCAACATCTTTCAAATCAACATGAATAGACCTCTCTTTGGGCAATTCCAGTTCACAACTGACAGGGTTAAAGTTGTCCACTAACCAACAGACAAGCCGCGGCGACAATTTATTCACCTTCAATTCCAGCAACCTATCGAAACCCATCTCAACCACAATATTCTTTTGTGCTGCCTCAAAATCCTTCATCGCCTCAACTAGAGCCCCTAGCATCGACCTTTTGCTTAACATAACGGAATGCATCTTTCGCTTTCGATTTGGCTATTTTTTGTTTCTTATCAGTCGGAGGCTCACTTCCCTCACCAACCTCCAACCGTGGAGGCTATTGTTTTTTTATTGTTCCTAGCCATTTACCAACAATAACCTAGAAAATATATCAGCAACATTCTATTATAGTAACAAAACCAAACTAATTATATGTCAGAAACATTCTATTATAGCAACAAAACTAAACTAAGTATATATCAATAAGAATACACATGCACATCAAAAAAAACCTGAATGCAACAAAATCGCAACAAACTCACCATGAAAACACAAAAAGGAAAACAGATTCTCAGTACTTTTTCTCTACCTAGCCCCAAAAAGCCAAGCAACTATAATGGCGAAAACCCTAGTCGCAAAAAACTCACCGTAAAAAAAAACAACATATCGAACACAATATTTGTATTAAACACAGAAAACATAAAAACAATTGAAAAAAATGAAAAACTCCAACAAACAAATCTAACAATTCTATACAAAATTTAAATACTAAACCAAAACTCTAAATACCTTTAATATTCCCCACGGAGAGTTGAAAGAACGTAGACTATGAACTTGCCAAGTGAAATATGTGGAAATTACACTAAGATTTGGGCGAAAATTATGGACCTAATGAGTTGAGAAATTGACTGAAGAAGAACCAGTGAAAACTTGAAAGAATTCTAAAATTCACAGCCCTAAGAAAGTGGAATGTGATCTGTGGGTGAAACCTCTTGGTCAAACGTGACTGGTGGTGAGATTTCAAATTACCCTTAAGTTACCGGACATAAGGGAAAAAATGAATTAATCACATTCGTTCATTTTTTAAGATCAATGGGTAAGATGAGTCCACACTGTCTCACCTAGGGATGACTGTCATATTTGAACCAAATCCTATATATATATATATATATATATATATATATATAAATAAGTGACACTGTTCACAAAGCCGAACAACTAGCGCAAAAACATAATTAGTAAAAATAAGAATATCATAAGAGAAAAAAGAAATGCAATAAAGATCCGAAGGAAACCACATGGTGGTTACTCAGTGGGATTGTGGACTAAAGATTAACAACCATGGTTCGTACGTGTAAGTCCTTCTAATGGAATTTGACTGTGGCCGTATGCTCCTTGTAGACTTTGGAAAGATGTTTTGTCTCATTTCATCGTTTAGCTCATGATTAGTAATGGCAATCCAATCATTTTTTGATTTAAATGACTTTGAACTTTGACCAACATCAGTGGAATTAAATTGAGTTTCTACATCCGAAATCACCGAGTTTAAGAAACTCATCATCACATGATTCTTGAAAGTACAGTGGTATGGAGTCTGTAATATGGAGAAATTAGAGCAAGAGATTCTATGATCTTGTTGGAATTTTGGTTTTTTAAAAATGGGTATTGACCCATATTGGACCAAATATTTAAGTGGTTTCAATTGATGATAGATGGAATTAAAATATATAATCAAATTCTACTAAGTAAGTAGATGAGATTAGCATTTCAAATTTCTCAAAACCAATTCCAAGTGAATGAGAAATTAATACTACAAGTTTGCCACTTAAAACTAGAAATTGACATGAAAATTGGTAAATGTGAGGGTGGAGTGAAACTCCATCCCACAGAGAATAAGTAGCCAAGTTTAGCTCAATTAATATAGCTCAAGTGGGAGTAATGAGTTTGGGCCCTTGGGGCACCAAAGTTTTTAAGGGAGGGAGAGCCTTATAGTTCAAAATTGACATGCTTGTGGGTTTGGTTCAAAATTGACATGCTTGTGGGTTTGGTTCAAAATACGCGCGCACGCGCCACCACCGTTGTCACGGCCCGCACGCACCACCACCGTTGTCACGGCCCGCACGCAGGCCGGTGCGGCTAGGCCCAGTCCGGGCTTGGGCTTGGCTTCAAGGCCCTTATAGTTTTGAACAAATTTTATTTGAACCTTTAAAAAATTATTTTAACCCAACTCGGCTTAACGCGCGGTCGCGCAGTGCGAAGCGCGATCGCACACCTAAACAATGTGTGTGGGCATGTGCTGCCAAGCGCGATCACACACATAAGTTGTGCGTGCGGGCGCGTGTGGTCTCTCACCAAAGACAGTGAGCTATGCGTGCCACGCACTTTGGTTTTGAACAGAAGTACCTGTTCGAGTTATCAGGTGTGTTTTTGGCTGTAGACATGTCTTTTCGAATCAAAAGACATGAACATTCCATAAAGGCACTTAGATGCTTATAAATATGAACCCCTGTAGATTTAAAACACATGAAAGTTATCAGATAATAAACCGAAATCACTCTGGATTATGCATATTGATTATCACCCTTCCAAAAGCTTGAAAGTCTAAAACACTTCGTTGTTCGGTGTAGGTTTGACTTTTGCAAGTGCTGCTAAGTCAAATCTATAAAGTCATTGTATCTTAGAGACAATTACCGAAACTGTTAGCACTTAGTGTGGGGCAATTTTGTCTTTCAGAGATAGTATCAAATACTAACCTCGACTTTAAATACATCCGTCCCATTTTTGTTTTCTACATACTTAGCCATTCTCTTGTAATAGAACCACCCATACAACAATTGCAAAGACGAAGTTTTTCGTCTATTTTTAAGACGATGACAAACATAAGTTTCACTCCAATGGCTGCTTCTCCTGCTTATGGCAAAAAAATGGCTAAGTTCTCCAGTGTCGACTTCAAATGCTGGCAACAAAAGATGCTGTTTTACTTAACCACTTTGGGTCTGTCCATGTTCTTCAAAGAGGACCTTCCGGTCGTTGGTGATGAAGAAACAGACAACCAAAGAAGGATCTCTGTAGATGCTTGGCACAACAACGATTTTCTCTGCCAAAATTATGTTTTAAATGGACTGGAAGACACACTCTATAATGTCTATAATTCATTCAAAACGTCCAAAGAGTTGTGGGACTTTTTGGAAAAGAAGTACAAAATAGAAGATGCTAACACAAAGAAATTTGGTCAGCAAATTTCTGGATTTCAAGATGGTCGATACCAAAACAGTAATCAACCAAGTTCAGGAAATTCAGATCATACTTTATGAATTAGTGTCTGAAGGGATGATTCTGAATGAGTCTTTCCAAGTGGCTGCAATTATCGAAAAATTATCGCCATTGTGGAAAGTTTTTAAGAACTACCTCAAGCACAAGCGCAAGGAAATGGGGCTTGAGGATTTGATAGTTCGACTTCGGATTGAGGAAGACAACTGAAAATCTGAAGTAATATCCAGCAAATTTGCAACGGAGGCCAATGCTAATCTTGCATAATCGAGCACTAAGAAGAACCAGAAGCATTCCAGGAAAGATAAAGAGAAGGCCAAGAAAATTAAAAGCAACTGCTACAATTGTGGCAATCCGAATCATATGGCCAAAGATTGCCGACACCCAAAAAAAGGCAATAAAAATGGCAATTATCAACAAACCAATGTGACCGAGGACAAGTCTGTTCTGATAGACATGTCAGAGCTCGATCTCACCGCCATTGTGTTTGAAGCCAATTTGATTGATAACCCAAGGGAATGGTGGATAGATACCAGAGCTACTCGTCAGATTTGTGCCGACAAGGATATATTTTCCTCCTATACGCCGATAAATGGAAGGAAGTTGTTCATGGGGAACTCTTCAACTTCTAATATTGTGGGACCTAGAAAGGTTGTGTTGAAGATGACTCCCGGAAAAGAGCTTACACTTGTGGATGTGCTGCATGTCCTGGATATCCGCAAGAATTTAGTTTTCGGTCCTTTGTTAAGTAAGGTCGATGTTAAGCTGGTTTTATACCAACGAATAGAGTATTCTAAAGTGGGGATATTGTGTTGTTTTTGAGTAATTTGAGTTGTTTCAAGTCAATTTTAGAGTTTTAGTATCATCATCGAGTTGGTATGTGTAGAAAGGGTAAAAATCATGTCTTAAATAGAAGAAACAAGCTTGGAAAATAAAAAACGTAGTTGGAAAGAGATAAAAAACGTGTGGATGGCTAAATAAAGTCGGGTGCTGCAGCGCCTGACACCCCCATGCTGCAGTGGGGGGGTCAAAAACCTGAAAGTGGAGTAACATGGGCAGGCGCTGCAGCGCCCCGCCCCCAGCGCTGCAGGGCCCCTGGATGGAGAAAATGATATTTTTATATTCTCGGATCTTGGAAGCTTGTGGGGATATAAATACACACCTTGGGGCGTGAAATTAGGGATCTTGACATCTTGGACAGACAACCAAACACATTGAAGACAAAAAAGAAGACTTGGGAAAGGAAGATTAAAGGCATCTATCATCTAGAAATAAATAAGATTCTTCTTTAATCTCTAGAACTCATTCTTATTACTTTTCATCTATCATTTGATATGTTTCACTATTTTGCTATGAATATTTCCATTTTAATCATGAGCTAAACTCTTTAATTCTAGAGGTTGATGTCACCAAAGTTTGAACTTATGTTTTGAGATTATAGTTCATCAAGCTATATGCTTCAATTTATTTGTGTTATTTGGATTAGTTTGCTTCTAAATTACCTGATCATTAATTTAGATTGTTGGGTGTATTTAATTTTACACTTGAGAAAGGTAATTGAATATATGACCTTGAAATAGCACAACCTATGATTTCATAGAATTGAGAAATTTATGAAACCTTTGAAGCCATTTATTGAGATTCATGGATCATGTTTTAGATTTTAATTTGTGATCTCTATAGAGGTATTGATATCTTAATTGAAATCTAGAATCATTTGACACTTGAGAGATGAAATGATTATTGTAGGTATCTTGGCTTATAAATTGGTAGTTTGTGATTGATAAACTAGGTTGATCACATAAAGAGAAACTAGGTGAATCAAACCTCTAGAATTCGTTTTATCATTTGTGTAGTATCATCTTTGATTAATTCTCATTTACTTATTTTTTGTAATTGATTTTAGTGTAACCTATCTCATCCATATTCGAATTTCCAGATAAAGTTAGACTATTATACTTTTAATACTTAGCAATAATTCGATATTATTCCCTGTGGAGACGATATCCTTATTCATATTCTATACTAAAACTTAATACCATACACTCACGGTAAGAAAATCACGAACACATTTTTGGTGTCGTAGCCAGGGCATTATTTATCTTATTTGCGCTAATATTGTTACTTGGTAGTCTTAACTTTAATTTAGATTGGTTCTTGTTACAATTGGGTTGTTGTCATTATTTGGGTTACTTGTTGATGCTAAAAAATAAAAGTGTTAATTTAATTTCTTTTAATCCAGAAATTAAAAGAACACTCCGAAAGATTAGAGCCGCACGATGAGCAGAGAATAAAATAATGATAGGAAACACTGATGAGGATAACAACCGCATTCCCATTGTCACACCACCAGAAAAGGCCATTAGGGACTATTTTCGACCAACTACGAATCAAAATTATTGGGGAATTGTGCGCCAACCTATCAATGCTAATAATTTCGAATTGAAACCAACCCTCATAAGTATGGTGCAACAAAATCAGTTTAGGGGAAATGTTGTAGATGACCCGAACGCTCATTTGTCTACATTTCTAGAGATTTCTGATACTATCAAGATGAATGGGGTTCCCAATGAAGCTATCTGGTTGAGGCTATTCCCATTCTCACTTCGGGATAAAGCTAGGTAATGGCTACAAACTTTTCCACCTAGAAGTATAATTAACTGGGACGATCTTACTCAAAAGTTCATGGCCAAATTCTGTCTACCTAGCAAGACGCTCCAGTTAAAAAGTGAAATCGCTCAATTTCAACCGACTGATTTTGAACCTTTATATGAATCTTGGGAGGGATTTAAAGAGTCGTTGAGAAGATATCACAACATGGGTACGCAGATTGGCAACAAGTCCAATATTTTTACAATGGTATGAATAGTCATTCAAGAACCACTATAGACGCTGCAGCAGGAGGTATGTTAATGGCTAAAACTCCAAGTGAAGCCATGCTTCTGCTTGAAGAGATGGCCGCTAACAGTTACCAATGGCCTTCTGAGAGGTCCACACCAACGAAAGTTGTCGGTGTTCTTGAGCTTGATACTATGTCAACTTTGACCGCTCAAATCTCTTCTATATCAAAATAACTTGCCATCATCAACTTTGGTGGAAAACAACAACAAGCAGAGGTTATAATGGATATCACTCAAGAGATAACTAATCACGAAGCAAAGCAAGCAAACTATGTGAACAATCGAGGTTTCAACAATAGAATGAATCAATTACCAACACATTATCATCCAGAACTTCACAATCATGAAAATTTATCATATAGCAATACTAGAAATGTGTTGCAACCACCTCCGGGATTTCAAAATCAAGCAGGTACAAGTACACAAATGGGAGAGAAAAAGCCATCTTTGGAAGAATTAATTGGCACATTTATTAGAGAAACCCGATCCAGAATGAACAAGAGTGATGCTCACATGAATAGTGTTAGAATCTAAGGCCTTAATATCAAATAAAAGGACCAAATTCGAATAGTATTGTAAGTTAATGTTGTCACACTGAAATATACAACACAGTCACACATCGGAAATAAAATAACATGATGATTTTTAACATGCTTAGATTCCTCAATCTTAATGCACAAGGTCACGCCCAAAGAAGAAATAATCCACTATTAGGAAAACATAGTTTATTACAAATACAATTGGATTTACGAATAAATAAAGACTCCCTCTTTATGAATTCACCAACTCTTGTATTCAACTAATCTCTGATAGTTTCTTCCAAAAACTCAACTCTGTTGGAATCCCTCCAACTTCAAGAACCTTAAATGTTTTAGTCGATCCACACCGTAGATCTTCACCTTCTTCTCCGGAAGAATAACAAAAGTGAACAAATGATTTTTCTTGAAGAAGAACTTGTAAGATCAATGCATTTTTCTGTCTCTCTTCTTCAGGGACTGACTTCACCTTTTATAGCCTTTAAAAAGAAATACTCTTCCTGATTTCTAGAAGACGTTTCATGCTACAGAAGGAAAATTAGCATAACAAAATCATTTCCTTGTAGGTGAATGACATATACACAAGAAAAATGATTAAAGATAAATAAATGGCATTTAATGAGGCTGAATCAAATAAGAATAAACAATCCAAGACTTGCACCAACATGCATATAATATCAAAACACAAAATCTGGCATAAAATATGACCAGATTCTTTGCAATCAGTGTTGCATCACTTGGTTACAACACCAAAACTTGCATTGTGGACAAAGACCAAATTTTCTAAACATGCAAACATTAACAATCTACCCCTTTGGCACTTTTGGTCAAAACACACTTTCAGAATAATTTCATAATGAAAAATTGAGTGATGCAACACTCAAGACAATATCCTGCAGTGATGCAACACTTAAGACAATATCATGCAAGTTAGCACAATACTGTTGGAAAATTTATGTAATAGATTTTGATAATACCATGTAAAACTTAGAATAGGAAGTTGGCACCCCAATTCAACTGTAAATCAACTTGTAATAGATATGATTCTATAAAAAGTCAAAGCGCACCAAGTTGAAGATTGCGGGGACTCGATCAAGATTGAAGAGAAAACAAGTAAAGCGACTAAGTGAAGTCTGAAAAAGTATCGCCAAGTGCTTAGAAGGTCATTTTTCTGTCGGTGATAGACAGTTAAGTCATTCCTAAAAGATTGGAGTTGACTCAAGGCAAAGGGGTAAAAACATCTGTCAAGTCAAAGTCAACTGTGATGGATCCTTGCACAAAAGTCAAAGACATTACTTATTATAGTAATACCTCCATCCTGCAGTGCTCAAAGTGCTCATCCTAGAAGCGTGCAAATAGAATAAACTAATGGGAAGCACTGAGCGTGTGTCAGGACCTGAAAAGTTGTAGGCTTCAATTAAACAAGGATATGTCACCATCACTTGTTGCAGATCAAGAAAAGACAAGCCAACGACCAATAAGTGTAGTTTGAAAATGCATTTATCTCTTCCACGGATACATTTTCTAACTGACACTATAAAAGGCTGATGAATTTTTAGAGAGAAGATAATGATGCAATCTGAGGCACACAAGAGAAATCAAGCAAATCAAAGCAATATCTCTTAAGCATTCAAATATTATCCTCAAGCCTAAACTCAAAGGAAATCGATCTAATATATTCAGTGAAGGAAAGACAACTTCATTTGTTGAAGAGGAAAACCTTGTTTCAAGAACAAGGGGTCTACTCTCCAAGGTTGAAGGAGGTGTAGTAAGGTTTCAGATCGAACCAGAGGCTTTAAACTTGTTGAAGGGCTATGTGAACAAATTCAAAAGTTTGAAGGAGTTAAAGTAGCAGGGCAGTCGTCTTGTGAAGAAGCTGAGTCCAAGGAGAAGCTAGTTGTGTGATCAAAGCTGTCTCGGACTGTAACCATTTTGTAACAAAATCAAAGTTATAATAATTTTGAAGAAGTTAGATCTCATTCTTTTTGAAAAGAAACAACACTTGCAGTTTTTAAAGCTTTTCTTTTAAAGCAAAGTTATTATCAAGGAAGCAAATCTAACTCGCATTCCTATGGTCACTGTTGAATAATTTGATGATTGGAAAATGATTATGCAGGCACATCTTTCAGCCTTACACGATGAAATGTGGTTCGTCATTGAGCATGGGCCATAGAGATTGCAGTGGGGCGGGGAATCTCCGTTTCCCGCGGGGATCCGCCCCGAACGGGGCGGGGATTCCCCGAAATTTTCCCCCGTGGGGACAGGGATGGGGAAATATTTCTCCCCATTGGCGGGGACGGGGCGGGGACGGGGATCATACTTCCCGCCCCGCGGGGATCCCCACCCCGTTCCCCGCGGGGAACCGCTTATTAAATAAATAATATAATATTTATAATATATAATATATTATAAATATATTCACATTAAATATTAAAAATGACAATAATATTTAATTTATTTTATTAATGAATGGTTTATTAGTTTTTTATATAATTTATTAATATTAAAAATGATTATTTTTATAAAAAAATAAATTTTTGCAAAAAAAAAAAAATATTAAAGCGGGGATCCCCGCTGTTTGATACATGTTTTTATCTTAATTTTGATGATTTTATTTTATCACCAAAACAATGTTTTTAAAGGTTGTCCAAATACTCCTAAATGATTTAAAATGGTTTTAATATTTTCCGAAGTATTTCCTCAAGTTTATTTTTGATAATAATGGACAACTCTTTTAATGATTTTATATCAATGGGTTTTTACTCCTATAACAAGATTTCCTAATGTTGTCTAAATACTCCCAATTGGATTAAAATGTTTTTACTGAATTTTTGGAGTATTTCTTGAGTTTTATTTTCGACAAAAATTGGACAACATTTCTGTCTCGTGGTCGACCGGTCGCCCTATAGGGCAACCCGTACCTGAAGATGTTTTTAGAAACAGAAAATGAGACGGAAGCAAAAAACAGTAGTCGGCCGTCGCCACGGGCGTCGACCGGTCGATCGGCCGACGCCCGCCAATGCCGACCACGGCACTCTGCATGTTTGGCATTGAAACAGAACAAAATCTCTTCGTCTTTTTAATTAGGGGGACCGGTTGAGACAGGGGTCGACCGGTCGAAGCCTATGTCGACCGGTCGCCCTGTTGATATTTTCAAAGTGTTCTTATTTCTCTTATTTAAATGCGGACCGTCGCCTGTGTATTGACAAAAAAATATGACCGTTTGACAATGAGACACATTTCCTTAAATTGTGGGATTGATTTCTAACAGCTATATTCTTGATTTTAATTGTATTTTTCTCAGTAGATTTTCAATCCCCAAGAGGAGCCTATGCTTGATCAATCATCTCCTATAAATAGAGGAAGTTTTGGAGCAACCAATACAACAATTGATATACAACACAACAAGATACACTTCAAGCATATACTTGGTCTTTCATTGTTATTATTCTTGTTGTAAATTTGCCTAGCTTATCACTTTCACATCTTTGAGGTCTAGGCTATTCTTGATTACACTTAGCACTCAAAATTGTAATATTCATTATTGAGTTGTAATCTTGATTTTTGGTTATCATTCAAACACAAGATATCCTTGTGAGTGTTCTTGTGGTAAGAGCACACTTGGATGATCTAGGTGATAGGTGCAAGAAGATTGTGGTGATCTTCTTATTGAGGTGTTGAATAATTTGGTATTCTTCAAGGTTGAAGATTGTGATAATCTTCACAAGGTGCCGTTGAAGGAAGATTGTGGTAATCTTCAAAGGGAGATTGTGGTAATCTCCAAAGGTGGTGTTGAAAGAAGAGTGTGGTGCTCTTCAAGGTGTTGTAAGTTGAATTTGTATTAATTTTGGTAATTAATAAAATTCTTTTTCTTTTTGAAATCCATCCCTGATATCTTTGGGGTGGTAGAGGATTAGGCCCTAGGTGGGTTAAACCTCTTTAAATCGACGTGTGTTGTTTACATTCCGCACCTTTATTATTGTATTTGAGCATTCGGTTATTAAAAGAGGGCGAAATCGAAAAGATGGAGATAATCTATTCACCCCCCCTCTAGATTATCGTAGCCGCTTGGACTTACAAGTGGTATCAGAGCCAAACTCTTTGGCAAACTCGTTTCACATCGCAAGTGAAGAGAAACGATCGTCGGCTACGAACGAAGCTCATCTTTCCGGCACCTCCATCACCAAGCCACCACTATTTGATTCCAAAAATTTTATTTTTTGGAAAGAAAGATTGGAATGCCACTTACAAGGTTGCGGGTTTGACATTTGGAACACCGTCATAAACGGAGAATCCATTCCGATGAAAGATATACCACACACCTCAAAAGGCTTCAAAAAGCTCAATGATGAAGAGAAGAAAATCATCTCCCTAAACGGTAAAGCTCTCAATATTTTGTATTGTTCATTTACTAATTTAGAATATGAACATATTGTAGGAATAAAGTCGGCACATGAAGTATGGCAAAAATTAGAAGCCATCTATGGAGTATTTGCAAATGAAAGGAGTCAAACAAAAGCATCTACTTCTCAAGGTCATACAAGCTCAAATCTAAGGAACAAACCTCCTACAACTTTCAATTATGAAAAAGTTGAATACTGTTTTATGGGCATCAATGAAGAAAAAGAGGTATGTCTTAAACCCTCTACTTCCTATGATATTGTCATTCAAAATGATTATAGTGATTTGCAAAATGATTATGATGAACTTCAAAATGAATTCCAAAGCTTACTTGTTAAATACAAAAATTTGAAAAAGGAATTCAATATTTTGAAAAATGATAAGGATAGTCTATTTACTTCCTATGAATCACTATCATGTGCTCACACCACCACACTTGACAAGGTTAGAAACCTTGAAAAAGAAAATAGTATTCTTGTTGAGGATATAAATTGTTTGAAAAATGATTTATCTAAATCCAACTTGAGTACCGATAAAATGACCAAGATTGTTGATTGTTCGAAACTAGAACTTGATCATAAGCCTAAGGATGTCAATCACATGAAAAAGAATCAAGTCTCTAAGCATGTTGGTCATTAT
Organism: Rehmannia glutinosa; assembly: GCA_016081115.2. Taxonomy (NCBI): domain Eukaryota; kingdom Viridiplantae; phylum Streptophyta; class Magnoliopsida; order Lamiales; family Orobanchaceae; genus Rehmannia; species Rehmannia glutinosa. The sequence continues at coordinate 54,067,689 of CM071932.1, forward strand.
GCTCCTAGAATTATTACATGTTTCTATTGCGGTAAAAAGGGTCATACGGCTAATTTTTGTCAAGCTAGAAATAGCTCTAATTATCATTGGAGACCTAAAAGTCTCAAGACTAATCCCAAAGGACCCAAACACATGAGGGTACCACAAAATAATGTCATATTAGGTACCCGACGAAATAATGATCGAAGAAAATTCATACCGCCAAGAAGACATCAAATGACTGTTCCATTTGATCAAAGAAGGAGAAACTATTCTCAACAAAGCCAACTTCCAAGAAGAGAATATAATCAAAATTGGGAAGAATATAATCCTTGGAAATGGCAAAGATATCATCAACAAGATGATTTTCAAAGAAGAAAAGACTATCAACAAAGGGAAGGTAACAAACCTTGGAAATGGAGTAATCAAAGAAGTCATCATCAACAAAGTGACTTCTCAATGGGAAGATATCATCAACAATGGGAAAGACACAACCCATGGAAACGGCGTAATTGGTAAACCGTATCTCTCCATTTATATATATGCATTTTATCTTAATTATATGCAAAATAAGTTTTCATGCAATTATTTTCTAATTTAGGTCTTTAATATATTTGTGAGTTTCAAATTTTTTTTTTAAAAAAGAAGACCTTGCATGATTTTCTAAAACTCTCGTGCATTTAATTAGACTTATGTGACTTATTTTCTCTTATGAAATCTTATAGCATAAGCTCTTTTTGATATCTCCTATTACTTGCCTACACTTGCATTTTCTATGCAAATTTTGTCTAAGAATTGTGTAGGATACATATCTCATACTCATTGTCTATTACGTTATCAAGTTTCTTAAACTATCAAGGTACGTCTACTCATATTTTTCTTTGAGCTTGATATTATGCTCATGCACATATCTTTCAAGATATTTCATTTTAACCCCTTTTTGTGCCCCTAAATGATTTTGCAAATATTTTCTTTAAAGGCACTACGTGATAAGTCTCGATTTTATCGTATATATGTTTTCCCGAAACTCATATTTGTTGGATATAGTCCATAATTATCTTTTTGCAAAGTTTTAAAACTTATGGGGTGAAAAATAGAGTTTTGAAAAACTCTGGGAAAAGGAAAAATTACCTGGGACGGTCAAAGCAGGGGCGACCGGTCGCCCTGCACATCGACCGGTCGCCCCCTACCTCGACCGGTCGCCCAGGCCATTTTTACAACTTATAAACTTTCTATCTTCTTCGCAATACAGATGTAAGAAATCTTTCAAACCCTTGTTTGTGCGAAAATTCATCCCCTTTTCTTATATTCCTCAATTCTTCATCGTTTTTCACGATTCTTGTTGCTAATCTTCGTATTTTCACAAGAATCTTACATATATGGCACATCCAAGAAATTCTACCGAACGAAATCCTCAAAAGAGGAGAAGGAGGCAAAGGGGAGAATCTTCTTCCAATCCCCAACAAGATGATATTCTACAAGGAGACTATCAAAATCGGCTTACGGAAGAGGAGATTGTCGAATTAAGAGCCGGGGTTTCAAAATCGAGCATTCATTGGGACTCTAGTAAGTTATCACTCCTCTACGAGCCCCCCTCTAGAGCTAATAGATTTCGATTTTTAAATAAACTTGCGGAGGAACATTATGAGAATATTGGATTGAATGATAAGAAAATTGCGTGCACTCGTATGGTTCGTTTTCAAGCATTTCATGATGAATTTCCGGATATTAGAGCTTATTTTGAAATTCAAGGATGGGTTTCACTTTGGGATAATCCGTGTTTGCACTATGATGACGAGCTTATAAAACTTTTCTATGCAAATATGTGGATTGTTGATGCTACGGTAGATAATCCTTTGGAACTTCAAACATTTGTTAATGGTAGGCATTTTTCATGGACATTGGCCGATATTTGTAATCACTTTAACGTGCCAAATGATGGAGTGGTCAATGTGGATTGCGCTCATTGGGATGATAACGTTTTCGGTGTTTCACTAGATGATGTGAAAACCTTTTTAGGAGTATATCCCGAAGTGACATACTCGGCAATGCCGCCAAATTATCGGATTATATCTATCATTTGCTCCTATTGTGTTTGTGGAAAGGAAATAAAACTTCCGAGTAATCTCGAACTCTTTCTCACCTATAAGATTGTTCGAGGAGAAAGAGTAAATTATGGGGCAATTTTTGTATATTGCTTATTGGAATCTAGAAAGCTTACCAAGAAAAAATATACCTTGGAAAATTTGATTTGCCGACTCTTATACTTATCGGGATACCCGGAAAATGAAATGAATACCGAAATTCGTCACAATGATTTTGATAATGCCAATATTCTACAAATGGTAAGAATGCGACGACATTTACCACGGGTTCCTACCAAAGCCGCTAGGGGACGTGCCCGACATCAACAACAACCTCAGGATGATTTCTTTAATGACAATGAGGTTGAAAATATTGGAAGAGGTGAGTTTGACGAACAAAGAGATGATGAAGAGGAAAATGAAGAAGAAAATATGGGAAATGAACAAGAAATACGGGAGGAAGAAAATGAGGAAGGAGATGAAGACGAGTTGGATGTTGAAGATCTAAATCTCAAAGAGAGAATGGCCAAAGTGGAAAGACAAACATTTAGAGACGTGGCCTCTCTTAGAAAAGAGCTCCGGGTTGTGAAAAAGGAAAATTCTAGTTTGAAAAAGTCTATCGGCAAATTGAAGAAATTCATCAAGGACCTTATTCCCGGAACTTGCTTCTCCTCGGATGAGGAATGATGTCCCCACCCCCTTTACTTTCTAGCATTTTCATTAATGTTGCTTTGTATTTTGATGAACTTTTGTAAAACTCATTTGTACTAATGATATTTGCTTGTTTTCTTAAAGGGTTAAAATTGCAAGTTGATAATGACTTGTGGATGATCATGATTTTGATGGAGTATTTGATGGTAAAAATACTCTAATTTAAGCATTGTTTGATAATTGGTATGAAGTACTTGATGGTAAAAGTGCTTCTTTTGATACTTTGATCATTATGCTTAGTTGGATATGTTGGGACATTTGACATTTGATACATGTATTGTTTAAGGCATGACTTATTACTTGATAGATGTTCTAATTTTTGGCATTTGTAATGCCTTGATCATTCTTAGCTTATCTCAATTGGGTTGAACCCTTGAGAATCTACTTTGAGCTTCTTATTTGATGAACAAATGTTGCATATGTTGCATATGATCTTATTGAGCTTTGGAATGAGGTTGATTGATGATATGTAAATTTTTTGGCTTGAAACCTTTACAAGGACTATATGCAACCTCTTTTATTTTTCACACACACAAGGTGTTTGTTGAAATGTCGCAATGAAACTTTCAACTTCTACATGATTCTGTTACTTCAAAATATCTTAAAATCTTTTTGAAATCATGTTTTCAGCTAACTAATGAGCTTATGGATCTCTTATGTTACAATTCTCCCATTTTCCTTAGACTCTATGTATAAATTGCTCGATGGTTGATAAACCGTCTCGTTTGCACACTTTGATATATTTGTATGATGTTTGTATCATCATAACATTCTTTTTGATGATTCCAAAGGGGGAGAAACAGGATATTGGCTCATTAGCTCAAAGAAGCTAATAAAAGCTTGTCATAAAAGCTATAAGCTATGGCTCATAAAAGCCATAAGTTGGCCATAAGTTGTGATTTGTTTTTAGTCCAATTGTTGCTTGATGGACTTATTTAATTGTTTAATGATGTTTTGTGACAGGGGGAGCTTATAAGCTCTTGAACAAACTGTAAAAGCTAAAGCTTTTAGCTTATGGAAAATTGCTTTTACATTATTCTTGATATGCTTGTTGATAGGGGGAGCTTGTGCTTATTACTGAAAATATTTACTCCCTACTTGGTTGCTTTAATATTTTTGGAAATTTTGGTTGCTTCCAAACGGTCAAATATTTTTACCGGAAAATCATTTCTAAAATCGCTCTCTTAGTTTGTGTATAAATTGTTTTGGTTTGTAATCATCAAAAAGGGGGAGATTGTTTGATACATGTTTTTATCTTAATTTTGATGATTTTATTTTATCACCAAAACAATGTTTTTAAAGGTTGTCCAAATACTCCTAAATGATTTAAAATGGTTTTAATATTTTCCGGAGTATTTCCTCAAGTTTATTTTTGATAATAATGAACAACACTTTTAATGATTTTATATCAATGGGTTTTTACTCCTATAACAATATTTCCTAATGTTGTCTAAATACTCCCAATTGGATTAAAATGTTTTTGCTGAATTTTTGGAGTATTTCTTGAGTTTTATTTTCGACAAAAATTGGACAACATTTCTGTCTCGTGGTCGACCGGTCGCCCTATAGGGCAACCCGTACCTGAAGATGTTTTTAGAAACAGAAAATGAGACGAAAGCAAAAAACAGGCAGGTCGACCGGTCGCCCTGGGCGTCGACCGGTCCGGTCGACCGGTACCTGCATGTTTGGCATTGAAACAGAACAAAATCTCTTCGTCTTTTTAATTAGGGGGACCGGTTGAGATAGGGGTCGACCGGTCGGCTTTATGTCGACCGGTCGCCTGTTGAAATTTTCAAAGTGTTCTTATTTCTCTTATTTAAATGCGACCGTGTCGCCTGTATTGACAAAAAAAATATGACCGTTTGACAAAGACACATTTCCTTAAATTGTGGGATTGATTTCTAACAGCTATATTCTTAATTTTAATTGTATTTTTCTGTAGATTTTCAATCTCCAAGAGGAGCCTATGCTTGATCAATCATCTCCTATAAATAGAGGAAGTTTTGGAGCAACCAATACAACAATTGAGATACAACACAACAAGATACACTTCAAGCATATACTTGGTCTTTCATTGTTATTATTCTTGTTGTAAATTTGCCTAGCTTATCACTTTCACATCTTTGAGGTCTAGGCTATTCTTGATTACACTTAGCACTCAAAATTGTAATATTCATTATTGAGTTGTAATCTTGATTTTTGGTTATCATTCAAACACAAGATATCCTTGTGAGTGTTCTTGTGGTAAGAGCACACTTGGATGATCTAGGTGATAGGTGCAAGAAGATTGTGGTGATCTTCTTATTGAGGTGTTGAAGAATTTGGTATTCTTCAAGGTTGAAGATCGTGGTAATCTTCACAAGGTGTCGTTGAAGGAAGATTGTGGTAATCTTCAAAGGGAGATTGTGGTAATCTCCAAAGGTGGTGTTGAAAGAAGAGTGTGGTGCTCTTCAAGGTGTTGTAAGTTGAATTTGTATTAATTTTGGTAATTAATAAAATTCTTTTTCTTTTTGAAATCCATCCCGGATATACTGGGGTGGTAGAGGATTAGGCCCTAGGTGGGTTGAACCTCTTTAAATCGACGTGTGTTGTTTACATTCCGCACCTTTATTATTGTATTTGAGCATTCGGTTATTAAAAGAGGGCGAAATCGAAAAGATGGAGATAATCTATTCACCCCCCTCTAGATTATCGTAGCCGCTTGGACTTACACCCGCGGGGGCGGGGATGGGGGGAAATTTTTCCCCGTTTGTCTCGCGGGGACGGTGACGGGGATTCCCCGTGATCACGGGGACGGGGATGGGGATCACTCCCCCGTCCCTGCCCCGCCCCGTTGACATCCCTAATGGGCCACTACAAATTCTAAAAGTCAATACAGCTGTAAGAAGGGTTGCTCCTGCTGAAGGAGAAGATGTTGCACCTGCTGAACCTAGACTTGCAATAGCAGAAAAGCCACGATGCGGGTGGAAAAATGAGGATAGAAAGAGATACGACTTAGATAATGTTGCTAAGGATATTCTGTATAAAATCCTCGATAAAGCCATGTTCAACAAAGTTAAATCTTGCAGAACGACTAAAGAAATATGGGAGAAACTTACTTTAATTTGTGAAGGATCTGATCAAATTAAAGAGAATAAATGGATTGTTGCTATACAAAAATTTAAAATTTAAAATGCTTGAAGGTGAAAGTCTGGATCAGCTGGATGCCAGATTCAACGAGATAACCAATGAGCTCTCAACTCTAGGCAATGAGTATACACAAAAGGAAATGTGTATGAAAATTCTAAGGTCACTCCCAGATGACCGGGAAATGAAGGTGATGGTTTTGAGACATTCAATAGTCCTTACAAGAACATCCAACCATGAGCTGTTCTCAGACCTTAAAGCTTATGAAATCGAGCTCAGAAGAAAAGAGCAAGAAGAGACAGCTGTACCCAAGATAGCTGCACTCATGGCTGGTGAGTCCAAGAGAGCTGAGTCCAAAGAAGTAATTGACCATGAAGAAATTGCTCTTATGGTGAAGAGATTCAATAAGTTCTTCAATAAGAACTACAAAAGGAACAAGGGTAAATCATCCATGAGACATTCAGCACCCTCCAAAGAAAGGGAAGATAGATCACCAAAGAGAGTTGACCATCAAAGGACTGAATATCAGAGAGCTGAAAGAGCAGACTTCCAGAAAGCTGAAAACCTGTGTTGGAATAGTGTTATAAGTTAATGATGTAACACTGAAACATACAACACATTCACACATCAAAAAAACAATAACACGATGATTTTCAATGTGCTTAGATTCTTCAATCATAATGCACGAGGCCACTCCCAGAGAAGAAATAATCCACTATTAGGAAAACACAGTTTATTACAAATACAACCGGATTTATGAATAAATAAAGACTCCCTCTTTATGAATTCACCAACTCTTGTATTCAACTAATCTCTGACAGTTTCTTCCAAAAACTCAACTCTGTTGGAATCCCTCCAACTTCAAGAACCTTGAATGGTTTAGTCGATCCACATCGTAGATCTTCACCATCTTCTTCCGAAGAATAACAAAAGTGAACAAATGATTTTTCTTGAAGAAGAACTTGTAAGCTCGATGTATTTTTCTGTCTCTTCTTCAAGGATTGACTTCACCTTTTATAGCCTTTAAAAAGAAATACTCTTCCTGATTTCTAGAAGACGTTTCATGCTACAAAGGAAAATCAGCATAACAAAATCCTTTCCTTGTGGGTGAATGATATATACACACGAAAATGATTAAAGATGAATAAATGGCATTTAATGAGGCTGAATCACATAAGATTAAACAATCCAAGATTTCCAGCAACATGCATATAATAGAAAACATGCCAAATAACAAAACACAAAATCTGGCATAAAATCCGCCTAGATTCTGTGCAACCAGTGTTGCATCACTTGGTTACAACACCAAAACCTGCAATGTGCACAAAGACCAAATTTGTCAAACATGCAAACATTAACAGATAGATTAGATTCGAAGGTAACAACAATCAAAACTCACCTCAAATCCTTGGAAACACAAATGGGTCTATTAGGTACGGCTATTAGCTCACAACAAAAGAAAGAAATTTTTCCAAGTAACATCGAGGTAAATCCATGTGAGAATTGCAAAGCCATTAAATTAAGGAGTGGGACGGAATTTGATGGTCCGAAAATGCCAACCCACCAATGAGACACAAGCAAATTCTGAAATACTCCACAAATAAGAGAACATTGACAAACAATAAGAAATTGAGAAACCTGAGGTAACACTGATTTCTAATTTTGATCTTAAATTACGAAATTCTCTTCCTTTTCCATAGAGATTTCAAAAAAAGTTGGACTCTCAATTTTCTAAATTTCTGGAGATCTTCAAGAAAATTCACATCAACATCCCTTTTGCCGATACACTTGAACAAATGGCAAATTATGCGAAATTCATGAAGGATGTGATGTCCAGAAAAAGAAAATTGGAGGCATATGAAACAATCAAACTCTAAGAGTGTAGCACCATTCTACAAAAAAAGCCACCATAGAAACTAAAAGATTCGGGGAGTTTCACTATCCCTTGCACTATTGGTGATTTTTTCTTTAATAAAGTTCTTTGTGATTTAGGTGCGAGCATTAATCTTATGTCGTTGTTTGTTTTCAGAAAACATGGACTTGGAGAGGTAAAGCCATCCACCATTACTTTGAAATTAGCTGACATGTCACTCACTTACCCAAGAGGAGTGATTGAGGATGTTTTGATAAACGTTGATAAATTCATGTTTTTGGCAGATTTTGTGAAGTTGGACATGGAAGGAGATCAATAAATTCCCTTAATTATTGGGAGACCTTTTCTAGCAACTAGACAAGCTTTAATTGATGTGCAATGAAGTGAGTCAACATTACGGATAAATGATGATGATGTTTTGTTTAATATTTATAAAGCAATGAAATTTCAAGAAGAACCACAAACATATCATTTATTGATATGATAGAACAATGTGCTCAAACGGAGGTTATAAAATAAAATTCAAGTGATCCGTTAGAACATTGTTTGACTCAATGAATGAGATGTGATATTGAATTAATTAATGACATGAATTTACTTGACTACATTATTCCCTTGATGCCGAACAAGTTGAAAAAGAAAAACCAAAGATAGAATTGGAAAATGCTAATATTGAAAATGTTCCGAAAGGTACTGTAGAATTAAAGGAAATTCCGAAACATCTTCAATACGCATTTTTGGGGGAGAATAAAACTTACCCGGTAATTATTTCTGCTTCTTTGTCTTCCTCTGAATTGGAAAAATTATTGCGTGTTCTTCATGAACACAACTCAGCTTTGGGATGATATATCTCGGATTTGATAGGCATAAGTCCTTCCATTGTAATGCACAAAATTTTAATGAAAGATTCATGTAAACCATCCATTGAGAATTATCAGAATGAAGTTGAAAATCAGCTTAATTTGAAAACTAAGATGATTCGTAGTGATAGAGGTGGAGAGTATGTTGCTCCGTTTGAAGAATTCTACTCGGAAGTGGGTATAATTCATCAAACGACAGCTCCCTACTCACCTAAATCAAATGGTGTTGCAGAACACGAAAATCATACTCTTAAGGAGATGATGAATGTGATGTTGATAAGTTCTGGCTTACTCCAAAACTTGTGGGGGGAAGCTATGCTTTCTAAAAACTACATTCTTAATAAGATCCCACACAGAGATAAAAATGAAACTTCATATGAGTTATAGAAAGGACAGAAACCATCATATAAGTACCTTGAAGTGTGGAGGTGTTTGGCTAAAGTTGAAGTACCAAATCCAAAACAAGTTAGAATCGATCCTAAAACGTTTGATTGCGTTTTCATTGGATATGCAAATAATAGTAGTGCCTATCGCTTTTTAGTGCACAGGTCAGCAATTCTTGATATAAATGATGGAATAATCATAGAATCAAGAAATGTTGTATTCTTCGAGAATATCTTTCCTAACAAAGAAAGAAAAGAAGAAAGTTTGAATAAAAGAACTTATGAAACTTCAAGATTACCTCAAAGTGATGATGAAGAGGAACTAAGGCGCAGCAAAAGGACAAAGTAGCTAAGTCTTTTGGTCTTGATTTTCTAACTTCTATGTTGGAAAATGAACATAAAACTATTCAAGAAGCTTTATCTAGTCCAGAAGCTCTTGTCTGTAAAGAAGCTATCAATAATGCATTATATTCCATCATGCAAAATAATATTTGGGAGTTGGTTGATCTTCCACCGGGATCCTTAAAAGGAAGTACAAAGCATATGAATATATAGATAAGTACAAAGTCTGTTTGGTAGCTAAAGGGTTTAAGCAAAATGAGGGATATGACTTTTTCAATACATATTCTCCTGTTACGAGGATCGCGTCCATTCGTGTTATCATTGCTATTAATGCAGCTTTGCATAACCTTGAGATACATCAAATGGATGTGAAGATTGCCTTCTTGAATGGTGAGCTTGAAGAGGAGATATATATGGAACAACCCGAGGGGTTCGTTGCACCCGGGCAAGAGAGAAAGGTGTGTAAACTTGTTAAGTCACTTTATGGACTAAAACAAGCACCTAAACAATGACATGAAAAGTTTGACTCGACTATGAAGTCAAATGGTTTCAAAATCAATGAATGTCACAAGTGTGTCTACATTAAAGGTACTACAACTGATTACATCATTGTATATCTTTAGGTAGATGATATGTTGATTATGGGTAGTAGTCATGATTTAATCATGAATACTAAGAACATGTTAGAGAAGAACTTTGACATAAAAATATAGAATAATCTGATGTTATATTAGGGATTAAAATCTCTAGAACTTCAGATGGAATTGTTCTATCACAATCCCACTATGTCGAAAGCATACTAAAAAAGTTTAATGCTTTTGATAATCCTCCGGCTAAGATACCTGTAAGTCAAATATAGAGGAGAACCAGTTTTTCAGCCGAAATATGCAAAGGTAATTGGCAGTCTGATGTACTCAACTAATTGTACACGTCCAGATATTACATATTCAGTGAGTAAGCTAAGTAGGTTCACAAGTAACCCGAGTAAGGATCATTGGAAAGCCTTGACAATAGTGTTGAGATACTTAAAGTATATCATGAATCATGGAATAGTTTATACGACATATTCAGCAGTATTAGAAGGATATTGTGATGCCAATTGGATATTTGACATAAAAGACTCCAAATCCACAAGTGGATATGTTTTTACAATAGGTGAAAGGAGCGATGTCGTGAAAATCTTCTAAGCAAACGTGTATAGCTCGATCCACTATGAAATCCGAGTTTATTGCTTTAGATAAAGCTGGAGAAGAAGCTGAATGGCTCTGAAATTTCTTAGGAGATATTCCTTGTTAGAATAAACCAGTGCCTTGTATTGATACATTGTGATAGTCAATTAGCAATCGGAAGGGCACAAAATAATATGTATAATGGTAAATCTAGACATTTTCGTCGAAGACATAATACCATTAGACAATTGATCTCAAATGGGGTTATTTTGGTTCACTATGTGAATTCAAAGGAAAACCTAGCGAATATGCTAACTAAAGGTATAAATCGAGATCAAATGTATAAATTGTTAATAAGAATGGGTTTAAATTCTACAAAATAAAAAATGTTCATAGCGGTAACTCAACCTTGTGAATTGGAGATTCTAAGACCTTGGTTCAATGGGACAACTAAGTTATGAATATTCAGTTGTACACTAGGAAAATGTATATCTCATTCCCAGAACCTGTTGAATGTGGTGAGGTTAAGTTTAAGACTTTTAATGATTTCTATACCGGAAAGGTGGAGTATGCCAGAATATTCTTCAATAGAAGATTACCTATATAAGTGAGAAGTAATGACCGCTTCAAATAAATACTTATGAATCTAAGATATGGTCCAGGACCAAAATGAACACAACAAGAGAATACAATTGTTAGAACTGTTATTGTGTAAATATTGTTGTCTCAGTTTACACAAACGACTGAGTAGTTCAAGACTCGCATCACTACGCAGCTAGTAAATCCGATAGTATTTTACTAAGAAAGGTTCAAAGTCAAAAGCTACTTATCCTTATGCAATAATAGTCCGAAGACTTTCAAGTGAAACTGCATACATGCATGCATTAATTTCATTTAGGTGGGGGATTGTTGGAATTTTGGTTTTGTAAAAATGGGTATTGACCCATATTGGACCAAATATTTAAATGGTTTCTATTGGTGGAAAATGGAACTAAAATGTATAATCAAATTCTACTAAGTGACTAGATGAGATTAGCATTTCAAATTTCTCAAAACCAATTTTGGTGAATGAAAAATTAATACTACAAGTTAGCCACTTAAAACTAGAAATTGACATGGAAATTGGTAAATATGGGGGTGGAGTGAAACTCCATCCCACACTGAATAAGTAGCCAAGTTTAGCTCAAGTAATACAGTCCAAGTGGAGTAATGAGTTTGGGCCCTAGGGGCACCAAAGTTTTTAAGGAGGGAGGACATGCATGCTTATGGGTTTTGTTCAAAACACATGCGCGCGCCACTACCGTCGCTCATCCCCAGGCCAGCTCGGCCAGGACCGGTTTGGGCCTGAGCTTAGGCTTCAATACACTTATAGTTTGGACAAATTTTATCTGAACCTTTAAAAAAATATTTTTACTCAACTGGGCTTAGTGAGCAGTCGCGCACCTGGACTATGCACGTGGGCGTGTGCTGTCGAGCGCGGTCACACACCTGGACTGTGTGCGCGGGTGCGTGTTAGAGTGTGCGGTCGTGCACCAAGGACAATGAGCTATGCGCGTCGCGTGCTTTGGAGTGCGTGGTCGCACAGTTTTGAACAGAAGCACCTGTTCGAGTTACCAGGTGTGTTTTTTGATTGTAGATATGTCTTTTCGAATCAAAAGACATGACCATCCCATAAAGGCACTTAGATTCTTATAAGTATCAACACCTACAGAAACACACGAAAAATTATCAGATGATAAACCGAAATCACTCTGCATTATGCATGTTGATTATCACTCTTCCAAAAGCTTGAAAGTCTAAAACACTTCCTTGTTCGATGTAGGTTCGACTGTTGCAAGTGTTGCTAAGTCGAATCTGTAAAGTCATTGTATGTTAGAGACAATTGTCGGAACTGTTAGTACTTAGTACAGGGAAATTTTGTCTTACATAGATAGTATCAAATACTAGCCTCGACTTTAAATATATCCATCCATTTTCATTTTCTATATACTTAGCCATTCTCTTGTAAACATAACCATCCATACAACAGATCTCACACAGATAAACATTTGAATGAGCGTTCAAATCATTATAAAGAACAATGCTTGCTGATTAGGAGCCACTGCTCGCTGATGGAGAGCATCCTAATGATTGTGCCAAATAAAGAGCAAATGATGAAATTTTCCTCTTCGATTTGGTCAGGCCACATCTTTGGAGCTAACAGAGCAAAAAGAATGTCAACATGATCATCATTATTACCCCTCCTAATAGGGTTGGAAATAGACCAGGTCGGGCAAGGCTTTGCATCGGACAGCCTAGGCATGGTTTACATTTTTTGGGCCTAAGTCTGGTTTGTTAAGTATAATAGGCTATTTTTTCCAGCTAAAGTCTGGTCTGTTTAAAAAATAAGTCTGGTCTGAGCCTATCAAAATCCCATTAAAAGCCTACAAAACCATGTATTTTATCTATTATAATAACTAAATAATTACATAAAAAAATATAAATAAAGTATATAAAATATATTGTATTTTTTACATTTATAAGCCATAAATAGGTCGGCCTATTAGGACTTAAAGGCCATTTTAAAAGACTAGGTTTGGCTATTTACATTTGGCCTGGCGTATTTATTAGATAGGCCAGGTCAGGTCGGGCCAAAATTCAGTTAAGCCATAGCCCCTGTCGGGTAGCCTGACCTATTTCCACCCCTACCTCCTGACAATGCAAAAGAAGAAGTAGTGAGTCATTATGGAAAGGAGGATTCAAAGAAGTCAAATTATAGCAATTGCTTACGAAAATTTTTCATTTTCGTTATGCTATATAAATTTTTTTTATCCCAAAATATGAATGCTTGTGAAATTTTCAAAAATACACTATTCATTAACTTTCATTTTTTTCTCGGGTTACTGATTTTTTAGTACCTGACCTATAGGCACTTTGCTGGTTTGGTACCTGACATTTTTCCGAGTTACCAATTTAGTACTTATACTTCACATTTTTTTTATAAATTGGTACCTTTGATTTTTAAGAACGAAAATGCCCCCAAGATTTTTTCAATTTTTGTTAAAAAGTTAAGTTTTAATTGGAATTTTTAAATTTAAAAAATAAATTTAATTAAGAAATAACTTATTATTATTTAAATTAAATTATTAAGTTCTTAATTGTAAAAAAAATTCAATTAATTATTTTTTTAAAATTCGATTAAAAAACTAATAAAAAGTTAATATATCAATAGAAAAACTGCTATAATTTTCTTATTTACTACCTTAATTTTAATTTTAAATTATTTAATTTTTATTTTAATTTTTAAAAGTAGTTAACTAAACTAATTTTTCTTTTTGATTAATTAAATTTTAATTTATGTTTATTAATTTACTACTTTAACGTAATTATTTTATTTTTCTAGAATTCATTAATATTTTTAGAAACATCTTTTACTTTTTATTAATTAAACTAATTAAAATTTTAATTGATTTTATAATTTAAGTAAGTATACTCAAAAATTTATTTTGAGTATACTTATGTTTGTTGGGGGTATTTTCGTCCTTAAAAGTGAATAGGTACCAATTTATAATAGAAATGTGAAGTATGGGTACTAAATTGGTAAATCGGAAATGTCAGGTACCAAACTGGCAAAGTGTCTATATGTTATGTACTAAAACATCAATAACCATTTTTTCTCTCATCAATCGCTTCCGCCCAATTTTCAAAAAATTCATCAAATCACCAATCATTATTACACATCCTCCCACAAAATTTACTATTTATCCACTCACATATTTCTAACTACCAATCATATTTAATCACTATTTTACTTTTTATATCAAATCAACTTTCATCATTATTTTTTTATCTCATATACAACCACAATCTCAAAAATTTTCTTTTTATTCCAAACATTTTTTATCATTATTCTTCAAAGAAAAGGAAAATTTTCAAAATGAAAACATATTGAATCACACATCCCAAACTTTAGTAATTTTTGTACCTCCATATTGATAATAGTGATATTGGTTTGAATTTACATACCATCACACTATACAATAAGTACTTGAAACTTATTTCAAAAAATGGTTGCACACAAATAACAAAGAGATATATATATATATATATATATTTTAATCAAATTATCTTATATCTGGTTAATCTTATATTTATAGGCTCCATTATTATCTTATATCTAGATGTGTATGTGAAATTTTCGTCCCAACTAGATGTCGAACTTAAGTAGATCGCAGAAGTGGATACTTGTTTTGCTTTGTAGGTAATCATCTAGTAAATTAATCAGTTAAATAACTATAATTACATTTATTATAAAATTAATTTAGTTAAGTAAAATTAAATCTGGATTAGGATTTTGACACACACACACAATCAAAATAGAATTTAATGTATGGACAAAATTGCCCTTAATGACAATTGGTTTTAGCAGTTTTCATAATTATGCCTCAATTTTGATTTTATGTTCTTTACTTAAATCAATTTTTTTAGAAAAAGGAATTAGTAACTTACATAGTTCAAATATTAAAAATATTTTAATAATAGATGAGCATAACAAATACACAAAAATATTAAATGTAGAAATTATTTTAATTATTTGAGTACACTGTGAAATATCTTTCAATTTTTAAACTCTTTCAATTAATACGAATAAATATATATTGTATACTGAATATAAATTGATAATTTATAATCTCAATATAATGATGCATGTAATAGTTTAGCAAGAAAGAAAAAATGATACATATTGTTTTGGTGATATTTAAATATTTTGAACAATCTTTGCTCAAATAATATGATTTAGTGTCTAAAATATTTTAGTAGAACTAATTGGGTTTGCTTTGGATTCGTTTCATTAATAATGTCGATTCATTTTTATTAAGGATAGTTTTGTCCATACATATATTTTAATTTAGTTAAGGGGGGTAAGTGTTACATTTGTAAGAAGTTCACGGGTAAATGAAACATAGGGCCAAGTTGAGTGAGTGCTTTTATTTTACCCTATATATAATTATAGTAGGTAAGATGTCAATTTGGGTTGGGTCCGGGTTTGTAGGTTCGCGTGTCAGAAACAGTCGATCCGGACCCGACCTGTTTAATTATTCGTGTCAAAATCTTGAACCCGGACCCGATCTGCTTATTTCACAGGTAACCCGCACCCGACCAGAACCTGTCTAATAAAATTATTTTTATATACATTTAATAGTTTTTACTGAATAAATTTATTTTTTTAAAATCAATCACTATCATACACTATTCAATCAATAAAAAATATCACAATTCACAACATAGAAAAAGAAATAACATAATTGAATAAATAACATAACACACTAATCATATTTTAAGGACAATATTCAAAAAGACATGCATAATAATAACAAATACATAATTAAGGAGGTTTTATCATTTTAGTTTTAAGGATATACCTTGTTTGTTGTTATTTCTTACAATTAATTATTTACTTAATTTTTTTTAAATTCACAAACGGGTTAGACGGTTAAATGAGTCATAATATGTTGACCCGAACCCGACCTGTTTAATTGGCAGGTTATTCGGGTTCGACTCAATTTTGACCCAAACCCACGAAGCCTGGACCCATACCCATTAATTTTGTGTTAGGTTCGTGTGGGGTTTATGTGTCGGATTTGAAATTGGCACCCCTAATAGTAGCTAGGTGGGTGTACCGTGTACAAGTACAAACAAATTTAGTCACCTATAAAAAGGCTTCTGCTGCTAACCTGTATTTGCACACAGCTGGTAAAATAGATAGAGTGAAAAGTCACAGATACAGATAGATATAGATAATTCAGATGGGAATTGATGAAAAGAGCAAAATTCTAATATTTGGTGCAACTGGCTACCTTGGTAAATACTTGATCAAGGCAAGTATTTCCATGGGCCATCCAACTTATGCTTATGTTCGTCCTGTTAAATCCGACTCCACTGATCCTTCCAAGCTTCAACTTCTCAAAGATTTTGAGTCCATTGGGGTCACTGTTTATCAAGTATGTATGTATGTATGTATGTATGTACGTATGTTCACACACACACATCTCTCGTGGTTTTGCATGGAACAAGCATATTCGCATTAAAGTTTTCTGTATATCATGAAATCCTAATATTTAAATTCTTGATCTTGGTATTAATTCTTAATTAAACACACAGGGAGAGTTGGATGAGCATGAAAAACTGGTATTAGTGTTGAAAGAGGTAGATGTTGTGATATCAGCACTGGCAGTCCCACAACATCTTGATCAACTAAAGATAATCAGTGCCATGAAAGAGGCTGCCAATATAAAGGTAATATAATATAGCATATATATATGTAATATTTGTGATCACTTTTTCACTTGAATATTAATTTGTGTCATGCGTGCACAATGGCGTAGCCAGGAACCTATAACGGGGTGGGCCGATACACGAAAATGGGGTGGACCGTATAGAAAAATCGTATAAATTTTAACTAAATTTAAAATATTTTTAAAAATTTACTTACTAAAATTTTTTTTTTTTTAAAAGAGTGGGGGCCAGGGCCCAGGTTGGCCCCCCCCCCTAACTACGCCAGTGTGCGTGCACGAATGTAAGGGCGGAGAGAGATGGGCCAACTTGACCCCGGCCTCTTCATTTTTATTTTGAAAAAAAAACTTTATATACTAAGCGATTTTTTTTTAAAAAAAAAATTAGCTATAATTTGTATGATCTTTTTCAATTTTTTATCCGGGCCACTCTACTTCTGTGTATCGGCTCACCCCAATATTTTTTCTTGTTGCGCCATTGCACGCATGCATGAATGATATGTTTAATACATAATTGGAATATATGTTGAAACACATACATACAGAGGTTTGTTCCATCAGAATATGGGAATGAAGTGGACAGGGTAAGAGGGGCGCTACCACCATTCCAAAAGCTGCTTGACAACAAGAAGAAGATAAGAAGGGCTACTGAGGAAGCTGGTATCTCATTTACATATGTTTCTGCAAACACATTCGCAGCCTATTTTATTGACCTTTTGCTCCATCCACATCATCCCTCCGATGAAGTCACTCTCTATGGAGATGGCAAACCCAAAGGTAACTCAACATATATACAATATAATGGTCACAGGCCAAATTGGTCACTTGTATATATTTTGGTAAAACAAAAAATAGTCATATTTTTCAAAAATATATTTTTTTAGTAATTTTGCCTAAAAACTAACGGTTATACTTTTCGTATATTCTCAAGGTGAGATACTTGGCCATTTTTTTAAAAAAAATGACGTGGTACATATCGTTCCCCATAAATGAAAAAAGGGCAAAGTAGGCATTTGAAATTAATAACCACTAGCTTGTAGCTCAAGTGGTATCACTAACCCTTTATAAGGGTGTTAACCAGGGTTCGAACCCTGTATCTTTCAGTTTATTTGAAATTTATCCCCTCCCCTCCAACCAGTACTCCCAACTTATTAAAAAACTCAAAAATGAATTAAAAAAAATGTTTTTACAAAATATAGTTAAAAAATATTTTTGTTGTGGAGAAAACGCCAAAAATCCAATGGACTTGTCTAAAATATATAAATATATAATATATAAATGTAGATAACTCAAGATATAAAATATATATTCGTGTGTGTGTTTGAAGGAAAATGGGATGCAAGAAAAAGGGCGTGTGACTAATGAGTTTCAATTGGATGAATAACTGGTTCAGTTTCTTTATGGTGAGTTATTCAGAAGAGTTAAGTTGACCTCAAGTACCAGTGCCAAATTAGGACATGGCTTACACATATATTGAGTTTGAGTTTAGCTTTTAAACTTGGGGGCCAATCTATGTGCGCTTTTCGACTCGGCTCACTAAACTTTTTTTTGATCTACTTTGCTCCTTCAGCTACACGGTTTTTCTACGGTGTCATCTCCGGTCCATCTTTGATGGAATATTCGGAGAACTTTTAGTCATGTGTCACACATGTGAGGTCATAATTATCTTTGCCTCAAGTTTTTATGTCCGCGCATGTGTGATAGTATACCCGAATATTTCATCGCCAATAGGTTGGAGATGACACAATAGAAAAAAACTATAGTTGAGACTTGAAAGGGTGAAGTAGAACTAAAAAAAGTTTAGCAGATGAAGTTGAAAAATGCACATAGTTTGGGGGTAAAATTTAATTTCCTCAAGAACAAGAAAAGAAAAAAAATAAGAGTTATAATATTTGATCATTTGAGGCTGGGTTAAAATATAATCTTTTAAATTCGATATTACAAAATTACCATTGAATAAAAACTAATTGCAACCGTTTAATTTATTTTTTTTTAAATTATGATATTTTCCTTATATATATGTTTGTTATGAAACAATTTCCAAAATAGAAGTAATTTCCTCCTCCTATCTGAATATATAATGATATTTGTCCAGCATAAATTAGCGTAAAGCATCACATATATCAATTACCTCAACCACGCGATGATATTGAGTCTCAAAAAATTCAGATGAGATTATATATTCCAAAATGTTGATTCATCTCCTAGATGATTGCCGCTTGTTATTGGCCTTATAAAAGCAATAAATATTTAAAAAATCCCCGTTGGTTGGGAATTAAGAATGCCAATTTCTTGAATATGAGTTAGTGAAACAAAAAATTACAAAATTTTCGTGTTAACACGTTAATGGGATATGATGTTGTCTTTTGATATGCAGCGGTGTTCAACTACGAAGAAGATATAGCAGTTTACACACTGAAAGCGGCAACTGATCCTCGAGTTGCCAATAGAGTCATTATCTACAGACCCCCCAAAAATATCATCTCTCAATTAGATTTGGTTGCTGCTTGGGAGCACAAAACAGGGCGAACCATTAAAAGGAAACATGTTCCTGAACAGGAAATCATCACCCTCTCTCAAAGTAACAAGCTTTTGCCCACTGCTGTAGTCTGTAGAACATAAATACATACATACTCGTATGTAATTTGTAAAGTTATTTTCTGGCATGTTAAGTTATTTTGTATAATCTGGCATGTGAAGTTATTTTCCAGTGTAAAGTTTTTGTATAATCTTATTGATAAATTTCTAGTATTCCTTTTTTTCTTTTCTTCTTCATTTAAATATTGCATATGTTAAAATGTTGAATTAATTTTGTTTGTGCAGACCTACCGTTCCCAGACAACATCCCAGTGGCAATTCTTCACAATATGTTCATTGCTGGTACTCAGGTCAGCTTTGAACTCACAGACAATGACTTGGAAGCCTCAAAGCTGTACCCAGAGCACAACTACACTTCAGTTGATGACCTTCTTAATCGTTGCCTTGTCGATCCACCCAAAACCAAATTGGCAGCTTTTGCTTGATTAATGTTTTTTTTTCTTTGTTCTAATGCGGATAATAATATTTCACTTTTACGTGTAAGATTGTACCATCAACTTCCATTGTAAAATCTAGTCCATTATATATGAGAACACTATAAAAGAAATTCTACACAATTACAGATTGTATTATAGAATAAGAGCGAATGATTTGGTATGTCAACTCTTTATATTTATAATTTCATTTTTAGGCACGGTTTAGAGTTCATTAATAGCATATGTAATTATCATTGCATCTTTAATAGAACTGCATGGAAGAGTGACTGCAACATAAATTAGCTTTTCTGTCAAAAGCCTCGAACATCTGTTAAACCAACAAAATAATAAATCTTAAATTTTCTATAACCAACTACTGATTGGCATTGCATATAATACAGAACTCGCCAAGTTACCAACAAATAGTTTAAGTTGATGTCATATACAGTTAAATCCTCCGGTTGTAAGGGCAAAAATCATTAAATCTCACAATTTGGAGAGTTACCTACCACGATTTGGGCAAGCATTTGCAAAGTGTCCTGGATCACCACAAACAAAACACCTGCCAGATATGGGCTCACCAGTAGCCGACATGAAAGATACACCATTTGTCCGTCCTCCACTCCGATTACTCCTGCCACGACCACCTCTTCTGCTGGGATTGGACGCTGATCTACTGATGCTTCCTCGTGGAACTGTTCCTCCACTACTGGCATTATCTTCCCAACTGCATTGCAGACAAAGCCATATAAACCAAAAAGTTCTTGAAAATCAATTTGGTTGTCCACAAGCACACCTATATATTCCCTCAGCAGACCTTATGGTCAATTCAAAATATTTCGGTTTTGATTTGGTTGTTTCAGCATCATAATCACTTATACAGATCTAGACACAAAGTTTACATAATCAGAGACGCGAATTTGATCTCTCTCGTCAAGGTGCCTGATCATGCAAACATTAAATTCTATTGACATTGAGAAATTTAAATAAGGCCAATAAACAAATTGTTTAGACATAAATCTGCACAATCAACTATGAGGCATCAGCTGGATGCTAACATTGCTCCTACGGGATGACATCGTCTCTAACATACTACGAATGATGTCGATAGATCAGAGTAAAAGAATACGCTCTATAAAAGTACAGGCAGAAACAATTGGATACCATCACAAGATATGGAAGTAACTCCAAGAAATGCCTGACCGAAATGCTTTGATGGGGAAAGCACATTCTTGACATGCTAAGAATTTATTATCACGTAAAAAAAAGTACATTGATAAACCATAATTGACTTACACAAAGAAGTTGCATCCCTGAGCCTGACAGGAATAGAACTTCCTTCCTCTATTAGCCAGAGTATTAGCCGTGCGCAAATTGCAAGGAGCGCCACATGAGGAGCATGGAATTGAAGATTCTCCTGTGCCATCAAATGAAAAAGAAAGAAAAATGGAACCAAAAGTTAGATATATCATTCTAGCTGACAGATCATTTACTCATTAGCAGATTTATAAGCTCAAATCAACAGATTTTAGAGCTTAATACAGGGTAAGCAGAGCTGATGCAGTTTCAAAGTTTTCATATTGTGAATTATATTCTCTACTTTCTCAACCCCTCTGCTACAGGAACAGTGTAGTTCAGGTGATGATGAAAGCCACGTACAGAAAAAAAAGGATAACGCTTAACGTTGGGGCCCATTATGAATGAATGATTTATTAGCACAAGCAATTTTTGCATATTTTCTTTTGCAAAAGAGAAACTACTTCCTCAATGGAATTCGTTTATAGTCCATGAGTCCCTTCATTTTCTGATAATTAGCCTTCTGAGAATTTAATTCTTGTTTGCATCAGACTTAAAAGATCAATTCTCCTGTAATTGTGAGGGTCATGCATGTAACATAGAGGATGAGGAAAAAAGATGGTTGATATTAAAATGTCGTGTAGGCAGATATAACACCAAAAAGTCCCAAAACATGAATAGCAATAGTAAGTTCAGAAAAAAGATAGTAGAGCCATCAAACCATCTTGTTTACCAGCTTCCTGAGATCGGGAATTACGACCTCGTGAACTCTCAGGTGCATTTGCATATGAACCAGAAGAATGCCCTGTTTGCCAAGCACCCTGACTTCTGAAACCACTTTGCTGGGCACTGCTGGAGGATGATGTAGGCCCTTGTCCTCTTCCTGGAAACAATAGCCAGCAAATTTTTACATAGTAAATATGGTTGAACAATAGCACGCTCACTAAACTTCTAGAGTCAATTGTTTACATTGACTACACATTTGCAATAATTTTGCGAGATTATTAAAGTGAGATGACACAAAAGTTTAGGTACGGGCATTCTATATGGATACTTGTCTAGTCAGCAAAACGGCAAATTTAATATTAATTTGGCATCCACGTATTGCGCCAAACTCCTTGAATGTTGTGTATTCTTTATTTATTTGGAATTACAGAAAACAATTATATAATTCAGTATGTATCATCTATAAAAATATTCTTATTCTATTTGATGTCCTACCTAAAATACATAACAAATTGATGATTTTACACCATTTGTGTATAAAAGAGAAAAGATATACTCTATGCCCACGTTTTCAACTACCTAAAGCTTCTGGCCAATTCATATCAACGCACCAATATGAAAGAAGAAAAGCATTAATTTCATAAATAGCAAAAAGTATATGTATTTTTTGTGAAAAAATGTATTGTGAATGCGGGTCACTACATGTGTATGCAGACAATTTATATATGCATGTACGATGATGTGGATTTAAAACGAGTGGGTAAAATGGTAAAACAAATTAAATAGAGCGTTCCTATATAATTCCTACAAACAAGTGTGCGCCCAATTGGCATGCATCGTCATCTTCACTATTGGATTTAC
Source organism: Rehmannia glutinosa (assembly GCA_016081115.2). NCBI lineage: Eukaryota > Viridiplantae > Streptophyta > Magnoliopsida > Lamiales > Orobanchaceae > Rehmannia > Rehmannia glutinosa. Next base: position 54,090,385 of record CM071932.1, read on the forward strand.
AAATTTTTCAACATAAATCGCGAGGATTTTGGGCAGGAAATTGTATCTTCTCAATTTATTAGGTTTCAATAATGATATCCTGCTCCACTGTCAGTGTTTTTTTTTTCTGCAACATAAAGGCACATGGTTATCACCATTTTTATTATACCTGAATCCCAATCAAATAAACCTTCTTACTGAAAGCTAGTCACATGGATTTACTATTGGTGGTACAATGTGATATGAGCATATCACAATATTCATTTTCTATCATTTTTTGCAATATTATGTTTGTTTGCCAAATTTTTTTGTACTTGTCTAGAAATCTTACACCTTACAGTCATTTACTCATGATGAACGATCCGTTTAATGTTTAAATATTCTTTTACATTTAGAAATACGTGCATCAAGGCAAAGAATTTTTAAAAAAATATATATATATAATCCAACACTTATGGTATGTGTATTAACCACGTCTAGGAATGACTAAAAATTATAAGTGATCAACTATGTGTAAATGTAAATGATTTAACGTATTTTATATGATTTATAGCAAAATTAACTAATTCATGTATTATCAAGTTGAATTACACTTAATGATGTACAAGGCCGCTCCTTTCATTAGGCAAAGGAGTCGGTCGACTCGGGCCTGAAAAAAATATGAAATTTAGGGGCCCAGAATTTTTGTGTTATATACAGTACATATATAAAATAAATAAAAATATTGCACCAAAAATAATTCTAGTCTAGTAGTTGAATGTTTGCTACTCTTGAAACTTTAAAAGGGATCTAGGTTCAAATTCATTTGCCCACAAGTTTCTTTTTTATATTACTTTTCAATGTAGATAAAGAAAATAAAAGTTTTCAACGAGTTCTCCCACCATGAATGGCCCAGATCGATTCCCTTAGGCACCATTTGGATTGATGAATTTGGAGCTAAGGATTTGAAGTCTATAATAACAAGTCCATTGAGCTTGTTTGGATGAAATCATTCATATGGATTTTAAATTATTGGAAGCCATTTTTTGAATCATTTTGGAGGATTTCAAATCCATCTTAGATGGAATAATTTGAAATCCTTCCACAAAATCTTATTCTCAAATCCAAATTCTCCTATCCAAATGCATCCTTATATTTTTTATTTTTTAATGTAGAAAAAGAAATTAAAAGTTCTCAATTGCAGCCTAGTGGCGCAGATCGATTCCCTTAAAGTTCCTGATTACAACCTACTGGTTGAGTTCTCCCACCAAGAATGAACGGCCCACACTGATTCCCCTTATATCATTGCTAACAAAATTATCATACCTAATTTTAAAAAATATATTGTCGAAGTTGAAGCTCATCAAAACTTTTCTCTGATCAATAATGTCACAAGAAAGATTGAACGAGTTGCTAATTTATTGATTGACAAATGAACTATTGAACAACTTGATTATACTGACTTGACTATTACTTTGGCCGCCAAAATTGTGAGGCGGGGTACATTTAAATAATTATTTTGATTTTTTAGCATAGATGTCATATGATTTTAACTACAATAGAATTGTTTTATATATTGAACATTATTATTTCTTTTGTTGTTTAATGTTCCCCTTAAGTTTGTATAGAAAAAAATAGGTTGCATTTTTTAAAGTTCGACTCAAGCTAAAAAATTGATCGGATCAGCCCTGTTGATGTACAACTTGTACATTACTTTTATAACACGACAATCTCATACTTTTTATACCCGAAATCCAACAAAATTCATCAATCCTATTTCTTATTTTGAGATGTCCTAAAATAAGGTTCCATTTCCTAAAATGAGATTTGTACCCCAACAATTGCCTTACCAAAAGTAATGATGTTGAACCACTAACATCAACCTTTACTTTTAAGAGCAAACTATAAACATATAAATAAATTTCACCATTTGAACTCTAATAAAAAACTTCATGTTGAGTCAAAAGGGATACATAAAAATGGGACAAAAGGGATACATAAAAATGGGACAGGAGTTACGTTTTCTTACATTACAACAGTAAGATGTTTCATTTATCGAATTAGTACAAATTTTTTAGCATTAAATTTTCTAACATAATTATTATTATGTAACTTTTGTAAAAGTTTGATGATCGTCTTGTGCCATAATTGTTTAAATTGTATCATATTCTTGAAGCATTGTTGTGTGAGTGTCCATGTAACATACTTGACCACGTATATGCATATATATATATAGGGATAATTACAAAAAGCCCCCTAATGTTTGGGTTGATTACGAAAAAACCAAGATTTTTGAAAATTAGAAAAAAAAACTTGAGGTTTGATTGTCTTAAATTTATTATAGTTAAATTATTTAACTATAATATTTTGATAAACGTAAGGGGAGCTTTTGAAATGTTTTTTGCATATTAAGAGGGAAAGTGTAAGACGGATCTACGTAGAGGGGTTTTTTGCAATTTCCAAAAATCTTTGGTTTTTTTTTTGTAATTAGTCCAAACTTCAGGGTTTATATATATATATATATATATATATATATATATATATATAGAGAGAGAGAGAGAGAGATTGAGATTTACAATAGCTTCCCATGACAAAGTCTCAACTATGCATCTCGTACATACCAGGAACACTGGAGTTGTTGCGGGATCCAGTTCCACATACTTCCACCAGCTGCCTCAGAATGTCATCACAACCGCCAATGCAACCTGAAAAATTATAACAATTCAGTTTACACTTACATATTCTACATTGTCAGACATACAATAGACAAACTTTATGACCTAATGAAGAATTGCAACTTGACAAGATATAACAACTCAGTTTAGAGAACTTTAGCAAAGAGATTATATGAATGTGGAACTTTAACTTTCCTTTTTACTCATGTAATACTTTCTTTGTATTTTGGTTTCATCTCTTTTGATATATTTCCTTCTAGCTAATAGCTTCTTCTATACAAACTAAAAAAGTGTAGAAGTGCTTCAAGCTAAAGCAATATGCCTAAGGAACATATTGGAGAATACTGAATATTAAAGAAAAAAAAAAAGTGAATGCACGGGTTGAATGGCCCTAATTTCCTAAAGGACAATCTTACCCAAATGATTAACATTGTAGTTTGGTGGTATTTCCAGCCGAAAATTTAAACTGAATCAAGTAAACAGGTCCTGTACACAATGTTTGCATATCAGCAAATATACTAAACTTGCATAAAGAAGCTTATAGATAAGGATTCATATGAAAATGAAGTCAATTATCAAAAATTTATAGCAGAGGGAACTTAATAAAATAGATAGATATTATGGCAACTTCACAAAAGAATCCAATATCAGCAACCTGGAGAGCAGGTACTGCAAATATTTGTGGTAACTATGGCTTCTGATACAGATCCTGGAAGCCAGACGACATTCCTACACTGGAAAGTTACAACAAAGAATCCAGATGCATGTTCAGTTACATATCAACAACCACACAAGCAAAAAATTGTTGGCGATATACGGATCCCTGAAAAAGAAGATAGAGGTATAAAGTGAACAAAAGAGATGCCTGACGCATTAAAAGTTGTCTCACAGTAACCAATTAAGACCACAGACACCCAAACCAAGACTAGCAAGTTTTCAAAGCACATAATGGAAAGACTAAGAAAGTTTAACTCTAGTTTTAAGTCAGCCTCCTGGGCCCTAATGTTGCTATACTTTCTATTTTTTCAAAGAAGGAATTCAGTCTAATGGGCCCTAATGCTATTAAACATTCTATTTTATGTCTACTCAGGCAACAAAAGAAGATGAAGGGGTCACAAATGGATGGGTGGGGGATAAGATCCAAAATCCAATTCCCAGATAGAAATGCATTAGACTAACCATATTTTATGATTTTGAATGTCATTTTACTAATTTTGTAACCATATTATTGTCAATCTAGGTGTTTGCATGTAATTGGTTTTTCATATCAACACAGTATGCCATTTTCCAGTGCATATCAGATTTAATTTCTATACACATCATTAGTGTTATGATGTAATCTAAGCAAATTCCACACTCTTAGAAGTATGATGGAAACCATCCAATCATCCATGGATCCCAAATCATATTGCCACCCCTTTCAAAATATGTTTGCTAAGGGATGCTGACTAGTTATTCAAGTCATCGCAAGGTTTGTCCACATAGTACTTGTTTGAAAGTCAAGGGGAGTGGATATTTTCCAAAAGGTTGTAAAGGGACCTACCTGAGGGAAGCCCAAGCACCCAACCATGAAATTTCCATCCTGCAGAGGATATGGGGAATCGTCAAATGCAGAAATATAACGTATACAAACTTCACTATACTGTCCTACGTTGAAAGAGAATATACATAACGAGATATACTTTGGAAAGAGAATATTGACCCATCCACCCACCCAATACAAAAACTGTGAAGGGAGAGGTGAACAGCGAAATAGAGCTCATGGAGAATTAGGAACAAAGAGTTGATGAATAGTTTCCACATATCACTGCAGCGTTTGTTCGTCTAATTTTATTCACTTCTGAGATTAGGACATTCCAGAAAAAACTGTGACAGGTTTAGGATGCAAGAGGCATAGTAACAGGGCCACCAGATGAGTTTATTTGAATGACAATGACTTCAGAAGTTTGAATTACAAGAAGCAAATAAGCCAGTAATAACTTCCAGCTGCATATCCAGATTGTATAACATATTTTACATCCAAGATAAAGAAAAGGCATTTATAAGTTAACCAAGAGAGGGCATTTACAAAACCAAAAACAAAATTGTGAAATTATGGAATTGAATCACGGGACACCATTAGTCGACGAAGCATCTAAATCAGTGTCCCAAACTATGTTAGCATATGCCACCAATTAGAGGACATTGAAGTCTCAATGTCCATAGGAACTGTCGAGATAATTCCCATGTGACCTGTTATAACAGCATTAAGCTAAAAAAGGGTATCAGCAAATACCGGCTTTTTCCTGAGGACCATATCTGATTCCTGACAGAGACCACATTTCCGAACGACTTCCCCAATTGCATGCTGCTCATTGCTATTAGATCTATTTGACCTGAATAGGAAGTATATATTTGTCACTAAAGGTACAGAATTCTCAGCTCACAAAAGGAAATACCCTATTTACCTCTCAAAGAAAACAGCCATGGCTTCAAACAGTTTTCCTTTGTTTAATCTAGCCTGTAAAAAAAGCTTATAACTAAAGGAATGGAAATGATGAAAAGAATAATAGAGCTGTACATGTCAGAGAAGACAAAATGCACAAGGGCAAAAGATAGTATTCTGCAAACTGCAAATACATGTAGTGAAAATTGCCAAGAACACAATTAGAGGAACACAAACATCATCTCTTGCTTGACTTACAATCAACGATGGGGTTTCATATGCCTACCAAAAGATATTTCAGATTATTGATGCACGATCTGCAGGTCTGATGCACGCATTAATCAACAAGATACAATTAACAATCATGCACTTGAGTCTAACTGCATGCTTCAGTCACAGGTCTATTTTCACATCCACAGAATTCGCAGCAGATTGCAAATATGTATTGTTTATTATCTGTGAAACTAGTGCTTAGTAAACGTATAAACCCTGATTAGCCCCATGCGGCCGTGCCAACTTAACAATGGAAAAGACGATGGCAGTAGAAGTAAATAATAGACATTAGACATAGGTGCTCTCATGACCTGGAGGGGGTGTGTGTGAAGAAAAAAGATAAAGAATTATTATATTGACACGTGAGGTTAACTTACATCCACAAAGCAGGCTTTCATTTGCTGTAGGCAAGCTTCCAAAACTTCAGCTTTTCTCTTTGTGCCCATGCTAACTGCTTTCATATCACTCTCCATCATAGCACGGAGATATGGTTTCCACAATTCATAACTGGTCCAAGAAAACCAAACCATTTACCAAATGTGCTGGTTTTAATCAAAACCGGTGTTTTTTTATCTCAACATACATGTTTACATCTCATTTATAAACGTGGGAGTTTAACCTGCTATTATGCAAATGATTAGATGCCTATGTTGATGCCAAGCAACAGTTCATGCAGTCTGAGACTATCCTATTCCACTTAGGAAATTGAATTCATAAACAAAATTGATGGCTTTTATCATAAATAATGCGCAAGAAGATTGAAATACTGTGGTGCAAAGAATTTTATTCTACTTTGTTTACCAACTGACCTTGCATCTGCCTAATAACCAATGACTTAACTCAATTCCTCCAGCCCCCTTCCCATCCGAGCATAAACATGTGCAAGGCCAGGTTTAGTTTCTAGCAGACCCAAACCAAGGAATAAGGTTCAAATTACATGCAGTGATAATTGAGACATGATGGATTGATGATTTACATCTAATCGGAAGTTAGTTTTTGGTTCAGCATGGGATTTGACTAGTAAATGAAGACCACAATGTAGTTAATGATAAAACAAACTAAAGCCTGACTAAGAAGTTACTGGAGCAAAACAAAAAGAAAAGGAAAACGTGAATAAGAAATTTGGGAAACAGAGACCCCATTAAGCACCAGCCTAAAAGAGAAGTGGGAGTGGTGCATAAATAAAGGCAACTTAGTTGCATACTTGCATCATTCGGTTAGCTCAGTACATTTCATTATTTTTTCTTTTTTTGTATTATGTTGATGTTTATTGTCATGGGATCATAATGAACAAGTTTATAAACTGTGTTATGTGAGTAGCACCACTCAAGAGGAATCAATCACATAATGCATGCAAGGTAACATACTGGCAGACTGATATTAACATAATTAACTCACCCCATATCATCATATCCCATTACCAGTGCCTCACCCTGGAATTACATAAAGCTTGGATTAGAAGTCTGTGGCACTTGATTACAGTGTACAAATATTTGTCCTGCTTTGAATTAACAAATTACTGAATAACTGAGACAAGTAGAATAACAATAAATTTTAACAAATACTTCAATGAAAATACAAAGCAATCTTTTAAATTGTTGAATGGAGCCAGGAAACAGGAAGGCAGACTCATAGGTACTCTGCATAAAATAAAACCAAACCTCTTTTAAAGACAAAGGTACACGAATTTCTTGGTCATTTCAAACTGTCTTTTGCATTAATTTTTAAGATGCTTGGGCAAAAAAGGATTGTAAATCTGGACAATGGAATAGATATGCCAAGCAACAGAATGTTAAAAGGCACTGGCCTGCCGAATAACCCTTTCAACATACTCATTCCTGTCAACTTTAATGTTAAACTGGGAGGTAGAAGTTTAAAGTTCAAAGTTCAATCAGATCTTTTAAACAGTAGATTCAAGATTCAAAACAAAGATCAGATATGCAACTATCTACATACAGTGAATGTAAGCATAGTCTGTAAAACCTCGGCATTTTGACATAAAATTCTACAAACATATGCAGATGCATAGTATATACCGTTCAGTGCAATAAATCTTCATAGTTAAACAAACCACAATGACATGTGAAAATGTTAAACCCAAGATGTTCTACACCCCTATAAAAACTAGTTCAAATTGCCTCCCACAACCTATGTGGATATCCAATGTTCTCATCCTTTGACAAAAGGATTTTAAATTTCAGGTATATCTCAGAAAAATATTACTGGTCTAGGCTGTTTCTTGGGTTAATCTTGCCCATGCTGTATCTATCTAACCCATTATTCTACATGCGAATTGTGAGGCCCCGAATTTTAACTACGTGAGATACGGTGTTATGTAGTGATTATTTATTCGGCTATGTATCACAAACCTATTATTAATGAAACTCGACTCTATTTTTATTTATTTCTTCCAACGTCAATTACGCATTTCGTATTTTTAGAGCTTAGCAATTTTATATTCTTCCTCTAGTATTAATACTTGATCGAATGACTACTACATTAGGAATATTAGACCTCCAACAATTTAGGAGTACATTCCAATACTTATCCTAACATTTCATCTTATTCTGTAATTCATCCCAACCAATTCCCCAATCAATTTTTTTTTTTAAAAAAAAAAAATATTTTTTTTATATTTTTAAAAAAATTCGAAAATTACCATAAATGGGGAGGTTGTTTCATATTCTTTTCAAGACCTACAATTATATATGTATATATATATTTACATATATATATTATTTTTTTTTTCAACTTTTGGTCACATGCTTAAAGGATGGACAAACTTTTCTTTCCACCAAATTCTAATAAATAAAAATACCAACACCATGATTATTATTCCCTCCAACTTTTGGCTCCTTGTCTTAGGGGAATCAATCATTTTTGTTATTTTTTTTCTTTATCTACCAATATTATTCATTTCATAATTATCATAAAAACACAAGACTTGCTTCCATTTTCCTCTCTAAAGGATCAAATTCTTCAAGCATAAGGTAAGAATATCTTCATTTCTCCCAACTCTATTTTTCTTCTCCAATCCTCAACCTTATACCTTCACCATCTAATAATGTTGAATCCTTCTTGTTGAGGTACTCCTAGAGAAAATTCTTGAAGAATTAGAGACCTAGATTTGACTACAAGCTTGAAGAGGAATTTCAAGATTTCATATTATTAAGGTGAGAAAATTATGGTTTTAGTATTTTTCTCTTGACAACATAAAGAATTAATTTTTTACTCAAGAATATAAATTTTTGGAGTTTAGGGGCTGACCTACATCATCTCAAGTGGAGGTTAGAGGCTTGAAGGAAAATTTCCATTTTTGAGACTACTTGAAGATATTAAGGTGAGTAGTAACCATTTGGTACTAGTATATTTTCTTTAGGCTTGAGACTTTAATTTTAACACCAAAATATGGTTTGGATACCATTTAGGGGCTGATCTTCAAGAGTTTGAGTCAAGAAGTTGATTCAAGTAAGAAGACCACATTTTAGATCAACCCGAGAAACTACTACGAGGTGGGTGGAAAAATCCTTTCAACTTCTAGGTGTTTTAAATTGAAAATATGCATGTAGTATTTTGTTATTGAGCACTTGAGATATATATTATGTATTGCATGCTATTTTCTTGTATCTAGTGGAAAAATTCTCAAGTGTTGCTCAAAAATGCGATTTATCGAAAAATAGGACATACATGTACACTTTATTGTTGTACTTGATGAATACTTGCATGAAATGGGTATGTATATTTATGACTCTTGTAATCTATGTTTTGAATGATTTATAACCTGGAAAAGTCGAGCATAATTGATTAAATTTCAACTTTTGGACTTAAAATGCAAAAATGGAAAGTTGGTGGACTTAATTGCAAGAAAAATAAAATTTAAGGGACCCCTCTGTAATTTTCGATTTTGGGACTGTACTCAGGTTCAAAAATTATGTTTTGACATTTTAATAAAGTTTTAAGAGTTTTTAGATAAATAAAATCAACCCTTAAAAGCCCAAGGACTAGATTGTAAAATTTGAGAAGTTTAAGGGCTAATTTGCAAATTTCAAAACTCAGTACCAGACCCTAATTTAAAACTTGAAATTTTAACTCTTAAGGGACTGGAAATAACATATTTTAAGTGTATTCCAAAAATCCAAGTGTTTAGAGCTTGGAAAGTAATTTTATAAAACTTGAGGACCAAATTGTAAAAGATTTAACTTGAGGACCCAAATGAAATTTCCAGGACTTATGCAGCCCATGCACCTGGAAATACTAATTTACCTATAACATAATTATATTTTGGACCCAAGGTTCAAATTTCATAACAATTGGACCCCTAAAAGCCTTAAAGGCAATTATTTCAAAATGGGACAAAAATGAGATTTTCAAAAGTTAAGGGACCTATACTTATGACGTTTTAAAACTGTTTTTGTTCCAATATCCCACTAACCTTAGTGACATTTTCCAACTGGAATCACATTAAAAGCCCTTCCGGTTTGTGAGTTCCGATTATTTTAAACTTAGGGCCCGAAATGACAATTTTAACAAATTTGGGGCCAATGTGAGAATTTTATAAAAACTCGACCTCAACTTTAAAAACCTGAATCTCTGAACAATTTAGAGAATTTAGGAACTGACCTCATAATTTTTCAAGGTCGGGACATTTATTTATTTAACTTTTAACCCCAAAAGTATTGGTTTTTACAAAGCGGGGCTAATTGTAAATTTTATTTTTATAAGGACCTAACTCAAATTATTTTCTTTTAAAGAAACAGCCCTGACCCTCTTACTTTAATATTTAATTAAAATATTTTATTTTCTTAAAAATCCTCGACTTATCGGATCGTCATGACCGACAATAACCGATCGCGGGGCGACTTCCTCGCTCGCGATTTCGAATCTATAACGGGACCTATGTTCCTCCTAATCCTTAAGATATCGAAGACTACTTATCCTCCCGATAATTATCTTCATCCCAATAACTCCACCAACGCCAAAACTATTTTGTGCAAAATTTGAGAACTTTTCATGAACTCGCTTCCGAATCAATAATACTTGATCGCTGGTTGACTACCCGAACGTGTACTTAATTTCTGCTGAGTCAACTTGGAGTGTCGAGCTCACGATCGGAATGGATACGTCGGGGATGGAACCGGGCAGCTCGGCCGCTATTCCACTCTCCGCCCCATCGCCCTAATCCCGCAAATCGAGGGACGGAGTTTGTCCAAGGGAAGCGGGTCGTAGATTTGAGGTATAATCATGATTATGACGAATCCGAGCCTTGCTAGCTCAACGTGGATTTTGTCTTTGCTTCGGAGCGATAAGGTGACGTCTTTGACCATCATGAACGGGAGTTACAAGGAAGAACAAAGGAATCGTTGTCGATCCACACGATTCCGGAGTTGAACGGAACGTTTGGTTGGCGCTACACTTCAAGACGCAACCGCTACTTGTAATGCATGGGTTGGCGCTACACTTCAAGATGCGCAACCACTAATTGTCTTGTATAGGATTGGCGCTACACATCGCACGCAATCCCCGATCTTGCTTGAACCATAATGCTGCGTGACCACGAATCGTTTTCTTAAATCGTATAAGTATATTACTTAATATATTTATCACGACGCTTGTGGACTATGTGTGAACACATGCATCATACCTCACGCGTTTTCATACAACCGTTTTCTCGCATTAACTATTTATATCGCCACACTTGCACACGATCACCCCATCCACCGAGATTTCTGTCTCACTCCCTCCTCGTTTTCTAACCTTTAGATGAAGAGTTCGGCAAGGCATCGAACCTATCGCAGATTGAATCCCTATCGGTGAATGAGGAGCGACATTTCCTTTTACTTTTATTTGTTGTTGGACTCCTTCATTTTATTTCGTTGGACCGTAAGTTAATTCGGATAATCTTTTGGGTTGTTTTTCGGATACCGCCGACTTTAAGATGTAATTTGTACTCGTGTTTATTTTAATTCCGCCGCATTAGACTCTTTTTTACTTGGAGTTTTGTATCTTTGGTTTAGATCACTGATTTATTTACGTTTAAGTGATTGATCGTTGTCGCGTCACGTTTGGGGCGTGACACGAATCCATGCCACTACATCGAGAGATGATCGATTTAATCTCATTGAATCTTCACCAATTAGCCATTCTCCATATCATTCTTTGTGAGCAACCCCTCCCTTTTTTTTGGTTTGTTTTTTTTTTTTTTTTTGGGAGGGGGGAGGGGTGAGGCGTGGTGGGGTGGGGGTAGTTCCCATAGCAAACTTAATATTCTTCATTCCTGGAAGATACATTTGATAACCAAATATATATGTCAATTAACAGTTTCAAGCAAAGCAACATGCATTTGAGAGAAAGGGAAAGGGGAAATGCTATTGTCGGGATAAAACAAATAATCTCGAGAGGAAGGAAGAAGTTACAAGTTTTGTAGGTGAGAAACGCATGCTTGAGTCTTTAGTGGCATAAAAGCGGTCAAGAAGCTTTTTTATGTGATCATGCATTGTCGCATCGGTTCCAATACCTGCCTATCAAATTAAAATAAAGTATAAATTATAAAGAATAGCATCGGTAACAAATCTCTATGGGTATCTATGAAAAAGTATGACATATGGGATGAAATATGTATTTCCTCCATAATTCATAGATTCCTTACCTTGTCCATACAACTTAGTAAATCAGCCTCACTTAGAAGAGGCGGAGGTCTCGTAACTCCTGCATCAAGAGTCAATGTGGTGGGTGTAAACTGCATAAACCACCATGCATTAGAAATTAAGTATTATGTTCTCTAAATTGATTGATTCAAACAGGTGGCCAATCCATAAATCAAAAGTGTTCAGCAATTCAGTGAACAAACATATGCCTCTGTCCTTGCCATTTCTTGTTTTCACTTTTCCCCTTTTCTGGTGATTGGGCATCTCAAATGATGCTACATTTTACTCTTTCAAGCAGCTTGGCATTCACATACTATTCAAAATCTAATTAACCAGTATGTTACATGCCTCAATCATGAAATGAAATCTCCTGTGAAGATTTATTCTGCCAATAAAATGCATCTTAATTTTACAAACTTCAGACAATCACTATTCGGAATTCTAAACCAGTTGCAATTTGAAGTATTCTATATTTCTAATTTAATATTTACATAAAAAAAACATCCCAAGTCTGGCAGGATCTACAACATGCAAAGAAGTAAATTCAACCACCAACTTATGAATTTCGAATAAGTTTTTAAATAACCCATTCTTCCGTATAATTGAAAGATTACATGTACATAACTACATCCTTAAATCCACAGTTCTAGATTTAGAAGATGGAGATTAAATTGACCAATGAATTCAACCCCAATATAGAAATGTATGGTTCAGAGCAATTTGCAAATGAATAAGCCACTAAATGCAGGAATGGACAGAAAAATTATATACTGCCAAAAACTTCACAAAATCCTATATATCATTTCATCATTTAGTGGCCTATCGGGATTTTCTTTACGAAATAGAAAAAAGAAAAGTGCGTCAATGGTTTAAAAACTCTTTTGTAGGAAAAGTCAAGGAGAAATCAGAAACACATCAATAGAGGACGGCAATTATCCTGCTGTCTAATAAATAAATGGATTCAATTCCTTCGCATATATATCCGTTAGATGTCTGAAAAAATACTCAAGGTATATTACGAACTAGACACAGGTAAATCTCTTAATAATCAAAATCAAGATTAAATTTTAATAAACAATGTATTCACAAAGACTGAAGTAACACCTTTCCAAAAGCAGATAAATAGTGAGAATTAAAAAAACCTGTTGCCCATAGTTGTATGTTGGGATCATTGAACCTCCCCAAGTTTCAAATCGATATACATCCAAGTAATTTTTCTGGAAAACATAAATCAACACAAGTCACTCAGCAACCGAAAAGAGAAAATCAATCATAAGTGTTCAGCACTAAATAAGGGAAATAGTAAGAAACGAATAGCCAGCCCGCGAGATCTTGTATGCATCAAGGCATCAAGGCTACTAATAAAATTGTAAGGTTCTGCCTAAATTTCTATTCTCCCTCCATAAAAATAGCGTAATCATAACTGAATTTCAGCCTTTCAACGTGGTGGACAGTTTAAGTCCATTGCAAATCTATTGAGTTAATGTATTTTCACCCAGTGCACCAATCATAACGAACTGATAATGCAACCACAAAAGAAGAACTTAAGAAGTAGAACTCACAGCAATTATCACTCTTCCAGATGCGGAAAATTGTTCACCAGCAATGTCAATTTCAACTGTAGTTTCAGCACCTATGGCTGGTTGAGACACGCATGCCAGGAAATGGCGAACAACCAGTTCGTACACTTTCTGTTACAAAGTATTCACTTAAACTTCACAAATGTTTCCAATTTCCAAATAATCGGTAAAGCGTACTCCACCAAAGTAACAATTTCTATCAAAAAGTGGTACCGACATGGTGATCTGGACTCCATCCAGATTCTCCAGCAGAAAATTTGGTTGGGTGAATGGGAGGATGGGCTTTGTCATCATGTCCACCACCACTAGGGTTTCTCCAAAGACTTGCTTCAGGATCCAGCAACCGCTGGGCATACGAGCCCCATACTGGGTGTCCTTGCTGTTCTTGCACAATTGTCTACACCAAACAAGAAGAGGTCACAGAAATTGTACACCAAAAAAAATAAAAATAAAAAATGAGAAGGAAATGCATGTTGATAAGTTGAACTGGGGATGGTCATGCTGAGACAATTTTGCAAAATATTGGCGTTTATCTTTCTAAATTTTAAATATAGTGTGCCATGAACCCAATATGAATGTCCAAGCAAATGTTAAAACACTCATTTACATGCTAATGGACATTTTTTGCTGAATATTTTCTGGCCATTAAACTTTGGTATAATGAAGAATTTGAGTTATTCAATTTATTATGAAACTAATTTAACCTTAAACCATCAAAAGGGTGCAAATTGTCAAATTCATCCAGATTTCTGTCAACACCAATAAGGAACACATATAAGCCTGTTGCTAAGTGCTGGTAATGACTCTGCTTCATGGGGCTACAAAGTAAACTCTGCTCACTAAACAAATTACTCAGGGTCACAGGTAAAAATCCATTACTTACATGCAAATCTGTTCTGACTGAGAAACAATCAGTCTCGGTACGAGGATAACTAATAAAACCAGCTTGATATAGATCTTCGGCTACCTATTTTGGAAAAGCAGATACACAAAATTGAATTTGAGCTATATATGCCTTGGAAAATAAGAAAAGTGTTGGACAATTGAATGCTCAGAAAGAAACTACTCTGTTATTTGATCTTGATAGATGGTTTTGAAGGATATCACAGTGATTTCCATCAATTCCAACTAATTTACAATGTAGATGCTGGGAAGTGGAAACCCATCTTCACAAGTTACATATAAAAAACATAAGATACTTAGGAGAAGCAATTATGTCCGGAATACTTTCCTATGTTATGCCACTGAAATCTTTACGCTACCTAGTTTACCAAAAGAAAGTTTCAATGACACAAGGAAAGCCAGATAGTAAAGCTTCATGGTCCCACTGAGAGCATTAGAAGGACTGGAAATCTAACTTGCCATCATATATGATATTCACGTATGCTCGGTCGATTATATATCAAACATGGAGGAATATGAATGTCCAAGTCAATTAAATGTTCTGATTGTCCTATTTAACCTAAAGCTACAGTTCATCAAAGATTGGAGATGGACAGAAAAAGAATCATAAAACCACGTGCTCAAGGTGTATTTACTATTTTCTTAAATTTTGAAAAACTAGTATGATGCTTTCAAGTATTAACACAATGAAAAGTCTTTATCAGTACTAGAGTTTCAAATTAACTGAAATGAATAAAAATCACAAGTACAACAAGTGTGAGGAAATGCACAAAATTCAGGCTGCCACTTCAGTGAAATCAAGAAAAAGGTGAAGGATGAGAAAGTATGACACATTCTTGACAAGCAGAAGCTGACCTTCATGGTATGTTCTGAGCTCATTCTGAAGTAACGTGAAGCACGCTTTTCAAGCTCTATTGTACTCAAAGGATGAGGAGGATATTTAAGCTTCTCCTGTTGTCTAACATTTGTTACCTGAAGGTGAAAAATTGTGACTACAACGACCCAACCAACAGTAATGAGCTTAATTTCTGGAAATTAGTAAGTCTTCAGTCTATAGAGACTCACAGTTGCAGTGGGTTCCTGGACACACATTTCATATATTATCATTGCACATGTGTAATCAAACAAATGCCCTCGCCTGCTAAGTGATAAAGCAATTAGGTTCAGTATTAAATAATCTGATCTCAAAATGACAGCAAGATGAATTATAATTACATCCAATTAAATGTAGCTGTGCCTTCTTCTGAATTATGAGTACAATTAATAGTCCAGAACTCTTCCGGTTCATGTGATTGGACTTCCCAGAACCTCTCTACAATAAAGCCTAGGGTCGGGAACTGCAGACATAATAAGCAGCACTTCATACAGTAAAAAGTGTTGAACTATGTGACATAAGATTGTAGAAGAAACAACAGCATTAATCAACAGATAAATCTGAACTCTCATTCATATTCTCTTGCTTGCTGGATGTAGCTTACCTGGCAAGGACCATAGCTTAAAATAACATTTGTGTTGTTTGTAGCGAAATCAAGGACAAATGCATCTCTCAAAAGCATAGTCTGAAACCGGGTGAAGGAAGCTCCTATTCGAAGATCTATTTCCTGCATGACATTCAAATTCCTTTAATTGTATTGAATTTTGAGAGTTGAATTAAAAGGTATTTCGATGTTCTCCACATTTTACAGCCAACACAATGTAGCACGAAGTTGTATATCACAGGTAACACAATATAGGATAAATTGAGCACTATAAAGACGTAACGAATTTCAAGTAAGGTCAAAGAAAGCTTTAGGGATATTGATTGAAAAATTATAACCCAGTGAGCATTCAATGACTCACTTGTCGACATCCACGGCATCGGAAAACAACTGATTAGGCCGAACAAGGTGCTGCACTGAATAATGAATTTCCCTGAGCATCCCAATATGTGTTACTATATATATAAGCAAATAAAGCTGAAAAGGCAATCAGTATAAACAAATGTAGAATATCATCCCGCCATCAAACCTATCAATTAAGGCAGATAAACGAGCCCTCCAGATGTTGAGATTACGATTTGCTCGTGTGCAAACTTCTACCACCTCAAATGCTATATTTTCTCCTTCTCTATCACAATCAAGCCACAATATAAGCCACTGACACTTTCTAGCTTCTTCCTCCAGTGTCTTTTCGATTTCTGATTTATCCTAAATCAAGGAAAAAGGAGTGAAACTATAAAACTCATTACATTCATATTATTCTATATTCTTGCCCCCTCCCACAAATGATATTTTTACAGAATTATCAAAATACATCAATAGCTCAGATGTTCCTTAATAGGGAGAATGCTCCAGAGCCAAGCTCAATTCTTGTTCCTTCAAAATCAACTTTCATTTGAAAACCATGAGAGAAAAAACAAGATTTCTCATACAATCACATCAGTCCAGAGAAAAAATAGAAAATTTAAACGTGCATTGCCACATCATTAAACATAACCATTCATATCCAAGACGTAATTTTTCTGAAGAAAATCCACCGCCATCTTTATCTGATAAGATAGAGACTTAGGGAAGAAAATATATTTTTCTCAGGGCTGAATGTCATAGCTCATACTTGGAAAAATTCTTTCTTCTCTGCTAGACTCTCGTACATCATTCTCTCAACACTTACAAATGTATAAGTCATAAAACTGCAAGCTGATATACTTGGAAAAAACGAATTATAAAACAAGGAATATATAAACAAACCCGCCGCAGAACCCAACGTCTGACCTTTGACGCACACTTTACTAGTAACTCATGGACACGCGGAATCTAATACAAAGACCGAACACGCATAGAAAATCTAGTACGTTACCTCAGGTACATATTTCTTAACGGGGGCATGGTAGAGATCGACGGGGTCACAGGAGTGCCACTTGCGATACCGATCCTCGAAATCGAGCTCCATGAGGTGGCCGGTGACGGAAGTGAATGACATATGAACTTGCTGGTTCTGAATGGTGTAGTTGAATTCGAAGATCCTGTTGTATCTGGACCGGCCGTCTCTCACTCTCAGTCCGCCGCTTGATGGAGTCTTCGAGAGTATACCAGAAACCGCCTTAGCCACCGACGGCTTCTCCGCCACGTTCAGCGCCCTTAATGGCCGTCCGCCACCGCCTGCCATGGTGCTGCTGTGTGTCACTTGTCAGTGCAGATTTCAACCCAACTCTTTCATAAATGGGCATGGGATTTGGGGATTTTCCCGCTTTTTGGTTGTGATTCTGATTTGACTTTAATGCCCTCTGCTCTAGCCTTAACTTTGTTATACTACGAGGAAAAAACACTAAACCCCTCAAACTATACGATTTTTTGCATTTTACCATATGAACTAATTTTCTTTACATTTTATCATACAAACTATACAAGTTTTGCACTTTGCCCTATAATAGTCATTGTCGGTGGAATATTCTCCGAATATTCCGGCACGTGCCCTCCACGTGAGGGCAAAACCGTCTTTGCCTAAACTTCAAACATAAGTAGTTACACTCTAACATCTGTACTTTGTTAAGAATTTCACTTTGTCATATGAACTTTGCACAATTTTTACTTTGCCATATCAATTTAAGAAAATTAAAAAAAATTATGTGTATATACATTTATTTATTTTTTTAAAATTTTTATTCGTAAAAGAAAATTTTAATTAATATTTACCTTAGTAAAATATACTATCAATGGTATTATTTTAGGGTTTAGGTTTATGATTAAGGTGGGTACAAATATCATTGATATCGATTTGTTTTTGGTGGTTTAGACATCTTTGAATTGCTCTAAGGTTTAAACATTTTTTATATTGATTTCATCCAAATTTTCTAATGTGATGTTGCTTTAGATATGTACTTTTAATTCTTAGTTCAATTCTTAATTGCATATTCAAAACTTGATTATAGCGTTAAAGAATTATTTTTGTTTTTCATAAATTCAAATAATTACACGTTTGGCTAAACTTTTCTTGTGAGACAACTTTGGTCGATCACCACACTACATTGCTCTCATACTCTTACAAGTAGAGGTTAAACTCAATGGGTATTTGGTGAACGAACAAAACCATTGAACAAAAATTCTTAGACGCATCGTGTGTCTTGAATATTGTACCAAAATAATCGATTCGCTCAAAGTTTTACCATACTTATTTTGTATTTCTACCGGTACTTCCTAGAATCAAAATTTCGCAAAAAAAAAAAATAAAATAAATGAAAATAAATATTGTAATCATAATTATAATATCTATTTAGTATTTTTTAATTTTAGTATGCAAAAAATAAATTATAATACAAAAAAAAGTAATATATACGATAATATATATTATAAAAGTGAATTTTGTATATGCTAAAGTTTCTATTTCGATTCACTCACGATATGGTTTAAACTTAATTTTGTGATTTTTATGTATTAAATAAGATAAATAAATGAATATACACATAATGTTTTTTTAATTTTCTTAAATTGATATGGCAAAGTGAAATTCTTAACAAAGTTCAGATGGTAAAGTGTAACTACTTATGTTTGAATTTTAGGCAGATGATTTTGCCCTCACGTGGAGGGCACGTACTGGAATATTAGGAGAATATTCCACTGACGATGACCGCTATAGGGCAAAGTGCAAAACTTGTATAGTTTGTATGGTAAAGTGTAAAAGAAATTAGTTTATATGGTAAAGTCCAAATAATCGCATTGTTTGGGGGTTTAGTGTTTTTTCCTCTACTACAATTATAGTATACTACTATTTACATTTTCCCTTTTCACTTGACGATATATTTTCCCTTTTTTAACCTTTTCTAACACAAAAAATGTAGGCAAAAATTTGTATATGACCATCTTATGGGTCTAAATCCGTAAAATGAATATTACATATCCGACCTGCTTCCCATACTCACCCATATTCAGTTTTTTTAGTTTTCTTTGTTAGGAAATTTATTATTTAGATTTGATGATGCTTAGAAAACTTAGCATTAGAAAGTTGGCACCCTAATTTCTGTATGTAATTTTAACTTTGTAATAGTTAGAAAAGTAGTTGAGTCAATGAGCAGCTAAGTTGAAGATACATAAGACTTGCTGAAGAATGCATAGAAGAATCAGTTGAGTGGATCAAAAAAAGCTTCAGTCAAGTACAACAGGTGTATCTTTCAGAAGACTTACTGTTTGATAAATGGTTTTATCATGATTTTGATGATTTTGTTTTTATACCAAAACAATATTTTTAAAGGTTGTCCAAATACTCCTAAATGATTTTAAATGGTTTTAATATTTTCCGGAGTATTTCCTCAAGTTTATTTTCGACAAAATTGGACGACACATTTAATGATTTTGTGTCATTGATTTTTACATTCAAACTATGTTTCAAAATGTTGTCCTAATACTCCCGATCGGTCTAAAATGTTTTTACTATTTTTCGGAGTATTTCTTGGAGTTTATTTTCGATAAAATATTGGACAACACTTTTGTTTTGAGGCCAACCTGTCGCCTCTATAGGCAACCCGCACCAAGAGTACGTTGAAACAGAAATTGAGCCTGGAGTGAAAAATAGCAGGTCGACCTGTCGCCCTGGGCGTCGACCGGTGCCTGCAAGTTTGGTTTTGAAACAGAACTCTTGCCCTTCGATTTTTAAGGTTGTGCGACCGGCCAACATAGGGGATGACCGGTCGAACCCTACGTCGACCGGTCGTCCTGTGCAAAATGTTGATACGTTTATTTCAAACTCTATTTGTGTGCAACCGGTTGCCCTATGTTTTGACAAAGAAAAAAAATCGTTTGACAACAACAGACAACATTTCCTTAAATCATGGAGTTGATTTCTAACAGCTATTTTCTTCAATTGTCTTGGTATTTTTTACAGAATTCTTGTCCCCAAGAGGAGGCTATCATGTACAAGACATCTTCTATAAATAGAGGAAGAATTGAAGCAACATAAATAAGAGAGAAAACTACAACACAACAAGATACACTCAAGAATACACTTGTTCTTACATTGTCTTATTTCTTGTTGTAATTTGCCTAGCTATTCACTTTCACATTCTTGAGGTCTAGGCTATTCTTGATTACACTTGCACTCAATTGTATTATTCATTATCGAGTTGTAATCTTGAATTTGTGGTCGTCATTCAAACACAAGATATCCTTGTGAGTGTTCTTGTGGTAAGAACACACTTGGGTGAACTAGGTGTTAGGTGTAAGAAGATTGTGGTAATCTTCTTGTTGAGGTGTTGAAGAATTTGGTATTCTTCAAGGTTGAAGATTGTGGTAATCTTCACAAGGTGCTGTTGGAGATTGTGGTAATCTTCAAGAGAGATTGTGGTAATCTCAAAGGTGGTGTTGAAGAAGAGTGTGGTGCTCTTCAAGGTGTTGTTGTAAGTTGGTGTTGTATTAATTTTGGTAATTAATAAAATCTTTTTTCTTTTTGAAATCCATCCTGGATATACTGGGGTGGTAGTAGATTAGGCCATAGGTGGGTTGAACTACTATAAATCGACGTGTGCTATTTACATTCCGCACCTTTGTTATTATCTTTGAGCATTCGGTTCGAAAAAGAGGGCAAAATCGAAAAGATGGAGATAATCTATTCATCCCCCCCCCCCTCTAGATTATCGTAGCCGCTTGGACTTACACTTACAACAAAGTCATCCAAGAATGAAGGAAATGACTCAACTTATGGGGTGGAGGACTTAAAGAAAGTTGAAGAAGTCAGTTGTGAAGAAAGTCAAAGACTTAGGCTGTGATTGGTTTTACTTTCGTTCCGTTCACTTTCATTTTCTGAGTGAATAGTGGTGAAATGTTTTTTGAAAGTGAAAGTAGAATAGATAGAGAAAAAATAATAATTGTGTTGATGTGAAGTAGAATCTTTTAGAGATATTGATTTTTTTGTGGAATTTTTTGTCGAAATCTATATATATATAATAAGAGACGCTTCTTAAAATAGTAAGCCAAATTTTTCCCGCCAATTTTTTTTCTTTCTATTTCGAGTAAGGCTGAATAATGTATGTGTTGACTTCAATATTTTTATTTATGGTATTTAGTAATCCGAATTGTAGATGATATCTTCTCAATTTCAAACATACTGTAATTGGCAGATTTATTTATGGAGAAATCAATTTAATTAATAAAAATATAATTACAGATTCTATTAAGAATTTTCTTATTTCTAAAGAAATCGAGATATGAGAAATCAATTTAAACTTTCCATTTAAAATTTGAAATTGACCAATTTTTCGTAAAACTGAAATTGACCAATTTTTCGTAAATTGGTTTATGTTATTTATTTGTAGCTAGATATTCGAAATCAAACTTTAACAGGAAATTTATAATACTTGGCCATCAATTTCTGTTAATATGAATCAATGGATCTAAAAATTAATTACAAGAATCCAAAAATATCGGTACAAAAAGAAAGACAATAATTTGGATGATGTGCTCTGCATATATACATATTTGCTATGAAACTTTGTAAAATCTATACAATTAAAGACAATGATTTTGTCACCTAAAATAAACCCCGTCAATTGCCTATATAAATAAGTTGTGAATGGTGTTTTCTCCACCGAATCCGAATTCTGAAGCAAGCAATCTCTCTTCAAAAAAATATTCTATCGATTTTTTCAAGCATATACAGAACTGATGGCACCTCTTATAACATTGATCAAGGACATAAGCATGAAAAAGTCCCATTTTGCAATGAAACTGCGATTGGTGGCTGTATGAGAAGCCTGTTTACAATAACCCAAGCCAAATACAGAGTTTGGAGTGCGTGTTTCATGACTCTGAGGTAAAAAAGTTCTTGCCCATGACAAAATTCGGTTGTATACATTATTTATACCATCGCATGCTGTAATTATATTTCAATTTTTTTCCGTTGCAGGGTGATAGGATTCACGGCACCATAAAAAAGTTCAATGTCGCACAATTTAGAAACCAACTGAACGAAAGCCGTGTTTATGCCATAAAAGACTTTGGTGTTGCTTATTACACGGACAAATACAAAACAACCGCTACAAAATACAAGCTTCTGTTCCATGGCAAGACACAAGTTTTTGAGTTGGATGACGGTGCAATTCCTAGGATTTTATTCAATTTCAAAAGTTCCAGAGATTTATCAAGTTCTGAAAATATTGATGAAACAATTCTTTTTGGTATGTATTGATGTTTTTTTGGTGCTGAAAAATTAATTATCTACCCATGAATTTTATACAGTCTAATGATTTGGTTTTTGTGAATCTGAGATATCATAGGAAGGGTTGTGGCTATGCAATCTGCTCAATCTAAGGAGCTCGGGGGCAAACTCACACGTTTCATCGACCTCACACTAGAAGATTTGGAGTAATAAATAATTTTACTTTTCAATTTTTTTATACAGATTCAGTTTTTGTATTTAATAAAAAAAATATAATTTTTTTTGTCTGCTTCGTTTAATATGATTAATTAATGAATCTGCACACTTTTTCAGGAATAATCGCATAAGTTGTACTTTATGGGAAGAGTATGTTGATGTGATTCTACCCTATCTTCAAGAGCATACTTTGGAGCCTTTAGTAATAATTCTTCAGTTTTGTAGGGCGAAACTTTTTCGAGGTAAGATATGTAATTTTAATTAAAATACAAAACAAATTATTAGTTTATTAATAATTTTAAAATATTTTCAACAAAAGTGATTTAATTAGTTTAAAATATATTTATAATTGTGTGCAGCGATTGTTAATTGTTAAATGATTTAAACAGATATAGATTTCTGTAATTTAAGATAATTCTCTGTTAAGTTTTTTAAATATTAATGTTATTATTTTGTCATAACTTATTAATTGTTTTCATTTTAGATGAGGTCAAAGTCTCGAACACGTTTTACGCCACCAAGATGATTGTGAATGGGGACATGCAGGAAATATTTGATTTTAAGATAAGGTTTGACACTATAAAAATATTTATTATAACATTATTTAATTTTTTTCTAAACCTTTTGCATTGACTTACATTGTGACAAATATTATCTTCAGCATTGTGAAAGCTGACAATCCTGTCCGATCCATAAGTCATGTATCATACCCGTCCGCCAAAACCATTCCTGAGGATTTGGCATCCGGTGAATCACCATTTAGGTTGATTGATCATTTGTATGCTAATGAAGAGGTAATTTTTTATATTATTATGTTAAAACAATATTTATTTACAATAGTTAACTGAATTTTTTAATTCCATAACAATAGGTCGGAAGCTTTTGGATTGCAGCCACCATCTTCTCCTTCATTGGAGATTGGTGGTATTTGTCATGCAAAAAGTGCCCTAAAAAACTTACACAAGTTGGAGAGAAATTTTATTGTGAAAGTTGTGACAAATTCTCTCAGAATGGAAATTTTAGGTATTTATTTTTCATTTAATTTTTTTTATCCATGATTGTCAATAATTAATGCATATTTTTAATATGCATAATTTTAATTTTGAAGGTATAGGATTCAAATGGAAGTTGGTGATGATAGTGGTAACACATCTCTATTGTGTTGGGATAGAGAATGTGAACTTCTAATTGGAAAACCGTGTGCAACTCTGAAAGCTGAATTGATTGATGTATGTAAATATTTTATTATACACGCATGTTTTAAAAATTTGAAAATTTTATTTTAAATGGTTAATTAATTATTTTCATTTTAATTCAAATCAGATGGAGGAATGGCAGGATATACCGGATGAATTAGCGAGTTTGGTTGACAAAAAAGTTCTCTTTAAGGTGCAAGTTAAGGCTAATCAAGTGAAGTTTTTTACTGGAGCTTTTTCAGTCATGAGGCTAACTACAGATCCTGATTTACTTAAGAAATATCCTAATTTAGCTATTGACAGTCAGGTATAATTTTATATTAATGTATTGTTTATTATTAGTTGTTTTATGACTTCTTAAATAAGATTTGATGAATATATATTTCTTTTTTGTAGGAATCTGATTTTCTTTCGAAGTTACAGGAAGAGACAAAAGATCAATTTAAGGATGACAACTCTTCAGAAGATGAAGTTTGTACACCTAACAAGTTGGTTAAGAAGATTGATTCAGTTGGTGAGGGTTCGTCGATCAAACGAAAACTGTTAGAGGACTTTTCTTTATCAAACAACATGAAGATTCCGAAGAAGGAGAAGTTGGAGGCAGGTCCGAATGAGTAGATTAGGTTCAGGGATTAGGTTTTTTATTAGATTGATTATGGTTTTGGAGAGTCAGTTGGTTTTTGCTTGAGTACATTTTATTTTTAGATATTTTATCAATTAATACTGATGTTTATGGATTTTGGTTTTTATATTTGGCTAAGTAATTTTTGAGTATTTTTACTTTGTTATTCATATATATATTACGAATTTCATATTTCTGGGCATTTTTACTTTGTTATCAAATAAGAATGAAGTTTGTTGATTTTGGATGCTATACTTGGCTAAGGAAATTCAGGTGTATAAAATTAAAAATTAATTAATGGTTATATTCAGATCATATTTATTTTTTAATTTTTTGCTTCTTATTTAATTCGATCATTATTGTTTTTGCAAGAAATATAAAAAATTCCAACATAAATCTGCGCCTGACAACTATGAATATCACACAATAACTTTTTTGTACAACCATTTATTAACAGAATGTAAAGATAAAAATGAAACGAGTACAAGAGATAAAATATTTTAATTAAAGACCCCAGCACCAACATGATTCCACTACACTCATGGTGTAGGGTCAAGTGGTTTTTTAGCTAAGGGTCTTCTTAATTCGTAATTGGTAAGTTAATAAAACGAGTAAATATAATGAGAATAATAGCAATTTATTTAACACATTTATACAATCAAAGAAAAAACAAATTAGAATCCGCCAAGGAATGAATTGTTATGAAGTATGCAAAGAGTATCACATTTTAGTCTATTCCATGTTTCTCTATAATTTATTTACCGCATAATAAGCCAACAGAAATCCCCTAAATTTTAGATGTCAATAAAATCAGTTTTGTTAAATCTATTTCAGCTAACAAAACAATCTAAGCATCACAAACATTGATCCAGAAGATAAAATCCATACATCATATCGTCAAAGACAAATGCTTCCAACTTTTTTTGGCAAAGAGTTGATGGTACAATAATATACACTTACCTATAATATAAACAAGATATCTATTACTTAGACGTCTAGCTATGTAGCTAGAAATATGATTTATATTTTATCTATAATAAAAAAAAGATACAGATTTCTTCCACAAATATTTCAATTTTAAATCTTTGACATTCTTCACTGTTACCAAAATTGAACCGTAATCTTTGACTTTCTAATTAATAAATCAATTTGGATGGTATGTTATATCTTATTGAATTAAGCGTCTGAATATATATTCCATATTTAAGAAACAAGATTTTATTTAAGATTCAGTCTGCATATTAGCAGTATAAATATGCAGAAAAACATTCATAATCTCACAAGAACAAAAACTCAGACGCACAAACAACATCAATAATCTCAGGAAAACCAAAACTCAGATGCAAAAAACTTCATCCATAATCTCACAAGAACCAAAAATCAGAAGCTCCATAACCCATACATATAAAAACTCCAATCTAAGTCATGAAGCAACTATCAGGAAATGAGGTCGTGGGCAATAAGCGTAGAAGACTTGCAGATGATGAAAACGGTATGATGTTTTTTATGCTAGACTTTTGTATTAAAAAATTCATTCCAGCATATATAGATCGGGAAATATCCTGTTGTTTTTTTATGTAATTTTAATTATTGAAGTAATAGCATGGACAACTTATCTGTATATCCCTTTTTGTGGTTTCCCTGTGATGATTTGTTCTTCGTTGTTTAGAGTATGTAGAACTTAATCTGTAACATAATGTAAAACATCCGTTAGTCATGTACATTAAAATGAAAAATGTAGCATAACTAAAATGACTAAGACATTTTAAGTACTTATCTTTTCATATACTTCTGTTCTGTATCTTATGTAATCTGCGAAGACAAAAAATGCTTCATGTTAATCATCCAATATACATAAAAAACAAAAAAAAAAATTAAGGTTAACTGTATGAAATATACTTATCTGATTAACATATTCATCTTCCTCAGTTGACTTAATCCAAACTAGAAGAAAAAAAAAATCAGACCAATATGAAAATCTATGAATCACTCATAAGTTCAAAATATTACACCAAACTTTCAAAACTATATTTTCAATTAAATATCTAAAATGTATTATCTATTATTAATTTGGTAATTTACAATATAACTTATGAACAATTTCAAAAAATGTTAATGTTTCTTAAAATAGGATTTATATGTCGACAATAATTTGTATCTTATAAAACATCCCATAGAACAATCTAATACAAATTTTTTTCTTTTACCCGCCATATAAACAACATCCATATTACAATCAAACAAAATCAATTAAATGAAAAACATTTGCTACCCCAACATACATAAGGATCTGCAAATATAACTAAAAAAAAACACAAATAGGAATGATAAAATGTAAATCCATACCTCTGAAGTATCTTTATGCTCATCTATCAGTTTATTGATGGCGTCTGTGTCGACACGAATGTGAAAAACAATCCGAACATGAGGATATTTGTATCATTTTATATATCTAAAAAAAGCTATGCGGACTATTTTTCAAAATTTTTATTTTACATTACTATGAGTCTTCTTCACACAGTTCAAAATCAGAGTACAACAACAAAATAAAAAATGACATAACTCAATAAATCTTGGTCAAGATTCCCCTTGCACCTTAGGGTTCCACTACACTCTTGGTGTAGGGTCAAGAGGCTTGAATGCTTAGGGTTTCAAATCCAAGAGAATAAGCAAAAGAACAGATATCACTGAGAACCAACACACATAAAATTAGGGTTTAGAAAGTGTCATTAACAGAAGTAATGTAATGGGTAAAATTCCTTCGAAAAATTATTTACCAGATTGCACTGAGAACAGATAGCTTCATTATATCACAAATATAAACAAATCGATGCTGATTTTTTTTTTCAAATAATATGTTACATTTTTTATGGTATTTCAAGTAGATCTCAAGCAGATCTAAAGAAAAGATTCTTGATAAAATATTCAACATCGATTTTCAAAAAAAATAAAAAAAATTCGAGCTATGTGAAATACCGTAAAAAAATCCAAAATGATGAGATACCTTCATATTTTAGCCAGATCTAAACAAATCGATACATGAATATCGAAACAAAAAACTGACAGATATACAAATGATAGGAGGGAGGCGTATGAAACACAAAAATTGTTTTGCATGTTGATTTCTGAATTATTTTTTAAAAATTGAAAAAAGCTTTTTCTTCAAACTACTAAAAACAAAATAAATTACTCAGAAATATGAAATTTGTTTAGGGTTTTTTAACAAATGTTAAAGAAAAATCTAAAATCAACTGATTCAGAAATCATATCAAAAAAAAAATGATTTAGGAAAAAACTAAAAACAAGCTGAACAATCGAAATCGTTTTCTGTTTTGAATGAAAAAATTTGTTCATTTGCTCGAAAAAAGTTCAATGCTGCTTAACAAAAGTGTAAACGATGATAACTACAAATTCTTGTGGACGATACCAACAAAATCGACACAAGAACATTTTGTGGTTTTTGAGAAAAATGAAAAACTGAACAGAGAGATGGAGATATGGGTGGGAGGCGGAAGAAAAAAATTTGGTCATTTTTTCGGAAAAAAATCACGGCTGCTTAACAAAGCATAGAAACGATGATAACTACAACTTCTTGTGGATTATACAAAGAAAATCGCCACAAGAAAATTTTGGGTTTCTTCAGAGAAATGAAAAAAGTAACAGAGAGATGGTGATAGGGGTGGGAGGCGGAAATGACAATGAAAGAAGAAAACCCTACAAGAAATGAAATTGCAGGCTTCTTATGGAAGTTTAATCGGGACCGTACATGTATTAGTTAGGGTTTTTGATGATGAAATCTGGACCGTTTATTTTTGATTTGTTGGCTAAATCTGGTGCAACTTTTGGACACGTGTCAGATGGGGATGATACATAAAAACTGATAGGGTTTTGAAAATATGGGCTTTAAATGAAAAAAAACGATTTTTGGGCCTG
The DNA here is from genome assembly GCA_016081115.2 of Rehmannia glutinosa. Classification (NCBI taxonomy): domain Eukaryota; kingdom Viridiplantae; phylum Streptophyta; class Magnoliopsida; order Lamiales; family Orobanchaceae; genus Rehmannia; species Rehmannia glutinosa. The sequence continues at coordinate 54,118,931 of CM071932.1, forward strand.
CAATATGGATTTGGGCTTTTAAAATACTACATTTTATTATTTCAGATTATTAAAAATATTTATATATATATATATATATATTATTATGGTCCAATATATTTCAGATTATTATTAGATTTGTGTAAGAAAATGTTTCTATCTTTTTTTTTTCCGAAAATTTAATAAATAAAATTAATTTTTTTTTTGCTTTTTTTCTATGATTTGTATTAATTTTTATATATTAGAATTGTATTGTATATTATGTACACATATTTTTTTATTTTAAATCCTTTTAAAATTTGTGACAGAAAATTTGAGAATATCAGGGTGGCTACCTACGAGAGTTGTTTCTAATATTTCGTCGAGCAAAAATGCTGGCACACTATCAAGATCCCCGCTTAGTGACATCACAAATGGTAATTGCATTGAAAATCCATCTTCAACCATTATTCATCAGGTTTCATCGAGAAATAGAACTTGTTGGGAAATTTATTGTTTAGATTTTGATGAATGCCATGTAAAACTTAGAATAGGAAGTTGGCACCCCATTCTTTGTTGTAAACTGCATTGTAATAAATAGGGCTGGTCAAGCTGAGTTAAGTCAGCTATGACTAAACATGCAAGAAGACAAATCAAGGCTAGAAGGAAGACTCACTGTAAAGACAAATTGAGTATGGCAAAGAAGAGAAGACAGGACTCGAGTGAAGGAGCGAGCAAATGAGATGCAACAATGAAGTATCACTCAAAGTCACCAAATACACCAAGTCTCAAGTCAAAGTGACAGAGAGTCATCCAATGATTGGAAGTCGACTCTAAGTCACCTGGGAAAACAAGGAAATGCAATCAGTCGAGATAATCAAAAAGATCCGTTGCAAATCAAGAGAATTACTTAAACAAGTAATATCTCCATGCTACCTTTCTCAAAGTGCTCACCCCGAGGCGTGCAAAAGGAATAAACCAATGGGAAGCACTACACCGTGTCGAACTCGAAAAGTCAAGAACACCTTATACGAGGAAATGGCAAATTCAAGGACTGCAACAAGACAAGCCAACGACCACAAGTGACTTTAAAAAATAAGCCTATCTCTTCAACGGGCAAATTTTTGAAAGATCACTATAAAAGGCTGAGGAATGACTCTGAGAGAAGGTTACCTGAACCACAAACATTCAAGAAACTATTAGAATTGTAACTGAAAATATTCTCAAATCATTCAAGATTAATCCTCAGGCCTACACTACGAAGATCATCAATCCAACACTCACCTGTGAAGGAAAGATAACTTCTATTAGTTGAAGAGGAAATTATTGAAGAATCAAGGGGTCTACATTCTACGAAGGATTGTAGGAAGGTTCAAGGTCGAACCGCCTCAAGTTTTTGGAGGGCTTCGTGATCAAATCCAAAGAGCTTGAGCAAGTGAGTCAGTAGTAACAAGGCAAATGCCTGCCCGAAGAAGCCGAGTCGTCGAGAAGCCACCGAGTGAGTGATCAAGGCATCTCCAGATCGAGTCCCAAAAGATCAAGTCACCAGTGTGATCAAGACTTGTATCCGGATCATACCACTTTGTATACGATCAATACCTAGTGGATTCCTCCAGAGTTGGAGAAGAGAGGAGTAGAAGAATTACCCCATCTTCGAACCTCTATAAAAACTCATCGTGTCATTTACATTTCAGCACTTAAATTCCTGCATTATATTTGTTTAATTCTGCTGACATATTTGCTATCCATTAGATAATTTCCAAGTACTAAATCAAGCTTTAAATCTCTACTAAACCAAACTTAAGGGTGTTAAGTCTTCCAAAAAACAAACTACAATTGAGTTAATTTAGTCTTAACAAATGAAGTTATTCCATCAACAAACTCGCTTGAGTCCGTTGAGAGACTAACTCTACTGATTAACTAAATTGGTCATCCACCAAGACACAAATGAGTAACATCAACTCGAAATTTAAAAAGGACTAAATAGAAAAAGTTGGTAAGGTTTATTCAACCCCCCCTTCTAAACCTTACACCCACACCCCTTGGGACCTACAAGTGGTATTAGAGTGGTTGGTTCATTGAGCCTTCCGCACTGGTTACTGAACTAGATCTCCAAATTTTTCAAAGTCTGCTTTAGTACTTAATTTTTCAAAACTCTTTTTATCATTAAAATTTATTATCATGGAAGCAAATTTGACACGCATCCCTATGTTCACAATTGAAGAATTTGATGATTGGAAAATTCGTATGCGTGCTCATCTATCAAAGATTACATGATGAGATGTGGATAGTGATAGAGGATGGGCCACCGCAAATCTTAAAGGTGAACACAAATTAAAGAAGAGTCAAATTGAAGGTGAAGAGGATATAGCTCCCGCACCGGCCTATGATCGAAAAACCAAGAGTGAATGGACAAATGATGACAGAAAAAGATATAACTTGACAATGTGGCCAAGGACATTCTTTACAAAACCCTGGACAAAGCCATGTTCAACAAAGTCAAATCATGCAAAACGGCTAAAGAAATCGGGACAAGCTAACATTAATTTGTGAAGGCTCGTGAGCAAATCAAAGAAAACAAATTATCAAATGGTCAGACAGAAATTTGAGAACTTCAAAATGATCTCAGGAGAGAACCTAGATCAATTGGATGCTCGATTCACGTAAATCACCAACGAGTGTCAAAGATTTGCAAAAGAATATACACGTAAGAAATGTGTATGAAGATCCTAAAAAGTCTTCCAAATGAATGGGAAATGAAGGTCATGGCACTAAGACATTCCATGGACCTATCAAAAACATCCAACCATGAACTATTCTCGGACCTCAAAGCCTATGAGTTTGAGCCGAGAAGAAAAGATCGAAGAAGAGACAATTGTACCCAAAACAATGCTCTAATTGTTAAAGATGGGAAGAGAGCCGAGGTCAAAGAAGTCATTGACCCAAAAGAAATAGCCCTACTAGTAAAAAGGTTCAACAAGTTCTTCAATAAGAACTACAAGAAAGGCAAGGGCGAATCCTCCGTAAGACACTCACTCCTTCCAAGTCAAGGGAAGATAGGCCAAACAAGAGAACAGATCATCAAAAAGTCAATATCAAAGGGTCCGACAATCCAAGAATGGAAAGAGTCGATCAAAAGGTTGAATATCTATGCTGAACCGTAGGCAACTAGGTCACTACGCCATTGATTGCCCATATCCTGTAGTCAACAAATACAGAATGAAGAAGAAAGAAAGGTCTTCGAGAGAAAGAAGACAAGAAAAGAAAAGAAAAAGCAATGTTGGTCGCAGAGATCGCCGAGACAAACCAAGTCAAGAGAGACAATGATTCGAGAGCAAAGAAGCCGACTACTCAAGTGACTCAAGAAGAAGCCCTAACTGTTTGATGGCCAAGGAACAAGATCAACCTCGACCAAGAAGATGAGGTACACTCTAACTCATCAAACTCGACTCTAGTGATAGTGATGACCGACACACACACTTCATCACCCACTCGATCTTTATGATACATTAAGCAAAATGATGAAAGATTTTGAACACATTAAATCCTCACACACACTACTAAATGAGGAAAACAAATCTACTCAAGAGCAAAACTTACAAAATTTGACTAAGGAGTTGAGTACTCTAAGTCAAATAGCCGATGAGAATGGAAGTTTAAAGACTCGAAAATGCAAAGTTATTAGCGAGAAATAGCCGCCATAGAAAAGAGGGAAAATGACCTCAAAAATGTGATTGCCTCATTTACTAAGGCATCTAAATCATTGGATGATCTTATTATGAGTCAAAGAGAATGTGGAGACAAGACAGCTTAGATTCAATTCTACTATGCTATGTCAGCTCCAAGAGTAAATTTGGAAAAGGGATCTTCAAGCAATGAAGTATCTCAAAAATCCAAAACTCCAAATGATGCACACACACTTAATCAAAAACACAATTACAAGCAAACCGGCCTTGGTTATAAAGGAAAAGGAAAAAAATGCGGCTGAGTGCACTGAAAGGACAAATGAGAAGAAATTCAATCGAGTTCCTCAAAAACTCCAAACAAAAATACTCAAAGAAGAAACAGAGCTACCAAAAACCCTTAAAAATCTATAAGAGAAAAACATATGATGGGAATGGTAGAAAATATCCAAGTCAAGTGATTGGAATGATGTGAACTATCAAAAAAAAACCTATGGAATATAAGCCCAAATGGCAAAGGCCCGCACCTAAGCAGAGGCCATTCCAAAGGTATAAGAACTTTCATCAAAGACACACATGCACCTAGGCACTACACTCGTAAATATCACAATTACCCAAAGAAGGCAAAGCGGTTGCCAGAACACATATACAGCATACAGACAAAAGAGACAAATTTGTAGTATGAGCCTAGAATCCCCAAGCAATTTGCCATGATTAATTATGATTATGGTAATCGATAGATGGCTACCCCTGAGTCAAATCATTTGGCTATAAGTTGGTTGGATCATCCTACAATTCTAACCCCTCAGACCCAGGCAAGTATGGGTACCTAAAACTTAAATTCCTTGATTGCAGTTCAAGGAACAAATGAGTGCCAAGGAACCTGGTACATGGATAGTGGTCGCTCCGGACACATGACAGAAACAAGAAAAATCATGTCGAAATTCAAGGAAGTCAAAGGAGCAAAAGTCATATTTGGAGGAAATGAAGCTCCAAGAGAAATAAGAGGCATTGGATCCATCAAGAAAAATGGATTAGAAATCACAGACGTTGCATATGTTGAAGGACTCAACTTCAATTTGCTAAGCATCACCAACTCGTGACAAGGGTTATAATGTTGGATTTAACATGGGTATATGCCAAATCAAGGATGCTTTGAATCGAATGAAGTTGTGTTGCAAGGATGCGCATGAAGAACATGTATGTCGTGGATTGGTCAACCGCAACACCCAAAGACTGTCATAGCAAAAAGCACAAATTAATCAAGATGGTCGTGGCACAAAAAAGCCGAGTCACCCGAATTTTAAAACGATTAACAAGCTTGCCGTAAGTAGTCTTGTGGAAGGACTTCCGACTCGAAGATACAAAAAAGAGAGTATATGTGACGATGTCAAAAGGGAAAACAAATCAAATCATCATTCAAAGAAAAGACATGCCCATCTTCAACAAGAATATTGCATCTGCTACATATGGATCTATTTGGCCCAAAGGGAACCAACTAGCATAAGTGGAAAGAAATACACCTTGGTGGTAGTAGATGACTACTCAAGATATACTTGGACTATATTCATGTGTAAGAAGAAAGAAACTCTACGTAAAACTACCACAAATTGATGAAGAGAATTCAAAATGAGAAGAACCAAACCATCATCAAAATAAGATCGGACAGAGGAACCGAGTTTGTCAATGGAATAATAACTCAAGATTGTATTGAAAATGGTATTGGTCACGAACTATCTCATAGCAAGGACTCCACAAACAGAATGGAGTTGCGAGAAAGAAGGAATAGAACTCTCAAAGAGGCAAAGAAGGACCATGTTAGTCAAGGGGGTTACCAAAAAGATTTTGGGTCAAGCAATCAACACAAATTGCTACACTCAAAACAGATGTATGATAAACAGACAAAATGACAAAGACTCCATATGAGATTTGGATCGAAGAAAACCAAATATTGCATATTTCGAATGTTCGGATGTAAATGCTTCATCCACAACAATGGCAAAGATAATCTAAAGGCGTTTGATGCTAAAGTCGATGAAGGTATTTTCTTGGGATACTCAACCGAAAGCAAAGCCTACAGAATACTCAACAAGAGGACTATGGTTACAGAGGAATCCATCCATGTGGTGTTCGATGAACCAAATGTTAATGGAGGAAACATAGAAGAATCAACTGACAAGCCAAATCAACCAACCATGCAGAAGAGTCCCTATGCTGAAGCCGAAACTGAATTGTAAACTCGTAAGAAGATGAGATAGTCAATCTCAAAAACAATGGAAAATTTGCAATAAGTGATTACGAGAGAGCGATCACAAAGAACACAACCGCAAGACGATCAATCCACTAACTTACTCCAACCTCGATGTAAGATGGCCGAGAGACCATCCACCGAACTTGTCATTGGAGATATAAGAGAAGGTGTAAAAACAAGATCCGAACTCAACAAGAAGCTATGTTCACATGCTTCATCTCACAAATAGAGCCCAAAGATGTGTCACAAGCATTAGATGACACACACTCGGATTCAAGCTATGCAAGAAGAATCAATCGCTTTGAAAGAAATAAAGTATGGGAATTAGTTCAAAGACCCACACATCAAAATGTTATTGGCACTAAATGGGTGTTCGTAAATAAGATGAACGAGGAAGGTTCTGTGGTAAGAAACAAAGCAAGATTAGTAGGCAAAGGATATTGCCAAGAAGAAGGGATAGATTTTGATGAAACATTTGCCCTCGTAGCAAGATTGGAAGCTATAAGGATGTTTCTTGCCTATGCACTCACAAGAATTTCATTGTATATCAAATGGATGTAAAAAGTGCATTCCTAAATGGTTTATTGGAAGAAGAAGTGTATGTTGAACAACCTCCGTGGATTTGAGCGAGAAGACTCTTGGAGATAAGGTATACAAACTTAAGAAAGCACTCGTATGGATTGAAACAGCACCCGAGCATGATATGATACTTTGCCACAATTCCTAACGAGAATGGATTCACAAAAGGAAAAGTAGATAGAACACTCTTCTTAATTCAAGACAAGAAGAGTATACTTTTGCTTGTTCAAATATATGTTGATGACATCATTTTTGGATCCACAAACAAAGAGCTATGTGAAAAATTTTCAAACCTCATGCAAAGCAAATTTGAAATGAGCATGATGGGAGAGTCGACATTTTTCCTTGGACTCCAAGTGAAACAAATTTGAAGGATGGAACCTTCATAAGTCAAACAAAATACACCGGACATTTAATGAAGAAATTTGGTATGGAGGAGAAGTCTTCAGAAAATACCAATGAATACATCACAAAATGGACGTGGATGCGGATGGCAAGTCTCAGATCAAACAAGATACTGAGCACTTATTGGATCATTGCTCTATCTCACAAAGAAGCAGCCGATATCACCTTTGCTTTGTAGGTATATGTGCAAGATTTCAATCTGCTCCTAAAGAGAGCCATATGACAAAGAACTAAGAGAATCTTGAGATACTTGAAAGGAAGCCAAGAAGTTGGCTTATGGTATCCAAAGGAAGGTGGATTCAAGCTAATTGGCTATTCGACTGACTATGCCGGATGCGAGTTGACAGAAAAGCACCTCGGGCACATGTCAAATGCTTGGAAACAGGCCGATTTCCTGGTTTAGCAAGAAGCAAAATTCAATAGCCACCTCTACAAACCGAAGGCAATACATAGTCATGCGCAAAAGCCCCAAGTTCTATGGATGAGACAAAGAAATGAGAGACTATGAAGTTGAGGAAAAGGAAATTCCAATCATGTGTGATAACACAAGTGCAATTGCAATCACTCAAAATCCTGTGTTGCACTCAAGAACAAAGCATATCGATGTCAGATATCATTTCATAAGAGATCATGTTGAAAAGAAGGACATCATCTTAGAATATATCTCAACCGATAAACAATTGGTCGACATCTTCACAAAACCATTATGTGAGTCAAGATTTGAAGAACTCAAGCATGAGTTAGGGTTAATTGAGCTGAGTTAACACTCAGAAGACTCAAAGAAATGAAATGAAACACAAAAAGGGAAAAAGAGCTGAACTCACAAATCAGCTAAGTAAATCAGCTATATCGGAAAGACAATTTATAATATACCGTCACCGACAAATGAGTCACTAAGAGAACTGTGAGAAGAAGAGTTAAATCGGCTAAGGGATAAGTTTGAGTCATTTATGAGCAAAGTGACAAAAACGCAGTCGTTTTTACTAAGTGGGAATGTTTTTAAGAATGACGTTAGCATAATGATGATGTGTACAGACAAAAAGCTGCACACCAAGCTTATGATTGGATATAAATGTCACCGCATTGAATACGAGACATTATATGCTAAATCGGGCGTGCAAAATCTAAGCCATTGATTTCGATCACATTTCAAAAACCACCCGCACGCCCTTTCGTAAACCATACTTACCCCATTTTCGTTTGTCTTCTCTCACATATCACCAAAACGGTTCATTTCTATCTCGTGCTAAAAGGCGAAACTCTCTCAAAACCCTCTCGCATTCAAAATCAAATTTCTAAGTTTCTTTTAAGTGAAATCCTGAAAAATGGCGTCAACCTATGACTTTGTCAAGCTAGGAAAATAAATTCTCACAGGGTCGACCGTGGATTTCGTGGGCATGGTCAAACAGGGGTCCGATGACGCCCTCATAAAGAAAATCGCTGAAAAGCTCAAACGTCCGGCCGAAACCATTTCTCGACGTTGGAATATCCAATGACCTATGTGGAGGAGGTCGCACAATTCTACGTGAACGCTGAGATTCACGATGAAGGGATAAAGTCATCTGTTCACGGAAAGAAGTTCACCATCTCTCGCCAAGGATATGGTGAACACCGCTCACTACCGACGGAAGGAGCATCGAAAATCAACGGCCGATGTAAACCTGGCTACGCTTGGAAGGAAATAGCCAAGCCCGACTATGCTTTGATAAAATAGCTTACACAAAGAAACAAGAGGTCAGCCAAGGAGGACTACCACAAATCTGTTGGACATAGTTGCCAAATGCATAGACATCAAATTTGGCAAACTTTTGACCAATCATCAAAGCAAAGCCGATCGTAATGGCCGCGATCATCGAAGAAAGGAAAATAAATCAATGAGTTTGTTTACAAAGAGACTGCTAGAACGTAGGGAACAAATCCTTCAAGGAAGATGGTGCATTTGGAGGATCCCTAGGATATGGCCAGGTGATTGGCCGGCCGATGGAGGTGAAAGAAGTCCTCTTAGACATGGAAAGGCATTCCATGTAAACAAGAGGATGTTCAGATCAAACCTCTCCTCGCGCACGAAGAGAGCCTACGCCAAGAGAGCCGACACGAGTGAGGGGAATCACCGACCAAGATACAAATGCTTCCTCTCCACCAAAGAAGAAAAAGCGCCCTGCGCAGCTAGCTAAGAAGATCACCGCTCCCGCAGCAAAGAAAAACAAACCTCGCTCCCGCCCGCAGCTCGAGTCACCCGCCCCGCAGCCGTGTCTCCCGCCTCAAAGAAGAAGCCGGTCGAGAAGGACTCACAAATACCTTCTCCGATCGTCAAAAAGAGGAGAACTGATAAGCCAAGACGGCTCCTCGTAAGAAAACACACAGCACCGCCCCGCCGCCCAAGACTCGAAGATACTCTCTCGAACCGTAAATTCCTCCGTACAAACTAAGAGACGACGACGAATCATCAAGCACTCCGAGCTTGAGAAACGGGCCGAGTCGCCACTCACCGAGCAGATACTGAGACTCGGCCGGAGAAGTAGAATCTCCGGATGTTATTGATGAAACCGCTAAGTCTCGTCAAGGCGATCAGCAGAGGCAACTCAAGACACAATCGTAGTTCACACAAATGAGACACAAGAAGAAGTTAAGCGATGGAGATGATAGTGATGTGGTGATCCTATCCCCACTTTATCCGGACATCCAAAATCGTCTCATGAGAGTGGAGGACGTGGAAGTTGGGTCGATCCAGGGAACAGTTCCAACGGCCCGAGTTCATCGAAGAAGAAGAAGAGAACGGCTGAACTTCCTCGGGACTCGACCTCTCGTGATCCCAAAGCTGGATGAAGAAAAATCGCAAAGATATCCTGTAGATCTTCAAGGATAAGGAGAAGGAAAGATCGGCAGAGGAAGCCGAGGCACGAGAGAAGACCAAAGATCTCCCTCTCACCGGTACCACGAACATACGCATTCTCACTTCGATATTCTATCGAAAGTGATGAGGACCTGACCCCGCCGCCGCCGTAAGAAATGCAAATGCAGCAAGCATTGCACGAATCCGAAATCCTTTACGAGCAAAGATTGATGGAGGGACCGGAGAGTCCTCCAAAACGCACTGAAATCGATCCAATGGGAGTGGTTCGGCAAATCGCCACCGTTGTTGCCGCAACCACTTCCCCACTCACTCGGAAGAAAAAAATAAGGAGATGGCGATGAACCGGGATAGTGGGGACCCCAAATGAGCCAACCCATATTGAAGGTGTTTTACCACCGCCCCAATGGTCGAACACTCGGTAGAGAAGCAAATGGAGTTTGGAGACGAGTGATCCCATTCCAAGTCACTCACCGGGTGCGCCACCGAGGGGGAACTCCTCCACCGCAGCAAGGTCGGAGGATGCCGCAGATGACTCCACAACTAATCTAGGAGGCGAAGTGGAGAAAATACAAACACAAGAAGAACAACAAGTTGCCATCAACGAAGCTCGGATAGTTGAGACTGCCTCACCGAGGTGCCAACCGCTCCGAGGGCTAATGACGCTGTTGATGCAAACAGGTCGAGGTACATGATGGAATGCTCTGGGAGTTAACACTGGGCGATGAAAGTGCAATCCCCGGGGTTGAGACTCCAATGGATGCCACCACAAAGACCCTAAGACAAATGACACACTGCGAAAGGAGGTCCAAGCCTCGCCGCAGCTTGAGATCAAGGGGAGGTAATGAAGGCCAACGGGAGGTTGAGACTTCCCGGGTAACGCACCAAGTAGAGAACATCCCTCCTCGCTATCATTGATCCATCGAAAAGGAGATAAGTGCACTTCATGATTCCCAGGATAATCCTCGATGTAACTTTTCCGGGATCGTAAGGCGACGAAGAAGTCGAGTCATCCCCCGTGATAGATGCAAAAGACTCACCGAGGGTGTTCCAAGCACGAGCAAGTCCGATCCCAAGACTACTCACAAACCTTTAATTTTGATGATGAGCCACCAATGGAAATCTCATCATCGTCCAATGACTCTTCCGATAATGCCGAGGACCAAATACTCAATTGGAGAAACCAAATGAGACCAACGAAGGCTTGTTGAGACACCGAGGCTCAAAGCAAGTCGGGTCCACTTCACAAAAGACCCCAAATGAAACAGAGTCCACCGTGCGGGCTCCCAAGTCGCAGCAGTTTGACTCAAAAGGAACTTCATGCGCACCGCTCATCATTGAACAAATCCCTATCAAGGTGATGATTCCTTTGTAGAATCATTTCCTTTCTCCCCGGAGGTACCCAACCTCCCGAAGAGTCGAGAACGAACTCACGCGCTTTCATAGACCAGCTCCCGCCATTCCATCGTACCATCGTTCCACTACTATGACTTTGACGCACAGCGTGGCCATCACCGCAACGGAAGAAACAACAAGTTCGCGAGGTGTTCAAGGCATTATTTGCTGAAATTGAACGGATGGAGAGGCACCAGCCTCTATGGACATGAGATCGACACGACAGAGACGCTAACCTCACCGCCGACTTGAGAGGCATAACAATCGAATCGGGAATGGTGGCAACAACAAAGAAACAATGCGTGTGGAACAAGATAGATACTTCAGACATTGTTCAACAAGTCGTTGGTATGGCGAAATGAGAATGCCGATGCAAAGACAAAATTGAGAGAACACATTGAGCACATGCATGAAGCTCACACCGCCGAGATAAAGTCACGTGAGCAAAATAAGAGTGATCTCCTGCGTCTGGAAGAAAATATGGATAGAAAATTCACCTTCTCATGGCCGAGATGAAGCTAGTTTCAAAGCAGAGTCCAAAGACTACTCGCTCCGAATTTCGTGTCGCATACTCCGCAATGCACTCGAGGCGTAACTCGACTATCGCCAGGCTCGACTTCCCGCTTGCCGATGTTTCTCGGGGTTCCTCTCTCCTTTGATGATGCCAAAAAGGGGGAAGAGGAATACCTAAAAGCGCTCAAGAGTTCGATGTTGAGAAAAAAGAGAGCAAAACAGAAGGGAAAGACAAATGAGGAAGTATCAAAACAAAAGAAAGGAAAGTCCGCTTGAGGGGGAAGGATCGAAAGATGTGACCTTGATGATTGCAAAAACCCCCAACAAGGTCTTGTCACACCGATATCATCGCCAATGCCAACTCCCAATGACTCCGCCACTCCAACACTCGCTATATCTATGGTCCGAAAAGAGAAAAACAATTGAAGCGAGGATGGAGGAAGTGGAAGGAAGTATGGATGCCCGAGTTATGAATATCTTGAAACAACATGGAGGCATTCCAAAGAGACAGAGACACTTATGCCATCTCGTATCTTTGGAACCGAGCCAAGATCGCTTGATGAATTTAAAACGCCGCATCTCAAGGATACTTTGCAAACATGTCCATGGCTCAAGCTTGGGACTTGTACTGGGAAAAGGGTCTCACACTATGTGAAGAAGCCGACAGTGCGAGACTAAAGAACTCACTCTGCTGGTCACTCCACTAAGTCACTCACCGGGAAGAAGAAGACCCCAAGATAATACACGCCCGAGGGGAGAGGTAGAGAAAGAAACATCGTGAAGGAAGAGGCTTTAGACCTAGACCTCCGCCCAAAAATATTGAGTACATAGATCCGGCAAGAAAGGAGGGATCTACTTGGGTTCTTGACCAAGTAGCCAATCTGCAAGTGGCTAAAAACAATGCCGAGTATGTGAAAAGAATCGAAGAAGAAAATAAAAGACAAACTCAGCTTTGGGAGGAGAGACAAGAGAGACTAAGAAGAGATGAAGTCGCCTTGCAAGGCATATGAAAAGAAGAAGAAGGCGGCCGGAGATGAGAAAAAGAGAAGAAGAGCGTAAGATGTCAAGAAGAAGAAAAAGAAGGAGACAATGAAGGAGATGAAGTGTTGCTTTGTCCACCCTTCATGCATTTTACCTTGTAAATACACTTTATGTAAGTCTTCTCATCATAAACAATTGTAAACTCTCTAGTTTTGTGTAGACAAATGTTTGCTCGATACACCTTGTAAACAAATTTGTGTAAAAGAACAAGAATGTTGTGATCAATAAAAGGATTGATTCTACGCATACATTCTATGTGAATGCACTATCTCGTATGTATCTTTGCTATTTACATTTTGAATATTTTAAGTTTTGGCATCATCAAAAAGGGGGAAATTGTTGGGAAATTTATTGTTTAGATTTTGATGAATGCCATGTAAAACTTAGAATAGGAAGTTACCCCATTCTTTGTTGTAAACCGCATTGTAATAAGTAGGGTCGGGTCAAGCCGAGTTAAGTCGCCTATGACTAAACATGCAAGAAGACAATCAAGGCTAGAAGGAAGACTCACTGTAAGACAAATGAGTATGGCAAAGAAGAGAAGACAGGACTTGAGTGAAGGAGCAACGAGATGCGGCTAAATGAAGTATCACAAGTCAACCAAATACAAACAAGTCTCAAGTCAAAGTGACGACAAGAGTCATCCAATGATTGGAAGTTGACTCTAAGTCACCTGGGAAAACAAGGAAATGCAAATCAAGTCGAGATAATCAAAAAGATCCGTTGCACAGAAATCAAGAGAATTACTTAAACAAGTAATATCTCTATGCTACCTTTCTCAAAGTGCTCAAACCCCAAGCGCGTGCAAAAGGAATAAACCAATGGGAAGCACTACACCGTGTCGAACTCCGAAAAGTCAAGAACACCTTATACGAGGAAGTGGCAAATTCAAGGATCGCAACAAGACAAGCCAACGACCACAAGTGACTTTCCAAAATAAGCCTATCTCTTCAACGGGCAAATTTTTGAAAGATCACTATAAAAGGCTGAGGAATGACTCTGAGAGAAGGTTACCTGAACCACAAACATTCAAGAAACTATTAGAATTGTAATCGAAAATATTCTCAAATCATTCAAGATTAATCCTCCGGCTTACACTACGAAGATCATCAATCCAACACTCACTTGTGAAGGAAAGATAACTTCTATTAGTTGAAGAGTAAATTATTGAAGAATCAAGGGGTCTACATTCTACGAAGGATTGTAGGAAGGTTCAAGGTCGAACCGGTCTCAAGTTTTTGGAGGGCTTCGTGATCAAATCCAAAGAGCTTGAGCAAGTGAGTCAGTAGTAACAAGGCAAACGCCCGTGAAGAAGCCGAGTCGTTTGCGAGAAGCCGCTGAGTGATCAAGGCATCTCCGATCGAGACCCAAAAGATCAAGTCACCGTGTGTGATCAAGACTTGTATCCGGACTGCTACCACTTTGTATACTTGATCAATACCTAGTGGATTCCTCCAGAGTTGGAGAAGAGAGGAGTAGAAGAATTACCCCATCTTCGAACCTCTATAAAAACTCATCGTGTCATTTACATTTCAAAGACTTAAATTCCCGCATTATATTTGTTTAATTCTCACGACATATTTGCTATCCATTAGATAATTTCCAAGTACTAAATCAAGCTTTAAATCTCTACTAAACCAAACTTAAGGGTGTTAAGTCTTCCAAAAAACAAACTACATTGAGTTAATTTAGTCTTAACAAATTGAGTTATTCCATCAACAAATTTCGATTGAGTCCGTTGAGAGACTAACTCTACCGATTAAATAAATTGGCATGTCCACCAAGGACACAGCTGAGTAACATCAACTCTGAAATTTAAAAAGGACTAAATAGAAAAAGTTGGTAAGGTTTATTCAACCTCCGCCTTCTAAACCTTACACCCACACCCCTTGGGACCTACAGAACTTATCATTTTCCGAACTCCCGGCATAAGGACTTCTCACAAGGTATATTTAGCTTAAATTTATTTTTCAAATGAATAACATTATTGAATTTAAATCATAATTTATTTAATATATTTTGATTATTTTAATTTTGTTTTAACAGAAAACATGACACTATCCCAGAAGAGACCTCAGAAGTTACCTAAAAGAGCTGCTTCTAAGGATATGCCTAGCGAAATTGTTTATTCCTATTCAAAGTCCAGCATTTGTGACATTACAAATGGTATACTTAACTTTTTGTTGTTATAAATAAAATTTTTGAATACTTCATGTTTTATTATTTTTTCTTATATGAACTATTGTTTAATGTTTCTAACAATATATTCCCCCGATAGCCAACACTCAGAATCCAAATAGCAGCTTCTGTCGTGCATCAGTGGGATCTTCGAAGAAGATTTCTAACTTTAAAACGATAATTGATCTCACCATAGACGATCCCGTTGAGACAACTATGAATGATAAGGACGATCGATTAAGCCATAGTAATATGGATTCAAACTCACCTCAATCTCAAACCAATGAGACAAATACAATGATAAACCTCGGTGAGTGTAAATTATATATATATATATATATTAAATTAATGTTTGTATTTTATAAGATTATACTAATTAAAATTTATTAATTAATTTGTAAATTGACAGATTATTGGGATATCGGTGATGCAACCTATAGGTGTCAGTTTTGTGCGGCCATGTTTTGGTACGATGAAAGAATAAACGCTTGAGTTAAATCCAATAACCCGCAATATTCTCTTTGTTGCAGTCATGGAATTATCCAGCTTCCTAACTTAAAGCAACCACCTTTTTTGCTTCAAGAATTATTGTTTTGTGATAATGAAAGAAGCAAACACTTTCAAGATAACATTAGATCTTATAACAGCATGTTTTGTTTCACATCTATGGGAAGTAAGATCGACAACGACATAAACAGAGGTGGTGGACCTCCGGTCTTTCGAATGTATGGGCAGAACTATCATCTACTTGGTAGTTTATTGCCGTCCGACGGTTCAACTCCGAAATTTGCACAGCTTTACATATATGATACTGAAAATGAAGTATCACATAGACTAAAATCAGTCAGGTTTGTTTTATTTTAATTCTTAAAATATAGATATTAGCTACTATTTTAATATATTTTTGTCATGTTAATGTTTTTTTTATTTATTCAATATTCAATTTTGAAGGCAAGGAAGTGAAACAAATAATCTGCATGAAGATATCGTTGTTGGACTTAAAGAAATGCTTGATGAACATAATATTTTGGTAAAAACAATTAGAATGGCGAGAGAAAAGATTCAAGAATGCCGACATTCAGATGTTAGATTGCGGCTTATTGGTAAAAGAGTTGCGGATGCCCGAACATATAATACGCCTTCGTGTTCTGAAGTGGCAACTTTGATTGTTGGCGATTTTGATGAAGCTTTAGGTGACAGAGATATCGTGATCGAGACAAGAACTGGTCTACTAAAGCGGATAAATGAGATGAATGCTTCATACTTGGCATTACAATACCCATTGTTGCTGCCTTATGGTGAAGATGGTTTCAGAGAAGACATCCCATTCTCAGACCTGAAGAAGACAAACAGTACAAGAAGAAGGAAAACAGTTAGTGTTCGAGAATTTTTTTCATAACGTATGCACGAAAGGGAAAATGAACCTGCTACGATTGTGTCGTCAAGGCGATTATTCCAGCAGTTTGTTGTTGATGTTTATACGATGGTCGAATCAGCGTGATTGAAATATGTACGTTTGAATCAGAAGAAGTTGCGTGTTGATATGTATAGAGGTCTTGCAGATGCTGTGTTTCGTGGAGACACAGAACCCAACACACAAGGAAAGCGAATTATCTTACCTTCGAGTTTTACTGGGGGTGCTCGATACATGATACAAAACTATCAAGATGCAATGGCGATATGTCGGTGGGCTGGTTATCCTGATTTATTCATTACATTCACCTCCAATCCAAAATGGCCGGAGATTGTTCACTTCCTTGAGAGTAGAAAACTTAGTGCCGAAGACCGTCCATATATTATTTGCAGAATTTTTAAAGTGAAGCTTGATGCTCTTATCAGGGATCTCCATCATAACGAAATATTTGGAAAAGTTGTCTCAGGTTATAAAAAATTAAGTTTGTTTTTACTATATAACTTTAAATTTTAATATTTGGTCAATTCTAATTCAATTCGTTGCTTTTTTTGTTTTGTGCTTTATAGTGATATACACCATAGAATTTCAGAAACGTGGATTGCCTCATGCCCACATTCTGCTCTTTCTGGCCAGAGAGGATAAATATCCAACTGCAGAAGATATAGATAAAATCATATCGGCTGAGATACCCGATGAAAAAGATGATCCGTGCTATTATGCTGCGGTTAGAGACTTCATGGTTCATGGTCCGTGTGGCGATGTAAGGAAAAGTTCTCCGTGCATGGCCGAGGGTCGTTGTACGAAGCATTTTCCCAAAAAGTTTGTTGACGCTACTTCAATCGACGAAGAAGGTTACCCACGATACAGACGTAGAAATAATGGCAGAGTTATTGAGAAAAATGGCGTCCCTCTTGACAATAGATTTGTTGTGCCGCATAATCGTCGATTATTACTTAAGACGGGGCTCACCTTAATGTAGAATGGTGTAATCGATCGCGGTCAATAAAATATTTGTTCAAGTATGTCAATAAGGGCCATGATCGTGTAATCGCATCATTCTATCGTGAGGTGATGAAGACACCGAAAAACCTATTGACGAAGTGAGCATGTATTACGATTGTAGATATGTTTCATCATGTGAGGCAGCATGGAGATTACTGGGATACGAGATGCAGTATAAATACCCTTCGGTTGAAAGGCTGAGTTTCCATCTGGAGAACGAACAGAGTGTCATTTTTCATGATGACGAAAGGATAGATGATGTTATTAACAAAAGCACCGTTAGAGAAAACATGTTTTTGGCATGGATGGAAGCCAACAAGATTTACCCCGAAGCAAGAGAGTTGACTTACGCATAAGCTCCTACGAAATTCACATGGAAATCAAACATTAGGAAGTGGGCACCGAGAAAGGCAGGAAATTCTATAGGACGTGTGCACTACGTGCCTCCTGGATGTGGTGACATGTATTATCTGAGGTGCCTTATAAATGTGGTCCGTGGTGCCACCTGTCATAATGATTATTAGAAGATTAAAGGTGTTCAACATTCTTCTTATCGTGAAGCTTGCTATGCTTTGAGTTTATTAGAAGATGATAGAGAGTACATTGATGGCATCACTGAAGCGAGTCAGTGGGCAAGTGCAGAAAATCTTCGGATTTTATTTGTATCATTGTTATCATCGGATTCTTTGAGAAGACCAGAAGTCGTATGGGAAAAATGTTGGTAATATCTTTCGGATGATATTCTATATAAACGACGTCTCCTTATGCAACATCAAGGTACTAATACAATAATTATATATTAGATATTATTCTTTGAGTGTAAAATTCATACAATCGTTTTTAAAATAATTTTTGTTTATATTAAATTATTCATTCTTACATATTTTTATGTTTGTTCTTTTCTGATAGAACTCGTCTTTGAGAAAAGGATCAAATCAAGAACCTGGCTCTTTCCGAGATTGAAAAATTATTGCGCAGTCGTGGTAGGAGTTTGCGCGAGTTTGATACGATGCCGTTTCCGGACGTTGATAGTATTGATATGAGTCAAAACAGATTAATATACAATGAATTGCGCTATGATCGTAAGGCTCTGGCCGTCGAACATAATAATCTTCTTTCAAACATGACTGATGAGCAGCATGGTGTGTATTCTAAAATCATGAGTGCTGTTCAATCGAATAGGGGTCGTATGTTCTTTGTGTATGGATACGGAGGCACTGGTAAAACATATTTGTGGAGGGCTTTATCTTCGGGTTTGAGATCTAAAGGGCATATTGTACTCAATGTGGCATCCAAATGAATAGTCAAGCGCTTCTCTTGCACAGGCGGAAGGACTGCACACTCTCGATTTTTAATACCCATTAATCCAAATGAATCGTCGATGTGTGAAATCAAAATGGGGAGTCCGCTTGCCGAATTGATTGTTCGTTGTAAACTCATAATATGGGACGAAGCTCCAATGATGAACAAGTATTGTTTTCAGGCAGTGGAGAAAAGTATTCGAGACATTATGAGTGCCACATTCTCGAATAATCCCAACCTCCCATTTGGAGGTAAAACAGTCGTGTTTGGTGGGGACTTCAGACAGATATTGCCTGTTGTACCCAAGGGAACCCGGCATGATATTGTCAATGCCACGATAAATTCATCGTATTTGTGGAAAGATTGCAAGGTTCTTAGACTAACGAAAAACATGCGGCTTCAAAGTCTGCGCGAAAAAGATGATTATGAAGATTTGAAGAGATTTTCTGAATGGATTGCTAGCATTGGAGATGGAACAATTGGAGGAGCGAATGATGGTTGTGCAACTATTGATATTCCTGAAGATAATTTGCTGCACTCATCTGGTGATCCAATTTCTACTATTGTCGAAAACACTTATCCAATGTTTAAAGATGCCATTGATGATCCGACATACTTGAAGGATAGAGCTATCTTAGCACCGACCCTGGATGTCGTTGAGTCGATAAATCATTATATGACCTCCATGAACTCATCGGAGGGTCATACGTATTTGAGCTCCGATAGCACTTGCAAATCAGATGCAAATGTTGACTTCTTGCATGATTTGCACACACCAGAATTCTTAAACGGTATAAGATGTTCCGGCGTTCCTAATCACGAACTGCATTTGAAGGTTGGGACTCCTGTAATGCTCCTGAGGAACATAGACTATTCTATTGGATTGTGCAACGGTACGAGGTTGGTCATTACGAGGCTTACCACACATGTGCTTGAATGTAAAATCCTAACTGGAGCAAATGCCGGTCATAAAGTTTTGATTCCGCGTATGACGCTAACCCCGTCTGATCTCAGAATTCCCTTCAAGTTCCAACAAAGACAGTTTCCTCAGATCGTTTCCTATGCCATGACAATAAACAAAAGCCAAGGGCAGTCGCTCTCGCATGTCGGTCTTTACCTAAAGAATCCGTCTTTCAGTCATGGTCAATTATATATTGCTGTTTCGCGAGTAACCAATCCCAAAGGGTTGAAAATCTTAGTTTGTGGCGATGATACGTCAAATGACGGCCAAACGAATAATGTTGTGTATAAAGAAGTTTTCCAAAATTTGTAATATATGTATTTTCATGTTTTATATTACATGTATATTTTGCTTTTCATAAATTTCATTTTCTTTAGTACATAACATCCCGTGCATCGCACGGGTCAAATACTAGTAATAATGTAAAACATAATGTAAGAAATTTGAATAAAAAATAAAAAATTGAACCAAAAATAAGCAATATGGATCTCATTTTATGCCTTTTGTTATCAAGATTAAGAGAAAAATAACAAAATTGTAATAAATTAAAGAACTTACCGAAATTATTTATATGAATAGGAGGATGAGAGAGAAATAAAGAGTATAGTTGGGTATTGAGAAGTGTGAAAATGAAAGAGAAAAATGAGTTAATTTTAAAAAGAAATGAGATTTTTTTAAAGAAAAAACTCACTTATTTCACAAACAATCACACTCTCTAAAAACATTTCTCTCAAAAATGAAAATTTTGAAATATTTCTCACAGCCAATCACACCCTTACTGTTCGCCAAAAATATTTGGATCTCTATACTGCAAGTGTACAGTGTAGTTTATAGGATAATGGCAAGCAATGTCGTATTCCTCAGGGACTAAATACGAAACACTTAGGCTATATAACATGGCATTCCAATTTTATTGAAGCGACTGAAAATCACAAATTTTTTAAAAAACAAAAATTAAAAATAAAAAGAAATAAATTTTCGAACCCCACAAGTATTTTCAACAAATACGAAAGCAACCCTAGGCACATAATCTCAACTTGCTTCTTCAATATTAATCCAATTAATGTTTCACATAACCAATTCATGCAATTCTATAGGTTCAATTCCTAAGTTAGTCTATTCCCCCTACGGGCGGCGCATAAAAAGTATAATAACAATTGTAGATCTCCCGATACGTTACAACTATTATTAACTCCCAAAAGATCTATGAATTGAATGACTCCCCATAAACAGTTGTATGTCTCCCGAGTCGTTACACCCATTTATGTCTGAATTCGATTTCCATCTTTGTTAGAACTCCTCTCCCGAATTTCGCACTAACAAATATGACATGCTAATTATTGGCCAAATAATAAGGAATTAAGAATAAGCACTCGAATTCATAAAATTGAACACATGAATCAATTAAGAAAACAATCAATTAAGATTTAACACGAATCCACAGTTTTGATTATGCCCTAGGATCCGAATGATTAGCCAAATATTGATAACAAATTCATAGACAAACTTGAAATCAACATTGTGACATCGTTTAAGTATAGACAAGAAATCTAAACTAAGAAAGAAAACCCCTTCTTGTCAGGATGGATCTTCCTTCCAAGCTTTCGAAGCTCTTGTGCTTTCGTAGATGTGAAAGGCCTTGTGGTGTTCTTCGTAACCTAGCCCTCCTCTCTCAGAAGATCTCTGATCTTGTAATCCTGTGTATTTTGGTGTGTTGTATGTTGTATGGATGATGTTCAATGATGAAAATTCATTCAGGCATTGGTCCCCCTTATATAGATGCTTTGAGAGATCACTGGTAGAGTTCTGACGTGATTAGGACTCAAAATCAGCCGCAGACACATCGCATGGGCCGTGTGGTTTCACATGGGCACCCAACAAGGTCGTGTGGGTCTACATGGGCCGACCGTGCGATTGGTTTTTGATTCTGAAAATCGTTGAAGCACTTCACACGGTCGTGTGACTTGTAAAACGTGTGAATATGCTCCTGGGGTCTTCATGAAAGTTGTAGCCCTTTCTCTTAGATTTCCATTGCCACTTGAATCAGCTCAGTATAATTTTGTAGAGAAAGTTATGGCCAAAATACTAAACCCTGCCAGTGCTGGAAACTGTTAGCGCGTTTGGACTTTTTTTTGAAGGAAATCCCCTTTTGTTCGAACGTCCATGCTTCTTTCACATTTTTGCTCGTACCTTGGTTTTTGACATATTCTTTGAAACATGCTATCACCTTTTATCCAATTTAGCTCCATTTTCTGCAAAATTCACAAGAGTACGCAGTATCACACCCAACAAAGGAAACCAACTAAAATACACTAAATATACATATAAATGCATCAATTATATACCAAAATAAGAACTTAAATGCATGTATATTATAAAAAGAACACACAAGAACACTATAACCATTCAATCTCATTTGACTTCATATCTAAGTAAACCATGCAATTCCTTATCAAGAAGTCATCAATTACAAGTTCGGCATAATTAATACTCTTTTGGGTACTCGACATCGCGACTCACAAGTAAGTATTGTATCACTCATCTGTCAAAGTGTATGGTAAGTGTTTGCACTCAAAATCAATGCAGTGAATGTAGAACTACCATAGGCTTGTAAACCGTCTAACATCCTACCACTTTTGTGTGCAGAATTTAAGAATCGAAAAGGACCTTCATTTGGTTGTAATGTAGGCTCTTTGGTAAGAATATAGAAAATTTGGATTAAGTGACTTGACTTGAGCAAATAGAATTTAAGCACACAGACTTGCAACTCACCAACTCAATTTCATCATAAAACTCTTTGTTTTTAAAGATATATTTCCTTTTCAACTCAACTCCACCATTTTTCTCATTTTTTCATTATGAGCATGTTTGCCTTTTTTTCTTTTCTTCTTTAGCCTCAAGCTCTCAATTCTCAAAATTTTCAGAATTTTTCTTTGTTTTCTTTCCTTTGCTCGATTTTTTCTCTTTCTTTTTCTGAGATTTTTTCTTTCTTTTTCGAGCTTCATAAATCCTTCATTTACCTAGACATTACTCATCCCTCATTCTTTTGCCAACTTTCTCTCTTTTTTCACAATTTCACCACATCTCCCCCAAACTATTCATCTTCTATAAGCTCAAGTAATTTTAGGGATAAATATCATCTCTCAATTTTAAAGATCAAAAACTGGCTAACAATAAAAAATTAATGCTCAAAGTGGCGAACTAGGGAATCATGAGTTCATAGGTATGCTTTTTAAGCTAAGTAAGCTAAAACAAAGATGGCCTTAAATCATTTTCGAAAGTTGCACACACACATGGCTTCAATGAAGATAGCAGAGCAAGTTCTAGAGTTCTAGCAATCATGAATGACACACTCCAGAAAAAATAAGACTGCATAATATAAAAGCAGTTAAAAGCTCAAAAGCTCACATGCTTATTTTTCGCAACATACTCAAATACCCAATTTTCTTAATCAATGCTAAACAAGTAAAAGACATCTCCACAACCATTCATCGCATTATTCACAGAATATGTCATCTCATAAAATCAAATGCTCCTAGTAGAATCATACATAAGTTTTTTATGTACTTTTTTGAATTTTTAATCCTAACACACATAAAAACAATTAAACGTGCTAAAGCGATAAACATGCTAAAATAAAAAAAAATCGAAAATTTTGGAATTTTTTATGCAAATTAACGCTCTTCATGCAATCCTAAATGCAATGCAATAATGCAACAGTACATATTTACGCATTCTTGACAACCCCCCAAACTTAAAATATGATTCGTCCCGAACATATGAGAAAATTATCAAAAGAAAGAGGAATCCGTAAAAAGTACTTACTTGGATCGTTCCGGTGAAGTCGGGAGCTCATCCGTGAAATTTGAAACTGGAGGAGCAGATCGCACGGTCGGGTCATGTGCGTCCACACGCCCGTGTGCATCTGTTTTTTATTTATTTATTTTTATTTATTTTTTTAACCCGGAGTTTGTCACGACACCTCTTGGGTTGCCTCCCACAAAGCGCTAAGTTTTACGTCTTCAGCCAGACTTCAGATTTCTAACATCACTGTCGTTAAACCGTGGCGGCGACAAAAACTTTTTCGCCAAAAATATTTGGATCTCTATACTGCAAGTGTACAGTGTAGTTTATAGGATAATGGCAAGCAAGGTCGTATTCCTCAGGGATTGACTACGAAACACTTAGGCTATAACAACATCATATTCCAATTTTATTGAAGCAACCGAATCTCAAGTTTTTATAAAAATCAAAAATCAAAATAAAAATAAATAAATTTCGAACCTCACAAGTATTTTAAACAAATACGAAAGCAACCCTAGGCACATAATCTCAACATGCTTCTTCAATATTAAATCCAATTAATGTTTCACATAACTAATTCATGCAATTCTATGGGTTCAATTCCTAAGTTAGTCTATTCCCCCTCCCGGGCGGCGCATAAATAGTAGATTAATAACAATTGTAGATCTCCCGATACATTACAACTATTATTAACTCCCAAAAGATCTATGAATTAATGGCTCCCCACAAACAGTTGTAGGTCTTGGGACTCGTTACACCCGTTTATGTCTAAATTCGATTTTCGTCTTTGTTAGAACTCCTCTCTCGAATTTCGCACTAACAAATATGACATGATAATTATTGGCTAAATAATAAGCAATTAAGAATAAACACTCGAATTCATAAAATAGAACATATGAATCAATTAAGAAAACAATCAATCAAGATTTAACATGAATCCACAATTTTGATTATGCCCTAGGATGCGAAAGATTAGCCAAACATGGATAACAAATTCATAGACAAACTTAAAATCAATATTGTGACATCATTTAAGTACAGACAAGAGATCTAAACTAAGAAAGAAAACCCCTTCTTGTTAGGATGGATCTTCCTTCCAAGCCTTCGAAGCTCTTGTGCTTCCGTAGATGTGAAATGACTTGTGGTGTTCTTCGTAACCTAGCTCTCCTCTCTCAGAAGACCTTTGATCTTGTAATCCTGTATATTTTGGTGTGTTGTATGTTGTATGAATGAATTAATCTTCGTGCAATCATTGGTCCCTTTATATAGGTTGTTGGCAAATCAGATTTGATTAGGGAATAAATATTGGTCAAAGTTTCTTAATTAAAATTTGATTTGTATTCAGAATGAGTTAGGATCTGATTTAGGATTTGATTTTGATTTGTGCATATCAATCAAACTATCTTAGGAATATGTTTAGCGATTTGTTGTTAGTGATTAGTCTATATAAGTGTATTATCTCAATCAATAAAAATAACACCGAATTAGTATTCAAAGTGTGTTCATGGTATCAAACCCTAAGGGCTAAATCAAGATAAAACCGCCATGATCAGTTTTTCGAGAAGAAAAAGTCTCAACTGCGAGTTCTAGCCAGGCCAATCATTTTACAACAAAGTTCCATGGAGGGGCATACCGACTACTCCGAGGAAGTGGTCGGGAGGATGTGCACAAAAAGGTAGAACTCCAAATCATTTCAACAAAGAACAAGTGGAACACTTGTATCATCTTCTTTCAAGTCAAACCTCATCCATTTCATCTCCATCGTTAAGTCCAAATCCAAGGTCATGCTCAATAGCTCAATTTGGTAAATATTACTCGGCCTTGAAATCTTCACTTTATCCTCAAGAACCTTGGATCATTGATTCAGTTGCTTCCGACCATATGACATGTGGTTTTAATATTTTTCAATCTTACATTCCTTATTCCAAAGTGACAATACCATTAAAATTGCGCATGCATCCTTGGCCTCGATTCTTTGGGTAAAACATTAGAATATCTAGTGTCCTTCACGTTCCCTTCGTTAAAATGCAATTTGTTATCTCATTAGCAAAATCACTCGTGATAATAATTGTGTTGCTAAATTTATGTCTTCATCATGTCAATTTCAGGAACTATCATCGGGGAGGACGATTGGCAGTGCTAGGGTTCATGATGGACTTTATTTCTTTGAAGATGAAATAAAGAGAGTGGACAAACTCTTGTGTCTGGTGTTGCATCCGCTTTACATTGATCGAGGAAATAATGTTGTGGCACCATAGGCTTGGTCACCCCAATTTTTCATATTTGAAACGCTTGTTACCTTCAATATTTGACAATAAAAATCCAGTTTCTTTTCAATGTGAAATTTGTCAGCTTGCTAAACATACAAGAGTGCCATTTCAACCCAAACCATATGTACCTTCTGAAACATTCTCAGTAATCCACAGCGCCATATGGGGACCCTCCAAAGTCACAACTTCAAATGGGAAAAATGGTTCATTACATTCATTGATGATCATTCATGGATTACATGGGTGTATCTTCTCAGAGAAAAGTCAGAGGCATGCTAAGTATTCAAAAATTTCAAAAATATGATTCAGACCCATTTTCAGAAAAGTATTTGTGTGCTACGAACTGATAATGGCAGAGAATATTTTCAATTAGTTCTAGGATAATATTTGTTGCAAAATGGAATCATTCATTAAAGTTCGTGTGTGGATACTCCACAACAAAATGGAGTTTCAGACAGAAAAAAACAGACATTTATTAGAAGTAGCTCGTGCTATCATGTTCACCATGAATGTTCCAAAGTACTTGGGGGGAGATGCTATACTAACAACCAACTACCTCATAAACCGCCTACCTAGCTGAACCCTAAACTTTAGAACTCCTTTATCCATTCTTACAAAACTTCACCCACAACTCTCAACTTTAAAAACTCTTCCACCAAAAACATTCGGGTGTACAGCCTTTGTCCACATCCACTCCCACAATCGATCTAAACTTGATCCAAGAGCCATCAAAACCATTTTTGTTGGCTACTCTCCTACCCAGAAAGTTTATCGATGCTATTGCCCACAAAATAAGAGAACTTATGTCTCCAGAGATGTGACCTTTTTTGAGAACACTCCGTATTACTCCCAAACTTCGCTTCAGGGGGAGAGTGGTTATCATGAAGCTCGTTCATGGGACATCATTGATTCAGCGATACTTGAACCAGAAGCTCCCACCGTGCACACCATTCCCACTGAACCATAAGTTCTCATTACATTTAGCCCCTCATTTTTACCTGAACCAACAGCCCCAACCAACACATTAATGAACCCACCAAACGAAAATGTATCAGTACTAGAAACAAGGGGAGATTCAATCATGCCTAATCAACAAGAGTTACGTGTCTACTCTAGAAGAAAAGTCTCTCAAGCAAATAAACAATTCAAGAATCCTACTCACAGCCAAGAAGCCGAACTAGTGGTAGAACCTCAGTCTCCAAGTGTCTCAGGTAATTTCGAAAGTAATCCAAGTCCTACCTCTGATTTAGATGTACCAATAGCTATTAGAAAAAGGTACAAGGTCTTGTACTCAACATCCCATCTCCAAATTTATTTCCTATTCTAATCTGTCATCATCTTTTCGTGCTTTCACCTCGAATTTGTCAAGTATTGTAATTCCCAGGACAATTGAGGAAGCTCTAAGTATTCCTGAATGGAAAGCTGTTGTTCTTCAAGAGATATGTGCCCTTAAACAAAATAATACATGGAGATTGGTAGAGTTGCCACGGGACAAGAATGTTGTAGGGTGTAAATGGGTGCTCACGGTGAAATATAAGTCTGATGGTCCATTGAGAGATACAAAGCAAGATTAGTGGCCAAGGGTTTTACTCAAACCTATGACATTGAATACACTGAAACATTTGCTCCTGTTGCTAAACTCAATACCATCAGAGTCTTACTCTCACTAGCAGCGAATTTTGATTGGCCATTGTACCAGCTTGATGTAAAAAATGCATTCCTAAATGGTGATCTTGACGAAAAGTTTACATGAGTCAACCACCAGGTTTTGAGGAGAAATTGAGCAGTCGAATTGTATGTAAGCTCAATAAGTCACTATATGGTTTGAAACAGTCCCCACGAGCTTGGTTTGATCGTTTCTCAAGAGTGATTAAGAACCATGGATATATTCAAGGACAAACAGATCATACATTGTTTGTCAAACATTCAGAAGATGGAAAGATAACCATTTTGATAGTATACATCGATGATATCATAATTACCGGGGACAACCTTAAGGAGATGGATGATATTAAACATATGATGTCGAAGGAATTTGAAGTTAAAGATCTTGGAGCATTGAGATACTTTCTAGGGATGGAATTTTCCAGAAGTAAGAAAGGTATTTCTGTGTCACAAAGGAAATATACTTTAGATTTATTAAAAGAAACTGGTATGCTCGGATGTAAACCAAGTGAAACCCCAATTGAACTTGGTAGTCAGTCAAAAATGCTTGGAGGAGATCCAGTTGACAAGGCAAGCTACCAACGACTCATTGGGAAAGTCATCTCACATACAAGACCTGACATTACTTTTGATGTAAGTTTAGTAAGCCAGTATATGCATGCACCCTGCCAAGGCCATCTTGATGCTGTGTATAGAATTTTGAGGTACCTAAAACAAACGCCTGGAAAAGGATTGTTCTTTGCAAAACAAGAAGATCGATCAGTAAAGGTGTTCACAAATACAGATGGGGTTGGTTCAATTGATGATAGAAAGTTAACCTCCGGTTATTGTACTATGTTATGGGGTAACTTGGTGATGTGGCGCAACAAAAAACAATATGTGGTTGCAAGGAGTAGTGCGTTTGAGTATAGAGCTATGGCACATGGAATTTGTGAAGTAATGTGGATAAAAAGGCTGCTAGAAGAATTGAAAATCAAATGCATGAAACCTATGCAACTATATTGTGACAACAAAGCAACCATCAACATAGCTCATAACCTAGTCCACCATGATCGGACGAAACATGTGGAGGTAGATAGACATTTCATCAAAGAGAAAGTGGATAAAGGTATCATCAACATTGAATATGTACCTACTTCTCAACAACTGGCTGATATACTTACGAAGCGACTGACAGGGCAAGTTTTTGATCTTCTTGTGAACAAGCTTGGACTCATCAATATCTACAGCCAAGCTTGAGGGGGAGTGTTGGCAAATCAGATCAAATCAGATTTGATTAGGGAATGAATATTGGTCAAAGTTTCTTAATTAAAATTTGATTTGTATTAAGGATGAGTTAGGATCTGATTTAGGATTTGATTTTTATTTGTGCATATCAATCTGCACGATCTTAGGAATATGTTTAGGGATTTGTTGTTAGTGATTAGTCTATATAAGTGTATTATCTCAATTGAATAATAATAACACTGAATTAGTATTCAAAGTGTGTTCATAGGTACTTGGAGAGATCACTGGTAGAGTTCTAACGGGATTAGGAGACCAATTCAGTCGCAGACACATCGCATGGGCCGTGTCAACCCACACGGTCGGGTTGTGCAATCGGATTTTGCTCCTGGGTCTGCACAAAAATTGTAGTCCATTCTCTTAACTTTCCATAGCCACTTTAATCAGCTCAATATCAATTTTGTAGAGAAACGTTATGGCCAAAATACTAAACCCTGCCAGTGTTGGAAACTATTTGCGCGTTTGGACGTTTTTTTTAAGAAAATTCCCTTTTGTTCAACCGCCCATGATTCTTTCCTTCACATCTTTGCTCGTACCTTGTCTTTTGACATATCCTTTGAAATGTGCTATTACCTTTTATCCAATTAGCTCTATTTTCTGCAAAATTCACAACAATATGCAGTATCACGCCCAACAAAGGAAACCAAGTAAAACACACTAAATATACATGCAAATGCATCAATTATATATCAAAATAAGCCCTTAAATGCACATATATTTTACACGTATCACTTTTCTATTTTGATAAGGAGACATACCTGCAACCTTAAAGTTATCTTGCTCAAAGAGTACTGTAGGTCCCAAGGGGTGTGGTGTAAGGTTTAGAGGGGGGGTTGAATAAACCTTATTAAATTTTCGATTTAGTCCTTTTAAAGAGTTCAACAGAGTTGGCTCAACTCAGCTGTGTCCTTGGGGGACAACTAAGTTGGTTATTCAGCTAAGTTACCCACTCAACAGACTCGATAGAGCTGTTGATAGTATAACTCGGCTGCTTAAGCTAAATACTTAACTTGGCTGATTTGGTTTTTAATAGCGGAGGACTTAACACCATTTGATTGGTTTAAAGCTTGTTTTTGAACACTTGTTTTAGCACTTGGTTATTTATCAGATGGATAGCAAATATTAACTAACAACATATATAAAATAGATATGCAGGAAAGTAAATGCTGAAAGTAAATTGACACAAGTATTTTTATAGAGGTTCGAAGATGGGGTAATTCTTCTAGTCCTCTCTTCTCCAACTCCTGGAGGAATCCACTAAGTAACAAATCAGTTTACAAAGCGGTTATCGATCCCGAGACAACCTTGATCACACACCGGCTTCTCTTGCGACTCGACCTTCTTCACGAGGTGGTCGTCAACTCTCACTCACTTCTCAAGTTCTTAGATTTGATCATGAAGCCCTCCAACAAACTTGATACTTGGTCCGACCTTGAACCTTTCTACCATCCTTCAACTTGAAAAGTAGACCCCTTTTGATCTTCAAATGTTTTCTCTTCAACTGATTAAAGTTATCTCTCCTTCACAGCTTGTGTTGGATCGAGTATCTTCGAGTTTTAGGCTTGAGGAATGTCTTGAATTACTTTGAGAATATTGCAGAATAATTGCTTGAATAATGTTTGCTCTTGCTAGGTTCAGGTTATCAAGGTAACCTTTTCTCAATAGCTTTCTCAGCCTTTTATAGTGCACATTTGAAATTTGCCCGTTGAAGAGATAGGCTAGTTTCAAATGTCACTTTGTGTTCGTTGGCTTGTCTTGTCTTGGTCTGCAACCCTTGTGATGTTGACCTTTCCTCGTATTAAATGGCATTTCAGCTTTGCAGGTTCTAACACAAGATGCTATTTCCCATTGGCTCATTCCTTTTGCACAATTCTGGGCCAAATACTTTAAGACTTGGCAGCTTGACATATTACTATATCGAGTAATATTCTTGACTTTATTCCAACGGATCTAAGTCAGTTGTCTTCACTTGACTACTGCCTTTACCCAAGGTGACTTGAGTCTGCTCCAATCATGGGATTGACTCAACTATCACTTCAACTGATAGACTTGGATTCTTGAGTTGACTTGACTGACACTTCTCACAGTTGTTCCTCAGCTGACTCTCCTTCAGTCGAGTCCTTGACTTTCTTCTTGGCCATACTCAGTTGACACATATCAGAGTCTTCATTCCAGTCCGCAATTGAATTCTTGTAATCTTGACTTAGCTAACTTAACTCAGCTCATCCAATCCTATCTATTACAATACAGAATTACAAGGAAAATGGGGTGCCAACTTCCTAGTCTAAATTTTACATGGTAGCATCAAAATCTAACAAATAAATTCCTAACAAGTACAAGAAGCATGGACCAATGGAATGCCTACAGAACTCTGAATATTTCAAACTCTCACTATAAAAGACTGAGGAATTTTCAGAGAGAAAAAAAAGCAAATATTCAAAACGTGACACAAGTGCAAACAAGCAATCTGCAAATACTCTCTCAAGCAAAGAATTTCTTACATCCTCAAGCCTACATTCGAAGATACTTTATCCAAATTATTGACTGGCCCATGCATTAAGACTATTGATTATGTGAGAAACTGCTTCAGTGCTAAATTTGTTATGAAATTCTTAACTGATGTAAAGAAAATATTGGGTATGAACATCAATAGGGATAGGATTAACTCTATAATTTATCTACACCAATCTTCATACATAGAAAAAATTCTACAAAAGTTTTCTATGAGTTCTGCAAACTCTGTAAATATTCCTCTTGCATCTCATTTCTTATTAAGTAAGGATTAGTCCCCAAAGACTGAAACTGAAATTATGTCCATGCAAAATATTCCTTATGTTAACGCCATTGGTTCTGTGATATATTTGATGGTAAGTACGAGGCCTGATATTGCATATGATGTTTTTTTGCCTTAGTAGATTTTATGTCTAACCCTGGTATGGTGCATTGGAATGCTTTAAAATGGTTGTTGAGATATTTGAGACATTTAACAAATTATTGCTAAAATTTTCTAAGTGTGAAAATGGTATAATTTTGAAAGGATGTTGATTCAAATTATGCCAATGATAAAGACAATGAAAATCAACATCATCTTATGTTTTTACTCTATGTGGCTCTTGCATAGTCGCTCTGTCTACTACTACAGGTTTTGAGTATGTTGATGTAATCGAGGCCTTAAAAGAAGATTTGTGGCTTAAAGGACTTGTTTCTGAAATTGGTTTTCTAGAACAAAAAAATATTGTATTTTCTTATTCTCAATCTGGTATTCAGCTTTGTAAAAACCCAGTTTTCATGATAAAACCAAACATACTGATGTACGGTTTCTCTTTAGAAGAGATATTATTTCAAAAGGTTTGGTTTGTCTTGAAAACGTGGCTTCTGAATACAATCCAGTGGATATGGGTACTAAGTGTCTACCCTTATCTAAGTTTAAAATGTGTTTAAAAATTCTAAATTTTGACACTGGTGATTAGTTACCCCAGTTACTTACCCTTGTTGGGTTTGACAGTTTACTGTGTATTTTCTGTTAATCCAAAACTATTGAACTGATATTTGCTTTGTGCTTATATTGGTTCAATGGGGGAAGTTGACTTGTTGTGTGCTTGTTGAGGTCCTTTCATGTTACAGTGTGTTTTAGTGTTGTTGTAACAAAAGTCCTACCTAGCTAAGTGTGAAGTGGGCAAAGGCGATGATGACTGAAAACCATAAACTGTCTTAGTGAATTACAATGAGCCAAAGTAGGAGATTGTTGTATTTATTGGCCTATTGAGTTGGCCCATTATATAATAATCCAAGCTCACAAATGCAGCCCACTATGCAGTCCAAATCCACTTGACCCAATACCTGTTGAAACCCGGGTCACAGTTTCAGATCGTAGGACCCGAACTCCAGTCCACGGATCCTGAGATTTAATCTTGGCCCTTGGTTTACTACACTTGATCCAAGCCATCCAATATTACCTATATAAGCTCACCTACCCAAACCCTAAGTCATTATTTCTGTGTTCAACTTCTCTCTCTAACTCAACTCTCTCTCTCTCTCTCTCTCTCTCTCTCTCTCTCTCTCGAATCTTCTTCTCTGGTCTCTCTCAGGAGGAACTCCGACTTCTCATTGGATTTATGTGAAAACCTTGAATGATTTCTTAAGATCTGAGTGTTCTCTACCTTCGTTCATGTTCTTTGTATACGAACTTGGGCTACAGTTCGATTTGATACTTTGTGGTTTTGGGGTTTTCTCTGTGAGGATCTACTGGATCTGGTGAGGCTAGTGTTGGCTTTATTTTGTGGGTGCAATCTCTTGCTCTCTGGGTGATTCTCGGTGTTGCGATAGGGTTTTCCAGTCCCTGAGCCAAGTCATTTTCTATATTTTGTTTTAGGGTTGTTGCATGTATACTTGTTATATCCATTTATTTCTTGCTGTTTTCATTTCGTTTTTGAGTCTATCTGTACTTAATAGGTTTTATATTGAGCCTTTAATTTGTTTATACTTCGTGTATTATCCTTCTTTGAGGCGGATAGATACCCAACAGTAAATATCCATTTATATGGTGAGGGATTAGGTATAATCCCCATCATGTGTATTGAAAAAATATTGTACAATATGAAACTATAAATCCAACTATCCAAAGAATCAATTAAAACCTAATATCGACAAATTACAACAACAAAATTACATCAATAAATTACAAATTATTTAAAAGTAGGAATGTGGGATTGTGATATGTATATTTACAACTTTGATGTCATCCAATATCTTTTCGCGTCTGGAGGAGTAGGGTTCTAGTTGATCCACTCAGAAAGCTCCAAGAGAAGTTCTAGGCAATGTGGACTCTGTTTAGGTATTAATGTCTGTTAAAGAATGCCCCATCTTTGCAAGACTATCAACAACTTTATTACATTCTCTGTAAGCATGCACTCTTTGATACTCAAAGTTGATTAAATAGTTGTGAATGGTAACAATGCAATATCTTAATTATAAGAACCTAGAGAGTTATTAGAAAAACACGAAGTTAGAATACTAGAATCAGACTCAATTATCAGATGTGAGCCAAAATGATTAGAAAGGTGTTGGAGAGCAGTTGCTAATACTTGAAATTCAACTGCAAGACTACTAGTATAGTGGTGGTCATGAGATAGATTTTCTGACCTTTAAACAAAAGGGTACCTGTATCCAAAACCGACATAAGTGGGTAGGTAGAGAATACCTAAGTTACCATTAATTAATGTCTCTTCACTGATTTTTTGGGAGTCTCGCTTGCATTGCAATCCTCTTTTTCTTAAGCATTGCAATACTCTTTTTCTTAGGAAATAATTACAAACATATTGCTAGCATTGCAATCATCTTCTGCTTAGACAAAATTACAAACAGGTGGTAAGCATTTTACCTAGTCCAACTGATACGTGTAAAATATATGAGCATTTAGGAGCTTATTTTGATACATATTCGATGCATTTGAATGTATATTTAGTGTGTTTTAGTTGGTTTCCTTTGTTGGGCGTGATACTACGTATTCATGTGATTTTTACAAGAAACGGAGCTAAATTTGCAAAGATATCAGTAGGACAGCTCGAACAAGAATGCCGAATGCGAAGAGACGATCAAATACGTGAAGAAAACGACGAAAAACAAAGAACACGGTTAGGTTAGCTCTCTTGGGCATGACTCGACTAATATAAACCATGCATTTGTACGTCGATACTTCTAGTATATTTTTCATGCACGACCTTAGGAGATGATTCTAGTCACTCTTTTTGTTGGAATATTGTCATCATCAAGATCAGACTTATGATAATTGTCCTTTGTTTATGGCTATACTCAATTAGATAGCCATTTTGGAATGGTCTCTCATCCTCATTCTTCATATGGTAACACTATTTTATCGTGTACCTGAGATATCAGTGGAAGCGACCATAATTTCCCTCATCGGTTTGGTGATTGAACTAATTTCCCTCATCGGTTTGGTGATTGAACTAACTTTTGAAGCTATGCAGCTTTCAGTATTTCTGATAACCTAGCATTAATAGCGCGAAACAAACATAGCCATGTGGGAATGCATTTTGTCTCTCTTTATTTTTTCCAACAACTTTGTCTCATTCATTATGTTTCATCCTTCTTGGAACACCTATCTCAATAGTCTCCTAAACACGGATATACTTTTCAGCGCGTGTTAAGAGCTCCTCCAACGAGCTATGATTTTTTCGGTGATTGATTCCTTATTTTGAAGGAGAAGGTTCTGCTGCAAAAAGCTAACAAATAATTCCTGGTTCACGTGGGAAACCTCATGTACCTCCTCGACAAAGCGTTGCTGATACGTATAAAATATAAATGCATTTAGGGGGTTATTTTGATGAATATTCGATACATTTGCATGTATATTTAGTGTATTTTAGTTGGTTTCCTTTGTTGGGTGTGATACTGCGTATTCTTGTAATATTTATAGAAAGCGGGGCTAAAATTGAAAGATATCAGTAGAACAGCCCGGATAAGAATGCCGAATATGAAGAGACAATCAAATACGCAAAGAAAATGATGAAAAATAAAGTACACGATCAGACTGTGTGATTTCACACGACCGTGTGAATGGTTTCCATGTGATTTTACATGCTCATGCGACTTGTTCGAGGAAAGAATTTTAGAAACGTATTACACGACCAAACTGTGTAGAAATACACGGTCGTGTACTTTGTACGTGGCAAAAATAGAGAAGAAAACCGATCATACGATCTTCCCATGTAGAACTACATGGCCGTGTGATTTGTTTGGCGGCTGATTTTGTTTCTTAGTTCCGTCGGGACTCTACAAGTGATATCTCAAAGCAGCTATAAAAGGAAGACCAATCCCTAGACAAAAATATACATCAATCTACACGAATATACACTAGGAATTACACAAATCTACATACTTCTGAGAGAGAAACACAAATCAACGAAGAACACCACAAGACTTTTCGCATCTACAAAAGCACAAGGGTTCAAGACTTTGAAGAAGGATCCATCCTGGCAAGAAGGGTTCTATACTCTTAGTTTAGATCTCTTGTTTGTGCTTTATTCGATGTCAAACTATTTTATTTCAAGTTTGTCTATGAATTTGTTGTCAAATATATTACGCTAAAACTTTCTGATCGTAGGGCATAATCAAAACTGTGGATTCAAGTTAATTCTAATTTGATTGTTTTTTTAATTGTATTTTGTGTTCTATTTATAAATTCGAGTGCTTGTTTCTTGTAGATTATTTGGCCAATAATTTGTATGTCTTATTTGTTAGTTCAAAATTCAGGAGATGAGATTTAACTTACGAAAAACGAGTTCATAACATAAATGGGGATTGAGTCAGGAGACTTATAACTATTTGTCTGGAGTACTTCATTTCAAAGATCTTTTTGGAGTTAATATTAATTGATTGGATAGGGATACCTTCAATTCTTATTAATTAACTGTTTATGTACCACACCCAAGAGGGGGAATAAACTAATTTAGGAATAGAACCTATAGATACACAGAAACTAGTTTTTATGAAACACTAATTAGAATTAATATTGAAGAAGCATGTTGAGATTATGTGCCTAGGGTTGATTTTGTATTTGTTGAAAACTTATGGAATTCGAGCTCTTAACAATATTTAGATATTTTTATTTGATAACTTAGGATTAGTTTAGATAAATACACTCTTTGATTTCGACCGCTTCAATAAAATTGGAGTACGATATTTGTTATATGCTATGTGTTTCATATTCAGTCCCTGAGGAATACGACCTTGCTCGCTGCTATCTGTTAGCTACACTGTACGCTGCAGTATAGTGAAAAGATTTTCGCGATCAAATTTTTGGCACCAATTTCGGGATTGAAAGATTCTACATAGATATAGTAATAAGTAGTTCAATCTTAATTGAAGCAATATTTTTTATTCTTTTATTATTTATTGTTTTGGTTTTTTTATTTATTTGTTTTGGTTTTGACGTTGTTTTTGTTGAGTGCAGGTAGTTGCATGATCAAACATTTCAAATCTATCCAACCGATGCCCATTGACTTAGAGATCGAAAAGACAACAAAATAGTTAAGGAAAAGATCGAAAGTGATGGCGGATGGGAACAATAGGGACGGCTTGAACAACAGAAATAACGAGAAGCGCCCACCAGGGGTGAATGGGCAAAATCAGATTTAGGCGAGGCCCGTGAGAAGGATAGTTAGGTATTACTTACAGCCGGAAGTTAATTAAAGGTATGGTGGTGTGGCCTGTCTGCCGATTAAGACAAACAATTTCGAACTAAAACCTGCGTTGATCCAGATGGTGTTGCAATACCAGTTTGGGGGGAGAGCCGTTAGGGATCCAAATGCGTATCTGGTGCAATTTTTAGAAAAGCGATACAGTAAAGATGAATGGTGTTTCTGATGATATCAAGAGATGCCGCCTTTTCGCATTTTGTTTATGCGATAAAGCTAAGGGATGGTTATCTTTTTTGTACCCATCTGCAGCAGATTGGGCTAAACTAAGTCAAAGGCTTCTGGCTAAGTATTTTCCCCCGAGTAAAACATTGCAACTGAAAAGTGAAACCACTCAATTTAGGCAACAAGATGCAGAGCCGCTATATGAAGCATGGGATAGGTTTAGAGAATTGTTTAGAAAGTGCCATCAACACAGATATCCCGACTACCAATAGGTACAGTATTTTTATAATGGTTTGAGTGGCACCACAAGAACTATTATAGATGTTGCATCT
Source organism: Rehmannia glutinosa (assembly GCA_016081115.2). Taxonomy (NCBI): domain Eukaryota; kingdom Viridiplantae; phylum Streptophyta; class Magnoliopsida; order Lamiales; family Orobanchaceae; genus Rehmannia; species Rehmannia glutinosa. The sequence continues at coordinate 54,156,200 of CM071932.1, forward strand.
GGGGGTGCACTACTAGGGAAGTATCTGGATGAGGCACTGAATTACTTGAGAAGATGGCAAATAATAGTTACTAGTGGCATCCGAGATATCCAATGTCAGACGTGTGGCGGAGGTCCAAGATGAGGTTAAGGTTGCCATGCTCCACGAGCAAGTGTCCGTGCTTAATATGAAATTAGATGCGATGTAGCAGGCGACTCCAAGAGATCCTTCAGTTTTTGAGGAAGAGGCAAACTTCGTGGGATAAAGGAACTTCAACAACAATTATCGAAACAATCAGACACCCACACAATACTATACGAGGCTGCCAAACCACAAGAATTTTGCTTATGCTAATAATAGAAACGTTTTGTAGCCACCTCCGGGATTTAATGTGGGGAGTTAAGGCAGAGCGGAGTCAGTGAAAAGAAAGCATATGTAGAAGAGATGTTATCCTCGTTTATTGGAGAAACAAGGGCTAGACTGAATAAAGACGAGGCTAAGATAGACATGATAGAGGAACAAATTATTCAGCTAAACACGAACGTAAATGCAAGGCTGAAGTCTTTGGAGACACAAGTAGATCAAATCTCTACAGTAGTGGGAGGCCAACATCAAAAAGGCAAATTCCCAAGCGATAGGAAACTTAACCACGAGAACAATGCAATGCCATTAATCTGAGAGATGGTACAAAATACGAGGGTCCAAGGACAGCAAAAAATAGTTCAACGACTATATTAATAAAATCTGATGTCTGGCTGAAGACTTAAAACATAGAGCTTTTTGAGAGTCAACCCACATTTTTAATCGCCTTTGTTCAATTTGATTTTGATTTTTGTTATTAACTTAATTTTTAGTTTTGTTTATTTTTGTGAGTTGTTGTATAGGAGGTGTCACGACAAACTCCGAGTTTTATTTAAAAAAATTGAAAACAGAATACACGACCGTGTAAAAATATATAGCCATGTGAATTACAAAAATAGAGACCGAATACATGGTAAGGCCATTTATTTTTATACGGCCGTGTATTCGGTCGAACCAGCAGATAGAGACGCTGACAACGTACATGGTCGGACCATGTATTTTTACACGGACCTTGTACTTAGTTTGAACAAAAATTCTTCCCCATTTTAAACTCAAACACTCAAAATTTATCCCGCTTCTTCCCTTCCAAACCCTAAGTGCCGAAAATTACCCTACAAATACAATTCTCCAAATTCAACTTCAATTCTTCAAGCTAGGGCTCACATACTTCTCTCTTTCAAGAAACCCACCAAAAATTGTTAGTCTAAGTGGCTACGATAATCTAGAGGGGGGTGAATAGATTATCTTGGTTTTTCAGATTTTGCCCTCTTTTTCGAATAATCAAGCAAAGACGAGAATGTAAATGCGGAAATTAAACAACACTCGTCGATTTATAGAGGTTCAACCCACCTAGGGCCTAATCCTCTACCACCCCAGTATATCCGGGATGGATTTCAAAAACAAAAAAAAGGTTTTATTAATTACCAAAATTAATACAACAACACCTTGAGGATTACCACAACCCTCTTACAACACCTTCAAGGAGATTACTTCAATCTTCCTTCACCACCTTTGAAGAGTACCACACTCTTCAAACACCTATCACCTAGATCACCCAAGTGTATTCTAACCACAAGAATACTCACAAGGATGCCTTGTGTTAAATGATGACCAAAATCAAGATTACAACTCAATAATGAATAATACAATATCAGTACAAGTGTAATCAAGAATTAAAAGCCTAGACCTCAAAGAAGTGCAAGTGCAAGTGCTTAGGCTAATACAACAAGATTTATGAAAGTGTTTGCTTGTATGCTCTTTTGCTTGTGTAATGTGTTATATCTTGTTGCTTGAACGAAGCCTCTATTTATAAGAGAGGTCTTGGCTTAATTTCCAGACATAGGCTCCTCCTTGGGGAGTGATTTGCTGCAAAAGAAACTATTTAAAATCAAGATTATAGCTGTTAGAAATCAATCTCACAAATTAGGGAAAAGCTGTCTGAAAATGCAACGGATAGTTTGCTGATAAAAGAGGGGTTCGACCGGTCGCGCAGATATAATATTGAAATGAGTTTGCTGCAATTTTTACATAGGGGGACCGGTCGGAGGGGGGTTCGACTGGTCGCCCTTGTGCTTGACCGGTTGGGGGTTGTTAAAATCGAAACAGAAAAGATCGCACTTTGAGGAGGGCTCCCAGTGCAGGCCGCCCTAGGGTCGACCGGCCGCCCCTTTTTTTTTCATACGTCCCGTTTTACTGTTTCAAAACTCAACTCAGGTACAGGTTGCCCTATAGGGCGACCGGTCGAGCCTGAAACAAAAGTGTTGTCCAATTTTTTATCGAAAATAAACTTCAAGAAATACTCCGAAAAATGGTAAAAACATTTTAAATCGATCGGAAGTATCTAGACAACATTTAGGGACATTGTTTTGGTATAAAAACACATTTAAACAAAATCATCAAAATCATGATAAAAACATTTTATCTTAACAAACTCCCCATTTTTGATGATTACAAACCAAAATAATTTTCACGAGGACGATTTTGAAAACAAAATATTTTTCCGGTTTTATGAGTAAACTGTCCGTTTAAGAAATATTTTACAAAAGCTCCCCCTATCAATAAGCACATTAATAAGAAATATTGCATAAGCTAGAAGCTCAAGCTTTTACAAGATAAGCTTGAATAACATGAGCATTAAAGCTCCCCCTATCAAAAATACTTATAATCCATACAAATAAGTCCATGATACAAGCTGTGGACTAAGTATTCTCTGCAACTTATGGCATTAGAAAGCCATAGCTTATAGCTTTTATTGCGAGCTTTTATTAGCTTCTTTGAGCTAACGAGCCAATTTCCTATTTCTCCCCCTTTGTAATCATCAAAAAGAATGTTAGGATGATAAAAACATCATACATGTATATCAAAGTGCGCCAAAAAGCCAAGTTATCAACCGTTGAAAAAATAGATGTAGAATCCGAAAAGTAATGGGAGAAATTGATCATTTGATATCCATAAGCTCGTTTTGTTTGTCAAGACATGATCTCAATAAGTAATGAAGACATTTGAAAGCATAAGAGTCATGTACAAGATGAGAAATTCTTTGTGACAAGTCATCGAACACCTTGTGGGCGTGGAAAATAAAAAAAACGTTGTATAAAGCCCTCGTAAATGAATCAAGCCAAAAAATTTCATCACCAAATCAGTTCAAACACCATTCAATACAACATAATTAATAAGCTCATCCCAATCATATGAAACTTCCATCAATAAAATTACAAATAAGCCAAAAACTCAAGGGTTCAACCCAATTGAGCAAAGGAAGTAGAATTCTTACCATTTAATCGACAAAGATGAGCAATGATGATGATAATCGAGCTTAATTAAGTCCAAGATATGAAATGTATGCAAGAAAACAAATTTGAAGTGAAATTTGTGTGCAATTGGCGAAGGGGACGAAAAATGGACATTTTGAGCCAAAATGGCTAAGTCTGAAGACAGAGACATTTTAAACCATAAAATTGCAGTGGGCGACCGGTCTACGGTGAGGGCGATCGGTCGAGGTGAGGTCCAACCGGTTGCCCTCACCCCAGTCAGCCCACTGTCTCAACTTGTTTACCAAAATCCGAAATTTCAACCAAAAATCCGATTTTTTGCCCCTAAGTTTTAAAAACGTGTAAAATGCAAACGTAAACCTCATTCAATATGCATTATGCCTAACCGAGCTCGTATAGAGGCAAAAGTCTCGGAAGATAGCGGTTTTGTAAAAATATCCGCCAATTGATCTTGAGATGGCAAGAAAGATATCTCAATTTTACGTTTAGAAACACAATCCCTTAGAAAGTGATGTCGAATCTCAATATGTTTAGTACGGTTATGATGAACCGGGTTTTGAGCAATATTAATAGCGGATATGTTATCACAAAAGATAGGAACATTTTCAAAAGAACATTTGTAATCCGCTAAGGTTTGTTTCATCCAAAGAAGTTGAGTACAACAAAAATTGAAAGTGAAACACAATTTTGTTTCTTTGAAAACCAAGATACTAGGCAATTGCCTAAAAATAGACATGATCCAGAAGTACTTTTCCGATCATCAATATTTCCCACATAATCCGAATAACTATAACCTTTAAGAGAAAAAATTTCATTCTTTGGATAAAATAGACCATATTGGATAGTGCCTTTCAAATATCTAAAAATCCTTTTAACGGCACTCATATGAGACTCTTTGGGATTGCTTTGAAAACGAGCACATAGGCATACAACATGAAGAATGTCCGGTCTACTAGCGGTTATATAAATTAAACTACCAATCATACCTCGATACTTTGATTCATCCACAGACTTGCCTTTCTCATCTTTGTCAATTTTGACATTTGTAGCCATAGGGGTAGAGACGGTTCTTCCTTCTTCAATGCCGAACTTTTTCAATAGTTCCTTTGTATATTTTGATTGCGAAATGTAGATACCTTCTTGGCATTGTTTAATTTGAAGCCCAAGGAAGAAGTTAAGCTCCCCCATCATGCTCATTTCAAATTCACCTTGCATCAACTTAGAAAATTTCTTGCACAAGGATTCATTAGTAGCACCAAAGATAATATCATCAACATAAATTTGCACAAGCAAACAATCTTGCCCCTTTTCGAAAACAAAGAGAGTAGTATCAACTTTACCTCTTGTAAAACCATTTTGCAAAAGAAATGAGCTAAGTCTATCATACCATGCACGGGGTGCTTGTTTTAAACCATACAAGGCCTTTTTAAGTTTATAAACATCATTAGACCTAGAAAAATTTTCAAACCCCGGAGGTTGTTTTGCATAGACTTCTTCTTGAATAAAACCATTTAAGAAAGCGGATTTAACATCCATTTGGTAAAGCTTGAAATTTTTAAAACAAGAATAGGCAAATAAAATACGAATAGCTTCTAAGCGTGCAATGGGTGCAAAAGTTTCATCATAATCAATACCTTCTTCTTGACAATACCCTTGAGCTACTAACCTTGCCTTGTTTCGAACAATGTTACCTTGATCATCAAGTTTGTTCCGGAACACCAATTTGGTACCAATAATAGTTTGAGATGGAGGACAAGGTACCAATTCCCATACATCATTTCTTTCAAATTGATTCAACTCCTCTTGCATTTCCAAGAACCAATCCTCATCCTCAATAGCCTCCTTAACATTTTTAGGCTCTTTTTGAGATATAAGAGCTTTTTAGGCAAATTTTCTTCGGGTCATCACTTTATCAAGGGGATCACCAATAATAAGATATTTTGGGTGATCTCCTTTAAATTTCAATGCCACGGGAAGATCCGAAGTATCACCTTTGTCTTCTTACGGAACACTTGAAGTGGATGGTTGATCATTTGATGTAGTAGGTTGATCATTTTGAGCATCATTTTGAACAATGGGTTCAATAACATCTTCTTCATCACTATCATCATTGGGTATTCTTTCAACACCCGAGGCTTCATTGAATTTTACATAAATAGATTTTTCAACAACCATGCTAGTCTTATTGTAAACCCGATATGCTTTGCTCTTGGTTGAATACCCCATAAATATTCCTTCATCGGCCTTAGGATCAAGTTTGTCCAATTGATCCTTAGTATTCAAAATAAAGCACTTACATCCAAATATTTTAAAATAACTAATATTTGGAGTTCTTCCTTTCCAAAGCTCATATGGAGTTTTATTCATTTTAGGACGAATATAAACTCGATTAATGACATAGCAAGCGGTACTTACGGCTTCGGCCCAAAAATATTTTGGAAGTGAAAATTCATTGAGCATGGACCGACTCATTTCTTGAAGTGTCCGATTCTTCCTTTCGGCTACTCCATTTTGTTGAGGTGTCCTTGGAGCCGAAAAATTCTATGCATATCCCTTGGTTTCACAAAAGATTCTAAATTCACCATCAAATTCTCCACCTCGATCACTTCGAATAGACCTAATAGTATCTTCTTTTTCATTCTCAATAAGTCTACACAACTTAACAAACTCATTAACGGCATCGCTTTTATTTGCAAGAAAAAGAGCCCAATTATATCTAGAAAAATCATCGACAATAACGAAGGTGTAATGTTTTCCACTTAGACTCGCCGTACCAATATCCCCATACAAATCTAAATGAAGAAGTTGTAGAGGCTTGGTTGTGGAAATTTCATTTTTGGGCTTAAAACTACTTTTAACTAATTTGTTCTTTTGACAAGTGTCACATAAGCCAAGATTTTCAAAATTCAATTTGGGTAGTCCTTTTACATGTTGGTTTTTGTAAATATTTTTCAAATTCTTGTATCCAACATGTCCAAGTCGCCTATGCCATAAACTCATTAAATTATTATAGGCGACAAGACAAGAAACATTTTGACTAACCAAATCACTTATACAAATTTTGTAAAGATTGCCTTTTCTACTTGCTTCGTTAATTTCATCATTTTTAAGAATAAGGCATTTTTCTTTATTGAAAACAACATTATAATTTGAATCACAAAGTTGGCTAACACTTATCAAATTAAACTTAAGCCCATCTACTAGTAAAACATTACTAAGAGAGAAAGAAGAGTTACCAATGTCTCCATTGCCAATGATTTTTCCTTTGCCATTGCCGAACATGACCATACCCTCTTCTTGGAGCTTGATGTTGGTAAAAAGTTCTCTCTTTCCGGTCATATGGCGTGAACATCCGCTGTCCACGAGCCATTTTGAATCCTCCATTGTTGTTATAGCCCCTATGAGCTACAAAAGAATTATTTTTAGGTACCCTATAGTTTTGGGGTCCATGGGGGTTAGTCTTGAGACCTTTGGGTCTCCAAACATAGCTAAAATTGTTCTTCAATTTACAATGACTAATATAGTGACCTTGGTCATTTTTCTTTGAAAGAGGTTGAAAAGGTTTATAGCCAAGTCCTAATTTGGAATGCTCACCTCTTTGTGCATCTAAATTTTTTGTAACTTTATCCGTGCTTATGTTAAAATGATGCACATCCTTTTTTAAACATTCAAGATCTTTGGTGAGCGATTCTTTTTCGGTTTCAAGAGTATGAACTCTTGTAAGAGTAATAGCATGAGCTTTATCAAGAGATTCATAAGAAGTAAATAATTTTTCCTTTTCAATTTTAAGCTCTTTATGCTCCTTTTTCAAAGTCTTGTATTTAACAATCAAATTTTGAAACTCAATTTGCAATTCATCAAAATCACATTGCAATTCATCAACTAAGGAGGAGGTAGATGAATTAGAGCGTACCTCATTATTTTCATCGTCTATGGCCATGAGACCATGTTCGGTTTCTCCTTCCTCGTCGGTTGTTTCAAGTAACTCATCCCAAGTTTTAATCTCCGCATTTATAGCCTTCTTTTTCGAAAAAGGCTTCTTTTTCTTTTGTTCCTCCTCATCGAGTTTTGGGCAATCGGCAATGAAGTGCCCGGGTTTTCCGCATTTAAAGCAAACATTATCTCTCGGTTTTCTTGTCTTATTTTTATTCACAAATTTTGCAAATTTTCGAACAAGTGCGGCCGTCTCCTCCTCCTCATCATCATCATTATCATAGTATGCATTATTAGAAGAAGAAGCATGACCTTTAGGAATATTTTGCATACCCGATTGATTGATTGTTGGTTTGGAAGTTTTCCTCTCCTTGAGATAGACTTCATAGATGAGGAGGTTTCCGATGAGCTCGTCAAACTTGAGTGTCTCAAGATTTTGTGCCTCCGTGATTGCCGTCACCTTTTCGGAGCATGAGCCGGGAAGAGCATTAAATACCTTAGTCACCTTGTCTTCTTCGGAGATGACTTTACCGAGGGCCACAAGAGGATTGACAATGTTGTCAAGCCTTTCCACCATCTTAGAGATGCTTTCACCATCATGCATTTAAAGTTTTCAAAGTCTTTAACAAGCATGGTCTTTCTTGCTTGCTTGACCTTCTTTGTCCCTTCATATATAGTCTCGAATTTTTCCCAAACCTCATGTGCCGACCTTATGCCTCTTATGCGATTGTACTTGGTGGCGGTAAGAAAATAATGCAAAATATTTAAAGCCTTACCGTTTAGAGAGAAAGCCTTTTTGTCGTTTTCATCAAACTCCTTGAAAGGTTTAGGAGCTGAGGTGCCATCCTCCAATTTCTTGGTTGGTTGATCAACTCCTTCAACAACCACATTCCAAATGTCGAACCCGCACCCTTGTAGGAAGCACTCCATACGGTCTTTCCAAAATGCGTAGTTGTTGGCGTCGAATAGTGGTGGCTTGTTGGTGGAGGCACCGGTGGTAAGATAAGCATCATTCGTAGCCATGGATCTTTCCTCTTTACTCGGAACGAGCTAGCCAAAGAGTTTGGCTTTGATACCACTTGTTAGTCCAAGTGGCTACGATAATCTAGAGGGGGGGTGAATAAATTATCTCGGTTTTTCATATTTTGCCTTCTTTTTCGAATAATCAAGCAAAGACGAGAATGTAAATGCGGAAATTAAACAACACTCGTCGATTTATAGAGGTTCAACCCACCTAGGGCCTAATCCTCTACCACCCCAAAGATATCCTCAGGGATGGATTTCAAAAAGAAAAAAGGTTTCATTAATTACCAAAATAAATACAACAACACCTTGAGGATTACCACAACCCTCTTACAACACCTTCAAGGAGATTACCACAATCTTCCTTCACCACCTTTGAAGAGTACCACACTCTCTAAATCCAAACACCTATCACCTAGATCACCCAAGTGTATTCTAACCACAAGAATACTCTAGTGTTGAATGATGACCAAAATCAAGATTACAACTCAATAATGAATAATACAATATGAGTACAAGTGTAATCAAGAATTGAAAGCCTAGACCTCAAAGAAGTGCAAGTGCAAGTGCTTAGGCTAATACAACAAGATTTATGAAAGTGTTTGCTTGTATGCTCTTTTGCTTGTGTAATGTGTTATATCTTGTTGCTTGAATGAAGCCTCTATTTATAAGAGAGGTCTTGGCTTAATTTCCATACATAGGCTCCTCCTTGGGGAGTGATTTGCTGCAAAAGAAACCATTTAAAATCAAGATTATAGCTGTTAGAAATCAATCCCACAAATTAGGGAAAAGCTGTCTGAAAATGCAACAGATAGTTTGCTGATAAAAGAGGGGTTCGACCGGTCACGTAGAGATAATATTGAAATGAGTTTGCTGCAATTTTTACACAGGGGGACCGGTCGGAGGGGGGTTCGACCGGTCGCCCTTGTGCTTGACCGGTTGGGGGTTGTTAAAAATCGAAACAGAGAAGACTACACTTTGAGAAGGGCTCCCAGGTTCCGGTCGCCCTAGGGTCGACCGGTCACCCTCCCCTTTTTTTCATACGTCCCGTTTTCTGTTTCAAAACTCAACTCAGGTACAGGTTGCCCTATAGGGCGACCGGTCGAGCCTGAAACAAAAGTGTTGTCCAATTTTTTATCGAAAATAAACTTCAAGAAATACTCCAAAAAATGGTAAAAACATTTTAAATCGATCGGAAGTATTTAGACAACATTTAGGGACATTGTTTTGGTATAAAAACACATTTAAACAAAATCATCAAAATCATAATAAAAACATTTTATCTTAACAAAAATTTCTTCCAATTTCTCAACTTTCTCTTGTTCTTCTTCAAGTTTGGGGGAGTTTAATCTCAAATTTTAGATTTCTTAAAAGCTTCAAACCCACATCAATGACTTCAAGAGGATCAGAAGATGGAGTTAGGGGAAACACAAGGAGAAGAAAGGAGACGACTTTGGAACTCGAACCTGAACCCGAATATAAGATGAACCAACCTAAATACTCCAATGTCGTCCTCCCAGACGAGACGCACTGGGCTAGGTGGGAGAATCTCTACATCCGAAGTTGGATTGCGACAAGGTATCCCAATGAACCTACTCTTACGAATTTGGGATTATTGAATGATTTTCGCGCTCTATGTGGGCAAATCGATTGGGATGTTTTGTTGAATGGGAACTGGAATACGTATGTGGTGTATACACTTGAATTTTTAAGTAGTTTTGAATTGGTAATTCGAAAAAGAAATTCAATGGGGATAAGATTTAGATTAGCGAATGAGCCGAGAGAACTTTGGATTTATGATTTAAATGAAATTTATCAAACTCCAGCTTATGGGGTAGAGGAGCATGAGGATTTTGATATGATCGGGTTTTGGAAGGAAATAACAGAGCGAAGAAATTATACATTGGGTACCTCTAAGGCGTCAAGTATTAGGAACCCCATTTTTCGTTATTTGCAACACACATTAGCGGAAACGATGTTTCTAGGGAGGATAGTAATGAGTAATTCATACTGATGAATTATTTATTTTGTGGTGTATGGCCTCGGGAACTGAGGTGGTGGCCAATGATGGGGTATTCATCTCTAGACAGTTCGATGTCGTAAAGAACCAAGCGAAATGGGGGATATGTATTGGATGGTTAGTTACACCTATTGCCAAGCATTTTAATGTGATTTTTAATGGATATGCTCATGTGGATGGTGGGAAAAACATTGCTATGAATGTGTTGATCGATATGAAGATGATTAGTTATGATGGACGTGATTATTGGTTACTTCATGCGGATAACACCAAAATTAAACTCCCAAATTCGGATGCAACCTTGGTTCGGGATAGGGATAATTAGTTGATGAGGGGAGAACAAGCTACTACTGCTCAAGTTGAGCAAAATGAGCCACAAGCTGAGACGAATAGGCCGAAATCCTCTAGGCAAGGAGGTATGTGGCAGGGGGATTTGAGTGATATGATTGAACAGTTGGAGGTCCACATGGGCTTCTTGATGGATGACACCTATCAGTTGTCGGCTACGGTAGATGAGTATCACACCGAGTGCTTGCAACATTTTGATACCATCACCCAGCTTGTATGGACCAGTGGCATATCCAGCAAGGCCACTATCCCCCACCATACTCCACCAGAGTAAGCTATGTACGTACTTTTCACGCATTCCTTTTTCTTTTAATAATTTCCTCATATGTTAGGGACACAACATGATTTAAGTTTGAAAGGTTGTCAAGAATGTGTGATTTTGTACTATTGCTTATTTACATTGCATTTAGGTTGCATGTAGAAGCATATAAAAATTTTAATTTTTTTTTTGATTTTTTTATTATTTTGTTTTAGCACGTTTATCACTTTAACATGTTTATTGATTTTGGATGAGTTAGGATTAAAATTCAAATTAAAGCTTTCGTATGATTTTACTATGAGCACTTGGTTTCATGAATAGAAGTACTTGGTGAATGTGTGACAATTGTTGAAGAGACGTCTTTTGCTTATTTGGTATTTGATTGAGAAAATTGGGTATTTGAGCATGATGCGAAAAATAAGCATGTGAGCTTTTGTGCCGATAACTGCTTTTATCTTATGCAGTCTTATTTTTTCTATTGAGTGTGTCATTCATGTTGTTAGAACTCTAGAACTTGCAATGGTATCTTTATCAGAACCGCATGTGTGTGCAATTTTTTAAAATGATTTAAGACCATTTTGTTTTAGCCTACTTAACCTAAAAAACCTACCTATGCACTCATGATTCCCTAGTTAGCCACTTTGAGCCCTAACTTTGTTTATTGTTAGCCACATTTTGAGCTTTGAGCTTAAAATATTTTATCCTCAAAACGTGAGATTATAGAGATGTTTATTTTGAGAGAGATGTGGTTTAATTTTGAAAAAGAAAGAAGGTTGGCAAAAAATGAGGGATGAGCAGTGTATAGATGAATGTTGAAGCTCGAAAGATTTCGAAAAAGATTAAGAAAAGAACAAGAAAAATCGAGCAAAAGAAGAAAAGAAAAGAAAAGAAAAATTCTGGAAAATTGAGAAAACAATTGAGAGCTTAAGGTTAAATAAAGAAGACAAGGCCTAAGAATGAAAATGAAGAAAAGAGGGGAAAAAAGTATGCGTTGAGAAGAAAAATAATTTAAAAGAATGTTTCTTGAGATGAAATTGGGTTGGTGAGTTGAAAGTCTGTGTGCTTTAAATTATATTTGCTCAAGTCAAGTCACTTAATCCATATTTTTTCCTACCATAACCAAAGAGCCTACATTACAACCAAAGGAAAAGTCCTTTTTTATTCTTGAATTGTGCACACTTGAGTGGTAGAGATGTTAGACGATTTGCAAGCATATGGTAGTTCTATTTCATTGAATTGATTTAAGCGCATACCCTTCCCATCTACTTTGAGAGTTGAATAATACACTATTTCTTGTGAGTCGCAATGTCGAATAACCAGATGAATATTGATTATGCTGAATTTGCAATTGATTACTTTTTAATGATGAATTACATGTTTGCTAAAGTGTTGATTTGATTGGGATTGAGTGTTTGTAATGTTCTTGTGTTGTTCTGTCTACCCCATTACACGTGGTCATTTTTCTTAATTTGCTCGAGGACAAGCTATGGTTTATGTTTGGAGAAATTTGATACGTGTAAAATATACGTGCATTTAGAGGGTTGTTTCGATGCATATTTGATACATTTGCATGTATATTTAGTGTATTTTAGTTGGTTTACTTTGTTGGACGTGATACTGAGTATTCTTGTAATTATATATAGAAAATGGAGCTAAAATAGAAAGATATCAGTAGGATGCTCCAGACAAGAATATCGAATACGAAGAGACGATCAAATACGTGAAGAAAACGACGAAAAACAAAGTACCCGGCCAGATCGTGTGATTTCACACGACCGCATGAATGGTTTCTGTGTGATTTTACACGCCCGTGCGACTTGTTCGAGGGACGAATTTCTGAGATGGATTACACGACCAGACCTTGTAGAAATACACAGTCGTGTACTTTGTATGTGGCAAAAACAGAAAAGAAAACCGATCACATGGTCTATCCGTGTAGAATTACACGACCGTGTGATTTGTTGGCAGCTCATTTTGTTTCCTAATTTCGTCGGGACTCTACAAGTGATCTCTCAAAGCATTTATAAAAGAAAGACCAAACTCTGGACAATAATAAACACCAATCTACATGAAAATACACTAGGATTACACAAATCTAAATACTTCTGAGAGAAACACAAATCAACGAAGAACACCACAAGACCTTTCGCATTTACAAAAGCACAAGGGTTCAAGACTTTTAAGAATGATCCATCCTAATAAAAAGGTTCTATCCTCTTAGTTTAGATCTCTTGTTTGTACTTTATTCGATGTCAAACTATTTGATTCAAGTTTTTCTATGAATTTGTTGTCAAATATGTTAGGCTAAAACTTTTTGATCCTAGGGCATAATAAAAATTATGGATTCATGTTAATTATAATTTGATTGTTTTTCTTAATTGGTTTTTGTGTTCTATTTATGAATCCGAGTGCTTGTTTCCTGTAGATTATTTGGCCAATAATTTCATGTCTTATTTGTTAGTTCAAAATTCGAGAGATGATATCTAACTTATGAAAAACGAGTTCATAACATAAACAAGGATTGAGTCGGGAGACCTATAAATATTTGTGGGGAGTACTTTTCAAAGATCTTTTTGGAGTTAATATTAATTGATTGGGTAGTAATACCTTCAACTCTTATTAATCAACTGTTTATGTACCACCAAGAGCGAGAATAAACTAATTTAGGAATTGAACCCATAGATACACATAAACTAGTTTTGATGAAACACTAATTGGAATTAATATTGAAGAAACATGTTGAGATTATGTGCCTAGGATTATTTTCGTATTTGTTAAAAACTTGTGAGTTCGGGCCTTTACAATTTTTAGATATTTGTTTTTGATAACTTAGGATTAGTTTAGATAAATTCACTCTTTGATTGACCGCTTCAATAAAATTGGACTACGATATTTACTGTTATCTACGTGTTTCGTATTCAATCTCTGTAGAATACAACTTTGCTCGTTGCTATCTGCTAGCTACATTGTACACTTGCAGTATACTAAAAAGATTTTCATGATCAGTTGCACGAACTCACAAAGAACTCTCAGTATGTTTGGACGATATTGAACAAGTATGTTGTTGTCTTTGTTACTTGCGGTTAATAAAGAGCTGGTGTAAAAATCTCTGTGTTAATTGTTCGAAGTTATCGATGGTTCCGCTAGGTACGTAGTTCATTAAACCAGGTTAATGCTCGTTTAGACAAGGTAGTCCAAAAATCTTGCAATATGTTGCATTACTCAAGTTGTAAAATTATGCCTCGGCGTAAAACTCGAGATGGTCTTATGGATCATTAGTTTCATCAAACTAAAATATGGTTAGCTATCTTAATTCCAGCTAGTAAGGACTCTTCTAATATAGCGTGGGAGAACGATCTTCTCTTCGGAGGTGCTATCTCCAATTAGGGAAATCCTTTTTTTGGTTGCATGAGCTTGCTGGGCAAGTGACAACCACATTATGTGACATCTTGCCTCTCCTTGTTGTTTTGTAGGATCTCAACTTGGTGACACGTGACTGCTTGCATCCTTGTGGGGATTGACCTCTCGTGTCATGTTGTTTCTGGCCTTTGCTCAATTCTCTCAAGAGCTAGAGTATTTTGGTTTTCATGAAGTGATTGAGGGGGTTCTTCATTGTGCTGATTAGCAGCACTGCGTCTTGTTGCTTCACGTCTTTGCTCGATCCTTTGAGAGTTGGAGTATGAAATTGACCTGCCTGAGGTGAGTGATGTAGCTCCTCTCTATGTTGGTTGACGACGAATTGGGCAACTACTTCGGCCATTGTGCAGGCTGCTTCTTGTTCAATCATGATCTCTAAAGCTTATTGGATCATACGTGATGAGGAGGGAATGTGTGAAGGTGCATGCTTGTGGCCTCCAGCGTGATGGACTCCTCGAGTAGGTGGATCTCTCTCTCGATGGACAATCCTAGTAAAGTGATTGCTTCAAGTGCTGACTGCTCTCATAACTCTAGATCTTGACGTCATTCTCATTGACCAGACAGTGATACCCACATACAAAGTCAAAATGATGTGGTATCTTTTCGATTATAGTACTCATGCTGATTCCAACTCTTGATTGGGTCGCTTCCTGTATCACCAAATGTCTTTTGGAGTGACGGGGATTAACCCGACGAACACTCCGACACTTAAATAAGTTCCAGAGCAAGTAAAACAAGCCAAATAACTTGAGACTAGGTAAGTGCTTAGTAAATTGCGTACCTTCGAATAACGAGGACGTGAGGTACTTTTAGGCAAATAAGTGGAGAAAATTGCACTTTTGGTCCCATAAGAAAAGGGGTCAAGCACTTTTAGTCCCACAATTTGCATTTTTGGTCCCAATTAATTTTTTTTAACACATTTAGTCTCATACGATTCAAAAGTTGCAGTTTTAGTCTCAAAACTAATGGAAAACTTAATTGACCGTTAACTCTATTCTTACGGGACCAAAAGTGCATTTATCCGAAAATTAATAAAAAAGTAAAAAAAATACTTTTTGGTCCCGTATGAATAGAGTTAACGATCAATTAAGTTTTTCGTTAGTTTTGAGACTAAAACTACAACTTTTGTATCATATGGGACTAAATGTGTTAAAAAATATTAATTGGGACAAAAAATACAAATTGTGGAACTAAAAGTGCTTGAGCCATTTTCTTATGGGACCAAAAGTGTGATTTCCTCCAAATAAGTGGGTCTTCATGGTTTTCTCTTTTATCTTTTTGCCTTAGGCGTTAATGGCAGAAGTTTAGGCATTACCAAAATTAATTATGTTAGATTTTTATTCATTCTTTGGTCCATAATTCATAATTCCCGACTTGCATGTTGAGTCTATCCAATTATACTCCACTAATATTATATTATAATTGTATATTAAATTATTCTCTTCTCTCTCTCTCTCTCTCTCTCTATATATATATATATATATATATATATATATATATATATATATATAGTGATATGATCAAATGAGACCAAGCCCTTTAGGTAAGAACATAAGACCACATCTAGACCATTTGATTTAATAATCAATTGTCTAGATTTTACTCCCAATTTTAGGCATGGGCGCCTAATGTAAGGTTGTCAAAGTAATTTCGTGCTTTAATATAAGAGATATATTTGTAACTCCCTATTTTTTGAATTTGGTAACACAAAATCTGAAATCTCAATCCCACGATTTCCTTAGTTTTCTCTCTTTCAAAAAATATCTCCCACAAACACAAGATATCCCACACGATAGAAAACTGCAAATCGAACTTAAGAGCGCAATTTAATCCATCCAAGAGATGCGTTTCGGCTTTTGTCACTGCTAGGACTCGAATTTCTCATAAGTTTGTTCAATTTTCGGTGCGATTTTAATGTTTACTCCTTGCTAGGGTTCGAACTTCTCCGAATTTGGGTCTAAGTTTTCTGTTCGATTTTAGTGTTTTCTTGCTGATAGGGTTATATTTTAGTGTTTTATGTTCGATTTAGTGTTTTTTTTCTTCGATTTTAGTGTATACACATATATAGTGTTTTCTAGGTTTGATGATTGGTGTTTTTTCTTGTTGAATTTTTGTTCATATATTGTGTGTTCATAGTTTATATTTGTTTCGATTTCTCAGTTTTGATTTCTCATGTTGTACATTGTATTGTTAGTTGTGTAATAATATATATTTAGTTATGTAATATTGTAAATATAGCTTTGTGATAATGTATTTTATGTATTTAATAATGTATGCTCAGTTGTATGGTAATGTATATTTAGGTGTATATTAATGTATGTTTAGTTATGTGATAATGCATATTTAGTCCTAGAATACTGTATATGTTAGTTGTGCGAGCATGTTTATATGTTATGCAATAATGTATATATAGCTATAGGATAATGTATAGTTAGTTGTGTGATAATGTATATTTAGCTATATATGTGTATACTTAGTGTACATATGTATGCATAATCAGTGTATGGTAATGTATACTTAGGTGTATATTAGTGTATGTTTAGTTGTGTGATAATGTAGATATATATATATATATATATATAGGCTATGCAATGATGTATATTGAGCTATATGATAATATATATTTAGTTGTGTGATAATGTATAGTTAGTTGTGTTTTATTGTATACTTAGTAGAGATATACTGCATATTGTATTTTTTTTTGTATAATAATTGGTTCTAGATTTTTTGTAGGTTTGTTTTATCAACTAAAATGGCCAAAAATAAGGGAAGAAGGGTTGCGGAGAGTGGGGCTGAAGACGGGCGGGGAAAGATGGCGAAGGATTCATATCCGACATTATTCACTAGGTCGAATCCCAGGGTGTTGGTAAACGCACTGGCCGGATTTTTCCCTGCATATACGGATGCATTTGTGGATATGGGATTTGGAAGTTTGCTATCGCTCTCAATTGTTGACTTCCCATCCCAGCTAACGTTTTGGTTATTGGAAAATTTCAATCCAAATAGCTCGGAGTTGATATTGGGCGATTTTAGACGTATTGATTGAAACGATTGATGTCGAGAGGGTATTAGGGTTCCCTAATGGTCAGGAGATAGTTAAAAAAAAAATGTAGTCGGAGAGTTGTGATTTGTACAATGGATGGCTAGCTATGTTTGAGAGGGAGGATTACAGAGTAACAGCTAAGCAGGTGGCTACTAAAATACTGAGCTCTGTGGATGGTGGAGACTAATTTAGAAGGCTTTTCTTGATACTGGTTGACTGTCTTCTTATTGGGAATTTGTCTAGTGGATATGTGAATCCACATTTTCAAAAAAACCTTGAAGATGTCCGTAATGTTAGGAACTTGGCTTGGTGTGATCATACGTTTGCAACGTTGGTTGAAAAAAGAGCCGGCTGGTCGCGGGAAAAAGATCTAGAATTTAATGGCCCATTGCTGTTTGAAACGGTAATATCTTCCCCTTGTTAAAATTGCATATTGTTTTTTTAATTTGTATGAAGTATGTTTGTTTGATGTAATTTATGTTATTTCACATGTTTTTTATATCGATAGAGTTGTGTGTGAGGAGGAGTATTCCAAGGACGCGCCCCACCGTATTGGCTTGGAGTGGGGACAAATTAAAAGAAAGGACCAACCAAGAGATTGACCTTGGTGGGTTCGGGCTGGGGTTTATTGAGCCTCCGTTCGATGGGGAAGTATCAATGGAGCCGCGTCTGAATTTGCCCGGGGCTGAGAGGGAGAAAGAAACCATAGGCCATGGAACTTCGCCCTCTGGGGCCGGTGCGAAGGTTGTTTATGTCCATGTTTATTTTAGTTATATATTATGTATTCTTAGTGTTTCAAATATGTGTATTTAGTGTTTAAATTATGTACATCTTATATATTATGTATATTTAATTTTGTGATTATGTATACTTAGTATACATATTTTGTACATGTACATTTTACTGATTTAATATACATGTTTTGGATGTGCAGGGGATTACTGACAGATTGCTTGACATATTGAATATATGTCCTCCGACGTCGTTGAGATTATATCAATTCTACAGTCTGCTCCGAAGGATTTGGCTGAGGACGCATAATTTGCTAGGATCGGGAATGTTGCGAGGGGCTTGATATGCTTAACTGCATTACCGACTGGGGTTCGACGTTCCAACGACCGACTGGAAGGGAGTGAAACTCAACAAAAAGAAGCTTTTTGGAGCAAGCTAGAGAATATAGCGGCGATCGAGGCGATTGAAAGTGCAATTCTTAAAAGAGATGAATTTAAGAAATGGCGTGATGAGCCACCAAGCTTCTATTTGGCTTTACGCAAGATACAAATGTCTGTAGGTGGGATGACATTCTCGACACGTCCAGGCACTACGAGAAGAGTGTCAATGAGGAGGGAGACGTGCGAGATGGTGGTCTTGCAGGCATGGAGGCTGGGGTATTTTTCTTTTTTTTTTCTCTTAGGTTTCTATGTATATATTACTTATATATTATGTTTATTTTGTTTCATTTTCATGTATATTTAGTATCACATTATTGCTCATATGTTTTATAGGTTCGGAAATAGATCTTTGAAAATGAGATGCAATTTGGGATAGAAAAATCCATTATTGTATGTTTGAATTACTATAATAATATGTATAGTTAGTTTTATATTTATGTATAGTTAGTTTTATATTATGTATAGTTAGTTTTATATTATTTATAGTTAGTTTCAATTTTCTATATATTTGTTTTGTAGGTTCAAGATTCCGAGGCTGGTGGTTCCCGGGGGCATGATGCTCCTTTGATTGAGAAATCAAAGACTGTATGTATTTTTTGTTCCACTTTTATGATTTCTATCATCATAGTGTATATGAGTTCATAATTATTCGAATTGTGTTTGTAGGATATTGAAACGGAGGTTGGTCGTGTGAAGCTTGGTGGTTCTGGGGAGGTCAAGGGGCAAGGTGATATTGCCCTAGAAAGATCTAAGAAGGTGTTTACCGGGAGAGGTTCCAGGAAGACAAAGAAAACAGAGGCATTGTCTTTGCCTTTTGTGGCTAGACAAATTGACGTTGCCTCGAAGCCAAATCAAACCGAGAATATGATTGCGAACTGGCTTTTTGAAAATCCAAGGATGGACAAGTAAGGATTCGGTTCTCATACAACTCATTAGGTTTTTTTCCCCTACATTGTAACTCTTCTTTTCCATGTAGGGAGAATGTCATTTTCAACGAAGGTGATAAGATGTTGTCGAGGGAGGTATTGGAGACCATGCGTCTGGGAGGGTATATTAATGTGTCAGTTTTGGACATTTGGGCATGGATGTTGAACCTGAATGAGGGATTTAGGAGTAGCAGTTCACCCAATAGATTCTTTGCCTCTTGTTATTTGACTGTATGTTTATCGTATTTTTATTATTTATTTTCATTTTTCCGGCCGTGTTTTTTCAGGCCATCATTTTGTGATTTTATTTTTTATTTTTGTGTATTTGTTGTAGTTGTACACGGTTGTTAGTACAAGAGACGATGCAGATGGGAAGGATGTGTACGATTTGTTTGTGCAAGGACTCGATACAGAGCTCGGTGACCCGAACTCCAAAAAATTGAACAACTTTAATATTGTAAGTATCGTTAATTTTACTCCCATTTTTTGGCAGCTCTTATTTGTTCATTATCAACATTTTAATTTATTGTCCGTTTCAATTTTTTTCCCGATTTGTAAGAGCGAGCACATTTTTCTGGTGACCTTTGATATGAAGAGGTTTAAGTGCCATATCATTGACAACTCATCTGTCGGTGGAAGCATCCAGGATAAGTATGGAGATCTGCTGGACAAGTTGGTGAGTTATGTTTTTTGTTGTACAAGCAGATATGCATGTTGTATATTTATGAGTGTTAAAATGTATATTTAGTTACTATAATTTGTACACATAAGCTTAAATTTGAAATGATTTAGTGTGTGTTTATATTTTTGTTGGATGTTTAAA
The DNA here is from genome assembly GCA_016081115.2 of Rehmannia glutinosa. Classification (NCBI taxonomy): domain Eukaryota; kingdom Viridiplantae; phylum Streptophyta; class Magnoliopsida; order Lamiales; family Orobanchaceae; genus Rehmannia; species Rehmannia glutinosa. The sequence goes on from CM071932.1 coordinate 54,176,496, forward strand.
TAGGTGTGTAATATTGTATACTTAAGTATTCAATTATGTATAGTTATTTAGTATGATATGGTTATCTGTAATTTACAGTCTATGAAGTTTAATGTTCTCCATGGTATATGCATAGGTTCGGATGTTTTCAGATTACTTGGACGGTAGATGCGCACAAATGGTAAGTGTTGTCCGTAAATGCGCCCCGTCTAGACTATGCATGCCTTGGAGAGACACCACAAACAAAGTTGATTGTGGTATATATGCTATGAGGCATATGGAGAGCTACATGGGCGGTGGCACCAAGGGATGGGATTGTGGCTTGGAGAAGAACAATTCCTCACAAATCCGTTTTAACATGCGCATGAAGTATTCGGCATCAATAATTCTCCACTACAACAATGAGCAAAAGGACATGTGTATGGAAGAAGCCAAAAAGTTAAGGATGGGAAAAAAATATTGTAGTTCTATACAATTTACTATATATATTTTTGCTTATCTTTTTGTATAGTTAGTTTACTATGTTTGGTGGTTTTTTTTTGGAGTCATTTATCCTTTAATTCGTAGGAATTTTTGTATATGACTTAGATGTTTTTTTTGAATTCTGGATATGAATGGAACACAACATGGGTTGTTTTTTTAATTAATATAACTTTGCATTTTTATATACACTTTGTCCGGATGTTATCATATTACACTAATATTGTATATGTAATTGCAACATTTTGTATACTTACGCATAAAAGTATGCATAGTTAAGTAGGCCATCTATTTTGTATATGTAGTTATTAAATTTTGTATAATTATGCATAAGATTATGTACATTTTATACATCATGCCATGTATTGTTCTAGATGTGTAGTTAAATCCATACAATGTATATTTAATATAATTTATATACATAGTTATAGAAATTTGTATAATTACGCATAAGATTATGTATATTTAAACATTTGTGCCATGTACTGATCCAGATGTTGTATATGAAGTAAAAACGATGTTTAATTAAATATAGTTAATGTATAAATAGGTTGCATATATTGTATGTTTATGAATAGGATTATGTACAACACACATAAATTTCCATAGTGTATTGTATATGTATATTTTAGCATCAGATAATGTATATTTAGTTTGCTGATGTTGTATATATTACACAAAAAAATTGTATCATATTATGGGATAAAAACCAATTGATTTCCGAGACATGGAATTGAAATCAATAACAAATATACATTGCTCTCAGGATGCACCAAAAGCGGGTCGGGCATGTCTTGTTGTTATGTGTTCAAACCTCACCACATGTCCCATATTTTCTTTTAAGTTTTGTGCTCGCTTTTATGGCTTTTTCTCTTTGGCTTTGGATTCTGCTTTCCAGATGACTACCACTCCCTTTGTTCTTGGCTTGCTTCGGTGGTAACACGGAAATGTCTAATTGTGAAGTTGAGCCGCAATAGGATTCCATTATTGATTGCTTGCTAGCCACATAAGTTTTATGTTGTTCATCGAATAGCTTAGCTTTCTCGTTCGATATGATACGTGATAGATTTGACAATTTTTCAATATCCCCCTGCGCATGACCGATGCAGTTGTGAAAATCCGCCCACAGAGTGTTTAGTGTTCTTGCAACCTCGATTCCTCCTGGAAATTGGCACATGTGTCCATTCTTAGAATGTGAAATAAACGAGGTTGCTTTCATCCAACGTGGAGCCAAATATGGAGCCGAATTTCATCGCAATCCTTGAGTATTACCAGGGTCGTGCCTAGCAATTCTTCGGCCTGAGTCAAACTTTAAAATGGGCATTTTTTTACTAATTTAAAGACAACATAAATTAATATTAAAAAGATAAGCTTTCTATAATGCACAAAATTAGTTAAATAATATGGCAATCATGTTCAAAGTAATTATTTAAATACAACTCGCCTCACAGTTTTGGCAACAAAAGTATTAATCAAGTCTGTATAATCAAGTTGCTCAATAATTCATTTCTCAATTGATAACATAGCTAACCCATTCAATCTCTCTTGTGACATGGTTGATCGGAGAAAAGTTTTAATGAGCTTCAACTTTGAGAAACTTCTTTCTGCACTTGCTACAGTAACTGGTATCGTCAACAAGATCTTATAAGCAATGTAAGCATTTGGAAAACAACCATCCATTTTCTTAAAATAATCCACCATTTCAATTGCAGATTTCGTTTCTCTTGGTAAAGAGCACTTCAAAAATGATAACTCCGAAAATAAATCACTGCCATCAATGTCAGAGCAACCATTCTGTGTCAAAGAATTTTGAAGATTTTTGCAAGACCTCAACAAACTTTCATTGTAAGCATATTGCAACCTCTCCAAATTGAACAGAAAACCAAAAGTTTCCTCATACATTTTAAACTATGCAAATTGAGTTTCTATAGAAGAACGTGCTTGATCTATTATAAAGAGAAAATAGTTAATTCTGAAAGAATCCTCTACTGATTGTGATACTTCTTCACTATTGCTTTCATCAAATTGTTTCTTTCTTCGAATATTACGTTTTTCTCGAAATACAGCTTCGATGCCTATCTCACTTGCCATTTCTTTAGCCTCACTCATGGCCTTATGAAAACCATTTTCTCTATATTCTTCAAGAAATGAAATAAGTCCTTGCAAAAGAGTGATCGCAACATCACTATCCATGTCCTCGGATTGAAGAAATTTACTCACAATGTTTATTGTATATAACAACTTATACCAAATTACCACACCGAGCAAAAACTCAAAATTCTCGAATTCATATAATGCCAATGATTCAGCTTCACTCTTTGTCTTTGGATCTTGATATCATGTGTCAAGTCAAGTAAAGCATCTCTTATTTGCACAATTTGTTCTTTTATAGCTTTGACACTCTCAACATGACTTTCCCAACGTGTTTGTGACAATGGCTTAACTCAAAATCCTTCACACGATCTTTAAAAAAAATTTCCATCTCTTGGTAGAAGAAGAGAAAAATGTATAAATGCGTTGGATCACTCCAAAAAAGACATAGCTCTAGGACAAGAGTATGCCATATCACATAATATCAAATTATGACTATGACAACTACAAGGAGTATAAAAAGCTCTCGAATTTACTTCAAGTAGTCTTTTACGAACACCTTTATTTTTCCTTTCATATTAGCTCCATTGTCATATCCTTGACCTCTTATATCATCAATATGAAGTCCATGATTGACCAAAGTATTTTGAAGATATGTAAAAAGCCCAAGTCCTGAAGTATCATCCACCTCTAAAAATCGTACCAAATATTCTTCTACTTTTGTGGAACTTTCAGAATCATCCAAGCATCGTATGATAAGAGACATTTGCTCCTTGTGACTAGCATCTGGAGTACAATCAAGAATGACTGAAAAATTTTGCATGTTTAATTTTTGCAAGTATTTTTTTCCTCACTTCATTTGCCAACATCAAGATCAATTCATTTTGAATTCTTTACCGAGATATGTAATATAAGTCTCTTGGTCTTGAATACGCCGAATGTGCTCTTTCATTATTGGATCAAACTCAAAGAATTATTTCAATCATTTGCAAAAATATACCATTGTTCTGTTCATAAAGTTTCTCACAACTTCCTCGAAAAGCCAAGTTATTTTTTGCCAATCGTTCGTTACACAACTGATATTATCCTCTGCAATACTTGCCTCCAATGTTCTGCCTCTTTATTGAGTTGTACTTGTACATTTGCATCAATTGTCTTATTTTTTTTCAATCTTCTTTCTAATTCAAGCTAACTAGTCAGACACTCCATATGCTCCCTACTTGATTCATGAGTTAGTAGACAACGACTCAAATTATGCCAGTCGTTGAATCCTTCATTAACGAGTTGATTGACTCAAGCTCTTTTCTTGAACAAGTTGCAAGCGAAACAAAAACTTTGTTCAAATATACCGAATATAATAGTCATCTCCTATCAATTTCCTCCCGTTTGTAGAATTCTTATGTAATGCGATGCATCAAAATGTCTTTTGACGCTATCCTTAGGAACTAAGCTTTGAGCATCTCTTTTCGGCCCTCTTTCCACTAAAAAGTCTCTCACTTTTTTATCAATGTTGCCCCACTTTCCGGGATCATCAAAATTTGAACTTTCATGTTGAACAAGCTCACCATCATTCTCATTGAATTCATCTACTTTGGTTGATTGAGGAACTTCCTCATTGTCATTCAAATCATCTACATCGACGGATTTAACCATCTCTTCATTATTATTGTTGAGTGGTTGAGACATGTCTTCAACATCAATTTCATTCTCCTCCAACTTATTCTCTTGTTCTCCATCCATCAAATTTTTATTTTCATCTGAACTCTCTACGGTTGCTCGTTTGTTGGAAGTAAAATATTTGTTGATATCACCAACTTGACTTTGGGTTAATTCTTCTATCCTTTGTTTATTTTTTTCTCTTTTGGTGTCCGAACATGTGTTTGGGATGCATGATGATTCTAAAAGGAAATTGGAGATTAAAAAGCTAACAAATAATTCATATTTTATCTATCTAAAAACACAAACTATAAAAGAATAAAAATAAAAGACATACATAGATGATATAAAAATATGCAACATTAGGGTTAGAAATTCAAATTCTCATTCAACATAAAACTTATTTCTTAAAATTATTGGCATTTAAATTAGTAAAAACATAATACCAATCAAATAAAAATTACCTATTTTGAAGGTGATCTTGTGGTGGCTAAGGTTTTGAAGACTTGAAATTGGAAGAAGAAATCAAATTGTGGAGCACACATTCTCTCTCAAATTATTTAATTTCTTCTCCTTTTCTCTTTTTTCTCTCTTTTTCTGTTCTTCTTTTTTCCCTTTGTTTTCTATCCTTATATCGTCTTCAGACTTCAGTCTTCCTTTTTTTTTTTTTTTTTTTTTAGCGTCTTGATCTTCTTGACAGTGAAGACTTCTTGACAGGTGATATATGATATGCAATTTTTTGGGCTTAATTTGCTTTCTTTTATTTGGGCTTTTGGGTTGCATTTTTATTTGGACTTTTAAAACTTGAAACATCCTATTAAACCATCTACCAGGTATGGGTATACATATGTATTAATTTATAAAATTATTGGGCCCCTAATTTTACCAATTTTTTGTGGGCCTGAGTCCGTTGACTCATTTGATATATGCTAGGCACGGGCCTGAGTATTACATATATATGCCGACATAGGAGTCACATTTGCTCAAACAACTTGCAACTACATTTTGCAGATGCATCCATCTTGCATTTTGTCACTTCAAACACCCCACGTTCTTCCTTTATTGTGTACGAGATCTCGTGTGTATTGTCATTGATCTGTATAACCGAGCAATGGTAACACGCTTCTTTAATTTTCTTGCTCACTTCATAAAATATGGTATGTGTGTACACTAAAGAAGCATGCTTTTCAATGTTCAATGGTGTTCGACAATCTGGAATGGAGGTTTGACACTGATTGTTCAACTTATAATTATAATGTCGTTGGGATTCCATTGCGCTCTCGAAATGCATTACCAATTCAACCAAGTTTGATTGAGGATTTGTAAAATTACCAAACCAGCTATTTGTGCTTTCCGATCTTGACTTAGTTTTTAGAAGTCTACTCATCGGCACGTCTCTAAAATATGCGGGGATCCAGCTTTGCCGTATATCATACATAACTGTGAACCATGGATGCAAGGCTAGATTGAAGTCAACCATAATTTCGTGTCATTGTTTCTCAAATTCAGTTGTTGTAATGTAGTTATCCCACACGATTGAATTAAGCCGATTGATAAATTTTTTATCCTTGAACAGGTTGGGACCGACTTTGACACTAACTTTCTCCATTATGTGCATTATGTGCCACATACACAATCTGTGTTTTGCCTTCTTGAAGACTGATGTCTGATTGTATTGCATTCTTCATGACCGGGTCTTGATCTGTTACTATATAATATGGTTCCTTACCAACAACATCTAAGAATCATATATGCATATATCTAAGATATAGAATAAGGGATGAGATATTAAATTAGAAAACAAAAATCCGAAATTTAAATTTCTATCATCATATATGAAAAACCAAAAATTATGAGTGCTCTAAAATAAATAATGTCACAATGAAATATGACAATATTAAAATGGACTTTCTCCTTAAAATAAGAAATTTAAAATATTAAATATGACACTGCAAATTACTAATCATTATTTTTCATAAATAATAACATTAATATATGTAGATTCTAATTTTTCTTAAGTCTTTTCTGATTTACAGTGAACATATAAAAATGATCATACTTCATAAGAAACAGGACAAAGGTTTAAGAAAAATCTGAGTTGTTTCCTATTAATTACAATGTAATTCCATTAATGCACTTCGAAGTTTTTACCCAACAAAAGAAATGAGTACACAATTCTATACTTTTGTTTTCTTTTAAAAAAACTTTACTATGGGAATTAAAATATATGGAAATTCAAAATCGAATAGGCGTCAATATTGAAACTCAACATTTTACTAAAGCCAACCAAATGACTCTGAGTCTTGTGATCGTCAGCGGTTTTTAATTCTTATACTGTCGACTGCCCATATAACAGTAAATTGGAATTCAGTTTGTAAAAAACAAATCATCTTTCTTGTATAAGGTCTCTATGACCAAATAAACATTCTTGACTATACAACAAAAAATTGATATATTGTTTACTGAACCAAATTTAAATCATTTTAATTAACTTTTTTGGGATCTTAAAGAAGCATACCTTATTTTGTAAAGCAAAAACTCATATAGGACCGTCTTACGGGTCTAAATCCATAAAACGGATCCTATTGACCCGCGGATCCTGTTGACCAGGTCTGCGGGTCAAAGCCACCTGCTCCTTTTTTTTCCTATTTTTCTTCCTCAGTTAAAGTAACAGTTTTATGAGAAAAAGTATCGGTTTTTTTAGATAAAGTATCATATTTTTCAATATAGCCACAGATTATGATTACCTGGCGCTTAAGGAAAATAAATATAGTAGAGATAAAGTAACACCTTTATGAGTAAATATATATATTTTTTGAGACAAAATATCATATTTTAAGAGTAAAAATATTTATTTTTTTAAATAAAGTATCACATTTTTTAATATAGTCACATATTATGAATTCAATAAAAGAAAGATGAATAATAAAAATGTGTTAGGAATTTTATTGTTTAGATTTTGATGAATGCCATGTAAAACTTAGAATAGAAAGTTGGCACCCCAATTCTTGTTTTAAAATGCATTGTAATTAAATAGAGCCGCCAAGTGAGTTAAGTCACCTACGCCCTAACATGCAAGAAGACAATCAAGACTTGAAGGAAGACTCAGCTCTTGAGACAAAATTGAGTATGGCAAAGAAGAGTAGACAGGAACTCTCTCGAGAAGCAAAATGAGATGCAAATGAGTGGAGCATCACAAGTCAACTCAAGAGAAGCCAAGTCTCAAGTTGAAGTGACAAAGAGTCATCCAATAATTGGAAGCTGACTCTAAGTCACCTGGGAAAGCAAGGATACGCAATCAGTCGAGATAATCGTAAAAAGAACCGTTGCACGAAATCAAGAGATTTACTTAAACAAGTAATATCTCCATACCACCTTTCTCGAGTGCTCGGTCCCGAGCGTGCAAAAGGAATGAACCAATGGGAAGCACTACACCGTGTCGAACTCTAAAAGGTGAAAGAACAATTCATACGAGGAAATGGCAATTCCAAGAACTCAACAAGACAAGCCAACGATCGCAAAGTGACTTTCAAAAATAAGCCTATCTCTTCAACGGGCAAATTTTTGAAAGTTCACTATAAAAGGCCGAGGAGTTTGTTTGAGAAGAAGGATGACACACATGTGAGATAAACAAGCATATCGAAAAACTCAAATATTCTCAATCCTCAAGCCTACATTACGAAGTACATCAATCCAACACTCACCCGTGAAGGAAAGAGAACTTCAATCGCCTGAAGAGGAAACTTTTGAAGAAAGGGGTCTACATTCCGGGAAGGATTGTAGAAAGGTTCAAGGTTGAACCAAGTCTTAAACTTTTGGAGGGCTTCGTGATCAAATCCAAAGAGTTTGAGCAAGTGAGTCAGTAGTAACAAGGCAAATGCCCTGTGAAGAAGCCGAGTCGCACGAGAAGCCACCGAGTGATCAAGGCGTCTCGGATCGAGTCCCTAAGGATCAAGTCGGCCGTTGTGATCAAGACTTGTATCCGGACTGTTACCACTTTGTAAACTGATCATTACTTAGTGGATTCCTCCAGGGAGTTGGAGAAGAGAGGAGTAGAAGAATTACCCCATCTTCGAACCTCTATAAAATTTCATTGTGTCATTTACTTTTCAAAGACTTTAATTCTTGCATTATTAACTCGCTTATATCTCACGATAAATTTGCTATCCATTTGATAATTTATAAGTACTAAATCAAGCTCTAAAATCTTGTTTAATCAAACTTAAGGGTGTTAAGTCTTCCAATAAAAATAAAACCACAGTTGAGTTAAATTATAGCCAACAAATTGAGTTACTCCATCAACAAAATTTGAGTCATTGAGAGATTAACTCTACTTGAGTGACTAATTCGATCGTCCATCAAGGACACAAATTGTGTAGAATCAACTCGTAGATTTAAAAGGACTAAATCGAAAATTTGGTAAGGTTTATTCAACCCCCCCCCTTCTAAACCTTACACTTACACCCCTTGGGACCTACAAGTGGTATCAGAGCGGTTGGTTCATTGAACCCTCCGCACTGGTTACTGAACTAGATCTCCAAACTTTTCAAAGTCTGCTTTAGTACTTAAGTTTTCAAAACTCTTCTTATCATCAAAAATTATTATCATGGAAGCAAATTTGACACGCATCCCTATGTTCACTATCGAAGAATTTGATGATTGGAAAATACGTATGTAGGCTCATCTATCAGCATTACACGATGAGATGTGGATAGTGATAGAAGATGGGCCTCTGCAAATATTAAAGGTGAACACACAAATATGCGAAGAGTTGCGGTGAAGGAGAAGAAGATCTTTGCTCCCGGACAGTCATGGTTGAAAAACCAAGAACTGAGTGGACAAATGATGACAGAAAAAGATACAACCTGGACAATGTAGCCAAGGACATCCTTTACAAAACCTTGGACAAAGCCATGTTCAATAAAGTCAAATCATGCAAAACGGCTAAGGAAATCAGGATAAGTGACATTGATTTGTGAAGGCTCGAGCAAATCAAAGAAAACAAATTATCGGTGGTCATGTACAGAAATTTGAAAACTTCAAAATGATCTCGGAGAGAACCTGGATCAACTGGATGCTCGGTTCACGAAATCACAAATGAGCTATCTCGCACTTGGAAAGGAATATACACAGAAGAAATGTGTATGAAGATCCTAAAAAGTCTTCCAAATGAATGGGAAATGAAGGTCATGGCACCGAGACATTCCATGGACCTATCAAAGACATCCAACCATGAGTTATTCTCGGACCTCAAAGCCTACGAGTTTGAGCCGAGAAGAAAAGACCAGGAAGAGACAATTGTACCCAAAACAAACTCTAATTGTTAAAGATGGGAAGAGAGTGAGGTCAAAGAAGTCATTGACCCAAAAGAAATAACCCCGATGGTTAAAGGTTCAACAAGTTCTTCAATAAGAACTACAAAAGAGGAAAGGGTGAATCTTCCGAAGACACTCGGCTCCTCCCCAAATCAAGGGAAGACAGGCCAACCAAGAGAATGAGATCATCAAAAAGTTGAGTATCAAAGGGCCGACAACTCAAGAATGGAAAGAGTTGATCAAAAGGCTGAATATCTATGTTGGAACAGAGACAACCAGGTCACTATGCCATTGATTTGCTCATATCCTATAGTCAACAAGTACAGGGGATGAAGAAGAAAGAAAGGTCTTGAGAGAAAGAAGACGAAAAAGAAAAAGGCAATGATGGTGCAGAGAGATCACCGAGACAACCAAGTCAAGAGAGACAAATGATTGAGAGCAAAGCGGTGAAGTCGACTACTCAAGTGACTCGAAGAAGAAGCCCGATCGCTTGATGGCCAAAGAACAAGATCAAGAAGATGAGGTACAATCTAACTCAACAAACTCGGACACTAGTGATAGTGATCGTGATACACACACTTCATCACCCACTCGATCTTTATGATTCATTAGGCAAAATGATGAAAGATTTTGAACACATTAAATCCTCACACACACTATTGAATGAGGAAAACAAATTTACTCAAAAGTCAAAACTCAAAGTCGACTAAGGAGCCGAGTACTCTAAGTCAAATAGCCGATGAGAATAAAAGTTTAAAGGCTGAAAATGCTAAATTAATAAGCGAGAAATTGCCGCTATAGAAAAGAGGAGAATGACCTCAAGAATGTTATTGCCTCATTCACTAAGGCATCTAAATCATTGGATGATCTTATTTTGAGTCAAAGAGAATGTGGAGACAAGACAGCTTAGGATTTAATTCCTCGTGTTATGTCAAACCTCAAAAGTAAATTTGGAAAAAGGATCTTCAAGCCATGAAGAATCAAAAAATCCAAAACTATGAATGTTGCACACACATTCACTTCAAAGCACAATAACAAGCAAACTGGCCTTGGTTACAAAGGAAAAGGAAAACAACCGATTGAGTGTCTTTGAAAGGACAACCGAGAAGAGATTCACCGAGTCCTCAAAGAAATTCCAAACAAAAATACTCAGTAAAGAAGAAGCGAGAGCTACCAAAAATCCCGAAAACCCATAAAAGAAATACATATGATGGGAATGGTAGAAAATATCCAAGCCAAGCTGATTGGAATAATGTAAACTATCGCCACGACTTATGGAACATAAGCCCAAATGGCAAAGGCCTAGAACTCAAAGAAAGGCCATTCCAAAAGTATAAGAGCTTTCATCAAAGACACATATGCACCTAGGCACTACACTCAAAAACACCACAATTACCCAAGGAAGGCAATTGCTAAAACACATATGCAGCATACGACACAAAGAGACAACAATTTGTATAAACCTAGAATCCCCAAGCAATTTGCCAGGATTAATTATGATTATGGCACGATAAATGGCAACCTCTTAGAGTCAAATCATTTGGCTATAGGTTGGTTGGATCATCTTATAATTCTAACCCCTCGGACCCGGACAAGTATGGGTACCTAAAACTTAATTTCCTTGATTGCGGGTTCAAGGAACAAGTGAGTGCCAAGGAACCTGGTACATGGATAGTGGTCGCATTCCGGACATATGACAGAAATAAGAGAAATCAAAAATTCAAGGAAGTTAAAGGAGCAAAAGTCATATTTGGAGGAAATGAAGTTCCTGGTAAAATAAGAGGCATTGGATCCATCAAGAGGAATGAATTAGAAATCACAGATGTTGCATATGTTGAAGGACTTAACTTCAACTTATCGAGCATAAGTCAACTCGCGTGACAAGGGCTACAATGTTGGATTCAACATGGGCATATGCCAAATCAAAGATATTGAATCAAATGAAGTTGTCTTTGCAAGGATGTAGACAAAAAAATATGTATGTAGTGGATTGGTCAACCGCAACACCCAAAGACTGTCTACTAGCAAAAAGAGCACAAATTTGAATCAAGTTGGCTATGGCACAAAAAAGCCGAGTCACCCGAATTTCAAAACGATCAACAAACTTGCAAGAAGTCATCTTGTGGAAGGGCTTCCCGACTCGATGATACAAGAAGGAGAGTATATGTGACGCATGTCGAAGGGAAAACAAATCAAGTCGTCATTCAAAGAAAAGACATGCCCATCCTCAACAAGAATATTGCATCCGCTTCATATGGATCTATTTGGCCCATGGAACCAAACCCGATCGCTGGAAAGAAATACACCTTGGTGGTAGTAGATGACTACTCAAGATATACATGGACAATATTCATGTGTAAGAAGAAAGAAACTCTACAAAAACTACCACACCGATGAAGAGGATTCAAAACGAGAAGAGTCAAACCATTATCAAAATAAGATCGATGGACAGGAACCGAGTTTGTCAATGGAATAATAACTCGATTGTATTGAGAATGGTATTGGTCATGAACTATCACAGCAAGGACTCCACAATGAGAATGGAGTCGCAGAAAAGAAGAAATAGAACCCTCAAAGAAGCGGCAAGGACCATGTTAGTCAAGGGAGCGAGTTACCAAAAAGATTTTGGGTCAAGCAATCAACACACTTGCTACACTCAAAACAGATGTATGATAAATAGACAATGACAAAGACTCCCTATGAGATCCGGATGGAAGAAAACCAAATGTTGCATATTTGAGAATATTTGGATGTAAATGCTTCATCCACAACAATGGCAAAGACAATCTAAAGGCTTTTGATGCTAAAGGCGATGAAGGTATCTTCTTAGGATACTCAAATTGAAAGCAAAGCCTCTGAGAATACTCAACAAAAGGACTATGGTTGCGAAGAATCCATTCATATGGTATTTGATGAGCCAAATATAAATGGAGAAGACATTGGAGAGTCACCGATAAGTCAATCATCCAACCATACGAAAGAGTCCCTATCTTTGGTTTGAAGTGGAACTATCAATTCGAAAGAAGATGAGATAGTCAATCTCAAAAACAAATTGGAAAATTTGCGGCTAAGTGATTACGAGAGAGTCGACCACAAAGAATACACGTAAAGTCAATCAATCCACTAACTTACTCCTACGATGTAAGATGGCCGAGAGACCATCCACGAGAACTTGTAATTGGAGATGTAAGAGAAGGTGTCAAAACAAGATCCGAACTCAACAAGAAGCCATGTTCACATGCTTCATCTCGCAAATAGAGCCCAAAGATGTGTCACAAGCATTGGATGACACACATTGGATTCAAGCTATGCAAGAAGAGTCAATCGGTTTGAGGGAAATAAAGTATGGGAATTTGTGCAAAGACCCATACATCAAAATGTTATTGGAACCAAATGGGTATTCGAAATAAGATGAACGAGGAAGGTTACGTGGTAAAGAAACAAAGCAAAGACTAGTAGCCAAAGGATATTGCCAAGAAGAAGGGATAGATTTTGATGAAACATTCGCCCTGTGTAGCAAGATTGGAAGCTATAAGGATGTTTCTTGCCTATGCGACTCACAAGAATTTCATTGTATATCGATGGATGTAAAAAGTGCATTCCTAAACGGTTTATTGGAAGAAGAAGTGTATGTTGAACAACCTCCAGGATTTGAGCGAGAAGACTCTTGGAGACAAGGTATACAAACTCAAGAAAGCCCCGTATGGATTGAAACAGGCACCCGAGCATGGTATGATACCCCGTCACAATTCCTAATCGAAAATGGATTCACAAAAGGAAAAGTAGATAGAACACTTTTCGAAATTCAAGACAAGAAGAGTATCTTGCTTGTTCAAATATATGTGGATGGCATCATTTTTGGATCCACTAACAAAGAGTCGTGTGAAAAGTTTTCAAACCTCATGCAAAGTAAATTTGAAATGAGCATGATGGGAGAGTGACATTCTTCCTTGGACTCCAAGTGAAACAAATGAAGGATGGAACCTTCATAAGTCAAACAAAATACACCAGAGATTTAATGAAGAAGTTTGGTATGGAGGAGAAGTCTTCGTAAAATACCAATGAACACATCACAAAATGGACATGGATGCGGATGGTAAGCACAGTAGATCAAACAAGATCTGAGCACTTATTGGATCATTGCTCTATCTCACAGAAGCGGGCGGACATCACCTTTCTTTGTAGGTGTATGTGCAAGATTTCAATCTGCTCCAAAAGAGAGCCACATGACAAAGAATAAGAGAATATTGAGATACTTGAAAGGAAGCCAAGAAGTAGGGCTATGGTATCCAAAGGAAGGTGGATTCAAGCTAATTGGCTATTCGATTCGACTATCTTTGGATGCGAGTGGAGCAGGAAGAGCACTTCAGGCACATGTCAAATGCTAGAAATAGGCTGATTTCTGGTTTAGCAAGAAGCAAAACTCAATAGCCACCTCTACAAATTTGAGGCGGAATACATAGTTACGGCAAATTGTTGTGCCCAAGTCCTATGGATGAGACAACAAATGAGAGACTATGAAGTTGAAGAAAAAGAAATTCCAATCATGTGTGATAACAAAAGTGCAATTGCCATCACTCAAAATCTGTGTTGCACTCAAGAACAAAACATATTGATGTCGAGATATCACTTCATAAGAGATCATGTTGAAAAGAAGGACATCATCCTGGAATATATCTCAACCGATAAACAACTAGCCGACATCTTCACAAAACCACTATGTGAGTCAAGATTTGAAGAACTCAAGCATGAGTTGGGGCTAATTGAGTGAGCTAACACTTAGAAGAATCAAAGAAAAGAAATGGAACAGAAAAGGAGGTGAAAAAGAGTGAAAATGTAAATCACCAAGAATCAATCACCAGACGGAAAGACAATGACTACACCGAGTCACTAATAGCCGAGTCCCTAAGAGAACTCGTGAGAAGCGAGTTAAATCGGCTAAGGGATAAGCTGAATAACTTATGAGCAAAGTGACAAAAACGCAGTCGTTTTGACTAAGCGGGAATGTTTTTAGGAATACATCAGCATAATGATGATGTGTGCAGACATAAAGCTGCACACCAAGCCTATGATTGGATATAAATGTTGTCGCATTAAATACGAGACATGAAATGCTCAATAGGCGTGCGAAATCCAAGCCGTTGATTTCGATCACATTTCAAAAACCACCCGCACGTCCTTTCATAAACCATATTTAAACCATTTTCGTCCGTTTCTCTCTCACACTTCTAAAACTGTTCATCTCTTTCTCTCAAAAGCAAAGGCAAAATACTCTCGAAACCCTATCAACCTTCAAATCAATTTCTGAGTTTTTCCTTGATATAATCCTGAGAAATGGCACCAACTTATGACTTTACCAAGTTATAAAAGCAAATCCACACCGGTTCGACGGTAGATTTCGACGGAATGGTGAAGCAGGGGTCCGACGACACCCTAGTGAAGAAAATCGCTGAGAAGTTGGAAATGTCCGGGCTAAAACCGTTTCTAACGTTAGAATATCCGATGACCTATGTGGAGGAGGTCGCACAATTCTACGTGAATGCTTGAGATTCACGATGAAGGAATCAAGTCATCTTCTCACTAAAGCGGTGACTATCTCTCGCCAAGGATTTGGTGAATATTGCTCACTACCAGCAGAAGGAGCATCTGAGATTAAAGAAGCTGATGTAAACTTGGATGATGCATGGAAAGAAATAGCCAAGTCCGACTTTGCTGATAAAATAGTGTATACATCAAACAAGAGATTCTGAAGGAGGATTATCACAAGTCGTTGGATATAGTTGCCAAATGTATCGACATCAAATTTGGCGACTTTGACCAATCACAAAGGCAAAGCTGATTGTAATGGCTGCAATCATCGAAGAAAAGAAGATAAACTGGGCTGAGTTTGTCTACAGCAGACTCTGCCAGAACGTGGGGAACAAGTCCTTCAAAGAAGATGGGTCATTTGGAGGATCCCTTGGATATGGCCTAGTGATTGGCCGGCTATTGGAGGTGAAAGGAGTCCCTCTTAGACATGGGAAAGCATTCCATGTTAACAAGAGGATGTTGAGCAAACCTCTCTCTCGGCGCTCGAAGAGAGCCTACGCCAAGAGAGCGACACCGGTGAGGGGAATCACCGACCACAAAGATACAAATTGTTTCCTCTCCCCAAGAAGAAAAGCGCCCCTGCAAAGTGCTAAGAAAGATCACGCCCCTGCAAAAGAAAACCAAACATGCTCCCCCCCCCAGCAGTGAGTCACCCGCCCCAAGCCCGGTGTCTCCCGCCCTGCAGCGCGGGGTCGAGAAGGACTCACAAATACCTTCTCCGATCGTCAAAAGGAGGAGAACCCGACAAGCCAAGACGGCCAGCTCCTCGAAACAAACACCAAGACTGCCCCCGCCGCACAAGTCTCGAAAGACATCATCTCGAACCGAAAATTCCCCGGTACAAACTAGGAGACGAAGAAGAATCGCAAGCGATCCGAACTAGAGAAACCAAATGAGTCGATTACTCGGCTAGCGCAAATACCGAAGACTCTCGGAGAAGAAGAGTCTCCGATGTAATTGATGAAACAGCCCAAGTCTGCTGAAGGCGATCAGCAGAGGCAACTCAAGACACACAACAGTAGCTCACACAAACAAACACAAGAAAGCGCGAGCGGAGATAGTGATGTAATGATCCTATCTCCACCTTACCCGGACATCCAAAATCGTCTGCGTGAGTGGAGAAAATGGAAGTTGAGCAAGTCGAAGGGAACAGTTCCAACGACACGAGTTTATAGAAGAAGAAGAGGAACTGCTAAATTTCCTTGGATTAACTCTTGTGCTCCCACTCTGGATGAAGACAAGCGCACGAGACATCCTGCGCAGATCTACAAGGACAAGGAGAGAGAAAAGCAAGTCAAGAAGCCGAAGCACGAGAGAAGGCAAGCATCCGCCTATCTCCGGCGCCCGAACACACACACATCCTCTTCTTGATGTCTTCTCTGACGGTGATGAGGAACCGGAGAATCTTTCTTTGCCGCGAAAGAGTTGCAAATGCGCAAGCATTGCACGAATCAAGAATCCTTCACGAGCAAAGACTAATGGAGGGACCAGGAGAGTCCTCCAAAACACACTGAAATCGATCCAATGGGAGTGGTCCAAAAAATCGCCATGCGTTCGTTCTTTGCCACCACTTCCCCACTCACTCGGAAGAAGGCAATAAGGGACATGGCGATGAAACTGGGATAATGGGGACCCCAAGAGAGCCAACCCTGTTGAAGGTGTGTTACCACCTACCCCAACGGCTGAACAATCAATCGAAACAGTGGGAGTTTGGAGACGAGTGACCCCATTCCAAGTCACTCACCGGTGGTGCGCCCCGAGGGGGAAACTCCCCACCGCAAAGGCAAGGTCGGAGGATGCTTTGTAGATGACTCCACAACGAATCAAGGAGGCGAAGAAGAGAAATTACAATCACAAGAAGAACAACAAGTTGCCATCAACGAAGCTCGAGGCGATTGAGACTGTCTCACTCGGTGCCAACCAACTGCTCTCGAAGGCTAATGACGCGCCTGCGATGCGCGAGAGCACGAAAGGAATGCCACCGGGAGTTAACACTGGGCGATGAAAGTGCAATCCATGGGGTTGAGACTCCAATGGATGCCATTGTATAAGACCCTAAGACAGTGACATCGTCGAAAGGGAGGACTAGCCTTGCGGCGAGAGACCGCCGGAGGTAATGAAGGCCCACGAGGTTGAGACTTCCCGGGTAAAGAAAACGATGTAGAGAACATCCCTCCCGCTATCATCGACCCATCCGAGAAGGAGTTCAACGCACTTCATGATTCCCGGACAACCCGATGTCACTTTTCCGGGATCGGAAGGCGAAGAAGAAGCCGAGTCATCCCCATGACAAATCCAAAGGACTCACGGATGTTCCAAGCACGAGCAAGTCGATCCAAGACTACTGTCAAACCTTTAATTTTGATGATGAGCCACCAATGGAAATCTCATCATCGTCCGATGACGCTCCGATAAGGCGAGGACCGATCTCATCAAATGGAAAAATCACCGAGACCAACGAAGGCTGTTAAGATAAGGCTCGGCAAGCCGGGTCTACTTCTACAACAACCAAATGAACAAGAGACCACCGCACAGGCTCCTCAAGCTGCAGCGGATCGATTCCCAAAAGAACTTCACGTGCACCGCTCATCATCGAACAGATCCCAGTTGGCGGTGATGAATCTTTTGTAGAATCTTTCCCTTTTTCACTGGAGATACCAGAACTCCACGAAGAGTCAGAGAATGAGCGCGCACGCTATCACAGACCAGCTCCCGTCTTTTCATCCGGCACCATTGTCCCAGCTGCTTATGACTTTGATCTTTGTATGGCCATCACCGCAATGAAGAATCACCAAGTTCGAGAAGTGTTCAAGGCACTCTTTGCTGAGATTGAACGGATGGAGAGGCATCATGCCTCATTGGACATGAGACTAGACAACAGAGATGCCAACCTTACAGCCGACTTGAGAGGCATCACAGTCAGGATAAGGGAATGGTGGCAACAGCAGCAAACAATGCGTGTGGAACAAGTCGATTCTTCGAGGACATTGTTCAACAAGTCGCTGGTATGGAGAGCTGAAAATGCCGATGCAAAAACGAAGCCGAGAGAACACGTTGAGCATATGCATGAAGCTCACACTTTGCCGAGATCAAGCCGATGCGTGAACAAAATACAAATGATCTCTGACGTTTGGAAGAACACATGACAAGAAAATTCAGCCTTCTCATGGCCGAGATGAAGCGATTTCAGCAGAATCCAACGCTACTCGACCAATTCCGTGTTGCATACAACGCAATGGACTCGAAATGCGAACTCAACCATCGAAGACTTCGACTTCATGCTTGCCAAAGATGTTCCCTGGGTTCCTCTATCCTTTGATGATGCCAAAAAGGGGAAGAGGAATACCTCAAAGCGCTAAAATCAAGGCGAGAAGAAAGGAGCAAAATGAGAAGGGAAAATCACCGAGGAAGTCTTGAAACGAGAAAAGGAAAGCTTGTTGAGGGGAAGGGGTCGACGATGTGACATTGATGATTGCACAAACCCCCAACAAGGTCCTCACACGGTGACATCATAAGCGAAAACTCCCCGTGACTCGCCACTCCACCACTCTGCTTTGTATCTATGGTGAAAAGAGAAAAACAATTGAAGCGAGGGATGAAGGAAGTGGAAGGAAGAATGGATGCCAGGGTGATGAACATCTTGAAAGAACATGGAGGCATTCCGGTTGGACAGAGACACTTATGCCATCTCGGATGTCGGGATAGAGCCACGATCGGTCGATGAATTTAAAACGCTCGAATCATGGGATACTTTGCAAATATGTCTATGGCTCAAGCTTGGGACTGTCTTGGGAAAAGGGTCTCACGTTATGTGAAGAAGGCGACAGCGTGAGAGACAACCTAACGATCGCTCTGCTGGTCACTCCGCTGGCACTCACCGGAAAGAAGAAGACCCCAAGACAAGATACGCCCGAGGTAGAGAGAAGAAGCGATGAGTGGAGGAAGAAGCTTGCACCTAGGCCTCTGCCCAAAAACATCGAATATGTGGATCCAGGAAAGAAAGGAGGGATCTACTGGGCTGGGCTTGACCAAGTGGCGAATTTGAAAGTGGCTAAAACTAACGTTGAGTATGCAAAAAGACTAGAAGAAGAAAACAAGAGACAAACTCAGCTATGGGAGGAGAGAC
This sequence comes from Rehmannia glutinosa, assembly GCA_016081115.2. Lineage (NCBI taxonomy): Eukaryota > Viridiplantae > Streptophyta > Magnoliopsida > Lamiales > Orobanchaceae > Rehmannia > Rehmannia glutinosa. The sequence continues at coordinate 54,195,732 of CM071932.1, forward strand.
GGGAAAGAATAAGAAGAGATGAAGGCCGCCGGGAAGGCATATGAGAAGAAAAAGAAGGCAAATTGACGACGAGAAGAAGAGAAGAAGAGAAGAAGATCTTTGATCAAGATGAGGGAAGGAGACAAATGAAGGAGATGAAGTGTTGTTGTCCAACCCTTCGTGTATTTTATCATGTAAATACATACAATGTAAGTCTTCGTAATAAAGCTATAAATTCTTTATTTTCGAGTATAGACAAATATGTGCTCGATACACCTTGTAAATTGTGTAAAAGAACAGGAATGATATGATCAATAAAAACAGATCTATTCTCACGCATACATTCTATGTCAATACACTATCTGTATGTATCTTTGCTATTTGCATTTTTTTATGGTTTAAGTTTTGGCATCATCAAAAAGGGGGGAAATTGTTAGGAATTTTATTGTTTAGATTTTGATGAATGCCATGTAAAACTTAGAATAGAAAGTTGGCACCCCAATTCTTGTTTTAAAATGCATTGTAATTAAATAGAGCCGTGCCAAGCCGAGTTAAGTCGGCTACGCCCTAACATGCAAGAAGACAATCAAGACTTGAAGGAAGACTCGCGAGACAATTTGAGTATGGCAAAGAAGAGTAGACAGAACTCTCTTTGGAGAAGCGGTGAGATGCAAATGAGTGGAGCATCGTCAAGTCAACTCAAGAGAAGCCAAGTCTCAAGTTGAAGTGACGAAGAGTCATCCAATAATTGGAAGGTGACTCTAAGTCACCTGGGGAAAGCAAGGATATGCGGTCAAGTCGAGATAACTTTAAAAGAACCGTTGCCGAAAATCAAGAGATTTACTTAAGCAAGTAATATCTCCATACCACCTTTATCGGAGTGCTCGGTCCCCGAGAAGCGTGCAAAAGGAATGAACCAATGGGAATCACTACACCGTGTCGAACTCGAAAAGGTGAAAGAACAATTCATACGAGGAAATGGCAATTCCAAGAACGCAACAAGACAAGCCACGATCGCAAAGTGACTTTCAAAAATAAGCTATCTCTTCAACGGGCAAATTTTTGAAAGTTCACTATAAAAGGCCGAGGAGTTTGTTTGAGAAGAAGGATGACACACATGTGAGATAAACAAGCATATCGTAAAAAGCTGAAATATTCTCAATCCTCAAGCCTACATTACGAAGTACATCAATCCAACACTCACCGTGAAGGAAAGAGAACTTCAATCGCTTGAAGAGGAAACTTTTGAAGAAAAGGGGTCTACATTCCGGAAGGATTGTAGAAAGGTTCAAGGTTGAACCAAGTCTTAAACTTTTGGAGGGCTTCGTGATCAAATCCAAAGAGTTTGAGCAAGTGAGTCAGTAGTAACAAGACAGCTGCCTGTGAAGAAGAAGCCGAGTCGCACGAGAAGCCACCGAGTGATCAAGGCGTCTCAGATCGAGTCCCTAAGGATCAAGTCGGTTTGTTGTGATCAAGACTTGTATCGGGACTTACCACTTTGTAAACTCCGATCATTACTTAGTGGATTCCTCCAGGAGTTGGAGAAGAGAGGAGAAGAATTACCCCATCTTGAACCTCTATAAAATTTCATTGTGTCATTTACTTTTCAAAGACTTTAATTCTTGCATTATTAACTCGCTTATATCTGTTTGATAAATTTGCTATCCATTTGATAATTTATAAGTACTAAATCAAGCTCTAAAATCTTGCTTAATCAAACTTAAGGGTGTTAAGTCTTCCGCTGAAAATAAAACCACAAATGAGTTAAATTATAGCCAACAAATGAGTTACTCCATCAACAGCTCAATTTCAGTCATTTGAGAGATTAACTCTCTTGAGTGACTAATTCGATTGTCCATCAAGGACACAAACTGTAGAATCAACTCTGTAGATTTAAAAGGACTAAATCGAAAATTTGGTAAGGTTTATTCAACCCCCCCTTCTAAACCTTACACTTACACCCCTTGGGACCTACAATATGATAGAGTTAAAATAATACTTTTATAAGTAAAAGTATTTGTTTTTTGAGATATAGTAACATATTTTTTAATATAGTCACAAATTATGAATATATTACAATATATATATATATATATATATCATAGTTAGAGTAACACTTTTATACACAAAAATATCTATTTTTTGAGATAAAGTATTATTTTTTTTAATATAGTCACAAATTAGGAAAGAAGGAAAGAAGGAAAAATAAAAAATAAATATGACATAGTTAAAGTAACACTTTTATAAGTAAAAGTATCCGTTTTTTGAGATAAAATATCGTGTTATTTAATACAGTCACATATTAGGAATTCAGTACATCTAAGAAGGAAAAATATATTTGACAAGAGTTAAAGTAATACTTTTATGAGATAAAGTATCAGTTTTTTGATATAAAATATCATGTTCTTTAGTACAGTGAAGAAAGAAAATAAATATGACGAGCTTTGGTAATTTGTATTAATTTATGAATGAGTTATAACATTTTTTTTGAAAGGAATGAGTTATATTCATGGTTATACTGAAATTGCACAACAAGCACTACTGGTCTAGTGGTAGAATAGTACTTTGCCATGTTATAGACCCGGGTTTGAATCCCTGTCAGCGCATTCAGAGAGCGCACTGATGTGTTTTTTTTTTTAAATTTACTGGTGGGTATGGATCCGGATCCGGATTGTAGGATCCGTTTTATCCGTAAGACGGTCCTACAGGAGACCTTCTCATTTTGTAATCTAATGGTTGGCACCTAAATTGTTGATATGACATTGTTAATTTAAATATAAGTTTTAATAACAACCGTTATTACAATTTATCTAAAGAATGTAGGTAATTATTAAAATAATTATAAAGTATAGGTAAGAAATTGGTAGTATATATAACAAAATCTAAAACTGTTGGTAATCTTACAATATTTCTGTCGGTAAATTTAAAAACAGTTGATGTTTTGTCGGCAGGGCCGTTCCTATATTTTAAAGGGACTGATGCGAAAAGAAAAAAAATGGGTCATCTTTATTCATATAAAAATGAAATCTAAAAGAATAAAAGAATAAATGTAAAAAAAAATTTTGTTAGCAGTGAAAATCAAACAACTAAATCTAAATATATCTTTAGATTTAGGGATAATTACAAAAACACTCCTGAGGTTTGGACTCATTGCAAAAAAACCAAGAGATGTTTATAATTACGGGGAAAAAAACTCAAGTTTGATTTCGCTTAAATTTAAGTGTGTAATTATAATATTTTTTTATAAAAATCAAGTGGGTTTGGCAATATTTTTTGCTTACAAAGGGAAAAACGTAAGACAGAATCAAACCTTAAGGATTTTTTTTGTAATTTAAAAAATATCTGGATTTTTTTGTAACTAGCCCGAAACTCAAGGGGTTTTTTGTAATTATCCATGAGGCGAAAATGTAACAACTAAAGATGAATAATTCTTACCAAAAATAAATATTGGTTGATGGTTTTTTTGAAGATGGAAACCTTTTTTTATTTGCAAAAACTCCTGTCAGACCGTCTAACGGGTTTGACCTGTTAGACGGATCTGACCCGCGGACCCGGTGGCATTTTCGTAATATTAGCAGTGGTGTTGTAGTAGTTTTCAGGGACCACCGGTATTAACAGCCTTCTGAAAAGTATTAGCCACCCTTCTAAATAGTATTAGCAGTTCTTCTGAAATGTATTAGTAGTTCCCCGAAGAGTATTTTAATATTTCTCATAAATATACTCCCGAAATGTATTAGCAGTCCCTCAAAAAAGTATTAGTAGTTCATCCAAAAAGTATTAGTAGTTCCCTGGAGAGTATTTTAGTAGTTTCCCCGAATATAATTAAATGTTTCTCCCGAAATGTATTAACAGTCCTTCTGAAAAGTATTAGCCGTCCTTCTAAAAAGTATTAGCAGTTATTCTGAAATGTATTAGTAGTTCCCTAAAGAGTTTTTTAGTATTTCTCATGAATATACTCCCGAAATATATTAGCAATCTCTCAAAAAAGTATTAGTAGTTCCTCGAAAAAGTATTAGTAGTTCCCTGGAGAGTATTTTAGTAGTTTCCCTGATATATAATTAAAATTTTCTCCCGAAATGTATTAGCTGTCCTCGGAAAAGTATTAGTAATTTCTCGAAAAAGTATTAGTAATTTCCTGGAGAGTATTTTAGTAGTGCTCAAAGTATTAGTTTTTCTTATAAAATGTATTAGTATTTCTCAGTAAAAGTATTAGCTGATACTAATACTTGTATCATTTAGTGTTTTCTTCTATTTTCTATTCGTGTCGATCTCTCTCATCCAACGTCAGTAGGATTAAAAAAGAAAAAAAATCCATAGAATTTTCTCTGGTCAAGCATGTATAAAAGCCATCTCCTTATTTCTCTCTACTCTCAATTGAAATCTATTATAAATAAGATAATCTAAATTGGCTCCTTTTCTCATCATCACCATTTTCTTCTTTGCTTGTTGCCACTCTTATTGTTGTATGTTGAGTGAAGGCTTTGGTGTGATCTCTGGAATCCGGCAGAACGAGATCAATACCCTTCCTATATGGATAAGATTTCATGGATGGAGAGATACTGAGATTTGTACGGTTTTTTTTAATTAATTGCATTTGGTATGGGTGGGCTGTTGGATTGAGTCTGACAGGAGACCTTCTCTTTTTTATTTGACAACACAACTTTTTTTTGTTTTTTTTTTTTGCGAAAATGGCTTTAATTTTTGGGTTGCGAAAATGGCTTTAATTTTTGGGTTGGAATAAAGCTAAATCGGTGTAAGCCTTGGTTGGAGAAGAAAAACGAAAAGCATTTAAAAAATGCCCTTTTTTGGGTGTAGGCGGATCGAACTTGTGACCTCTATGCGTTAAAAAGAGCATGCAAACCACTGAACTAAAACATACACTTGACAAAGGCATACACTGTATAATATATGAAAGAAATTTAAAACCATTTTAAAAAAAACTGGGGCGGGGACCCTCGCTGGACAGGGGTCCTGTGCCGCGCCGCCGCCTTGACCGACCTAGGAATGGCCTTGTTTGTTGGTAATTAGTCGATATAATTTGGGAAGAAAATAATATTATTTTATCAATATTTGTATGTAACTGTAAAACACACACACACACACACATATATATATATATATATATATATATATAGAGAGAGAGAGAGAGAGAGAGAGAGAGAGAGAGAGAGAGAGAGATTGGATCAAATGGGACCACATTCCTGGTGTAAGACAGTGTGGACTAATCCTGTCTATTTATTTAATTTTTTCAAAGACTGAGATTTAATTGATTTTTAAGCGTTTTTTTATTTTAATTCGAATAAGGGTAGATTAGTTATTTGCCATATAACTGATTCCTTAATTCACGGTCCCCACATGTTTTTGTTTGACAATTTTAATATGCAGTACATATATATCAAACATGCAGTATAATAGTATTAAATATGCAGTACATATATGTTAAATATGCATTATAATCACCGCAGAGCACATACACGGTCCCTACATGTTAATGAGCGTGATTCTCTCTCCCTCTATAACTGATTCCTTAATTCATGGTCTCCACATGTTTTTGTTTGACAATTTTAATATGCAGTACATATATGTTACATGCAGTATAATAACGTTGAATATGCCGTACATATATGTTAAATATGCAGTAGAATCATCGCAGAGCACATACACAGTCCCCATATGTTAATGAGCGTGATTCTCTCTCTCTCTCTCTCTCTCTATATATATATATATATATATATATATATATATATATATAAGATTCCTTAATTCACGGTCCCCACATGTTTTTGTTTGACAATTTTAGTATGCAGTACATATATGTTAAACATGCAGTATAATAGTGTTTAATATGCAGTACATATATGCAGTATAATTATCGCAAAGCACATACACGAATCATATGCAATATATTTATATAATATATACATTATAACAACTCTAACTATGCAATATATATGTTAAATATGCAGTGCAAAGAGGATTTCCGTTTTTTTGGAAAGAAGATCGTGATTTTCTCTCTCTCTCTCTCTCTCTCTCTCTCTCTATAACTGAATCCTTAATTCACGGTAGCAACATGTGATTATCTCTCTCTCTCTATAATTGATTCCCTATTTCACGGTCCCCACATGTTTTGATAGATAATTTTACCCTTATTGGGGATTTAATTAAATTGGTTAATATATTAATATCTTATATTAATTCTAGCCTTTGATGTATATAGGGGATGGTTGAGATCAGTCCACACTGTCTCATCGTAGAATGTGGTCTCATTCGAGAAAGGAGAAATAGGATGTTCCGAGAGGAGGAGGGATAACATTCGATGTGGGTCATGCTCGTCTAGTTATAGAACCTTTGACTATAGGGGCTACAACCGAATCCCATAAGTTCTACATTAATAAGAACTAAAAATCGCAATGTGGTTTTTTATTTGTTTGATTTTTAATTTATATATCATATAATAAAATATATTAAATAATTATTTTAAAAATTCATATTTAACAAGCATCATATATGTACATATATCTATGATATAGAATACGGGATGAGATATTATATTATAATAAAATATTATATCCGAAATGCAAAGTCCTCCCATCATATATGAACAAATAGAATATTATGAATTTATGAAGTGCTCTAAAATAGGATAATGTCACAATGAAGTAAGAAAATATAAAAATGGATTTTCACCTTAAAATAAAAAAAATTATAATTATAATATGACACAGAAAATTACTATCTCTTAATGTAAAAATAAATAATATTAACATATGTAGATTCATTTTATTTTTAATTCTTTTCTGGATTATAGTGAACAAATAAAAATGGGAAACAGGACAAAGGTGTAAAAAACATCTGAGATGTTTCATATTAATTACAAGGGCTATGGATATAATTACCCAACATTTTCGAAAAAGAGATAAATTTACGCTCCCACCGAATTTTCGGACATTTTTACGCTCCCGCCAATTTTTTCCGGATTTTTTCATGTTATTGTTTTAAGGTCGTTTCGAACATGTTTCAAATGTGTTTCAGCTTATAAAATTTTAATGAAAAACAATTTTTGCCCCTATTAAATAATCAATTTTATACTTAAAATCTTATAAACAATAAAAAATATATACACATAAACAACACATATTAAAATAAAATACATTGAAAATAATATAAAAACAACACATGAATAAAAAACATAATTCAATTTTTGATTCAATGCATTGAAACATCGAAAACACATGGATACAACCATAAACAACAGAACACCATTGAAAACTATATAAAAACAATCAATAAACAATAAAAACAATATAAAAAATCACCATATGAAAAAAAGAGTTTAAATGTAGGTAAAAGCTTCATTGAAATATCGAAAACTACATATAAACAATAAAGAAACATCATGACAACATTAAAAGTAATATAGGAACAACCAAAAAGCAACAGAAACAATATAGAAAACTACACAAGAACAAAAAGAACTTAAAAATAGGTAAAATCTGCATTTAAACATAAAAAACATGTAAACAACAAAGAAACAACAAAACAACATTAATACATTACATAAATTAAATAACCCAGAAACAACATAAACAATATATAAAAAATCATATGAACAAAAAATAGCGTAAAAAATAGGAAAAAGTTATATTGAAATATCGAAACAACATAGAAAAAATATAGAAACAACCAAATAACAATATATACAACATCGAATAAATACGAAACAAGAAAAATAACATATAGAAAAAAATACAGGAACAAATTTAAAAAAATACAGGAACAAATTTAAAAAAAACGTAAAATAACCAAGAAATAAGCAGGAGCGTAAAAATGTCTAAAAAACCACCGAAAGCGAAATATGCTGTCTTTTTCCCTAAAAAGTAGGGTAAGTGTGTCAATTACTCTAATTACAATGTAGTTACATTAATCCACTACGTAATTTTGTGCCAACAAAGAAACGAGTACACCATTCTATACTTTCTTTTTCTTTAAAAAACAAAACATTACTATGGGAATCTAGGGGGGCCAAATGCAATCGGAGCGGTGGTCACCGGTTTCTAAAAATATTGACTGGAACCCGATTTCAAAATTAGAACCGGAACTGTATACGCTGGTTTTCGTTACGGTTCTTAGGTGTCATAAAACTATAGACCCAGCGGTTTTTGAGCTTAAGCCAAATCTTATAAGTAAACTACATGGACTTTGATTCATCTATACCATAAAAGGATATGTATCCAGCATAATTATTAATATTACGTCCAAATCCTTTTCTTTTTTTCTTTTTCTTTTTTCTTGTCGCCAAAAGTGATAAATCAATTTTTAAAACAATTCAGAAAATTATCACAAAAGAAAAAATATGTTTCGATTAACCGTGGGGAAATCAGGTTCGAGGAAATAAATTCCAATTTGGGACTGGAACTGTCGATTTTAGTTTTGGAACTAGAACTTTGAAGGAACTATTTTGATTCAGGTTCATCATTTTTGAAGAACCAAAACCGACAATTCTGTACCATGGACACACCTATGGGATCATGCCAAAATATATGGAAATTCAAAATTAAATAGGCGTCAAAAGGGAAACTCAACATTTTACTAAAGCTAACGATCTTGTAGATGCTACACCTTGTGTAATACGCTTAATATAACAACCACCATTCAAGTGACATATTTTTTAGGTGAGAGACACTTGATATTTATCCACTCACTAAGTATATATACACCTGGTGTAGCATGGATAGCACCAAAAAGAACCAAATGACTTGAAACCGACAACATTTCTAATTCTAAATTATCAACTGCCCATATATCACTGAATTGGAAATTGGAATTCATTACTTTTGTAGATACTACACTTGGAGCATTACACTTGTTGTAACGTCTATCATTCACATGTCATACTTTGTATAGGTTACAAATTGTTGAAATCAAAGAATCCATAAATATGGAGAGAGAAAATAATGACTTGTATTCTTATGATGCAAAACCAAAAGTTCATTATAAAATAGAGAAAGTGAGACTTATATAGACGACTAGAAAACTTAAACCTAAAAGGACTAGCATAAAAGGGACTGAAACTAAATAAGGAGTCATAATATTATAATACAATATTTTAACACTTTCCCTCAAACTCAGGATGCAACCTCAGGAAGCATTGAAAGTTTGTCAAACAAGGAACAAAAACGTGAAGCGAAATGTGCCTCGATAAGCATATCATCAATCTGCAATGAAGAAGAAACAAAGGACAACCTGATGACATCATAGGCTACACATATTTGAGCTTTTCCACCACCTCTTGATCAATACATCTTCGCACATACTAGTAATGTCGGACCACTAAATTTTGGAAATAGAGAGCCGCCTTCTTAATACGATGATGCAGCAACTAACAAAATAAAGGTAACAAAACAAAATCCAGTTTTAGCCTTCTCTTCGACCACAATTCATGGTTAACCATCGACCCAAAATCTATGCTCGCAAATAAATGAAAACCAAATTAGCCAATAACCAAACTTGACAAAAGAAAAGATGATCCAAAATCAACCACAAGACGATCAACCAAATGTTGCTCCACAAACCATATCAAATTCACCCAACTAAACCAATCACAAGATGATCAACCAAACTTTGTTACTCAAACCATATCAAATTCACCCAACTAAACCAACAAAATTTGAACCAAAAAACTAACGCAAACGAACCAAATCTGAACCAAAAGCTAGCGAATCGACTCAAATTTGAACCAAAAAGCTAAACACAACGAATCAAATCGAGCCAAAAACGAATTAGGACATGCGAATGGACAAATGGTAGATATTACACCAAGTTATGCTCCAGGGCTAGTATTTACAAATCCCGGATTCTCTTTGTAATAGACCAATCATCTTTCTTGTATAGGTCTCTATGCACAAGCCAAATAAACATTCTTGACTATACATATAACAACAAATTGAAATAATGTTTACTGGTCCCGTTTAAATCCTTTTAATTATTATGTTATTTGGGATGTTAATGAATTAAACGTTATTTTGAATCTAATAGTTTTTTCAATAAAAATAAATATATTCGCACCTAAAATGTTGATATGACATTATTAATTTTAAATACAACTTTTTTGACTTTTGATATATCTTTATGTAAAACTCGGTATTTGTTCAATTTAGGACGACTGGACAATGCCTGATTCAACTAGGTCATCTAAATTTATTTTATAATTTTTGTATGGATTAGCCGCTCCTTATCCTCAGTGAAAATTTGAATGCACTCGAGCAGAATATGGACGCATTTATTACTATTAAACGAAATTTAAGACATAATCCACATTTACACACTATATATGTGATGTGTATTAATACAGCTGATCAACCTTGCTGATGATTGATCAAATCTTGAGAAAAGTTGATTTTTGGTCCCATTAGACTTACCCTCTGATGATTTTAATCCCATTAGACTCACTTTTAGACCCAAATTGATATTTTTCACCAAAAATAATCCCATAGGATTCGGAAACTGAAAATTTAGTGTTGCTCCATTAAACAATTAACAGAAACCGTTACTGATGACATAAATGGTCTCATAGGACACAAAAGTTAAATTTTTAACCAAAAATGGTCCCATTATTCTTTTTTTGGTTAAATTTAATATCATTGATGTTAAAATTATTTTAAATTTTATATTTGACTTATTTATTTCAATTTGTGAATGTCCCACTTGAAAACTAAAAATAATCTCGGTCCTTCAAATATTTGTCTAAAATATATCTTTTTCCAAAGTTTTATTTCACGAAAACAAATTCTATAACTTAAAATATTTAGAAAAATAAACAATTTTCCTATATTTAAATCACTTTAGGATTTTCAAAATACAAGTAATTACAAAAATCATATTTACGTGTTGAAAAATATATGTAGTCCAGCTATCAATAAAATAAAAAAGTTTACGATATTAAATAATTTCATAAATTTTAAATATAGGAATTATTTTAAAAATTTTAGAAAAAATACTAATAAAAATATTTTAGTATAGTTAAATTATAAATACTATCAAAAATATTTTAGTAATGTTAACCTAGCTCACTTTTCTTATTTTTTTTTCAAATATTATATTTTTATTTTTTATCTTTTTAAATAAAACATTACATTTCCCCAAAAAAAATCAAACTTTATATATATGTACATACATGCACTGGATTATATGAGACTAGTATCATGGGGCAAGAACATAGGGACCCAAAAAATTTGTTTTTACATATATACACATACATGTACTGGGTTATATATGCATGTATTTGATCTTTTTTTTTTTGTATTACACATTCACAAAAAAAATTAATTAACATCTGCTTTTAAAAGTTATTTTTTAGAAAATTTAAATTTTATAACTTGAGTTATAAATTTTATCATTTAATTTACTTTGTTAATTTTTTAATTAAAATAATGATACATGTATTTCATCTTTTTTTTGTATACACATTCACAAAAAAAAAATTAACATCTATTTTTAAAAATTATTTTTTAGAAAATTTATTTTATATAAGTTGAATTATAAATTTTATCATTTAATTTACTTGTCAATTTTTAAATATAATAAACAAAAAAATAGTTACTTTAATGATAATATATTTTTAAAATAGATATTAGTTATATTTAGTTTTTAGAGAATTCACTTTTGGTCCCATTAGACTGAGCACATGATGATTTCAGTCCCATTGTTCTCATTTTTATTCCCAAATCACAGGTTTGACTTTCAAATTGACAGGTTTGACCGTTAATTTTTTAACAGTGGGACCATTAGTGAGACAAGAAAAATCTTATGGGACTATTTTCAAGACATGGGACTAAAATCATCAGGGGATAAATCTAATGGGACCAAAAGTGAATTTTTCTCATCAAATCTTGCTGAAGGTGCACTTGATGATCATAGGATTGGAGTATGCTATTCTATTCTCAATAAGATTCTCTTTGGATAGATTTTTATCATTAGCGAATTATATGCTAGCATGTGTCATTTTAGTACATTCTCTAGTCGTTATTTATATGGGCTGTAAATATTGTACTATGTACTAAGAAATATTATCAGAGTTTGTTATTAGATTCACTCCAATTCAAATCATCTTATTTTCTGCATTTTATCACTATGGTTTATAAGCTTTTTCAGCATGGTATCAGTGCAGCAAAGTAAAACCTGATGTCTCTGTGTTTGTTGCTTCTTTCTTTTTCATTTTCCATCAGAATGGCTACTGTAGAAAATAGCAGCACCCTAGCTACACCACAACCACTGGTTTATCCCCAAAGCCAGCTGGTAAGTGTGAAGCTAACATAATCAAACTACCTAATCTGGGAGCAGCGAATATCCATAGCTATTCTTGGATATGGATTGGAGGATTTTCTAATAGGTGAAAAGGTTCCTCCATCCAAATACATTGAAGGTAATTCTGGAAGCATTAATCCTGAATATACATCATGGATTCGACAAGATCAAATTCTTGGTTCATGGTGTTTGATACATGTTTTATATTAATTTTGATGATTTTATTTTATCACCAAAACAATGTTTTTAAAGGTTGTCCAAATACTCCTAAATGATTTAAAATGGTTTTAATATTTTCCGGAGTATTTCCTCAAGTTTATTTTTGATAAAAATGGACAACACTTTTAATGATTTTATATCAATGGGTTTTTACTCCTAAACAGGATCTCTAAATGTTGTCTAAATACTCCCGATTGGTTTAAAATATTTTCAATGAATTTTCGGAGTATTTCTTGAGTTTTATTTTTGACAAAAATTGGACAACATTTCTGTCTCGTGGTCGACCAGGTCGCCCCTATAGGGCAACCCGTACCTGAAGATGTTTTTAGAAACAGAAAATGAGACGGAGGTAAAAGCAGGCGGTCGACCCGGTGCCGCCCGGCGTCGACCGTCGCCCAGTGGTCGGCGATCGTACTGCGTGTTTCATTTTGAAACAGAACAAAACCTCTTCGTTTTTGAATTAGGGGGACCGGTTGAGGCAGGGTCGACCGGTCGGCCTATGTCGACCGGTCGCCTGTTGAACTTTTCAAAGTGTTCTTATTTCTCCTATTTCGTGCGACCGGTCGCCTCGCCTGTATTATGACAAAAAAAATATGACCGTTTGACAAAACACATTTCCTTAAATTGTGGGATTGATTTCTAACAGCTATATTCTTGATTTTAATTGTATTTTTCTGTAGATTTTCAATCCCCAAGAGGAGCCTATGCTTGATCAATCATCTCCTATAAATAGAGGAAGTTTTGGAGCAACCAATACAACAATTGAGATACAACACAACAAGATACACTTCAAGCATATACTTGGTCTTTCATTGTTATTATTCTTGTTGTAAATTTGCCTAGCTTATCACTTTCACATCTTTGAGGTCTAGGCTATTCTTGATTACATTTCGCACTCAAATTGTAATATTCATTATTGAGTTGTAATCTTGATTTTTGGTTATCATTCAAACACAAGATATCCTTGTGAGTGTTCTTGTGGTAAGAGCACACTTGGATGATCTAGGTGATAGGTGATAGGTGCAAGAAGATTGTGGTGATCTTCTTATTGAGGTGTTGAAGAATTTGGTATTCTTCAAGGTTGAAGATTGTGGTGATCTTCACAAGGTGCTGTTGAATGAAGATTGTGGTAATCTTCAAAGGGAGATTGTGGTAATCTCCAAATGTTGTGTTGAAGAAGAGTGTGGTGCTCTTCAAGGTGTTGTAAGTTGAATTTGTATTAATTTTGGTAATTAATAAAATTCTTTTTCTTTTGAAATCCATCCCTGAGGATATCTTTGGGGTGGTAGAGAATTAGGCCCTAGGTGGGTTGAACCTCTTTAAATCGACGTGTGTTGTTTACATTCCGCACCTTTATCATTGTGTTTGAGCATTCGATTATAAAAAGAGGGCGAAATCGAAAAGATGGAGATAATCTATTCACCCCCCCTCTAGATTATCGTAGCCGCTTGGACTTACAAGTGGTATCGAGCCAAACTTTTGGCAAGCTCGTTTCACATCGCGAGTGAAGAGAAACGATCGTCGGCTACTGAACGAAGCTCAACTTTCCGGCACCTCCACCACCAAGCCACCTCGATTTGATTCCAAAATTTTTATATTTTGGAAAGAAATAACGGAATGCTATCTACAAGGTTGCGGGTTCGACATTTGGAACACCGTCATTAATGGAGAATCCATTCTGACGAAAGATACACCACACACCTCAAAAGGCTTCAAAAAGCTCAATGATGAAGAGAAGAAAATCATCTCCTTAAACGGTAAGGCTTTAAATATTTTGTATTGTTCATTTACTAATATAGAATATGAACATATTGTAGGAATAAAATCGGCACATGAAGTATGGCAAAAATTAGAAGCCATCTATGGAGTATTTGCAAATGAAAGGAGTCAAACAAAAGCATCTACTTCTCAAGGTCATACAAGCTCAAATCTAAGGAACAAGCCTCCTACAACTTCCAACTATGAAGAAGTTGAATATTGTTTTATGGGCATCAATGAAGAAAATGAGGTATGTCTTAAACCCTCTACTTCCTATGATATTGTTATTCAAAATGATTATAGTGATTTGCAAAATGATTATGATGAACTTCAAAATGAATTCCAAAGCTTACTTGTTAAATACAAAAATTTGAAAAAGGAATTCAATATTTTGAAAAATGATAAGGATAGTTTACTTACTTCCTATGAATCACTATCATGTGCTCACACCACCACACTTGACAAGGTTAGAAACCTTGAAAAGGAAAATAATACTCTTGTTGAGAATATTGATTGCATGAAAAATGATTTATCTAAATCCAACTTGAGTACCGATAAGATGACCAATATTGTTGATTGTTGTGATAATTCGAAACTAGAACTTGATCATAAGCCTAAGGGTGTCAATCACATGAAAAATAATCAAGTCTCAAAGCACGTTGGTCATTATGCTCCTAAAATTATTACATGCTTTTATTGCGGTAAAAAGGGTCATACAGTAAATACTTGTCGGGCTAGAAATAGCTTCAATTATTGTTGGAGACCTAAAAGTCTCAAGACTAATCCCAAAGGACCCAAACACATAAGGGTACCACAAAACAATGTCATTTTAGGTACCCGGCGAAATAATGATCGAAGAAAATTTATACCGCCAAGAAGACATCAAATGACCGTTTCATTTGATCAAAGAAGGAGAAACTATTTTCGACAAAGCCAATTTCCAAGAAGAAGATATAATCAAAAATGGGAAAAATACAATCCTTGGAAATGGCAAAGACAAGATGATTTTCAAAGAAGAAGAGACCATCAACAATGGGAAAGACAAAAATTTTGGAGATGGAGTAATTGGAGAGATTACCATCAACATTAAATATGCATTTTATTTGTCTATTATGCATGTTTTTATTTGTGTCCTACTTGCAAAATGAGTTTTCATGTATTTAAATTTTAAATTAAGGTCTTCAAAACTTTTTTTTTTAATTCTTTTGAAAAAGAAGACCTTGCATGATTTTCTAAAACTTTTGAGCATTTAATTAGACTTATGTGGCTTATTATCTCTTATATAATCTTATAGCACAAGGTCTTTTTGATATCTCCTATTACTTGCCTACACTTGTATTTTTGTGCAAACTTTGTCTAAGAATTGTGTAGGATATGCATCTCATATTCATTGGCTATTTTGTCATCAAAGTTTCTTAAACTATCAAGGTACGTTCACTCGTATTCACCTTAGAACTCGATATTATACTTATGCACATATCCTTCAAGATATTTCATTTTAACCCCTTAAGTGCCCCTAAATGATTTTGCAAATATTCTCTTAAAAGGGCACTACTTGTTAAGTCTCGATTTTCTCGAATATATGTTTTCCCGAAACCCGTATTTGTTG
This sequence comes from Rehmannia glutinosa, assembly GCA_016081115.2. NCBI lineage: Eukaryota > Viridiplantae > Streptophyta > Magnoliopsida > Lamiales > Orobanchaceae > Rehmannia > Rehmannia glutinosa. Next base: position 54,211,600 of record CM071932.1, read on the forward strand.
GACTTGATCCAAAACTATCTTTTTGCAAAGTTTTAAAACTTTTGGGGTGAAAAATCAAATTTTTGAAAAACTCTGGAAATAGAAAAAATTACCTGGGACGGCCAAAGCAGGGGCGACCGGTCGCCCCTTACCTCGACCGGTCGCCCAGGCCTATTTTACAAAATATAATCGTTTTGTCCTCAGTTTTAAACAGACGAAGAACACTCCCAAACCCTTATAGCAGCGAATATTCATCCCCTTCTCTCATAATCTTCAATTCTTCATCATTTTTCACGATTCTTGTTGCTAATCTTCTTATTTTCACAAGAATCTTACATATATGGCTCCCCCAAAGAATTCCACCGGTCAAAATCCCATCTCCAAGCGTAGAAGGGGCGGAGAGGGTTCGTCGAGAAATCGGCAAGAGGAAGCCAAACAAAGGGATATTCGAGCCGCTCAAAGAAACGTGGCTCAAGAAGGTGATGATGTTCAAAATCCCATTCTCTCTCGGGCCCAAATTACCGAGCTACGCGGAACAATTTCGCTCCAAAATTGCCGTTGGGCGAAAGGTAAAAAATCCTTTGTTACTCAAGCCCCTAATTCCCACAATGTTCTTAATTTCATCAATAAATATGCGGAATGGTATTATGAGGACTCGGGAATGGGAGGAAAATCTATTGCTCGGACTAAAATGTGTCGTTTTAGTTCATTTACAAATGAGTATCCTACTATAAGAGAATTTTTGAGGAGCAAGGTTGGATGTATTTATGGGAACATGCTTATGTTTTGTATGATGATGATATTATCCAACTCTTTTATGCAAATATGTGGGTCGAATATGATGTTGAAAGGAAGCCTATAGCCGTAAATTCACTTATAAGGGGTTGACATTTTAGATGGACTCCCAATGATATTTGCCGGCTTTTACGTGTTAGAGAAGGTGGTTGGGATTATTTCTCTTGTGGGACTTGGAATGATGAAATGTTGGGGGTGTCAATGAAAGAAGTAAAGACGTATTTGGGAGTATGGCCAAAGTATTCTTTGTTGGCAATGACACTTGAGCATCGTATTTTGTCGATCATTGTCTCATATTGCATTTGTGGTAAGTCGGGAAAAATGCCTAGCAACATGGATTACTTTTTGACTTATAAGATTTCTAGGAGGGAACCACTTAACTTTGGTGCCATACTTATTCAATGTCTAATCGAGTCCATCACTCAAGGTAATAAGAAGTTGGTTATGGGAAATTGGATTTGTAAACTTCTTATTCAATCGGGACTACCTTCGTCGGAGTGTAACTCGGAAGTATTTCAAAATGACTTCGACATTGATAACATCTCCCAAATGGTCACAATGCGCAAGAATATGGACATCCGACCAACCAAAATGGCTAGAGGAAGAGGTCAAGAGTCCCCGATCCTAATGACTACTTTGATGACGCCGAGGCCGCAAGATTGGCGGAAGAGGGCGAACAAGGCAATCCGGAGGGTAATCTACCGGTGCTCAACCGCCTAGGAGGTATACTCAAGCCGAATTTGATGAGATGAGGGCTTTTCATGAGACGAGATATGAGGCTTTGGAGCAAAAGACCTCCAAAATGCAAAAGTCTATCGGCAAATTGAAGAAATTCATCAAGGACCTTATTCCCGGAACTTGCTTCTCCTCGGATGAGGAATGATGATCCCACCTCCTTTACTTTCTAGCATTTTCATTAATGTTGCTTTGTATTTTGATGAACTTTTGTAAAACTCATTTGTACTAATGATATTTGCTTGTTTTTCTTAAAAGGGTTAAAATTGCAAGTTGATAATGACTTGTGGATGATCATGATTTTGATGGAGTATTTGATGGTAAAAATACTCTTATATGGCATGGTTTGAATATTGGTATGAAGTACTTGATGGTAAAAGTGCTTCTCTTAATGCTTTGATCTTTATGCTTAGTTGGATATGTTGGGACATTTGATACATGTATTGTTTAAAGCATGACTTATTACTTGATGGATGCTCTAATTTTTGGCATTTGTAATGCCTTGATCATTCTTAGCTTATCTCAATTGGGTTGAACCCTTGAGAATTTACTTTGTGCTTCTTATTTGATGAACAATTGTGCATATGGTGCATATGATCTTTTTGAGCTTTGGAATGAGGTTGATTGATGATATGAAAATTTTTTGGCTTGAAACTTTTACAAGGATTATATGCAACCTCTTTTATTTTTCACGCACACAAGGTGTTTGTTGAAATGTCGCAATGAAACTTTCAACTTCTACATGATTCTCTTGTTTCAAAATGTCTTAAAATCTTTTTGAAATCATGTTTTTAGCTAACTAATGAGCTTATGGATCTCTTATGTTACAATTCTCCCATTTTTCTTAGACTCTATGTATAAATTGCTCGATGGTTAATAAACCGTCTCATTTGCACACTTTAATATATTTGTATGATGTTTTTATCATCCTAACATTCTTTTTGATGATTCCAAAGGGGGAGAAACAGGATATTGGCTCATTAGCTCAAAGAAGCTAGTAAAAGCTTGTCATAAAAGCTATAAGCTATGGCTCATAAAAGCCATAAGTTGTGATTCGTTTTTAGTCCAATTGTTGCTTGATGGACTTTTATAATTGTTTAATGATGTTTTGTGACAGGGGGAGCTTATAAGCTCTTGAACAATTTGTAAAAGCTAAAGCTTTTAGCTTATGGAAAATTTCTTGATATGCTTGTTGATAGGGGGAGCTTGTGCTTATTATTGAAAATATTTACTCCCTACTTGGTTGCTTTAAAATTTTTGGAAATTTTGGTTGCTTCCAAACGGTCAAATGTTTTTACCGGAAAATCATTTCTAAAATCGCTCTCTTAGTTGGTGTAAAAATTGTTTTGGTTTGTAATCATCAAAAAGGGGGAAATTGTTTGATACATGTTTTTATCTTAATTTTGATGATTTTATTTTATCACCAAAACAATATTTTTAAAGGTTGTCCAAATACTCCTAAATGATTTAAAATGGTTTTAATATTTTTCGGAGTATTTCCTCAAGTTTATTTTTGATAAAAATGGACAACACTTTTAATGATTTTATATCAATGGGTTTTTACTCCTAAACAAGATCTCTAAATGTTGTCTAAATACTCCCGATTGGTTTAAAATGTTTTTAATGAATTTTCGGAGTATTTCTTGAGTTTTATTTTTGACAAAAATTGGACAACATTTCTGTCTCGTGGTCGACCAAATAGCCCTATAGGGCAACCCGTGCACTGAAGATGTTTTTAGAAACAGAAAATGAGACGGAGGTAAAAACAGGCAGGTCGACCGGTCGCCCTGGGCGTCGACCGGTCGCCCAGTGGTCGACCGATACCTGCATGTTTCATTTTGAAACAGAACAAAACCTCTTCGTTTTTTGAATTAGGGGGACCGGTTGAGACAGGGGTCGACCGGTCGAAGCCTATGTCGATCGATCGCCTGTTGAACTTTTCAAAGTGTTCTTATTTCTCTTATTTAAATGCGACCGTCGCCTGTGTATTGACAAAGAAAAATATGACCGTTTGACAAGAGACACATTTCCTTAAATTGTGGGATTGATTTCTAACACTATATTCTTGATTTTAATTGTATTTTTCTCGTAGATTTTCAATCCCCAAGAGGAGCCTATGCTTGATCAATCATCTCCTATAAATAGAGGAAGTTTTGGAGCAACCAATACAACAATTGAGATACAACACAACAAGATACACTTCAAGCATATACTTGGTCTTTCATTGTTATTATTCTTGTTGTAAATTTGCCTAGCTTATCACTTTCACATCTTTGAGGTCTAGGCTATTCTTGATTACACTTCGCACTCAAATTGTAATATTCATTATTGAGTTGTAATCTTGATTTTTGGTTATCATTCAAACACAAGATATCCTTGTGAGTGTTCTTGTGGTAAGAGCACACTTGGATGATCTAGGTGATAGGTGCAAGAAGATTGTGGTGATCTTCTTATTGAGGTGTTGAAGAATTTGGTATTCTTCAAGGTTGAAGATTGTGGTAATCTTCAAGGTTGAAGATTGTCGTAATCTTCACAAGGTGTAAGTCCAAGCGGCTACGATAATCTAGAGGGGGGGTGAATAGATTATCTCCATCTTTTCGATTTTACCCTCTTTTTCGAACCGAATGCTCAAAGACAATAATAAAGGTGCGGAATGTACACAACACACGTCGATTTAAAGAGGTTCAACCCACCTAGGGCCTAATCCTCTACCACCCCAGTATATCCGGGTTAGATTTCAAAAAGAAAAAGAATTTTATTAATTACCAAAATTAATACAAATTCAACTTACAACACCTTGAAGAGCACCACACTCTTCTTCAACACCACCTTTGAGATTACCACAATCTCACTTGAAGATTACCACAATCTCCAACGGCACCTTGTGAAGATTACCACAATCTTCACCCTTGAAGAGCACCACACTCTTCAACACCTCAACAAGAAGATTACCACAATCTTCTTACACCTAACACCTAGATCACCCAAGTGTGTTCTTACCACAAGAACACTCACAAGGATATCTTGTGCTGAATGATTACCCAAATTCAAGATTACAAATCGATAATTGATAATACAATAGAGTGCAAGTGTAATCAAGAAAAGCCTAGACCTCAAGGATGTGAAAGTGAATAGCTAGGCAAATTACAACAAGAAATAAGACAATATAAGAACAAGTGTATTCTTGAGTGTATCTTGTTGTATTGTAGTTTTCTCTCTTATGGTGTTGCTTCAATTCTTCCTCTATTTATAGAAGATGTCTTGTACATGATAGGATCCTCTTGGGGACATGAATTACGTAAAAATTGCAAGACAATTGAAGAAAAGAGTGGTAGAAATCAATCCCACAAATTAAGGAAAAGATGTCTGCTTTTGCACAACGATTACATTTTTTTCATCAAACTTAAGGGCGATGTGGTCGCACGAAATAGAGTTTGAAATAATCATATCAACATTTACACAGGCGACCGGTCGACGTGCACCTCCCTCGACCGGTTGACCCTAAACCACAACCGGTCGCACTCAACAAAAAATGAAAGGCAAATGTTCTGCTTTCAATTTGCTCCCAGTACTGGTCCGCCCAAGGGGATCGGTCGACGACGCACCGATTGCCCTATAGGGCGACCGGTTGCTCGACCATTTTCTACAAACATGAAGTTTTCTGTTTTCCTCAACTTTCAGTGCGGGTTGCCCTATACGGCGACGTTGACCTCAAAACAAAAGTGTTATCCAATTTTATATCGAAAATAAACTTCAAGAAATACTCCAAAAATAGTGAAAACATTTTAGATCGATCGGGAGTATTAGGACAACATTTAGAAACATTGTTTTGGTGTAAAAATACATTAACAGAAAATCATTAAAAGTGTTGTCCAATTTTGTCGAAAATAAAACTTGAAGAAATACTCCGGAAAATATTAAAACAATTTTAAATCATTTAGGAGTATTTGGACAACCTTTAAAACCATTGTTTTGGTGTAAAATCAAAATCATCAAAATCATGATAAAACCATTTATCAAACACAAGGTGCCATTGAAGGAAGATTGTGGTAATCTTCAAAGGGAGATTGTGGTAATCTCCAAACCGCTTGGACTTACACATGGCTGCTGTCAAGCCTATCTGAATCCGTTCGAACAACCACTGTTGGTTTAAGAAGTTCCTCAGCTATTTGGAATGCTCTTAAAACCAGTTTTTGTAGGCAAACCATTGCTAAAGTGATGCAATATAGGCTCCAACTGCAAATGCTGAGGAAAGGCAATATGCCTATGAGAGAATATCTCAACAAAATTAAGGCATGTTGTGATGTTTTGGCTGCCACAGGGAAACCAGTCAGTGATAAGGACCAGGTTCTATATATTTTGAGTGGCCTTGGCAGTGAATATAACTCAGTCCTTGTTTTAATCACTTCCAGAATTACACCATGTAGCCTTATGGAGACTCATGCCATGTTGTCGAGTTTTGAAAATAAGCTAGAAAGCCTTGATACTATGCAAATCAGTGCAAAAGGAAATGCTTCTATCAATTTCACTTCTCAAAATCAAAAGATGAGGTACAATACCCAAACAAATAGAGGGAGAGGAAATCCATCTTTCCAGGCAAATAGAGGAAGAGGAGGCAGAGCTCCTTTTAGAGGCAAAGGTGGTAGGAACAATGGTGGAATGAGATGTCAAATATGTTTCAGAACTAATCATACAAATGATAAATGTTTCTATAGAGCTGATCTCAGCTATGTGCCTAACAACTCCACTGTCAATTTTGTTCAAATCAACACTCATTCTGCTTCACCTCAAGGAAATCAGCTGAGTAGTTCATTCAACCCCAATAACTCTTCAGTAAGCATGATTTCTGGGAATCCAGTGGAATTTGGTCCTGATAGCAACTGGTACCCTGACTCTGGAACAAGTAACCATGTCACTTATGACATTGGGAATATGAGCATAGCTTCTGATTTTCATGGAGATGAAAAGGTCCATGTTGGAAATGGAGCAGGTTTAACAATTTCTCATATTAGCAACTCAACTCTTAACTCTTCTAATACCAGTTTTCTTTTATATAATCTTTTACATGTTCCTCAAATTACAAAGAACCTTATTAGTGTATCACAATTGGCCAAAGATAACAATGTTTATTTTGAGTTTTACCTATTGTTTTGTTTTGTGAAGGACAACAGGCACCATCCTGCTTAAAGGGAAAGGGAAGAATGACCTATATTCCTTTCACCTTTCACCTGCTAGAAACAACAACACCATATCTCCAGCAGCTCCCTTCAATCCATCTAGTCCAAAATTTGCTTTTTCTGTTTCTATTAGTGATTCTGTTGTTTTGAATTCCATGGAAACACCAAGTTTAGCAACTTGGTACTCTAGATTAGGACATGCTTCCATTGAGATTGTCAAGAAAGCTTTGCAACAATGTAATTTACCTTATTCTGACAATTTTAATGAGAATGCTTGTTCTTCTTGTTTGCAATCCAAAAGTCATAAGTTGCCATTCCGTAATTCTGAATCTGTTTATTCTGAACCCTTTCACCTCATACACACAGATCTCTGGGGACCAAGTCCGATAAAATCTACTCATAGTTACAATTACTATGTTAGTTTTATTGATCATGCAAGTAGATATACTTGGTTCTATCTCTGGAAAGCTATATCAGATACATATCAAAATTTTCTTAATTTTAAAGCTCTTGTTTAAACACAGTTTGAAAAGAAAATTAAAATGGTCCAAAGTGATAGAGGTGGTGAATTCATTGCCTTATCCAAATTCTTTAAAGAAAATGGCATTCATCATAGAATTTCTTGTCCTTACACACCTCAACAGAATGGCCTAGCTGAAAGAAGCACATACACATTGTTGAAGTAGGCCTATCCTTAATTGCTCAATCCAATTTGCCTCTCACATTCTGGCCTGAAGCCTTCTGCACAGTTGTGTACATAATCAATCGAATTCCCAGTAAAATCCTCAATTATCCCTCTCCTTTTGAACTACTTACAGGAAATAGGCCAGACTACACCTCCTTGAGAGCTTTTGGATGTCTTTGCTACCCTCATTTAAGGTCCTACAACAGACATAAGCTGGAACTCAAAAGTAAGCCTTATATATTTATTGGTTATGATACTCAATATAAGGGGTATAAAGTTGTGTTACCTGATCACAAAATATTATCACCAGGAATGTTGTATTTGATGAAAGTGTTTTTCCTTTCAAAAATAATACTCATTTAACAACTCCTAGCATTGATGATTTAACTCCTAAGCTTTCTATACCTCATCTTCAACAACCTGTTACAGCTATCCCTAATGCTCACCCACCTTCTCCTATATATACAACCCAACACATATATCCCTGTTTCCCCTTCTAATTCTTCTATTTCTTCTAACCCTGTCTCTATTCACGATGGAGAGTTCTATGTTGATTTGCCAATATGGAATGACATTCAACCTATTTCACCACCATCACAACCCCCTGAAACTCCTAAGAGACAACATCACCCTAGGATCAGAAGATCAAAAGCTGGGATTTATAAGCCAAAACACTTGTATGTTGTTGATCTGAATAATACTGAACCCTCTTCTCATCTACAAGCTTTGCAGGTTCTAGTCTGGAAGCAAGCTATGATACAGGAATATAATGCCCTTTTGAAGAATAACACATGGTCTCTCACAGAAAACTGATAGAAAACGTATTGGCTGTAGATGGGTATTCAAGGTTTAAAGGGATGCAAATGGTTGTGTTGCCAAGCACAAGGCTCGACTTGTGGCTAAGGGATATACTCACATGCTGGGTTTAGACTATACTGAGACCTTCAGTCCAGTCATAAAGCCAACCACAGTCAGAGTTGTTTTGTCCATTGTTGTCTCTAATTCATGGACAATTAGACAGGTGGACATAGACAATACTTTTCTTAATGGGGACATTGATACTGATTTATACATGGAACAACCTCCTGGATTTGAACAAGGAAAACGGAAGCACTTGGTTTGCAAATTAAAGTCACTCTATAGCTTAAAGCAAGCCTCTAGAGCCTAGTCTTCTATACTTGGCAAAACTCACATTTCTCTTGGACTTTCCATTTCTAGAGCTGATTCGTCCTTGTTTTATAAACATAATGGTGAAGGATGTATTATGGTTCTGGTATATGTTGATGACATCTTGATTACAAGAAGCAATTCTTTAGAAATACAGGATCTCATTACTTAGTTGCAGAAATCATTCTCTCTCAAGGATCTTGGAGTTCTTAATTATTTCTTGGGGACTCAAGTTCATCACATTGACTCAGGAGGTCTCTTTTTAAGTCAAGAACAATATATTAAAGAGATCTTAGCAAAAGCAGGGATGGAAAAGGCAAAAGGAATTCACACTCCAATGATCAACATGCCTCTTCTTTCTAAATTTGATGGTGAACCACTGCAGGATCCTCATTTGTATAAGAGTATTGTTGGGGCATTGCAATATGCCACTGTCACTAGACCGGATGTAGCTATAGTGTTAATAAGGTGAGTCAGTATATGCAAAATCCATTAAGTTCTCATTGGAAGACAGTTAAAAGGATATTGAGATACTTGGTTGCTACTATTGATCATGGCCTACATTTCACAATCTCTCACAATCAACATCTTACTGCATTTATTGATGCTGATTGGGCCTCAGATGTTGATGACAGGAGATCCACAAGTGGATATTGTGTTTATTTTGGGAATAATATTGTTTCATGGAGTGCAAAGAAGCAGCATACAGTTTCTCGATCTAGCACAGAGGCATAATATAGAAGTCTAGCCAATGTGACTTGTGATGTAATTTGGCTGAGATCTCTACTTGGAGAGCTGAAACTTGATCAGAAGAAAGCTACAACAAATTGGGTTGATAATCTTGGTACAGTTGCATTATCTATCAATCATATACTTCATTCACGAACAAAACACTTGGAGCTTGATATGCGTTTTGTTCGAGATAAAGTCAGAGATAATATCATTTCAGTTCATCATGTTCCTAAGATTGATCAAGTTGCAGATTTGTTCACTAAACCAATTTCTGGACAATTCTTCACTAGGCTTAGGAACAAATTAAATGTTGTTCCTAAGCCCAAGTTCGAATTGAGGGGGCATATTAATACAACTGATCAACCTTGCTGATGATTGATCAAATGTTGCTGAAGGTGCACTTGATGATCATAGGATTGGAGTATACTATTCAATTCTCAACAAGATTCTCTTTGGATAGATTTTTATCATTAGCCAATTATATGCTAGCATGTGTCATTCTAGTATATTCTCTAGTGGCTATTTATATGGGTCAAATGTGTAAATCTATGTATGTACTAAGAAATATTATCAGAGTTTGTTATTAGATTCACTCTATTCAAATCATCTTATTTTCTGCATTTTATCACAATGGTTTATAAGCTTTTTCAGCAATGTCTTTCAAATTTTCTTTATTTGAAAAAATAACATAACTATGTCATAATTAGGGCTGCAAATGAACCAAGCCGCTCGCAAGCTATTCGGGTGGTTCGAAAAAGTATTCGCTCGAGATCGTTCGTCAGGCTTAATGAGCCGAACTCGAGCCTAAAATTCTAGCTCGTACTTTTAAACGAGCCGAACTCGAGCTTACAGATATTCAGCTCGGAAGATTGCGAACATGTTCGTTTATAGGCTCACGAGCCTATATATTCAAACTCGGCTCACGAACATGTTCGTTTATAGGCTCGCGAACTTGAACTTGAACTCGAACTCGATCTTTAACGAACTCAAGTTTGCTTTCACGAGCTCAAATTCGAGCATATAACGAGCCTTTTACGAGCCGAGCTCGAGCTAAACTCGTTAAGGCTTGAACGAGCCTTTTGCGAACCGAGCTCGAGCTAAGCTCATTGAAGTTTAAACGAGCCTTTTATGAGTTGAACTTGAGCTAAGCTCGTTGAATATATTAAACGAGCTTTTTACAAGCCGAACTCGAACTGTTCGCGAACATAATAATTTTCAAATGAGCCGAGCTCGAACACAATTATGAAAGCTCGAATTGAACTCAAGCCGATCCAAAAATTAAACGAACCGAACTCAAGCCTGTTCCTGTTCAACTTGGTTCGACTCGTTTGCAGCCATAGTCATAATAACACTGATTTTAAATTCACAAGGTACTTGCGTTGTGCCAAATTGGGTAGCATCTCAGTATCCCATATATGTGTAAATTTTGTAACTCAACACTACAAGAAAATTTTAGTTTACCGACAAAAATAACTTTCATTAAATTTTAAAGGTACATACATAATAAAAATATATTGTTTTTTCCTGAGAACTATTATATATACAGACCAATTACCGACAAATCACATATAATTTTCAAATTACCGACATAAATACTATAGGTATTTACCAGCAGTTTTAGATTTTGTTGATAAATATTTACTTACAATAATTTTAATTACCTACACTTTACAATTATCTTAATAGTTACCTATAAAAATTTTTGTAGGTAAATTGATTTTTCCTTTTAGTTTACTATATATATAGTGAATAATAAACATAATAATGCATCTAAGTACTCTTCCAAATTCAGTTGACATTAGTGAACATATTGTCTTTTCGTATGACTTAAAATTTCAAGGCTTATTTACTATGTGATAGTGGTTTTATAGATGATACACCACTTATACATACACTTTGTGTAGATCACGTGTCACATTTATTATAAGATGAAACACTTATCATTAACCATTCATATAAATAGTGGGATACTTGTTATTCATCCATCCACTAAGTGTAGTACACTGAGTATAATATGGATAATACCGTGTGATGGTATAAGATTTGGTGCTTTCTTCAAGAAACATGATGTATTCAGATTTACTTATATGTTATTTGATAAATTGTTGTAAAGTGTCTGATATCCTTTATTGCAGTGAATGGCTTATTTTAGTTAGATAAATTCATAGAGTAAGGCTTAATATACACATATATATTTACAAATATTAACACATCTATATATTTATTTATATAAATATATAAATAACAGATATTTGTATGATTTATAAATATATGCACATGTATATTTATATTAATATAACATGAGCTTGTAAAAATAAATGTATTGTATTATGATATAATATTAATATTAAGACTTTAAATATATCACTGTATATTATTAATGTAAATTGTAATTTTATATTATGCAAATATATATATTTAACTATATATTATTTATAAAACATTTAACAAGTCAAATTGACCTAATAAAATTCATATTACTTGATCTATCCCATAATTAAATGTTCCTTTGTATATCAAGCAATTAGATTATTTTTATTATGTAACTTTATATAATTTAGTAAATGCCTGTAGGTTAATTACATTTGGAAGTTGGAGCTTGTTATACTAGGAATGAACAGGTGGCTTGTTCTGCTGACCAACTACGTGTGGAAGAAAGCTAGATCATGGCAGATTTGCTGTAGAAGGGAGAGTGAGAAAGCATAATGGAGAGCATAAATTTAAGGGGTAATTGTAATATTTTTAGCAGTATTTGTTGGAAATTGGTTTAGGAAAATGGGTTTTGATTTGATTTTGACCAATTATTTAAGTGAAATAATTTATTAGTTGTGGAAAATAAATGATATAACAGTAATCTACATGGCATGTAGATGAATTTAACATTTTGAATTTCTCAAAACCAATATCGGGTGGATGAGAAATTAATGGATAAAGTAAGCCACTTAAACCCATTTTATATATAGAAATACAAAAGGGAGGGAATGTGATAAGTCACATCCCACATTGAAAGCATTTCAAATGCTTGACTTGTTTATATAGAGCTTCACCAATAATGAGTAATTATATGGAGCTCCTTATGGTACACCCTATTGGACCAAGTGAAATCTGACTAGCCTTCGACTAGCTCAAAGAGCACCAAACAGGAGCTGTAGTTGGGCTCAGGTACAGGCCCGTGCACATCGCACTTACTCGCATTGGGCATTTTGGAGGGCTCACTTTGCACTTCGCACGCTGATTAGACATGTCTATTCAGTCTGCAGGGGTGCATGCAGAAGGTTGTGGACCTTCAGAGGGATGCAATCAGCTGGACCATTAGATCACGACTCTTGATTAGAAGACATGACCAAACAGTCGAGAACGAAGGTGAAGCCAGAGCCAGTCTCGGGCCCGGGCCCGTGTACGTCGCACTTAGTCACATTGGGCGCTTTAGAGGCTCACTTTGCACTTCGCACGCTGACTAAACGTGTCTATTTAGTCTACAGGGTGCATGCAGAAGGTTGTGGACCTTCGAAGGGATACAATCTGGACCATTAGATCGCGACTGTTGATCAGAAGACATGATCAGAAAGTCCAGATCGATTCCGGACCAAAGGATGCACTGTTTTGAAAGGGAATTCGAATTTTCTATATAAATAGACTCCCATGATGTTTATTTTTACCCCATTCAATCTGCATTACAATATATTATCTAAATGTTCTCCTTTTCTGTAAATTCCAAAGTTCTGAAATCTGAAACACTTATTTGTTCGCTGTGAGTTTAAGTTTTGTAAGTGCTGTTAACTTAAACTTGAAAGTCATTTTATCTTAGAGACGATTACCTTAACAGTTACTACTTCTTATACGGGGCAATTTCGTCATGCGGAGATAGTATTCAATATTAGCCTCGACTTTAGTTACTATCCCATTAGCCCATCCAATTTTTTAGAATACCAAACACATAAAACAACAATATTAATGGAGTTTTTGAAATGTTTTCTTTTTTGCTTATAAAGAGAGAAATGTAAGCGAACTCAAATTTTAAGAATTTTCTTTTTTGCAATTTTCAAAAATCTTTGAATTAATTTGTAATTAACCCGAACCTAGGGGTTCTTGTAATCATCCCTAATTTAATTTAGAAACCATGTGCAGTTACATTTGGGGAACTGGAAACATTGAGCCTACAACATTGATTGTTATGGATACAGTTCTTGCGTGCAAGCAGTCACTAACCTGAAGAAGGATCTTAGATATTAGAGATAAAGCAAGTGACATTAAGGTTATTCTTGCTCAACACTGTGGTTGCAAACTTATCTTCGCCCGGAGATCAAAGAATCAAGTTGCGCATGCTTTAGCAAATTTTTCAGTTTCATTTCATCTCCTTTTCTTTAGGAGCTTGAGAATTTTCCATAGAGGATCTTCTATTCCATTTGGTGTTTCATCTTCTATTTTAACGATATCAATGCATGTCGCGTGTACATGATGACATCATATTTGTATATGTGACAATTGCGTACACAATTCACACGAGTATATGATGAAATACTAAATGGAATATAAGATCTCAACCGGAAATTTTCCGTTTTTGCTTATGAATATTGTCATGAATGATTCCTCTCATGAATGAATTATAATTCTACTGTAAAAGAAAAAACAAAAAAAACAAATAAATTATACTCTCTATATATGTGTTTACATAATAAATTTTCCACTCAAATAATGACATGATTTCAACAGTCTTCATTGAAAACTAGTGTTAGGTCAAACTAAACATACTTTTATGGCATGGGCGACATAGTATTAAAAATACAATAAATATTATGATGTCATTTTTAATAATGTCATTATGAACAGTTAATACAAAAATTAAATTATAATAGTTTTGGAGCGAGGAATTGATGGGTTACGTTAATGGGTAGTGAGAAATATATACACATAGGACTTTGCTTTCAGATCCTACACACACACATATATATAATATAATTTGTCTATCTTCAAAAGATAATACTTAGTTTTATTTTATTATTTAATTTTTATTTATTCTGCAAATGTTTTGTCAATTTCCAAAGTCAAAGACAACCTCAAATGACTAAAATGTTTTTTTTTCTTTTCTTTTTCTTTAGATTTCATATTAGTACGTTCTTCTAGAATTTCATTCGGAGCTCTTCATAAATTTCTGTAAATCTGTAGATCAAAAAGGAGTCTATTGTGGATTGTCCAAACCTTGTGTGGAAGTGCAATCAGTCTTTCATCCAATCAAAAAGCACAACCGACAGAGTTTGCACTTAAGTTCTATTGTCAAGATCTCACCTCTGTTAACTAACAGTTAGTATGTTAGTTATTCTATTGGTGTAAGTAGTTAAGTTAGTTAGTAGCTATAGTCCAATTCTTCTTGTATAAATAGAACTATAGATAGCTTATTTCATAACTTTTGTAATACAAAATTCTCTTCTTCTCTCTTAATGATTTTCACATTTACATTTATGAGTTTATTCAAGATGTTATCAGTTTATTTTTTTTTCCGCTGTGATCTCTATTGATCATCTCTGTTTCTGGTAATCTGTTGCTTGATTACTCATCTCTGTTTCTGAACTTCTTGCGTTCCTACGCATATTCTTCAAGCATTCTTGAAGATTTCTTTTCTCTGACTCAAGAATCATGGTTTTCAATCCTGAAAATAGTGCACCTTGTTCCGTTAACTCTGTTGAAGATTTCAATTCGCCATTTTATCTCCATCCAAACGTTAATGCTGGTGCTATTATTATTTATGAGCCTTTTAATGGAGACAACTATATTTCTTAGAGCAGGCCCATTTCCGGCCCTTAGTGTCAAGAACAAAATTGGTTTTATCGATGGTTCTTGGGAAATTCCAGCTCCCTCTTCATGAGTTCTTTATGCTTGTTGGCAGAGGGCATAGTTCAAGGGTGTTTCACCTTGACAAATCTCTGAGTTTAATGTCTCAAGGAACTCAAACCATCACTACCTACTACAATTAATTCAAGGGGCTTTGGGATACATCAATTACATCATCAATTACATGCCTATCATCAAGTGTTATTGTGGCATGCAATTGTACCTGAAACATTTCTACACATATGGCTATTTATTACAATAGTACAGAATCGGGAATGCCTTCAAAATTGCAAAAAAATAGAAACAGGAGATTACAGGAAAATGAGCTAGTTATTACAACTTTTCAATAGAACTTTTAGAAAGCCGAGTCGAGATGAATCTCTTTCCGCAAAGCAATTACATCCCGACTAGTGCTCACGGTCTGATGTATTGCATCCAAATGAGACGGTTTACGTCTTCTGTGTAGTAGCACCACTAACACAGAAGCTCCTTCGAACAGTAATGTGTTGAAGACTGGTTGCTGGACTTTAAGTGCAGAATGCAGAAAAATTGCTTTGGGAGGTATGTGAGATGCTATGATTTTTCTGTGTAAAATCTGCAATGCACAGCATGAATTTATAGCCAAACCAGCACCAGTAGTAGATAACAATAAGTAGTGCGCATTAATCCAATTGTAACATCCCAGGTGTTACACCCCACTACTACATAACAGACAAGTAGTGGGCTCTCTTCAGATGACCACTACCGTAGGAGTTACTAACTCCAATAGTCACACGAATCTGGACACCTACAATGTCCAGATTCATTGCACTCCAACAGTCCAACAGTCACTTGAATCTGGGGCAAGCTCATTTTTGAGTGGCAAAACTTTAATGGACCTGGGCCCAAAGGGCCGGGCCGGCCAAAGGTCCAGTCCCAGACCCATGTCCATGCCCAAACCCAAGCCTAAGCCCAGTCCCAGGCCATGGCCCAGGCCCAAGCCCAAGCCCAGTCCCAGGCCAAGGCCGAGGTCGGGCTGGGCGCGCGCGCGCGTGTGGCCCACTTGTGATCATCCACTTGTGTTATAGTTTATACAACAAATAACACTTTCTAGTAAATAAACTAGGATAAATAATAATTTGTATTCCATGTGGGATAAAGGCAAAATCCTTTCATCTCCCTTTACATAATCTTTACATAATGCCCATTTATGTGGCTACATTCGTGTATTAATTTCTCACTCACTGAAATTCAGTTTTGAGAAATAAAAAATACTACAGACATCTACTCGGAACGTAGATTAATAATATTTAATTTAATTCCTCTAGAATTAAATATTTAGCCACCAAAAATTTGGTCAAAATCGGGTTGACACCTACTTTATCAAAACCAAAATTTGCAACAATCCCCCACATGAGTGGAAATTAATGTATGCATGAATTCATACACACAAACCAGTTATCAAGAGACAATATTGCATTCGGAAAGGTAGCTTGTGGCTTTGAACCTTCTGTAGTCAATACCATCGGGTACATTGGCGGCTTAGTGGACGCAATGCCTTGAACTATTCTTCCACGGTGTATACCGTGTCAACAATATTAACACAATAAGGTCTCAACACCTTCTGTTCTCACGTTTTGTGTCCGTTTTGGCCATGGACACCTCTTTGGATTCATAAGTGTTACTTTGAAGCTTCCCGCACTTCTCACTTTTATAGGTGATCTCCTATCCGAGTATCCTGCCATACTCAACCTCAATGAGGTCTAGGAATCATTAAAAGTCAAATGACTTAGCCTCACCACAACTTTGCAGGTGTTTCAACACTTGGTGTTGCTCTTTAGGGATGGGTTATAACATTGTCTCCAAGTGTTACAACATAACCTTCATAGTTTAGTTTTCCCATTGAACCAAGTTCTTGGGATCTCCAATCATCATGGTTGGGTTATCACTATGATGGTTATTTTACTTTGTGGACTTTAAGCCCATTCCCTCTAGCAATTTATACAATTGATCTCGATTCAGACCTTTTGTCAAAGGATCTGCCAAATTGTCTTTTGACTTTACGTAGTCAATTGACATCACATCATTTGAGATCAACTGTCTAACGGTATTGTGTCTCCGACGAATATGTCGAGACTTATCGTTATACATATTGCTCTGTGCCCTTCCTATAGCCGCTTCACTATCACAATGAATCATCACAGAAGGCACAAACTTTCTCCAACATGGAATGTTTTCCAAAAAGTTTCAAAGCCACTGTGCTTCTTCACCAACTTTATCCAAAGCTATAAACTCAGATTCTATGGTGGATCGAGCTATACATGTTTGTTTCGTGGACTTCCACGATACCGCACCACCTCCAATGGTGAATATATATCCACTAGTGGAATAAGAATCTTTCGAATCCGAAATCCAACTAGCATCAATATACCCTTCAAGTATAACTGGATATCTCGAGTAGTACAGCCCATAATCCAGAGTATACTTCAAGTATTTTAACACCCTGGTTAACGCTTTCCAATGCTCATGGCTTGGATTGCTCGTGAACCTACTCAACATATTTATAGGGTAAACCAAGTCTAGACGTGTACAATTTGTGATGTACATCACAATGCTTATTATACGTGAGTATTCCATTTGAGCCACTGGTTCTGCTTTATTATCAACCAGATTTACGCTTAAATCAATGGGCGTCTTTGACGGTGAACTGTCAAAAGCATTGAATTTCTTGAGCACTTTCTCCACATAGTGGGATTGTGACAAGATAATTCCATCAGGAGTTCTGCTGATTTTTATCCCAAGGATTACATCAGGAGTCCCCATATCCTTCATGTCAAAGTTCCTCTTTAACATTCTTTTAGTCTCCATGATAGTATCATGACTACTACCCATGATTAACAAATCGTCTACGTATAGACAAACTATGACAAATGCTTCTGATGTCCCTTTGACATATACGTATTTATCACACTAGTTGATTTTAAAACCTTTTCCCAACATCGTATTGTCAAACTTAAGATGCCATTGTTTTGGAGCTTGTTTCAGTCCGTACAAGGATCTTATTAACTTGCACACCTTCTTTTCTTGACCGGGTTCAACAAACCCTTCAGGTTATTCCATGTAGATTTCAACATCTATCTCTCCATTCAGAAACGCTGTATTGACATCCATCTGATGAATCTCTAGATTGTGCAAAGCAGCAATCGTGAGAAGCACCCGAATAGACGCAATCCTCATTACTGGAGAATAGGTGTTAAAGAAATTATACCCTTCCTTTTGTTTAAAGCCTTTGGCTAAAAGTCGTGCTTTATACTTATCAATAGTTCCATCTGCTTTATACTTCTTCTTTAAGATCCATTTACATCCTAAAGGTTTATGACCAGCAGGGAGATCAACTAACTCCCAAGTATGGTTCTGCAGAATGGACTCGATTTAACTATTGATAGCTTCTTGCCAGAGCGGAGCATCTGGACTACTTAGAGCCTCTTTAATCGAGTTTGGCTCACCATCTAACATAAATGTTATGTAATCAGGCCCAAAAGACTTAGCCGTCTTGGACCTCTTACTGTGTCTCAGTTCTTCACTAATTGGTGTTGAACCACTTGCAGTTTCGTGAGTTCTTTTATTAGTACTCACTTCTAACTTCTCTCTACTAGGGTAGACATCCTCAAAGAATACAACATTTCTTGATTCGATTATGGTACCTTCAGTCATTTCTAGATTTTCTGACTTATGTATCATAAACCTATATGCACTACTTTGGTATGCATATCCCACAGACACAATCAACTGTCTTTGGTCCAATTTTAACTTATTTTAGTTCAGGTATTGCTACCTTAGTCAAGCACCCCCACACTTTAAGGTATTTATAAGAAGGATTACGATTTTTCCACAACTCGTAAGGTGTCTTATCTTTCACTTTAAGTGGTATTTTATTCAATATATGGTTAGCTGTTAAAACAGCTTCCCCCCACATATTCTAGGGTAATCCAGAACTAATCAACATGACATTCATCATCTCTTTAAGAGTCCGGTTTTTGCGTTAGGCAACACTGTAAGACTGTGGTGAATATGGTGCTATTGTTTGATGAATTATGCCCGACTGGGTACATAGGTCTTCAAATGGTGCAACATATTCACCACCTCTATCACTCCAAATTATTTTAATCCGGATGCCAAGTTGATTTTCAACTTCATTTTTATAATTCTTAAAAGCTTCTAATGCTTCATCTTCTTAACAAGTGTAAGTAGCAAAACCTTGTAAAATCATCAATAAATGTGATGAAATATTTTTTACCACCTTTAGTTTGCACAAATTTTAGATTACACACATCAGTGTGTATCAACTCTAAGGTGAAGTGCTCCTTTCAACCAAATGAAACGGTAATTTAGCCATTTTAGCTTCAACAAAAACTTCACATGTTGTTTGTGAGTTTACTTCAGGTAAATTAATTAATTCTAAATTTACCAATCTTTTTATAGCATTCAGATTTACGTGTCCTATTCTAATATGCCATAAATTAGAGCACTCAACAATATAAACAGAAGAAGATTCATTCTTATTCATATTCTCGCCAAAGCGGCGTACAGTCATTACATTCATTTTGAACAGTTCTTTGTCTAGATAACCCGTACAAGGGAACTGTCTAAATTTGCTAAGTACAAATTTTTCAGACTAAAAAACTAGTCTAAACCTATGGTAACCAGCAGTGAACCCAAAACCAGATTTTTGCGGATGTCTGGGACATGCAGTACATCCTTCACCTTCAACTTCTTTCCCGAAGTAAGCTTTAGTACCACCGTTCAAACGGCAGCAACATCAGAAGAGGCATGATTCCCCATATGGAGCTTCCTTCTGGTCGATGGGATGTAATAAGAGAATGCATCCTGATCAGAACAGACATGTCAAGTGGCATCGGTATCCACAAACTATTCTTTCGAGTTATCCACCAAATTGGCTTCAAACACCACCGCCGACATGTCAACTACTGTCAGCTCCCTTTCTTCAACCACATTGGCATTGGACTGCAGTTTGTTTTTCTTTTTCTTTGGTCGACGACATATCCTTTTTGGCATATGGTTGACTTTTGCCACGCTTGTAGCAAGCTCCCTGGAACTTTCCGCCTACCGGTTTCTTGCCTTTATAGTTAGGCCTTTTCTTCGAATTACTTGATGAACCATGCTCCATCAAGTTGGCTTTCGACTCCATAGGGACAAGCATGGACTTAGAGTCAATCCTCCTATTGTCTTCCTCAATTCTGAGTTTGACAATCAGATCCTCTAGTCCAATCTCCTTTCGCTTATGTTTGAGATAATTCTTGAAATCTCTCCAACTTGGGGGGAAATTTCTCAATCAAGGTGGCCACTTGGAATGCTTCCGGCAAAGCCATTCCCCTCGGCAGATATTTCGTGTAGGATCAAATGGAACTTCTGAACTTGTTCCATCATGGTTTAAAATCAACCATCACAAAATCCAAGAACTTACCAACAACAAATTTCTTTGTGCCGGCATCCTCGGTTTTGTACTTCTTCTCCAAAGAATCCCATAATTCTTTGGAGGATTTCACAGCACAATACACACTGTAAAGTGCATCACTAAGTCCGTTTAGGACATAGTTTTGGCACAGGAAATCACCCTGGCCCCATGCATCAAACGCAGCGCGTTTTTAAGCATTTGTTTTGTTTTTAGCAACAATATGAGCGTCCTCGGTAAGATATTTCGCCAAACTCAGGGTAATCAGGTAAAACAACATTATTTGATGCCACCTCTTGAAGTCGAAACCCATGAATTTTTTGGGTTTCTCAGCTTGAGAGGGAGGGATGATCGGGGTTCAACTTGTGCTCGCCATCGTGAAGATCAGGTAATTGCTTTGCGATTGTTGATTACAATGGTACAGAATCATGAATGCCTTCAAAATGGAAAAAAAATAGAAACAGGAGATTACTGGAAAATGAACTAGCTATTACAACTTTTCAATAGAACTTTCAGAAAGCTGAGTCGAGATGAATCTCTTTCCGCAAAGCAATTATGTCCTGGCTAGTGCTCACAGTCTGACGTATTGCTTCCAAAGATGAAACGGCTTACGTCTTCTGTGTAGTAGCACCACTAACACAGAAGCTCCCTCGAACAGTAATGTGTTAAAGACTGGTTGCTGGACTTTAAGTGCAGAATGCAGAAAAATTGCTTTGGGAGGTATGTGAGATGCTATGATTTTTCTGTGTAAAATCTGCAATGCAGAGCAATGAATTTATAGCCAATCCAGCACCTGCAGGAGATAACAATAAGTAGTGGGCATTAATCCAATTGTAACATCCCATGTGTTACACCCCACTACTGCATAACAGACAAGTTGTGGGCTCTCTTCAGATGACCACTACTGTAGGAGTTACTAACTCCAACAGTCACACGAATTTGGACACCTACAATGTCTAGATTCATTGGGCTCCAATAGTCCAATAGTCACTTGAATCTGGGCCAAGTCCATTTTCGAGTGGCAAATCTTTAATGGACCCGGGTTGGCAAATCTTTAATGGACCCGGGCCCAAAGGGCCGGCCCGGGCCAAGGTCCAGGCCTAGGCCGGGCGGGGGCGCGCGCGTGTGTGGCCCACTTGTGATCATCCTATTGTGTTATAGTTTATACAACAAATAGCACCTTCGACTAAATAGATGAGGATAAACAATGATTTGTATTCCATGTGGGATAAGGCAAAAACCTTTCATCTCCCTTTACATAATCTTTACATAATGCCCATTTATGTGGCTACCTTTGTGTATTAATTTCTCACTCACCGAAATTTGGTTTTGAGAAATAAAAAATACTATGAACATCTACTCGGAACGCAGATTAATAATATATAATTTAATTCCTATAGAATTAAATATTTAGCCACCAAAAAATTGGTCAAAGTCGGGTCGACACCCACTTTATCAAAACCAAAATTTCCAACAATGGCTGCAACTCAGCAACATGATTCTGTCATCAAGTGTTTGGTAGGAGTACTGCATGAATCTAATTCATTGGCAAATGCAAAATCTATCGAAGCCAGTTAATTTTAAATTCTCCATTGCCTCATCTTTCTAAGGCGTATTCTTTATTGTTGCAAGAAGAAACACAAAGCGGTCTTAATAATTCTTACTCTGTCAATGCTCCCATATATATTCTTTCATGGCTATGTTAGTTAGGTAGTGTTCAAATCCAAAATTTCAAAATAAAGACAAGAAAAATCTAAAATTCTCTCATTGTGGATTTTCTGGGCATACTGTGGATAAATACTTTCAACTCATTGGATATACCCTAGGTTGGAAGGGTCCAAAGGGGCGTAGAAGCCTTGTTGACAATAGGGATGACAATTTTCTCCAAACCCGATGGAGGATCCGATACCCGACCCTAACGGAGAGGGTATGGAGGGTAATTTTGTACCTGATTAAACAAATGAGTACGTGGGTATAGGGATTTTTGGGTATGGGTATGGAGGTGGGTCTAGGTACATCTTACCCATATCCTACCCGATACCCGATTAATAATATTATATTATATATATACATATATGTTTATTATAATTTTTTACATATATTTTTTATTTATACAAATCTATTTTTTTATTTATATTAAAAAATATTTTTCCCAAATCCCAACTAAAATGTACTAACCCACGTGTTTTTGTCTTTTCTAATGTTTTGTAATTTTAATAATATTTAGTTTGCTAATTCTTATATTTATTCTTTTTCTCTTATTGTTCTTTTGAGAATTTAGTAAATATCTATGGCTTCGTTGAAATAACTCAAATTTAAAAAATATAATTGTAAGTGATAATAGGGTATGGGTAGGGTATGAATACCCGATCCTCCGATGGGTATGGGGATGGGTAAGAAAATTGGATACCCGATGGGTATGGGGATGGGTATGGGTATGGACATACTAAATGGGGATGGGAATGGAGGATATAGAATCCTACCCGAATCCTACCCATTGTCATCCCTAGTTGACAACAATCCTAGTGTCATTGTTGTAGTGACTAATCAACAACATGTTCCTGAGGAGAATTCTATGTTCTCACATGAAATGGCTGAAAAGTTTTTATCTTATGCTAAGAATCTTCAGTCTACTAAAATTGGAAATTTTACAAACTTTTCTTGTAATGCTGCTATAACATTTGTGAATACATCAGTTTCTAATTCTATAGGTTCAGGTATAATTCATTCTTGTAATGTTTCTTTGAGTAATTCTAATTGGATCTAGGATACAGGTACCATAGACTATATGATATGTGACATATCCCTTTATGCCAATACTCCATTGCCCGACTCTATACCTATTCATCTACCAAATGGTAATACTGCAGTTGCTACACACATTGGTGATGTTAAGATTTCTGACTCTTTTGTATTACATAAAAGATCTTTTGGGAGTTAATAATTGTTAGGAATTTTATTGTTTAGATTTTGATGAATGCCATGTAAAACTTAGAATAGAAAGTTGGCACCCCAATTCTTGTTTTAAAATGCATTGTAATAAATAGAGTGGCCAAGCCGAGTTAAGAAACAAATACGCCCTAACATGCAAGAAGACAAATCAAGACTGAAGGAAGACTCATTGCGAGACAAATGAGTATGGCAAAGAAGAGTAGACAGAACTCTATCGAGAAGCAAACAGATGCAAACAGAGTGGAGCATCATCAAGTCAACTCAAGAAAAGCCAAGTCTCAAGTTGAAGTGACAAGAGTCATCCATGATTGGAAGTCGACTCTAAGTCACCTGGGGAAAGCAAGGAAATGCAATCAAGTCGAGATAATCAGTAAAAGAACCGTTTGCCGAGAAATCAAGAGATTTACTTAAACAAGTAATATCTCCATACCACCTTTCTCGAGTGCTCGGTCCCTAGAAGCGTGCAAAAGGAATGAACCAATGGGAAGCACCACACCGTGTCGAACTCGAAAGGTGAAAGAACAATTCATACGAGGAAATGGCAATTCCAAGAACGCAAGCCAACGATCGCAAAGTGACTTTCAAAAATAAGCCTATCTCTTCAACGGGCAAATTTTTGAAAGTTCACTATAAAAGGCCGAGGAGTTTGTTTGAGAAGAATGATGACATATGTGAGATAAACAAGCATATCGTAAAAATCAAATATTCTCAATCCTCAAGCCTACATTACGAAGTACATCAATCCAACACTCACCGTGAAGGAAAGAGAACTTCAATCAGTTGAAGAGGAAACTTTTGAAGAAAAGGGGTCTACATTCCAGGAAGGATTGTAGAAAGGTTCAAGGTTGAACCAAGTCTTAAACTTTTGGAGGGCTTCGTGATCAAATCCAAAGAGTTTGAGCAAGTGAGCTGAAGTAACAAGGCAGCTGCCCTGTGAAGAAGCTGAGTCGCACGAGAAGCCACCGAGTGATCAAGGCGTCTCTAGATCGAGTCCCTAAGGATCAAGTCGGCCGTTGTGATCAAGACTTGTATCCGGACTGCTACCACTTTGTAAACTGATCATTACTTAGTGGATTCCTCCAGGAGTTGGAGAAGAGAGGAGTAGAAGAATTACCCCATCTTCGAACCTCTATAAAATTTCATTGTGTCATTTATTTTTCAGCACTTTAATTCTTGCATTATTAACTACTTATATCTCATTGATAAATTTGCTATCCATTTGATAATTTATAAGTACTAAATCAAGCTCTAAAATCTTGCTTAATCAAACTTAAGGGTGTTAAGTCTTCCAATAAAATAAAACCACGGTTGAGTTAAATTATAGCCAACAACTCGAGTTACTCCATCAATGGCTCAAATTTGAGTGTTGAGAGAGATTAACTCTACTTGAGTGACTAATTTGATCGTCCATCAAGGACACAAAATGTGTGTAGAATCAACTCAGATTTAAAAGGACTAAATCGAAAATTTGGTAAGGTTTATTCAACCCCCCTTCTAAACCTTACACTTACACCCCTTGGGACCTACAAGTGGTATCGAGCGGTTGGTTCATTGAACCCTCCACACCGGTTACATTCTTGAACTAGATCTCCAAACTTTTCAAAGTCCGCTTTAGTACTTAAGTTTTCAAAACTCTTCTTATCATCCAAAATTATTATCATGGAAGCAAATTTGACACGCATCCCTATGTTCACTATCGAAGAATTTGATGATTGGAAAATACGTATGCGGGCTCATCTATCAAAGATTACACGATGAGATGTGGATAGTGATAGAAGATGGGCCTCTGCAAATATTAAAGGTGAACACAAATTTGTGCGAAGAGTTGCAAGGAAGGAGAAGAAGATGTTTGCTCCCGGACACGGTCATGGTTGAAAAACCAAGAACCGAGTGGACAAATGATGACAAAAAGATACAACCTGGACAATGTAGCCAAGGACATCCTTTACAAAACCTTGGACAAAGCCATGTTCAATAAAGTCAAATCATGCAAAACGGCTAAGGAAATCGGGATAAGCCGACATTGATTTGTGAAGGCTCGAGCAAATCAAAGAAAACAAATTATCGAAGGGTCGTACAGAAATTTGAAAACTTCAAAATGATCTCGGAGAGAACCTGGATCAACTGGATGCTCGGTTCACGTAAATCACAAATGAGCTATCTCGCACTTGGAAATGAATATACACGATGAAATGTGTATGAAGATCCTAAAAGTCTTCCAAATGAATGGGAAATGAAGGTCATGGCACCGAGACATTCCATGGACCTATCAAAGACATCCAACCATGAGTTATTCTCGGACCTCAAAGCCTACGAGTTTGAGCCGAGAAGAAAAGACCAGGAAGAGACAAATTGTACCCAAAAAACACCGCTCTAATTGTTAAAGATGGGAAGAGAGCCGAGGTCAAAGAAGTCATTGACCCGGAAGAAATAGCCCGATGGTTAAAAGGTTCAACAAGTTCTTCAATAAGAACTACTAGAGAGAAAGGGTGAATCTTCCGGAAGACACTCGGCTCCTCCAAATCAAGGGAAGACAGGCCAACCAAGAGAACAAATCATCAAAAAGTTGAGTATCAAAGGTGACAACTCAAGAATGGAAAGAGTTGATCAAAAGGTGAATATCTATGTTGGAACTCAGACAACCAGGTCACTATGCCATTGATCGCTCATATCCTGTAGTCAACAAGTACAGGGATGAA
The DNA here is from genome assembly GCA_016081115.2 of Rehmannia glutinosa. NCBI lineage: Eukaryota > Viridiplantae > Streptophyta > Magnoliopsida > Lamiales > Orobanchaceae > Rehmannia > Rehmannia glutinosa. The sequence goes on from CM071932.1 coordinate 54,237,802, forward strand.
GAAGAAAGAAAGGTCTTCGAGAGAAAGAAGACAAGAAAAGAAAAAGGCAATGATGGTCTGCAGAGATCTGCCGAGACAAACCAAGTCAAGAGAGACAGTGATTCGAGAGAGCAAAGCGAAGGTGACTACTCAAGTGACTCAAGAAGAAGCCCCGATCCGCTTGATGGCCAAAGAACAAGATCAAGAAGATGAGGTACAATCTAACTCAACAAACTCGGACACTAGTGATAGTGATCATGACACACACACTTCATCACCCACTCGATCTTTATGATTCATTTAGGCAAAATGATGAAAGATTTTGAACACATTAAATCCTCACACACACTATTGAATGAGGAAAACACACCTACTCAAAAGTCAAAACTCAAAGCCGACTAAGGAGCCGAGTACTCTAAGTCAAATAGTGATGAGAATAAAAGTTTAAAGATCGAAAATGCTAAATTAATAGCGAAATTGCTGCTATAGAAAAGAGGAGAATGACCTCAAGAATGTTATTGCCTCATTCACTAAGGCATCTAAATCATTGGATGATCTTATTTTGAGTCAAAGAGATGTGGAGACAAGACAGGCTTAGGATTTAATTCCTCTGTGTTATGTCAAACCTCAAAAGTAAATTTGGAAAAAGGATCTTCAAGCCATGAAGAATCAAAAAATCCAAAACTATGAATGTTGCACACACATTCACTTCAAAGCACAATAACAAGCAAACGGCCTTGGTTACAAAGGAAAAGGAAAACAACCATTGAGTGTCTTTGAAAGGACACCGAGAAGAGATTCACCGAGTCCTCAAAGAAATTCCAAACAAAATACTCTCTGAAAGAAGAAGCGAGCTACCAAAAATCCCAAAAAACCCATAAAAGAAATACATATGATGGGAATGGTAGAAAATATCCAAGCCAAGCTGATTGGAATAATGTAAACTATCGGCCAGACTTATGGAACATAAGCCCAAATGGCAAAGGCCTAGAACTCAACAAAGGCCATTCCAAAAGTATAAGAGCTTTTATCAAAGACACATATGCACCTAGGCACTACACTCAAAAACACCACAATTACCCAAGGAAGGCAATTGCTAAAACACATATGCAGCATACAGACAAAAGAGACAATTTGTATAAACCTAGAATCCCCAAGCAATTTGCCAGGGATTAATTATGATTATGGCATCGATAGATGGCAACCTCTTAGAGTCAAATCATTTGGCTATAGGTTGGTTGGATCATCTTATAATTCTAACCCCTTAGGACCCGCACAAGTATGGGTACCTAAAACTTAATTTCCTTGATTGCGGTTCAAGGAACAATGAGTGCCAGGAACCTGGTACATGGATAGTGGTCGTTCCGGACATATGACAGAAATAAGAGAAATCAAAAATTCAAGGAAGTTAAAGGAGCAAAAGTCATATTTGGAGGAAATGAAACTCCTGGTAAAATAAGAGGCATTGGATCCATCAAGAGGAATGGATTAGAAATCACAGATGTTGCATATGTTGAAGGACTTAACTTCAACTTACTGAGCATAAGTCAACTCTGTGACAAGGGCTACAATGTTGGATTCAACATGGGCATATGCCAAATCAAAGATATTGAATCAAATGAAGTTGTCTTTGCAAGGATGTAGACAAAAAATATGTATGTAGTGGATTGGTCAACCGCAACACCCAAAGACTGCTACTAGCAAAGAGCACAATCAATCAAGTTAGGCGTGGCACAAAAAGCCGAGTCACCCGAATTTCAAAACGATCAACAAACTTGCAAGAAGTCATCTTGTGGAAGGACTTCCGGACTCGATATACAAGAAGGAGAGTATATGTGACGCATGTCGAAGGGAAAACAAATCAAGTCGTCATTGAAAGAAAAGACATGCCCATCCTCAACAAGAATATTGCATCCGCTTCATATGGATCTATTTGGCCCAAAGGGAACCAAACAACATCGGTGGAAAGAAATACACCTTGGTGGTAGTAGATGACTACTCAAGATATACATGGACAATATTCATGTGTAAGAAGAAAGAAACTCTACAAAAACTACCACAAATGATGAAGAGGATTCAAAACGAGAAGAGTCAAACCATTATCAAAATAAGATCGTGAGGAGGAACCGAGTTTGTCAATGGAATAATAACTCGCATTGTATTGAGAATGGTATTGGTCATGAACTATCACAGCAAGGACTCCACAAAGAGAATGGAGTTGCGAAAAGAAGAAATAGAACCCTCAAAGAAGCGGAAGGACCATGTTAGTCAAGTGACGAGTTACCAAAAAGATTTTGGGGTCAAGCAATCAACACAACTTGCTACACTCAAAATAGATGTATGATAAATAGACAAATGACAAAGACTCCCTATGAGATCCGGATCGGAAGAAAACCAAATGTTGCATATTTCGTAATATTTGGATGTAAATGCTTCATCCACAACAATGGCAAAGACAATCTAAAGGCTTTTGATGCTAAAGTCGATGAAGGTATCTTCTTAGGATACTCAAATGAAAGAAAAGCCTGAGAATACTCAACAAAAGGACTATGGTTGCGAAGAATCCATTCATGTGGTATTTGATGAGCCAAATATAAATAGAGAAGACATTGGAGAGTCACCGATAAGTTCAATCATCCAACCATACGAAGAGTCCCTATCTTTGGAAGCCGGGAATTATCAATTCGAAGAAGGTGAGATAGCCAATCTCAAAAACAATTGGAAAATTTGCGGTAAAGTGATTACGAGAGAGCCGACCACAAAGAATACAACCGCAAGTCAATCAATCCAGCTAACTTACTCCTACCGATGTAAGATGGCCGAGAGACCATCCACGAACTTGTAATTGGAGATATAAGAGAAGGTGTCAAAACAAGATCCGAACTCAACAAGAAGCCATGTTCACATGCTTCATCTCACAAATAGAGCCCAAAGATGTGTCACAAGCATTGGATGACACACATTGGATTCAAGCTATGCAAGAAGAGTCAATCGGTTTGAGAGAAATAAAGTATGGGAATTAGTGCAAAGACCCATACATCAAAATGTTATTGGAACCAAATGGGTATTTAGAAATAAAATGAACGAGGAAGGTTCTGTGGTAAGAAACAAAGCAAGACTAGTAGCCAAAGGATATTGCCAAGAAGAAGGGATAGATTTTGATGAAATATTTGCCCCTGTAGCAAGATTGGAAGCTATAAGGATGTTTCTTGCCTATGCGACTCACAAGAATTTCATTGTATATCGAGATGGATGTAAAAAGTGCATTCCTAAACGGTTTATTGGAAGAAGAAGTGTATGTTGAACAACCTCCAGGATTTGAGCAGAAGACTCTTGGAGACAAGGTATACAAACTCAAGAAAGCCATGTATGGATTGAAACAGGCACCCGAGCATGGTATGATACCCTGTCACAATTCCTAATCGAAAATGGATTCACAAAAGGAAAAGTAGATAGAACACTCTTGAGAATTCAAGACAAGAAGAGTATACTTTGCTTGTTCAAATATATGTGGATGACATCATTTTTGAATCCACTAACAAAGAGTCATGTGAAAAGTTTTCAAACCTCATGCAAAGTAAATTTGAAATGAGCATGATGGGAGAGTCGACATTCTTCCTTGGACTCCAAGTGAAACAATTTGAAGGATGGAACCTTCATAAGTCAAACAAAATACACCGAGAGATTTAATGAAGAAGTTTGGTATGGAGGAGAAGTCTTCGTAAAAATACCAATGAACACATCATCAAAATGGACATGGATGCGGATGGTAAGCCCAGTAGATCAAACAGATACTGAGCACTTATTGGATCATTGCTCTATCTCACAAAGAAGCGGGCCGGACATCACCTTTCTTTGTAGGTGTGTATGTGCAAGATTTCAATCTGCTCCAAAAGAGAGCCACATGACAAAGACTAAGAGAATATTGAGATACTTGAAAGGAAGCCAAGAAGTAGGGCTATGGTATCCAAAGGAAGGTGGATTCAAGCTAATTGGCTATTCGATTCTCGACTATCTTTGGATGCAGAGTGGACAGAAGAGCACTTCGTGCACATGTCAAATGCTAGGAAACAGTGATTTCTGGTTTAGCAAGAAGCAAAACTCAATAGCCACCTCTACAAATGGTGCGAGAATACATAGTCATGGGCAAACAAGTTGCCCAAGTCCTATGGATGAGACAAAGAAATGAGAGACTATGAAGTTGAAGAAAAAGAAATTCCAATCATGTGTGATAACACAAGTGCAATTGCCATCACTCAAAATCCTGTGTTGCACTCAAGAACAAAACATATTGATGTCAGATATCACTTCATAAGAGATCATGTTGAAAAGAAGGACATCATCCTGGAATATATCTCAACTGATAAACAACTAGCTGACATCTTCACAAAACCACTATGTGAGTCAAGATTTGAAGAACTCAAGCATGAGTTGGGGCTAATTGAGCTGAGCTAACACTTAGAAGAATCAAAGAAAAGAAATGGAACAGAAAAGGAGGTGAAAAAGAGTCAAATGCAAATCACCAAGAATCACCAGACGGAAAGACAACTACACCGAGTCACCGATAGCCGAGTCCCTAAGAGAACTCTGTGAGAAGCGAGTTAAATCAACTAAAGGATAAGTTTGAATAACTTATGAGCAAAGTGACAAAAACGCAATCATTTTGACTAAGCGGGAATGTTTTAAGGAATACGTCAAAGATAATGATGATGTGTACGGACATAAAGCCGCACACCAAGCCTATGATTGGATATAAATGTCTTTGCCGCATTAAATACGAGACATGAAATGCTCAATAGGCGTCACGAAATCCAAGCCGTTGATTTCGATCACATTTCAAAAACCACCCGCACGTCCTTTCATAAACCATATTTAAACCATTTTCGTCCGTTTCTCTCTCACACTTCTAAAACTGTTCATTTCTTTCTCTCAAAAGCAAAGGCAAAATACTCTCGAAACCCTATCAACCTTCAAATCAATTTCTGAGTTTTTCCTTGATATAATCCTGAGAAATGGCACCAACTTATGACTTTACCAAGTTAGGAAAGCAAATCCACACCGGTTCGACGGTGGATTTCGACGGAATGGTGAAGTAGGGGTCCGACGACACCCTAGTGAAGAAAATCGCTGAGAAGTTGGAAACGTCCGGGCTAAAACCGTTTCTAACGTTATAATATCCGATGACCTATGTGGAGGAGGTCGCACAATTCTACGTGAATGCTGAGATTCACGATGAAGAAATCAAGTCATCTGTTCACGGAAAGCGGTGACTATCTCTCTCGCCAAGGATTTGGCTGAATATTGCTCACTACCGCCAAGGAGCATCCGAGATTAAAGAAGCGATGTAAACTTGGTGACGCATGGAAAGAAATAGCCAAGTCCGACTTTGCCGATAAAATAGTGTATACAAAGAAAAAGAGATCGAAAGGAGGATTATCACAAGTCGTTGGATATAGTTGCCAAATGTATCGACATCAAATTTGGCGACTTTGACCAATCACAAAGGCAAAGCCGATTGTAATGGCCGCAATCATCGAAGAAAAGAAGATAAATCGGGCTAAGTTTGTCTACAAAGGACTCTGCCCGAACGTGGGGAACAAGTCCTTCAAAGAAGATGGGTCATTTGGAGGATCCTTGGATATGGCCTAGTGATTGGCCGGCTATTGGAGGTGAAAGGAGTCCCTCTTAGACATGGGAAAGCATTCCATGTTAACAAGAGGATGTTCGAGCAAACCTCTCGGCGCTCGAAGAGAGCCTACGCCAAGAGAGCGACACCGGTGAGGGAATCACCGACCACCAAGATACAAATTTGTTTCCTCTCCACCTAAGAAGAAAAAGCCCCTGCAAATGCTAAGAAGAAGATCACCCCCAAAGAAAAGAAAACCAAACATGCTCCCGCCCTGCCCAGGCGGTCGAGAAGGACTCACAAATACCTTCTCCGATCATCAAAAGGAGGAGAACGACAAGCCAAGACGGCTCCTCGAAAACAAACACCAAGACTGCCCCCCGCCGCACAAGACTCGAAGACAACATCTCTCGAACCGAAAATTCCCCAGTACAAACTAGAGACGAAGAAGAATCGTCAAGCGATCAACTAGAGAAACCAAATGAGTCGATTACTCGGCTAGCGCAAATACGGAGACTACTCGGAGATGTAGAGTCTCCGGATGTAATTGATGAAACAGCCAAGTCTCGCCAAGGCGATCGGAGAGGCAACCCGAAGACACAGCTTGTAGCTCACACAAACAAACACAAGAAAAACGCGCCAGAGCGATAGTGATGTAATGATCCTATCTCCACCTTACCCGGACATCCAAAATCGTCTGAGTGAGTGGAGGAAATGGAAGTTGAGCAAGTCAAGGAACAGTTCCAACGACACGAGTTTATAGAAGAAGAAGAGGAATCTGCTAAATTTCCTCGATTAACTATTGTGCTCCCGGCTGCGGATGAAGACAATCGCACGGACATCCCGTAGATCTACAAGGACAAGGAGAGAGAAAAGCAAGTCAAGAAGCCGAAGCACGAGAGAAGGCAAGCATCCGCCTATCTCCCGGCACCACGTAACACACACATCCTCTTCTTGATGTCTTCTCGATGTGATGAGGAACCGGAGAATGTCACGCCACGAAGAAGAGTTGCAAATGCAGCAAGCATTGCACGAATCAAGAATCCTTCACGAGCAAAGACTAATGGAGGGACCAGGAGAGTCCTCCAAAACACAAATGAAATCGATCCAATGGGAGTGGTCCAAAAAATCGCCACTTATCGTTCTTTGCCACCACTTCCCTTCCCACTCACTCGGAAGAAGCAATACGGGACATGGCGATGAAACCGGGATAATGGGGACCCCAAGAGAGCCAACCCCTATTGAAGGTGTGTTACCACCTACCCCAACGGCCGAACAATCAATCGAAACAATGGGAGTTTGGAGACGAGTGACCCCATTCCAAGTCACTCACCGGTGCGCGCCGGTGAGGGGGGAAACTCCTCCACCGCAGCAAGGTCGGAGGATGATGCGAGATGACTCCACATCGAATCAAGGAGGCGAAGAAGAGAAATTACAATCACAAGAAGAACAACAAGTTGCCATCAACGAAGCTCGACGATTGAGACTGTCTCACCGAGGTGCCAACCGCTCTAAAGGCTAATGACGCCGCGATGCAGTCGAGGCACAAGAAGGAATGTACCGGGAGTTAACACTGGCGATGAAAGTGCAATCCATGGGGTTGAGACTCCAATGGATGCCATGCGAAAGACCCTAAGACAGTGACATCGTCGAAAGGGAGGACCAAGGCCTTGCGGCGAGAGAGACCGCCGGAGGTAATGAAGGCCCACGGGAGGTTGAGACTTCCCGGGGTAAAGAAGCGATGTAGAGAACATCCCTCCCGCTATCATCGACCCATCCGAGAAGGAGATCGCGCACTTCATGATTCCCAGGACAACCCGATGTCATTTTTCCGGGATCGGAAGGCGAAGAAGAAGCGAGTCATCCCCATGACAAATCCAAAAGACTCACAAGCGGATGTTCCAAGCACGAGCAAGTCGATCCCAAGACTACTCGTCAAACCTTTAATTTTGATGATGAGCCACCAATGGAAATCTCATCATCGTCCGATGACGCTTCGATAAGGCCAAGGACCATCTCTGAAATGGAAAAATCAACAGACCAACGGTTTAAGGCAGATTGAGGCTCGGCAAGCGGGTCTACTTCTACAACAGAACCCACCAACAAGAGACCACCGCACGTGCTCCTCAAGGCTGCAGCAGATCGATTCCCAAAAGAACTTCACGCGCACCGCTCATCATCGAATGCATCCCGGTTGGCGGTGATGAATCTTTTGTAGAATCTTTCCCTTTTTCACCGGGAGATACCGAACTCCACGAAGAGTCGAGAGAATGAGCGCGCGCTACGCTATCACGCACCAGCTCCGTCTTTTCATCCGCACCATTGTCCCAAATTGCTTATGACTTTGATGTTTGTATGGCCATCACCGCCACGTAAGAAGAATCACCAAGTTCGAGAAGTGTTCAAGGCACTCTTTGCCGAGGTTGAACGGATGGAGAGGCATCGAGCCTCATTGGACATGAGACTAGACAACAGAGATGCCAACCTTACGGCCGACTTGAGAGGCATCACAAATCGATAAGGGAATGGTGGCAACAAAGAAGAAACAATGCATGTGGAACAAGTCGATTCTTCAGGACATTGTTCAACAAGCCGGGTATGGAGAGTCGAAAATGCCGATGCAAAAACGAAGCCGAGAGAACACATTGAGCATATGCATGAAGCTCACACCGCCGAGATCAAGCTGCTGCGTGAGCAAAATACAAATGATCTACGTTTGGAGGAACACATGACAAGAAAATTCAGCCTTCTCATGGCCGAGATGAAGCGATTTCAAAGAATCCAACGCTACTCGACCAATTCCGTCTTTGCATACAACGCAATGTACTCGGCGAACTCAACCATCGAAGACTTCGACTTCATGCTTGCCAAAGATGTTCCCCTGGGGTTCCTCTATCCTTTGATGATGCCAAAAAGGGGAAGAGGAATACCTCAAAGCCCTAAAATCTGAAGGCGAGAAGAAAGGAGCGGTGAGAAGGGAAAATCACCGGAAGTCTTGAAATAGAAAGAAAGGAAAGCTTGTTGAGGGGGAAGGGTCGACATATGTGACATTGATGATTGCACAAACCCCCAACAAGGTCATGTCACAAAGCCGGTGACATCATAAGCGAAAACTCCCCAGACTCTCGCCACTCCACCACTCTGCTTTGTAACTATGGTGAAAAGAGAAAAACAATTGAAGCGGGGATGAAGGAAGTGGAAGGAAGAATGGATGCCAGGGTGATGAACATCTTGAAAGAACATGGAGGCATTCCGGTTGACAGAGACACTTATGCCATCTCGGATGTCGGGACAGAGCCACGATCGGTCGATGAATTTAAAATGCTCGAATCTGAGGGATACTTTGCAAATATGTCTATGGCTCAAGCTTGGGACTGTCTTGGGAAAAGGGTCTCACGTTATGTGAAGAAGGCGACGAGCGGGACAACCGGCGATCGCTCTGCTGGTCACTCCACCGGCACTCACCGAAAGAAGAAGACCCAAAGACAAAGATACGCCCAGTAGAGGTAAGGAAGCGAAGCGAGTGGAGGAAGAAGCTTGGACCTGGGCCTCTGCCCAAAAACATCGAATATGTGGATCCGGGAAAGAAAGAAAGAGGGATCTCTTGGGCTGGGCTTGACCAAGTGGCGAATTTGAAAGTGGCTAAAACTAACGCCGAGTATGCAAAAAGACTAGAAGAATAAAACAAGAGACAAACTCAGGCTATGGGAGGAGAGACAGAAAGAATAAGAAGAGATGAAGTCCGCCAGAAGGCATATGAGAAGAAAAATAAGGCAAATGACGGCGAGAAGAAGAAGAAGAAGAAGATCTTGATCAAGATGAGAGAAGGAGACAATGAAGGAGATGAAGTGTTGCTTTGTCCAACCCTTCGTGTATTTTATCATGTAAATACATACAATGTAAGTCTTCTCGTAATAAAGCTATAAATTCTTTATTTTCAAGATAGACAAATATGTGCTCGATACACCTTGTAAACAATTGTGTAAAAGAACAGAATGATATGATCAATAAACATATCTATTCTCATGCATACATTCTATGTCAATACACTATCTCGTATGTATCTTTGCTATTTGCATTTTTTTTTATGGTTTAAGTTTTGGCATCATCAAAAAGGGGGAAATTGTTAGGAATTTTATTGTTTAGATTTTGATGAATGCCATGTAAAACTTAGAATAGAAAGTTGGCACCCCAATTCTTGTTTTAAAATGCATTGTAATAAATAGAGCTGCCAAGCCGAGTTAAGACAAACCTACGCCCTAACATGCAAGAAGACAATCAAGACTGAAGGAAGACTCCATTGCGAGACAAATGAGTATGGCAAAGAAGAGTAGACAGAACTCTCTCGGAGAAGCGGTGAGATGCACTGAGTGGAGCATCATCAAGTCAACTAAAGAAAAGCCAAGTCTCAAGTTGAAGTGAAAAGAGTCATCCAATGATTGGAAGTGACTCTAAGTCACCTGGGAAAGCAAGGAAATGCGGTCAAGTCGAGATAATCGTAAAGAACCGTTGCCGACGAAATCAAGAGATTTACTTAAACAAGTAATATCTCCATACCACCTTTCTCGAGTGCTCGGTCCCGGAAGCGTGCAAAAGGAATGAACCAATGGGAAGCACCACACCGTGTCGAACTCGAAAAGGTGAAAGAACAATTCATACGAGGAAATGGCAATTCAAGAACTCGCAAGCCAACGATCGCAAAGTGACTTTCAAAAATAAGCCTATCTCTTCAACGGGCAAATTTTTGAAAGTTCACTATAAAAGGATGAGGAGTTTGTTTGAGAAGAAGAATGACAAACATGTGAGATAAACAAGCATATCAGAAAAACTGAAATATTCTCAATCCTCAAGCCTACATTACGAAGTACATCAATCCAACACTCACCGTGAAGGAAAGAGAACTTCAATCGCCTTGAAGAGGAAACTTTTGAAGAAAAGGGGTCTACATTCCAGGAAGGATTGTAGAAAGGTTCAAGGTTGAACCAAGTCTTAAACTTTTGGAGGGCTTCGTGATCAAATCCAAAGAGTTTGAGCAAGTGAGCTGAAGTAACAAGGCAGCTGCCCTGTGAAGAAGCCGAGTCGCACGAGAAGCCACCGAGTGATCAAGGCGTCTCAGGATCGAGTCCCTAAGGATCAAGTCGGCTGTTGTGATCAAGACTTGTATCCGGACTCGTTATACCACTTTGTAAACCGATCATTACTTAGTGGATTCCTCCAGAGTTGGAGAAGAGAGGAGTAGAAGAATTACCCCATCTTCGAACCTCTATAAAATTTCATTGTGTCATTTATTTTTCAAAGACTTTAATTCTTGCATTATTAACTACTTATATCTCATTGATAAATTTGCTATCCATTTGATAATTTATAAGTACTAAATCAAGCTCTAAAATCTTGCTTAATCAAACTTAAGGGTGTTAAGTCTTCCAATAAAATAAAACCACAAATTGAGTTAAATTATAGCCAACAATTGAGTTACTCCATCAATGGCTCAATTTGAATGAAATCTGATGAGAGATTAACTCTACTGAGTGACTAATTCGATTGTCCATCAAGGACACAAACTTGTGTAGAATCAACTCTCAGAGATTTAAAAGGACTAAATCGAAAATTTGGTAAGGTTTATTCAACCCCCCCTTCTAAACCTTACACTTACACCCCTTGGGACCTACAATAATAGTTGTGATGGATCGGGAGACTTCGATTATTATTAATCTACTGTTTATGCGCCACCCGGGAGATGGAATAAACTATTTTAGGAATTGAACCCATAGAAATACATGAATTGGTTATTGAAACTTTAATTGGATTTAATATTGAAGAAACATGTTGAGATTATGTGCCCAAGGTTGCTCCTGTAGTTGTTGAACATACTTGTGGGGTTCACAAATTTATTTATTTTTGCTTTTATTTTTGATTTTTATTATAACTTGATATTCGGTCGCTTCAATAAAATTGGAATGCGATGTTATTATAACATAAGTGTTTCACATATCAATCCCTGAGTAATACGACCTTGCTTGCCATTATTCTATAAACTACACTGTACACTTGCAGTTGTATGATCCAAATATTTCTGGCAAACAATTTTTTATCTCTAATTGTGTTTTGCAGGACATGAACACAATGAGGATGATTGGTTTTACTGAAGAAAGAGATGGATTATATCATCTGCAGACTCCTATTGTTGCTTCTATTCTGAATTAGAGACTCACTTATGGCACTCTAGACTAGGTTACATTTCAGCAAAACGTTTATGTTTGTTACCTCAATTACCATCTATTAGTTCTATGAATTTTTATTCTTGTGATGTTTCACTTTGCAAAACAAAAGAAACTCTCTTTTTATACCAATTGTACTTCTTCTCATTCTATATTTGATTTTGTTCATTGTGATATATGGGGTCCTTTTTCTACCCTTTCACATAATGGTTTCAGATATTTTTTTAATCATTGTTGATGATTATTCAAGGTGTACTTGGCTCTACACGATGAATGCAAAATCTGAAACCAGAATTCATTTACTCTTTTTTTATACCTATGTTTTCACTCAATTCAATGTTAAGATTAAATGTATAAATCAGACAATGGTTTGGAGTTTTCTCTACCTGATTTTTATAAAGCTAACGACATTATTCATCAAACAAGTTGTGTGAAAACTCCAAAACAAAATGGTTCGGTAGAAAGAAAACACCAACATCTTTTACAAGTGGCTAGAGCTTTGATATTTCAATCTCAAGTTCCATTATCTTTTTGGGATGAATGTGTTCTAACAGTAGCTCACATTGTTAATAGAGTCCCTACACCTATTTTAAGCAACAAAAGCCGTTTTAAAAAGTTGTTTAATAAGCCCCCTGACTATTCTCACTTAAGAGCTTTTGGATGTCTTGCCTATGCTTCCACATTAACAGCTCATAGAACAAAGTTTGAGCCCAGAGCTTCCAAATGTGTCTTTATTGGATACTCCATTGGCACAAAAGGGTATAAACTTTATGATATTGATAAAATAAAAGTTTTCATATCTAGAAATGTGCAGTTTTGTGAAGAAATTTTTCCTTCAAATCCATGAAAACAACAATTTCTGAGGATTCTACTCACATGTTCAATATTGTGAATATTTGGAACTTTTCTGCTGATAAAGTGAATCCATTTGCTTCTGGAAATAATGACCCACCAACTGTTACAGAAGCTGTTAACATTACACAAGATTTTGTTCCTGATACACAAAATTTTGTTCCTGATACACAAGTTACAAAGAATTTAAATGTTCCAACTGCACAAACTCCTGGAAACATAGTTGTTGCCCAAGAGGTTATCTCTGTTGCTCTTAGAAAATCTTCTAGAACTAGAGTTGTTCCAGCTTATCTCCAAATATATGATTATGGCATACCTCCATCTCTTCAGCAAACCAATCAGCTCGGAGTGTAAAATCTGGTAAGCCATATTGTATATCAAATCTTTTATAAACTGATAAATTTTCTAATAATCACAGAAGGTTTACAGTTGCTTTCAGTCAGATCATTGAACCTTAAACTTATGGTAAAGCCAGCAAAACTAAAGAATGGCAAGATGCCATGAAGAAAGAGCTACAAGCACTTGAGACCAACAAAACCTGTACTATGATTGATTTGCCTCCATATAAGCACTGCACTGAGTGTAAATGGGTTTACAAAGTTAATTATAAACCAGATGGTTCAATTGAAAGGTACAAGGCAAGGTTGGTTGTTAAAGTTACACACAAGAAGAAAGATTATACTATTTTGATACTTTCTCTCGAGTGGCAAAACTAACCACTGTCAGACTAATCCTAGCTGTGGCAGCTTCTAAAAATTGGTTTCTTCACCAATTGGATGTCAACAATGCTTTCCTACATGTAGATTTGGATGAAGAAGTATACATGAATCCATCACGAGGATACTATAATCCATAGTAAAGTTTGCAAATTAAACAAAAGTCTTTATGACTTGAAATAAGCCTCAAGACAATGGTTCCACAAACTTACTTCTTGCCTCGTTACTTATGGTTTCATCCAATCTAGGTCTGATAGTTCTTTCTTTATCAAATCTAATCCTGATTCTATTACTGTGTTATGTGTGTATGTAGATGATATTATCCCTATTGGAAAATATGCACTTGATCTCCTTACAGATCGCAGGCTATTTGGGGAGCAAACCTTGTTCGACACCCATGGATGCCAAAGTTGATTTATCTAGCAAAAATGGGACGCCTTTACCTGATCTAGATTCATACAGAAGGCTAGTAGGAAGACTCTTATATCTCACTATAACCAGGCCTGATCATTCCTACAGCATACAGACATTAAGCCAATACATGTCACAACCAACCACAGAGCATTTGAATGCATCTTATAGAGTTCTATGGGATCTGAAAAATAATCTAGGGAAAGGATTATTTTACCCAACAAACATCTCGTTACAACTCAAAGGATTTAGTGATGCAAATTGGGCAAGATGTTCAAAGGCTAGAAGGAGTATTAGTGGTGTTGAAGTATACATAGGGGATTCATTGCTATCTTGGAAGGCAAAGAAACAACCTACAGTTGGCAGGAGTTCAACTAATTCACATATCATCCATACATCAATCTACAGACATATTGACAAAGCATATTCCCCACTTGTGGGGGGGTGTCAAGATCTCACCTCTGTTAACTAACGATTAGTATGTTAGTTATTCTGTTAGTGTAAGAAGTTAAGTTAGTTAGCAACTATAGTCCATTCTTCCTGTATAAATAGAACTGTATATAGCTTATTTCATAACTTTTGTAATATAGAATTCTCTTCTTTTCTCTTAATGAACACATTTACATTTCTGAGTTTATTCAAGATCTATTGTATCAACTTAGTTTTGATTTTTATTTGCCTCCCATTTTTTTCCTTGTTTGTGTTGGGATTACAACCAAAATCAGATGGATACAGCGAAGGGGGATAATTCGAACTAACAATCATTTATTACAAATAAAGCGAGAAAAAAAAGAGCAGTAAAGTAAGTTGAGGCGAGCGAACTCTTTCTTTAAGACTCTTGTTGCCCCATCACGATGCTCACGATTGCAGGCAATGAGTCTCCTAAGATACAACAACTTTGGTAAAGGATAGGAGCACCACCAATCCTTTTACCCGGTAAACTGAGATAAGTGAGGCCTGAGCTGATGTCAACACTCTGACGTAACACTTCTTGTGCTGATGCATATTTTTGAGTGACAAACTATGAATATGTATGCACGAAATTTTCTGTGATTGTGATGTATGTTGTACAAATTCCACTGAATGGGAGGGCTCCAATTTATAGGAAAAACAAAAAGGGTCCTCCAAAGGAAAGCCATAATGATTTGGACTCAATTATGTCCATAATCATCAATCAAATCCTTTCCTTATTTTGATTGGTTTGTGCCAAGTCAATCCATCCAATTGTGGCATCAATCGGTTTAGGAATGATTTGGTGCACTCAATCATGTTACCATAAATTGGTGATTTGAGTCAAAGTTGCCTATTTAACAGATAAAATCAAGCAACTTACCAAACACCGAATTTGACCAATCTACCAACATTCCATATATGTTGGATACCTTTCCCACGAATATATCTTTCCAAGTGTACCATTTGTGCATCGATTTCTCACTCACCAATAAATGGTTTTGTGAAAATAAATACACCACTAGTTTCTAAAATTAACGAGTCTCCAGACTTGGAATTTCGGCTTAACAAAAATTGATTTTTCCAACAATCCCCACATGAGTGGAAAACGATGCATGAATGCATGTAGACTCAGTCACTCAGCCCCAGAAAACATTGTTGCATCAGGATAGGTAGCTTGTGGCTTTGAACCTTCCTTAGTAAGATACTATCGGATATATCCGTGGCTTAGTGGACACGATGCCTTGAACTACTCCGCTTACGAATATACCAAGACAACAGTATTTACACAACAATTCTTCTGCTCATCTCGAAGTTCTCTGGTTGTGTCCGTTTTGGCCATGGATCACACTTGGGATTCATAAGTGTTTTATTGAGGTGGCCCGTCCTCACACTTATATAGGTGACCTTGCCTATCAGAGGTACCCTGCAATACCCCGCCTTATTAGGTATAGGTCGTCATTAAAAGTCCATAGGACTTAACCTCACCACAGTCAGCAGGTTTAACACTTGGCTATGCTATATAGGGAATATGGGTAGCTTAAAGCTAAGCACCAAGTGCAATGACTGAACAGTTAAAAATTTAGTTTTCCCATTGAACCAAGTTCTTGGGATCTCCAGTCATCATGGTTGGGTTTCCACTAAAAATTGTTCTTTAAGTTGTGGATTTTATACCAATTCCCTCTAGCATTTTACAATTGATCTCCACTTCAATCAAATTTGCGCGCAAGATTGAGATCAATTTCTTTACATATTTGAACACATAGTCTCTGAGCATGTGTAACCACTTCAATTGACATAAGTGCCACTGGTGGACTTTCAAGCCCTTCAATGTCAATGTGGCTTTATAACACCTTAAGCTCATACATACTATTCTCAACATGTTATCTCTTTTTATAGAGGGATTCGTTTGACTTTATCGTTTGTCAAACTTGTCATTATTCCTTCAATGACTTAATTGTTGTATATGTTCCCAACAAGTTTGGGTACAACAATCCGTTAGGGTCTACCTTGATAAGGTTAGCCTTTAAGGCATTTTTCTACACCTTTTCTTAGTACCTCAATGTGTGCAATGTTGCAACACTCAAGAGTACACTAAAGGATGCACAACTTTAAGTGAAATCACATGTGACCCCTGTTGGCTATCAACTAACATTGTCAATATCAACTGACTCATATCCTCTTTTCTAAGGATACCTCTGAAAGAAACTTGTATTTCTTTGACTCCGCAGTCATTGGGGTCAATCTTTGTCAAGACTGAGGTAAATTTATATTTACCAAACACCCCCACATTTGAGGCATAATTCATCCACCCCACATTGTGCAACAATGTCAACTTTGAGAATTAGCAATTAAACAATTGCTATTTCTCACAAGTTTAACCATGATTAGATCGCCAACTGACAAACAATCCAATTGCCTACGCAAAATTCCAAAGAATTTCCTGGAAGGGCTAAATGACAAAATTCCAAAGCATCCATTCACCAAATTTTAGGTAGAGTTAACTTTCCATGTGCTCCCTCACAAGGGGACGCTTAATCATATGCCTCACACAAGGGCATTTAGATTTGCTCATGCCTTCATTGACATGTTTTGCTGCGTGTTATGATATCCAAGATGTCATAGCACTCAAGTTGGCACTTTGTGCCCTGTCTATAGTTGTTTGGCTACGTTTATATTGTGAGTCCAATTTAATATTTGGTAATAACTTCATATTCACCAATTGCTTTATAGCATTCATCATGACTCAATCAAATAAGAGGAAGAAACGATAGTTTTAGTTAGCATCACTAGTGCGGCGCACAACCATTACATTAATCTTGAATAACCCTTTTCAAGGTGTACCAAGTTTCCTTCAAGGTCTTTTCATGCTTGGCATTCGATTGTCTATTGGCTTCTTCAATGCGCAACCTGACAATCAAATCCTCCAAGCCTATTTGCTTCCTCTTATGCTTGAGATAATTTTTTTAATCCCTCCAACTAGGCGGCAACTTTTCAATAATTGCAGCCACTTGGAAGGTTTCACACAACTGCATTCCCTCAGCATGGATGGTGTGCAAAATCAATTGCAATTCTTGGAGTTGACTCATAACAGTCTTGGTGTCAACCATCACATACTCCAAGAATCTGCCGACAATGAACCTTTTGGTGCCGACATCCTCCGTTCTGTACCTTTTATCCAACGAGATCTACAGTCCCTTGGTAGTACCTTTGAACGAGGCATACACACTCTACAACGCCTTATCCAACCCATTAAGGATGTAATGCTTGCACAAGTAGTCCCCTTGACCCCATGCATCAAGGGCAGCCCTACGATCCATATTGGTATCGTCTAGGGCAACAACAAGAATGTTCTCTTTAAGGAACCTCACCAAACTTAGGGTTGTCAGATAAAATAACATCTTTTGCTGCCCTGTATTAAAATTAAGTCTGGTAAACTTTTCCAGTCTTTCGGCATGGGCAGCCATGGTTGCTGGAACATGTGTGATCAAAGGTGTTGCCAACACTGACGTAACACCAACCACAGAGGCAGAACCATGTGAAGCCTAAAGTGAGGAAACAGGTGTGGTCACACCGAAGGCCACACTTGCTAGAACATCAGAATACTGGAGTGTGTTAGAAGGTGTGGTAACACCATAGGCCACACTCGCTGGAACATCAGAATACTGGAGTGTGTTAGAAGGTGTGGTAACACCACAGGCCACACTCGCTGGAACATTTCGAAACAAAAGGTGTGACAGAAGGTGTGGTCACACCCCCCACAGTCATCGAAACAAAAGCAGGAACAGGTGTTGGCAGAGGTGTGGCCAAAGGTATGGTCACACCAAAGGCAGGGACAATAGAAACAGGTGTTGTCGGATGTGGTGTCACACCCAAGGCCACACCTACATAATCGGTAGTCATCGTGTTGCTTGAAGACACCATCAGTCAAAATTACAAACAAGAGTCTTAAAATTGTTGGGATTACAACCAAAATCAGATGGATACAACAGGGGATAATTCGAACTAACAATCGTCTATTACAAACAAAGCAAAAAAAAAGCAGTAAAACAAGTCTAGTCGAGCGAACTCTTTCTTTAAGACTCTTGTTGCCCCGTCACGATGCTCAGGGTTGCAGGCAACGAGTCTCCCAAGATACAACGACTTTGGTAAAGGATACGAGCACCACAAATCCTTCTACCCGGCAAACTGAGATAAGTGAGGCCTGAGGTGATGTCAACACCCTGACGTAACACTTCTTGTGCTGATGCAGATTTTTGAGTGACAAACTATGAATGTGTATGCACGAATTTTCTGTGATTGTGATGTATGTTGTACAAATTCCACTGAATGGGAGGGCTCCAATTTATAGGAAAAACACAAGGGATCCTCCAAAGGAAAGCCCTAATGATTTGAACTCAATTATGTTCATAATCATCAATCAAATCCTTCCTTATTTTGATTGATTTGTGTCAAGTCAATCCTTCCAATTGTGGCCTCAATCGGTTTAAGAATGATTTGGTGCACTCAATCATGTTACCATAAATTGGTGATTTGAGTCAAAGTTGCCTATTTAACGGATAAAATCAAGCAACTTACAGAACACCAGATTTGACCAATCTGCCAACATTCCATATATGTTGGATACCTTTCCCACAAATATATCTTTCCAAGTGTACCATTTGTGCATCGATTTCTCACTCACCAATAAATGGTTTTGTGAAAATAAATACACCACTCGTTTCCAAAATTAATGAGTCTCCACACTTGGAATTTCGGCTTAACAAAACCGATTTTTCCAACAGTTTGAAAGGTGTGAAAGTGTATTTGGGCTTTTCCCTTTTGATTCATGATATTATATTTTGGTTGTTTATATTTTGGTTATTTTGAATTGATTAATAAATAATGTTATACGTTTTCCTTGCTGTGAAAAAAAAAAAACAAAACAAAAAAAATCTTGCGTATATATAAAGTTACTAAGTCTACATTTTTTTCTCTCGGTCCAATTAAGTTTCCTGTATTACTATATATCAGTGTCTGAAACTGACTCATTCAATCCAAGACTTCCACACCATTAAAAGTCTAGCTTGGAAGCTTTTGGAAAATAAATGGCATAATGATTTAATCACGCAGGACTTCTATTGAACTTGAGAGTGTAATTCTTGGGTGAATCGACATACACGCACAACTTGGTTCTATTATTTTTTTTATATCTTTTTTATTATTTTAAAAATAGTTATTTTATTCATTGTTAGTAAAAATATTATTTCTATTTATTTTCTTACTTGTAGCCATCGGTAATTCAAGTCTAAATACTTGTTTAGTCAAAGTAGGATTCATAATATTACTAAGTTTGATATGATGTTTCACTAAATTTTAGAATAATAATTAAATTCACTAGGTAATTACATTATAGTTTTTCTTTCTATAATAAGACCTACAATATATTATAGTTTGATTGTTCGCTAAATAGATAACGAGGCCCCATTAAATATTACTCTAACACTAAAATATCATTTGAGCAAGTCTCTTGTGAGACGGTCTCACGGATCTAAATCCGTGAGACGGACCTCCTAAGGGCTCCGTCTTGAGAACATGAACTATGAAAATAAATTTAAAAATAATAATGAACCATGAAGAAACAAAAATAAACCCTAAAAACATGAACCATGAAGAATAAACCCGAAAAACAAAAATAAACCTTAAAAAAAACTAAAAATCCTAAAAACCCAAATCAATTAAAAATAAACCCAAAAAAACAAAATAAACCCTAAAAAAACAAATATAAACCCTAAGAAAAATAAAATATGAAAAAAAAAACCTTTAAACTTTGTGTAAGGGCTCCGTCTCACAGATCTAAATCCGTGAGACCGTCTCACGCAAGTTTTTGCCATATCATTTTCAATAGTCCAATAAAATAAGGTAATGTTTGTTATTATCTCTTGAAAAAATGTTTTTTGTTTAGGGGAAATGTAATGTCCTGGGGCTCGGATGGAGAATGTGATTCGAACCTAAGTCTGCTCGTCCAGTAATATACCATTTGACCACATGGGCTACGTGAGAATTTTTTTTCGTTATAGAAATATGAGTAACGTAATTTCATGAGGGAATAAGATTTTTGTTTCTAAAATAATTATCAATCATTACTTTATTTAAAAATAATTTATACCTAATTATATTCCCACGTATCACAACAAAGCAACATTGATAATATTTATTGTTAAAAATGTCTTTGCGGTGGAACGCGTTTTTAATGGGTGACAAAGTGAGATTCAAACTCGAACCTCTTATTGACCCAACTTTAATTTGACACCTAAAATTTCGTCATCCAAAACTTAAGTTGTTAGAGATATGAACCGCTTAATATTTCATAATTCCAACATAGTGAATAACTTTTATTATACATTCTACGTGGAATGGCATGAAAAGCACAAGTGTACAAAAACCCCATGTAACGAATATATATATATATATATATATATATGTATGTATGTATGGATATGCATGCATGCATGGTAGAACAAAAAAAACCAAAAAAGGCTAGTTTATACAAATTACCTTTTTTTTTTATTTATGTTCCCTTATTTTAAGAAATTAAAAAAATATAAAAATTTTGAGTCATAGTTTGAATGATTTTTTTTTTTTTTAGTTTTTCATCCGACTAGCCATACTTTCGTGTGCCGGCTCATCCAACGTTTGGGATTGGCTACACGCCAACGTCATTATGCATATCTTAATAGCAAAGTAAATCAATAGGTTCTTTTCATAAACCTTGCATGCTTTCCTAAGCATGGAAAATTAATCAACATTTCTTTCATAAACCTTGCATGTTTTCCAAAACATGTATAATTAATTAGAGCATCAAACCAAGACTGAACATAATTGGGTTTTTGTTAAACCTTGCTTTTCCAAAACATGAATGATTAATCAGTTTCAAACGAAGACTGAGGACATCTTGGAGGTAAGGAGGATTTTATACAATAAAAGAATTTAAAAACATGCATGGCTATAGAACTTTCCACACACACACACATATATATATGTTGGGTAAAAATATATCTGGTGGAAGGTTTCTATATGTGAAGAAAAATGGTTGGGATATAGTGTATGGTTTAAGTCGAGGCCAGAATTAGATTCTGTCTCCGCAAGACGAAAACGCCCCGTATACCGAGTGCGTACGGTTCTGGCGTTCGCCTCTAAGATACAACGACTTTTTACGTCTCGAGTTTACAGCACTTGCAAACTCAAAACACAGCGAACAACAGAAGTGTTTAGACTTTCAAGCTACAACGGAAGGGAATGATCAATATGCTTTGTATGCAGAATGATCGGTTATTATCTGAGTATTTTTGTGTGTAAATTCATCTATAGGGGCTTCAATCACATAGGCAATTAAGTGCCCGTACGGGAAATCGCGTCTGTAGGCTCGAAAAGGTACATTTTCACTGAACAGAAGCACCTATTCGGAGAGCGCACGAACCGTAGAACGGGCCGTGAGCCTGCCCGCTCGCTGGGGCGCAAAGTCTCGACAAGGAGCATGACCCGACCGCACGGGCCGTGCTCCAGCCCGTGTGCTACTTCGAACCTTTGCGGCAGGGAGCACGACCCGACCGACCGCGGGCCGTGCTCACGCCGTCTTGTGGGGCCGAAACTTTCTCGAGTTGAACTTATTTAATTAATTACGAAAATTAATTAAATCTATTTAATTAATTACAAAAATTAATTAAACATTTAATTTTAAAAGTTTTTGGTCCAAAAAGAATAAGGGCCTTCAAGCCCAAGCCCGAGCCCAAGCTCAAGCCCACGGCCCACGACCCGGACCCGGGCCGGGCCGAGCCGAGCCGAGCCAGCCGGCGGGCGGGCGTGTGTGTTTTGAACCAAACCCACAAGTATGTAGGTCCTCATTCCTTTAAAAACTTGGATGCCCCCAAGGGCCCAAACCCATATGTCCAACTTGGGATATATTAAGTGTGCAACTTTGCCTCCTTTTTCCTATGTGGGATGGAGCATTTCTCCTTCCCCACATTTTCCATTTTCCATACCATTTATTTGTTCTAAGTGGCTAACTTCTAGCATTAATTTCTCATTCACCCGGAATCGGTTTTGAGAAATTCCAAATGTTATTCTCATCTACTCTCTTAGTAGAATTTTTACAAATAATTTAATTCTATTTTTCACTAATGGAAACCACTTCATTATTTGGTCAAAATCGGGTCAACACCCAATTTATCAAGAACCAAATTCCAACAATCCCCCACATGAATGAAATTAATGCATGCGTGTATGCAGATTCGCTTGAAAGTCTCGGCGAATCGTTATTGCATCAGGATAGGTAGCTTGTGGCTTTGAACCTTCCTTAGTAAAATACTATCGAATTTACTAGCTGCTTAGTGACGCGATGTCTTGAACTACTCAGCCGTTCGTGTAAACCAAGACAACAATACTTACACAATAACAACTCTAACACTTGTTGTTCTCACGTTGTGTCCATTTCGGCCCTGGACCATATCTTAGATTCATAAGTGTTTCTTTTGAAGTGGCCAGTATTTCTCACTTATATAGGTGATCTCCTATTGAAGAGTATCCTGCAATACTCTACCTTTCGGTATATGAATCATTATAAATCTTAAACTTAACCTCACCACATTCAGCAGGTTTACATTCACTTGGATGTATCGAGAATGAGCTAACACATTTTCCAAGTGTTCAGCTGAACATTCATAACTTAGCTGTCCCATGGAACCAAGGTCTTGGGATCTCCAATTCACAAGGTTGGGTTACCGCTATGAACATTCTTTAAGTTGTGGATTTTAAACCCATTCCCCTTAACAGTTTATATAGGTGATCTCGATTTATGCCTTTCGTAAGCGGATCCGCAATGTTTTCCTTTGACTACACGTAGTCAACCGAAATAACCCCATTTGAAATCAACTGTTTAATGGTATTGTGTCTCCGACGTATATGTCTAGACTTAACATTATACATACTTTGCTTTGTGCCCTTCCGATTCTTTGATTGACTATCACAAAGTATCATAATAGCGTGCACATGCTTATTTCAACAAGGAATATCCTCTATGAAGTTTCTAAGCCATTCGAACTTTCTTCTCGGCTTTTACCCAAAGCAATGAACTCGGATTCCATAGTGGATCGAGCTATGCACGTTTGCTTAGAAGACTTCCACGACACCGCTCCTCCACCTATTGTGAAAACAAATCCACTTGTGGACTTGGAGTCTTTTGTGTTTGCTAGTATTCCATAGTTCATGGTATACTTTAAATATCTAAGTACCATTGTCACGGCTTTCCGGTGATCCGTCATCAAGTTACTTATGAACCTACTTAGTTTACTCATTTGAATATGCAATGTCCGGATGTGTACAATTCGTTAAGTACATCGACGCCAATTACCCTTGCATATTCTAAATGAGAAAACCGGTTCGCCTCTATTCTTGGCCAAGTGTAGACTTAGATCTACAGTGTGTCTTAGCCGGAGGACTATCAAAGGCATTAAACCTTCTGAGTATGCTTTCGACATAATGGGATTGTGACAAGACAATTCCATCTGAAGTCCTGGAGATTTTAATCCCTAATATAACATCAGATAATCCCATATCCTTCATGTCAAAGTTCTTCTTCAACATGTTCATAGTATTCACGATTAAATCATGACTACTACCCATGATCAACATATCATCCACATAAAGGCATACTATGATGTAATCATTTGTAGTAACTTTAATGCAGACACACTTGTCACATTCGTTGATCTTGATACCGTTTGACTTCATAGTTGAGTCAAACTTTTCGTGCCATTTCTAAGGTGCTTGTTTTAGTCCATAAAGTGACTTAACAAGTTTACACACATTTCGCTCTTGACCGGGTGCAACGTACCCCTCGGGTTGTTCCATATAGATCTCCTCTTCAAGCTCACCATTCAAGAAGGCAGTCTTAACGTCCATTTGATGTATCTCAAGGTTATGCAAAGCTCAATAGCAATGAGAACACGAATGGACGTAATCCTCGTGACATGAGAATATGTATCGAAGAAGTCATATCCCTCCTTTTGTCTAAACCCTTTAGCTACCAATCGGGCTTTATACTTGTCGATAGATCCATCTGCTTTATACTTCCTTTTAAGGATCCACTTGCACCCCAAAGGTTTGCAACCCGGTGGGAGATCAACCAACTCCCAAGTATGATTTTGCATGATGGAATCTATCTCATTATTGATAGCTTCTTTCCAGAGAGGAGCTTCTGGACTAGACAATGCTTCTTGAATAGTTCGAGGTTCGTTTTCTAACATATAAGTTAGAAAATCAGTACCAAAAGACTTAGCTACTTTTGTCCTTTTAATGCGTCTTGGTTCCTCTTCATCATCACTTTGAGGTAACCTTGCAGTTTCATAAGTCCGTTTACTCGAACTTTCTTCTTTTCGTTCTTTGTTCGGAAAGATATTCTAGAAGAATACAACATTCCTTGATTCAATGACCATACCTTCATTTATATCAATAATAGCTGACTTGTGCACTAAAAAGCGATAGCACTACTATTGTTAGCATATCCAATGAAAGCACAATCGATCGTCTTCGGACCGATTCTAACTTGTTTCGGCTTAGGTACTTCGACTTTAGCCAAACACCCCCATATTTTGAGGTATTTATATGAAGGTTTACGTCCCTTCCATAACTCATATGGAGTTTTATTTTTACCTTTGTGTGGGATCTTATTAAGAATGTAGTTCGCAGAAAGTATGGCTTCCCCCCCACAAGTTTTGGGGTAAGCCAGAACTTATCAAAGTAATCTTTACATAAAAACAGACCATTCTTGGTCATTATAAACTTATCGGACTCAAACACTAGTCTAAACCCAGCCTTGCTAAGCAAAGGACTGAAACCAAGTTCTTGCGGATGTTTGGGACATGCAAAGACATCTACAAGTGTAAGCTCCTTCCCTAAGTCATCTTGAGCACCACCTTTCCAAGCCCAACGATGTTGGAAGTCGAAGAGTTCCCCATGAACAACTTCCTTCCATTAATCGGAGTGTAGGATGAGAACATCTCCTTGTCGGCACAAATGTGACGAGTAGCTCCGGTATCTATCCACCACTCCCTTGGGTTATCCGCCATATTGGCTTCAAACACAACGGCGGATAGATCAATCTCCGACAAGTCAATTGGAACCGACTTGTCCTCCATCACATTGGCTTGTTGGTTTCCACCTTGATTGACCTTTTTAGGGTGTCGACAATCCTTCGCCATGTGGTTCGGTTTGCCACAATTGTAGCAATTCCCCTTGAACTTTTTGGCTTTTCCTTTTTCCTTCCCGGAGTGCTTGCGTTTCTTGCTAGTGCTCGATTCTGCAAGATTAGCCTTAGCCTCCATTCCAGACTTGCTGGATTTCACATCTGATTTCCGGTTGTCTTCTTCGATGCGAAGCCGAACAATCAGATCAAGCCCCATCTCTTTACGCTTGTGCTTGAGGTAGTTTTTGAAATCCTTCCACAATGGCGGCAACTTTTCGATTATTGCAGACACTAAGTCGTGAAGGATGATTTGAATCTCCTGAACTTGGCTGATCACCGTCTTGGTGTCAACCATCTTGTACTCCAGAAATTTGCCGACAACAAATTTCTTTGTACCGGCATCTTCCGTCTTGTACTTCTTCTCCAAGGAATCCCACAGTTCCTTGGACGTCTTGAACGTGCTATAGACGTTATAGAGAGTGTCGTCTAGCCCGTTCAACACGTAGTTGCGACATAAAAAATTGTTGTTATGCCAAGCATCCACAGCGATTCTCCGGTTGTTGTCAACTTCGTCATATTCAACGGCGGCAGGGGGGTCGTCTTTCAGAATACGAGACAACCCCAAGGTGGTGAGGTAGAACAGCATCTTCTGTTGCCAACGTTTGAAGTCGGCGCCGGAGAACTTGGGCGGCTTTTCGCCGTGAGCGGGAGCAGCAGCCATTGCTGTGAAAGTGATCGAACTGGATACCATCGTCTTCAACAGAAACATAGATTTCGTCTTGCGATTGTTGGGTAAAATTATATCTAGTGGAAGGTTTCTGTATGTGAAGAAAAATGGTTGGGATATAGTGTATGGTTTAAGTCGAGGGCATAATTAGATTCTGTCTCCGCAAGACGAAAACGCCCCGTATACCGAGTGCTTACAGTTCCGGCGCTCGCCTAAGATACAACGACTTTTTACGTCTCGAGTTTATAGCACTTGCAAACTCAAAACACAGCGAACAACAGAAGTGTTTAGACTTTCAAGCTACAAAGGAAGGGAATGATCAATATGCTTTGTATGCAGAATGATCAGTTATTATCTGAGTATTTTCGTGTATAAATTCATCTGCAGGGGCTTCAATCATATAGGCAATGAAGTGCCCGTGCACGGAAAATCGCGTCCGTAGGCTCGAAAAGGCACATTTTCACCGAATGACGCACATGTTCGGAGCGCACTACTCGGAGCATGGGCCGTGCGCGCCGCCACACAGGGCGCAAAGTCTCGACAGGAGCACGACCCGACCGCACGGGGCCGTGCTCGGCCCCATGTGCTACTTCGAACCTTTGCGGCGAGAGCACGACCCTGCTCCCCCTTGTGCGCGGGCCGAAACTTTCCGAGGTTGAACTCATTTAATTAATTACGGAAATTAATTAAATCTATTTAATTAATTACAAAAATTAATTAAACATTTAATTTTAAAGGTTTTTGGTCCAAAAGAATAAGGGCCTTCAAGCCCAAGCCCACGACCCACGACCGGGCCGGGCCGGGCCAAGCCAAGCCACCGGCGGGGGGGTGGCGTGTGTGTTTTGAACCAAACCCACAAGCATGTAGGTCCTCACCCCTTTAAAAACTTGGATGCCCCCAAGGGCCCAAACCCATATGTCCAACTTGGGATATATTAAGTGTGCAACTTTGCCTCCTTTTTCCTATGTGGGATGGAGCATTTCTCCTTCCCCACATTTTCCATTTTCCATACCATTTATTTGTATTAAGTGGCTAACTTCTAGCATTAATTTCTCATTCACCCGGAATTGGTTTTGAGAAATTCCAAATGCTATTCTCATCTACTCTCTTAGTAGTTTTACGAATAATTTAATTCTATTTTTCACTAATGGAAACCACTTAATTATTTGGTCAAAATCGGGTCAACACCCAATTTATCAAGAACCAAATTCCAACAATATATATATATATATAAATTATGACATACACATATTTTCTCCTTCTGATGTTTTCTTCAAGTTGTATATACCAAATTAAAGCAGAATATTATTTACAAGTTGTGAAATTACACACTTTACACTGCCCAAAAAAATCAGTTATCCTTGACATTCTATTCTAATTTTGTGCTGCTCTTACATTTCATATAATACATATGCATATGTTTTATGAGATACCAAATTCAACAAAACTTTGGAATATATGATTTAAAGTGCCAAAAAACCCACATTAGATTGTTTCCGCTTAAAGTCTCCATCATTCTTATAAGGGATATGCTCAACCGTTAAAGTGCCAAAAAACCCACATTAGATTGTTAATTGTTTCCGCTTAAAGTGCCAAATCAGTTACCTCAACAGTTAGTTGAACTGAAGCAATTTGTTGATGCCGTCAAAAACATTACAATTACATCCCTCAATTTTTTTAAATATTACAAATAGCCCAAATTTTTCGCCTTATATTTACATTTACATCATTCAACTTTTCTGAAGATTACCAATAGCTAGAGGAAAAATGTAAAATATTGATTGACGTCGGCAAAATCCATCAAGCTAACTAACGTTTGGGGGAAAGTGTAAGACGGGGGTTTCTGTAATTTTGATACTCGTCTGCTTTTTTTAAGAACCCCGAACCGCAAATAAATATATATTTAATTATCCCTTCTTATACTATATAGGTTGAAGACCGTCGAGTGATGACCAGGAGAATATGACATTAAGAGGGTGGGTGGGGAGATCCAAGTTGATATGGATGATGAGTTTTCTCCCCTATAATTTTCATTTCGTTTTTCTTTTTTTTTGTTTTTTTGTTACCCAAAAATGACAAACTAATTACCATTCCACTGATGATGTAGCAAAACCTTTTTAATTTGAAAACTAAGGAACTTTTCAAACAAAGTTAGCCAAATAAAAATATTCTGCTAAATTGACTGTTTGACGACGTTAACAAGGGTTCGCAATTCTGAAAAGGGAATCATGTATATTCAGTATTCTTTCTTTAACTCATATATTTTCAACATTCCACATAGTATGACACCTGTGCCAATATATTGGGGTTAAATATTACGAACCGTTCAAGTTAAATTATACGACTATATATACGAACTATTATATTATCTATTGACCTATATATAATATTGACAGGAACTGAAAAGTCAAGAATTACGCCCATAATTAATATGCATGCATATAATAACCATTATAAATATGGAGCTGCTTCATTTAGTTTCTCATAATTAAGATTGGTGTAGTTTCCTAAGAGCTGTAAAAGAGTAAGAAACCCATTATTCTTGCTTTGCTACACAAATCAGTTCTAGGGATTCCTATCGAGCACCCATTTAATTTTTCCATCATGGCATTAGCTTTGCTTGTTTTGGTACCAATTGTCTTTCTATTCATAAAGCATTTCTTATTTGGAGCCCGACAGCTTCCACCAGGCCCTAGTTCATTGTATGTTTTGACTTATCTTTCCCATTTAATATACAAACCTCATAGAGCTCTCCAAAAGCTGTCCCAAATCTATGGTCCTTTAATGTCTTTCCAGCTTGGGGACCAACTCATGGTGGTTGCATCATCGCCTGATATTGCTAGGGAATTCTGCAAAACCCATGACCGTATATTTTCAGGCAGGCACTTGCCATCTGTATATCACAACCTTCCAGGGATAACGAATTCATCTATTGTATTGTCACCTGATTGTAGCAAGTCGTGGAAACTCTTTCGTTCTATCGGCCAAACTTGCGTCTTTTCTTCCAAGGCTATGGAATCAAATGCCTGGATAAGAAAGGAGAAGGTCATGGACTTGGTAAATCATTTGCGGACTAATGAAGGCAAAGTCGCGAATCTTGAAGACATGATGTTTGCTACTCTAGCAAATATCATCTCTACTGCTCTAACTTCAAGAAACCTCTTTGACATTCATGGACAGGAAAATAATGAATATAAGGCGATGATGGCTTTAGTGAACGAGGTGATTGAAAAAACTACGACTCTTGGGTTGGTTGATTTCTTGCCAATTTTGAAAGGGATAGACTTTTGGAGTAAAGGAAAGGCCATGGATTTGTACCGAAAAATTAAACTTATTTGGGGCGATATCATCAATGAAAGAAAATCAATGGGACGTAAAAACCTCAGTTCAACTCAAGATTTTTTGGACATTGTCCTAGCTGACAGTACATTTTCAGAAGATCAGATTGGCAATGCATTAATTGTGAGAACCTTTTTCCTTAACTCAAATATTTTTGACTCCTAAAATGGAATATCATGCATCAATGTACTTGTTTAAGTATATATATATACATAAATTTATAGAGAACTTATTTTCACGTGTTTCATACAGAATTATTGATTGGTGCCACGATTTCAACCACTATAACCACGGTGTGGTTGATTGTAGAATTGATCGAAATCAAGAAATGTTAACTAAAGTTCATGATGAAATAGCACAAGTCATCAAGGAGATGAACTCAATGAGATACTATTATCCCAATGCCATTACTTCCAAGCTTGTATAAAGGAAACATTGAGACTTCATGTTCCAGCTCCAATGTTGGTGCCTCATCGTGCACTCGAGACGTGCAAGGTGAATAATTACGTTATCCCCAAAGATAGCATGGTATTGGTGAATGCTTGGGCAATCGCGCAAGATCCCAACTACTGGGAAGATGCTGCAAGCTTCAAGCCTGAGAGGTTCTTGGACTCGAAAATAGGTTACAGGGGTACCCATTTTGAATATTTACCTTTTGGAACAGGACTAAGGATGTGTCCAGGATCAGCCGTGGCTTTCAAAAATATTCAGATGCTCGTCGGGTCTTTATTACATTATTTTGACTGGAGCCTTCCAAATGGGGCTGACCCAACTACTATCGACACAAACGAGAAGTATTTTACGACTTTGAAGAAGGAAAAACCATTGCTTTTGATTCCTAAGTTAAGGAAGCTTAATAGTGTTTGATAATTTTGTTTATTCTTTTCATGTGATTTAAAAATAAAATACTCACATGTGGTGAAGTTTAATGCTGATTTCCAAAACTTGATGTGGAAATCAACATATTCATATTTATAAATTCGTTATAAATTAATTTGTTCGTTTCACTTCAGGTATCGAAAAGTTGTTCATTAAACGTTCAATAAGAAAACATTACTAATTTCATGAAGGATTGTAATTTCCTGTTCACCACTCCTATTCCACTATATTGAATGAAGATTGATTTTTCATACTTACTATATACCTAATATTTGTAAATTATTTAATTTGATTAGACATCTTTCAAGGTAAATTAAACATTGGGTCACCAAGGCTAGCTTAACATTTAGAAAATCTTAAAAGATGTGAAAAACACAAAGGAGTGGAAAGTTTAAGTTTTTCTATGGTAGGGCTAAAAAATGAATCAAACCACTTGATACTCGTCAACACGAAGTCGATAATCAAAATCTCATTTGAGCTTGTTGACGAACCAAATTTGAACACATTTTTTCGTTCGATAAAGTATGGAGCTCGACTCAAACTCGGCTCGATTTCTGTAAAATACTAAATATCTATCTGTACTATCTATAAAAGTGTGAATAACTTTCAAGGTTTCTTGAAAAATTTGATTTGCCAAAAATATCCTCATGGTAAAATTACCTTTAAGGGCAATTACGTAGTTTTCTATATTGATTTGTTTTTATTTGTTTGATAATATGATAAGTGTTTCTTTGTATTCCAAACTCTTCTTATTTGCATTATTTCAATTGTAACTCTTAGAATATTTTGAGTTTTTAAAAAAAATTTGCTTCATATTAAACTGCATATCGAAAGTTTTCCAACCATATGTCATAAGCACATACAAAGACTTCATATAAGAGACTTTTAGCCGTTTAAAGTTGATTATAATGCAATAAAATTACATTTATAATATTTTTCATTTGATTTTCTCAATAACTAAATACATCTACAACAAAAAAAAAAGAGTAAATTTATAGTGGAATGAAGAGCAAAAAATAAATAAATAAAATTAAGTCATTTAGTTTGATTCGAAATAAATAGTAAGACAAATATATTTTTTAAACTTCACTTTTGGTAGCAAATATAAAATCATAAATTTTTCATCTATCACTCTCACTAAATCGTGGGATAATATTTTATTCGCAGTGGAGTATATGACACTTTCTTTTTTTGTAGGAGAAGATAGGAGTTTGCAACCATTGAGATTTTCAGGAAGTTTATGCATTTTCTCATAACAAAATGTTTAGTTTTAAGATTAGTGAAATATAATAATTACTAAAATTAAGAAAAAAATAAGTATTTATTTCTCAAGCTTTGATCATTAATCTTTATCTATGTTTTCGGTAATAATGGATATACGATTTAACATGATTTGGATTTAATAAATAATTTATTTAATTCATATATTATTTTGATTAAAAAAATTCAATCAAATTGTGATAATGTAAAGCTAAACTTGAAAACAAACATATCATAAGAATATCTTCAAACAAAAATAAAAATATTGGCAGAGAGTTATATGTTTAAAATTAATGAAGTGAGATTTTAAATTTCAAGGTGTAGTTAATTAAATAAGAGTAATATTTTTTATATTTTGATTATTTTGATTTGAAAAAAGAAGATAAAAATCAGACACTATTTTTGTTATCAAAATTAGCTTATTATGTTTAACTCTGCAAAATAAGTATAGGATTATTTTTAACTTAAGGTTTGAATCTTTGTCAACCACATCCCCATATTTAGAAAACAAATATATGACAATTTTGTTTAATAATCAATATCCATATTGCCATACTTTTGGGGAAAAAGACATGATATTTTAAATTCAAATTGGTAGTTATCTGTAATATATATTTATGAAAACAAAATGATTGAGATCAATTTCATTTATTGAAGTCTCTTGATCAACAACATGAGGTGTTAAATAATTTTAATATATAATTAAGAGTAAATATATTTTTTTATTATTATAGCATATTTCCTATGTGAGCTTGATGATTTTAATATATATGATTCCAATTAAGTTGCATTCAAATAGATGAATTTGAACTTAAAGGAGGAATTTGGAAAAAATAATAAGGATATATATACTTACAATAAAATTAAAAATTAAAAATTTAAAACGTTAATCGTATAATTTTTGATGTTACATAAATCTTATTAGTTTTAAGATAGGCAAAATGTAAGATGTTATAAAAATTATATTGAAAATATATATTAGTATGTAAGTTAAAGTTGCACGATTAAATATTTAATTATTTATTATGTATAATGACAAAATTTAAATTACTATACTTATGTCGAAAAGTATTATTAATTTACTAAAATTTATAAAAATATCATATAACAAGTGGGGTTAAACGCTTTTTAGCAATTTATTTGACAATATGTACTAACGAATCAATTAGAAACTGATATAATTTCATAATATAATCGCTTTAATTTAATCTAAGAAAAATACTTGTATTTAATTAATAACCTATTAAAAGGAAAAATCTATTAACACTACAAAATAAAACAAACACAAATAGTTACTTCAACAAGTTCACCCAAAAAGAACGAATTAAAGAAAAAAATGGACAATTATTATTTCACTATATTTTAACGTAATAAAATGATGATTGTATAATTAAGTGAAGAAAATGAATGAAGGACTTTAATTTTATAATGTGTCGATGCACTTCTTTCATGATGCAAACTAAATAAAACAATATATTGAGATAATAAATAAAAGACTAAATAATAATAAAGAAATGGAGCACAAAAGAATAGCAAAATATTAATAGAAACTAAAACTTTAGGGAAAGAAAATTGTCAAAAAATGGTGAGGGGAGATAGAAGAACTAATGTGTATAACCTTATATAAAATAATAAAATATCTTGGCCGGATTACAGTAAAACTTAGAAATCAATTCAATATATAAAAATAAATAAAATAGAAGAGGGTCGTAGGAGATTATTATGAAAGCAAATACATAGATAGCGACTTTCAATTGGAATTGTGGTGGGTTTTGTAAAAAAAAAAAGAGTTGAGGTGGGTCTAGGGGGACGAGGGGTAGGCCTCCTTATACATGGCTCATCCACTAATTGACAATTTAACAATCATATCAATAATGTTATATATGTACTTGCAATACGTAGTTATCTTGTGCAATATGTTAAATAATTTCATTTATAGGATATGTATTATTGTTTCAAAGGAATTGTTAATAAAGTGGAAAACAAATCGTACATCTTCATGATATGATTGTTTTAAAAAAATTGCATCAGTTTTCAAAAATAAAGAAAATGTCACTTGCAATAAGGTAATGAGGAAGATGTTGAAACAATACCAATGTATTAATCATATATCATGTACTTAAATATTGTATTCACCCATCACATACTAATCATTATTTCATGAATTTTAAATATGAAATATTGATGAATTTCGTACAATATACTTTCATTATTATTTTTTAGGAGGTAGCGACTATATATATCGGATGCCAAATAAGTGAATATTTAACATTGATTGAACATAGAGGAGTATCATGTTATAGGTGACTTATTTTTCTCAATATTTTTAACTTTTCCTTTGTCGTTGATGTATAGTTTGCATAGTTGATGAAAATGGATCATGGCTCAGCCATTTATATGACATAAAAGTGTGATTTTTCTTTTAATTTGAACTAATTTATTGACCATTTTTAATTATAATCGATTAGTTTTTCTCATCTTCATTTCAAATTATATATAAATATTTAATTCAACCAGGAGAACATGATGAGTCAAAATATTATTGGGAGCTAAGCTTCTAAACAAGAAAAAGAATTTCAATTTCTCATCGCTCTTAGCAACAATACACAGTGGCGACCACCGAACCTTCGGCGGTGAAGACAAAGAAGGTCATCCCGAGTATTATTCATGCAACCCTTGTCTAGATGAGCGAACTCTAAAATCAATGCCTCGCACTCGAACAAGAGCCGCCTCCATAGTCCACTCTTGTCATTGAAAATCACATCGTTCTAAATGTGCCAAATAAGCCAGATGCAGGATATGATCGCCACCCTCATAAAAACGCAATCTGATCATTGAAGTGAAATACCATAATGTGAACCAAGAATTCATTAAAGCTAAAGCCTTTGTGCAAAACCATAGCAAATGATTCAACAATCCAATCCCAAAGAGCCCCTGCAAAATCACAAGAAATAAAAATATGATCAATCGAGTCCGAATGAGCATAACAAAGTCCACAAGCGGTAGGCCCCATAAATTCACGATGGCAGAGAATGTCCATGACAGCCAGGCATCCGAAAATGGATCTCCAAACAACGGGAGGGCAATTGACTACGACTAGGAACAGGTGGCTTGGGCACAGAATTACGAGTCACCGCATGTATATTAAAATCCTCCGATGTATTCTGGTTAGTATCCCCATTATCCAAGGTAGAAAAAGAATTATCCAGAGCAATGCCAGGTGAAACGGAAAGGATGGCACAAGAAGGCTAGCCAGGTCGCATAGGCAAGGCCATATCAGCCATTGAGTTATCCACGACCTTGCCCTTATTCGTGGAGAAATGAATCGGACGATAAACCTTACGAACCTGGGACCATCCACGCTGAGATTGGACTTGTTTGTGGTTTCTTTAAATTATTATTGTTTCCCAAACGTCGGCAATTCGCAGAAGAATGCCCCGTAGTGCCACAAGTGCCACAGAATGCTGGAAGTTTCTTATAGCTAATAGAGACAAAAGAGTAATGACCCATTCTTTCGACCATAATGTGTTCCTGCAGAAGTTTAGCAAGATCCACATCCACCAAAACTCAGACAAAATACCCAAGAGACCCATCCAAAGATCTGTCATCCACCTGAACTGGGGGGCCAATGGCTCTAGCGAGTTCCATAATGTAACTATGGTCCCAATATTCAACCCAGACGCTAGCAATTGACGTATTAACTTTGTAGGGATTGAAATTCGGCACCCACGAGGATTAATAAATGGAGCCAGGATTAATAGACCAAGACAGTCGAGACTGAGCTCGGGAACGATCATGAGCATTGAGAAATTTAACACAGAAATAACCTTTTCCCAATGGGATTAATTTCCAATCGTTTTTAACCCCCATATTTCAGAAAGCTATTTATGTAGAGGCATAATGGGACATGGTTTATTGCCCTTTCCGAGATTAACACGACCAATTAAAGCATATTTAAATTCGAAAAGCCGCTTTTGTTAAACATTTTCATCCATAACCACATAATAGTATTCACCTTTCTTAATAGGTTCTGGGATAGGGTTAGTTTTACCAGAAACAACTGTAGCAAAAGATATAGGGTTACCTGGAACCTAATATGAAGACCCAATGTCAAAATGATTACCAGAAACCATGTTTGCAAAACTGGGGAATGTTGGGAGATTTAATGATATAAAATTGTACTATAAGATGATGTGTATAAGGTTTGTATTAATGGTGTAATAATACACGAGATGATTAATATAAGGAGTAAGTGTACAAGAGTTGGGAGATAATTCTACACCAAAATCTCATTATGGCCGTCCACTATAGGGGTAATTATGGTATTCCCATTTTTTTTGTCCCAAAATTGATGATAATAGATGAATAATATCAATCTCCAAAATAAATAGTGATTTCCTTGATCACTTATAAGTCTCATGATCACTTATGCTAAATCAAATTCTTAATTCTATAAAGTATAAGTCTCTAAAATAAATAGTCTCTTAAAATTTAAGGTGACTAATAAATACACAAATAATAATAATGATCAATCACGTGATCATTAATGTGAAATAGAATTAATAAATGATTATGATACAAGTAATAAATAAAAATTAAATTAAATGCGAAATGTATTTATTATTAATATTTACCCGTCAAAGTGACGCGGTAAGATAGTCAAAATAGTACATAGACGATAAGTGAATAAATACATGCTCGAATAAAAATCGAGGGCTTCACAGTTAGCGGTGAAAATAAAAAAACTAAAGCTAAATATATCTTAAAATTTAGGGATAGTTACATAAATACCCCTGAGGTTTGGACTCATTGCAAAAACCAAGAGGTGTTAAAAATTACAAACAATAAAAAAAAAAACTCAAGTTTGATTTTGTCTTAAATTTAAGGGTGTAACTGTAACATTTTTATAAAGATCAAGTGGGTTTTGGCTGTCACGCCCCAAACGCGACGCGACGACGATCAATCACTTAAATAGAAATAATTCAACAGTCTAAACCAATGATACAAAACTCCAAGTGGAATAGAGTCTAATGCAGCGGAATAAAATACACACAAGTACGGATTACATCTCAAGGTCCGACAATATCCGAATACAATCCATCAAAATATCCGAATTTAAACTTACAGTCCAAACTAAAACAGAATGAAGGAGTTCAATAATAAAAAAAGCAAAGAAAATGTCGCTCGACATCAATGATTATAGGAACTAGTACGACAGGCGGAGCACGGGATTCAGTCCGTGGTAGGTTCGACATCTTCAACGTACTCCTCATCGAAAGGTTAGAAAACAGGAGGGGATGAGACAGAAATCTCAGTGGATGGGGTGATCGTGTGAGAGTGTGGCGATGTATATAGTTAATGCGAGAAAACGGTTGTATGAAAACGCGCGAGGTATGATGCATGTTTTCACACATAGTCCACAAGCGTCGTGATAAATGTATATTAAATAATATACTTATACAGTTTAAGAAATAGTTCGTGGTCACACAAGTACTATGATTCAGGCAAGACATGTAGGATTGCGTACTGAATGTAATGCCAATCCTATGCAAACGAGTAAAGGTTGCGTACGGATTTGTAACGCCAACCAATTGAAAACAAGTAGCAGTTGCATACGAATTTGTAGTGCCAACCAATCGGGTCCGATTAACTCCAAAATCGTGTGGATCAGATAGCGATTCCTTCGTTCTTTCTTGTAACTCCCCGTTCAAGATGGTCCACGACCTGTCACCTAATCGCTCCATAGGCAAAGACAAAATCCACATTGGAGCTTGCAAGGCTCGGATTCGTCATAATCATGATTATACCTCAAGTACTACAACCCGCTTCCTCGGACAAACTCCGTCCCTCGATTGCGGGATTAGGGCGATGGGGCCGAGAGTGGAATAGCAACCGAGCTGCCTGGTTCCATCCCCGACGTATCCATTCCGACTGTGAGCTCGA
Organism: Rehmannia glutinosa; assembly: GCA_016081115.2. Lineage (NCBI taxonomy): Eukaryota > Viridiplantae > Streptophyta > Magnoliopsida > Lamiales > Orobanchaceae > Rehmannia > Rehmannia glutinosa. The sequence goes on from CM071932.1 coordinate 54,275,423, forward strand.
TACACAAAGTTGACTCAGACAGGAAAGTAAGTACACGTTCAGGTAGTCAACCATGCAGTCGAGTATTATTGATTCAGGGAAGTATTTTAGGAAAGTTTCGAAAAATCGCGAGTGGCAATTATGGCGTTGGTGGAGTTATTTGTATGAAGATAATTATCGGGATGATAGGTAATCTTTGATATCTTGAAAGATTAGGTGGAACATAAGTCCCGTTATAGATTTGAAATCGCAAGACGAGGAAGTCGCCCCGCGATCGTGTATTATTCGGTCAAGAAGATCCGATAAGACAAGGGATTTTTGAGAAAATAAAATATTTTTAATTCATTATTAAAGTCAGAGAGTCCAGGGCTGTTTCTTTAAAAGAAAAAATATTTTGAGTTAGGTCCTTGTTAAAAAGAAAATTTACAATTAGCCCCGTTTTGTAAAAATCACTACTTTTGGGGTTAAAAGTTAAATAAATAAATGTCCCGACCTTGAACAATTATGAGGTCAGTTCCTAAATTCTCTAAATTGTTCATAGATTCAGGTTTTTAAAGTTTGGAGGTCGAGTTTTTATAAATCTCACATTGGCCCCAAATTTGTTAAAATTGTCATTTCGGGCTCTAAGTTTAAAATAATTGGAACTCACAAACCGGAAGGGATTTTAATGTGATTCCAGTTGTAAAATATCACTAAGGCCAGTGGGATATTGGGACAAAAGCAGTTTTTAAAAGAAGCAAGTATAGGTCCCTTAACTTTTAAAAATCTCATTTTTGTCCCATTTTGAAATAATTGCCTTTAAGGCTTTTAGGGGTCCAATTGTTATGAAATTTGAACCTTGGGTCCAAGATATAATTATGTTATAGTTAAATTAGTATTTCCAGGTTCATGGACTGCATAAGTCCTGGAAATTATATTTTGGTCTTCAAGTTTAATTTTTTTCAATTTGGTCCCTCAATTTTTATAAAATTACTTTCCAAGCTCTAAACACTTTGATTTTTGGAATACACTTAAAATATGTTATTTCCAGTCCTTTAAGAGTTAAAATTTCAAATTTTAAAATTAGGGTCTAGTACAGTTTCGAAAATTGCAAAATAGCTCTTAAACTTCTAAAATTTTACAATCTAGTCCTTGGGCTTTTAAGGGTTGATTTTATTTATCTAAAAACTCTTAAAAATTTATTAAAATGTCAAAACATAATTTTTGAACCTGAGTTCAGTCCCAAAAATCGAAAATTACAGAGGGGTCCCTTAAGTTTTATTTTCTTGCAATTAAGTCCACCAACTTTCTATTTTTGCATTTTAAGTCCAAAAGTTGAAATTTAATCAATTATGCTCGACTTGTCCAGGTTATAAATCATTCAAAACATAGATTTCAAGAGTCATACACAAACATATCCTTCTCATACAATCATCAAGCATAACAATAAAGTGTACATGTATGCCCTATTTTTCGATAAATCGCATTTTTGAGCAACACTTGAGAATTTTTCCAACTTGATACAAGAAAATAGCATGAAATACATAATATATATCTCAAGTGCTCAAAATCAAAATACTACATGCATTTTTAAGTAAAACACCTAGAAGTTGAAAGGATTTTTTTACCCACCTTAAAGATTGATTTGTTGGTGAAAAAATGGAATAAATCACTCTTGATGAAGAAGTGACTTAGGTCAGCCCCTAAGTCAAGGAATATCAAAAAAAATATAGGAGTTAGAAAAATGAGGTTAAAAATTTAAGGAGAAGAAGAAGATGGTGAGAAAATTGGAAATACTACACTTACCTTGTGTAGTGAGTAAAGTGTGACTAGTAATGGCTTCAAAATGTAAGATTTTGGTCACTCTTAATAACAACCTTCAAGGTGAGCCCCTAAAACTCCAAAAATGAAAATGGAGTGTCAAAATTTGGAAAATAGAAAGAGAAAAAGAAAATGTACTAAAAATTCCATTTCTTACCTTATAGTCCAACTTCTTCACAATTTCTCTTTCAAGATGACCTCAAGTCTTTTAATATCTTCAAATGGTCTTCTAAGTATACCTCAAAATCAAAAATCAAACTTAAATTAGAAGGTGAAAGTGATGAGTTAGGTGATATCAAAAATGGATTGAAAAAGAAATTTTTCTTACCTTAGTATAGTGATGGTTCGAATTTTTTGAAGGAATAGGAAGATGAATTCTTGAAATTTTGATTAAGTGTTTAAGAAGAAGAAGAAGAAATATGTAGAGAGAGGTAGGAGGATTTTTTTGAGAGAGGTAAGAAGATTCATGGCTTGAAGTGATTTTTGTGAAGAGGTATGAAATGAAATTTTGCCCATTTCTTACCTAAGTGGCCGTCCACTTTGAGGGGGGAGGAGGCAAAACATTTTGTCTTGTTTGGTTAGATGATAAGTTAGGGTAATAATTGAGGAAATTATGGAGTAAAGTAATACCTATGCTACTATGTTAGGGACATTTGGTCAAAAGTCATGTTTTAGGGGGAATTTAAATTTGTGTCTTTTTGACCAATTGGGTGGTTGAATTTGTAGGATAATTCTAAGATGTAGGTTTGAATTAATGGTATAGTAATACACAACATGAATACATAAGGTGTATGTGTACAAGAGTTGGAAGATATTTCTACCCTAAAAATTCCCATCATGGCCATCCCCCTTAAGGGTATTTGTGGTAATTCTATATTTTTTTTTGTCCCAAACTTGATGATAATAGATGAATAATATCAATCTCCAAAATAATTAGTGATTTCCTTGATCACTTATAAGTCTCATGATCACTTATTCTAAATCGAATTCTTAATTCTATAAGGTATAAATCTCTAAAATAAATAGTCTCTTAAAATTCTAAGGTGACTAATAGATACACAAATAATAATAATGATGATCGATCTAGTGATCATTAATGCGAAATAGAATTAATAAATAATTATGATCACAAGTAATAAATAAAAGAAATTAAATGCAAATTATATTTATCATTAATATTTACCCGTCAAAGCGACGCGGTAAAATAGTCAAATTAATACAAGGACGATATGTGAAACAAGTATATGTTCGAATAAAAATCGAGGGCTTCACATTCTCCCCTCCTTAAAAGAATTTGGTCCCAGATTCTCTTCAGAATAGCTCTGGATATTGATTCCTCATGTTTTCTTCCATCTCTCCCATGTTGTGTCTTCGTCTCGGTTGTGGTTTCGCCATACAACTTTAACCATCGGAATCTCTCTATTACGCAACTGACGTATCTGCTGGTCAATGATCCGGATTGGTTCCTCGGTGTAAGATAAATTTTCCATCAGAGGAGGAGCATCACGAGTGATAATATGCTCGGATCCGGTTGATACTTTTTCAATCTCGATACGTGGAATACATCGTGCATTCCCGCATACTGTGCCGGTAACTCGAGTCTGTAGGCCAACTTCCCGATCCTCTGCAAAATCTTGTAAGGTCCAATATATCTTGGACTTAGCTTGCCTCCCTTCTTTGGATTGATCAATCCTTTCCGTGGCAAGAGTCTGAGAAATACTTCATCTCCGGCTTCAAATTCCAAGTCCTTTCTCCTCTTGTCCGCGTAACTCTTTTGGCGGCTCTGAGCTGTGCGGATTTGTTCCTTGATCAACTTGACCTTCTCCATGGCCTCCTGAACTAAGTCGACCTTTGTAATCGATGGTGACTTTCGTTTCTCTTTTGGGTCCATTGGTCATCAATCTCCTAGTGTAGTGGGGATCTACACTTCCGCCCATACAAGGCTTCGTAGGGTGCCATCCCAATTGTGGCCTGATAGCTGTTATTATAGGCGAACTCGGCCAATGGTAAGTGTGAATCCCAACTTCCTTGGAAGTCTAACGTGCATGCTCGCAGCATGTCTTCCAGGGTTTGAATCGTTCGCTCAGACTGGCCATCAGTTTGTGGATGTGCTGCTGTGCTGAAACTTAGCGAGGTACCCAATTCCTCATGTAAGCATTTCCAGAATCTGGAGACAAACCTCGGGTCTCTGTCTGACACTATGTCGACTGGCACTCCATGCAGTTGAATGATCTCTCGGATATAAATCTGCGCAAGTTTCTGCAAGCTGTCGGTTTTCTTCATGGGTAAGAAGTGTGCAGATTTCGTGAGTCGGTCTACGACTACCCATATGGCGTCATCGCCTCGTCTGGTCCTTGGTAGATCTATCACGAAATCCATCGTTATGTGTTCCCATTTCCACTCTGGAATTCTCAACGGTTGTAATAAACCAGATGGTCGCTGGTGTTCTGCTTTTATTCGTTGACAAGTCAAACATCTCGCAACGAACTCTGCTACCTGGTTCTTCATGTTTACCCACCAGTAATGCCGTTTCAAGTCTTTATACATCTTGTTTCCTCCAGGGTGTATAGTGTATTTCGAACGGTGTGCTTCTGAGAGAATTCTGCTCGTCACTTGGTACACAGACTCGATTTTGGAATCTGATGATTCCATCTTCATGTATTGAGAATTCTGATCTCTCTCCTTTAAGTATCTTCTCTTTCAGTTTTTGAAGTTGTACATCCGTCCCCCTGTCTTTGCTTTGATCTCGTTCAAGAGATCGGGTTTAACTAATATGTTAGCACATGAAATGTGAGTATTGGTTCTCGTCGGATTCCAAGTGCTCAACTCTTCTAATGATTTCCACTCTCGAATCATTGGTCTGGCTAAACTCGCCTTTCTGCTCAAGGTGTCAGCTACTACGTTAGATTTCCCGGGATGGTATTGAATATCAAAGTGATAGTCTTCTATTAACTCCATCGATCTCCGTTGCCTCAAATTGAGATCCTTCTGAGAGAATAGATACTTTAGGCTCTTATGATCTGTGTAAACCGTGAATGTTGCTCCGTAGAGATAGTGCCTCCATTTCTTTAACGCGAACACTATTGCTTCCAATTCCAAGTCATGCGTTGGGTAATTGGCTTCATACGGCTTGAGTTTCCGTGATGCATAAGCAATGACCTTTCCTTCCTGCATGAGTACTGCTCCTAGTCCTTCCTTTGATGCATCACTGTAGACGACAAAGTTTTCTTTCCCTTTGGAAGGGCTAAGACTGAGCCGTAGTAAGTCGTTTCTTCACTCTTGAAACTAGCCTCACACTTGTCATTCCACTCAAACTTGACTTGCTTCTGGGTTAGTCGAGTCAGTGGTTCGGCTATCTTGGAGAAATCCTGGATGAATCTTCGATAATATCCAGCTAGTCCTAAGAAACTTCTGATCTCCGTTACAAACGCGGGTTGTTTCCATCCAACCACTGTCTGCACTTTTGAAGGATCTACGGTGATCCCAGTGCCGGATACTATGTGTCCAAAGAATGCGACTTCACTAAGCCAAAATTCGCACTTGCTGAATTTGGCATACAACTTGTGCTCTCGTAGTGTCTCCAAAACAATTTTCAGATGACGTTCATGCTCCTCTCTAGACTTAGAGTATACGAGTATGTCATCAATGAATATCACTACGAATTGATCCAAATAAGGTTGAAAGACTCGATGCATCAGATCCATAAACGCTGGTGCGTTTGTCAGTCCGAAAGGCATCACTACAAACTCGTAGTGTCCATATCTAGTCTGAAATGCCATTTTGGAAACGTCTTCTTCACGGATCTTTAGCTGATAATATCCTTGATGTAAATCAAACTTCGAGTACACCGTCTCTCCTTGAAGTTGATCAAACAGTTCGTCTATCCTCGGGAGGGGATATTTGTTCTTGATGGTCACGCTGTTAAGTCCGCGATAGTCTATACACAGTCTTAATGTGCCATCTTTCTTCTTGACAAATAGTACCGGTGCTCCCCAGGGAGACGTACTTGGTCGGATAAATCTCACATCCATCAGCTTCTGTAATTGTGTCTTCAACTCTTGTAACTCAACAGGAGCCATTCTATACGGCGTTCTGGCGATCGGGGTGGTTCCTGGTAATACCTCGATGGTGAACTCGACTTCCCTATCTGGAGGGACAGTGGTGAGTTCTTGTGGAAATACATCTGTATATTCCGATACTATAGGTACTTGATTAATTTGTGTCTCAACCTTAGGTTTGTTAATTACAAACGCCAAGTACCCTTGTGCCCCTCTAGTGATCGCCTATCTCGCTTTCCTTGCTGAAATGATTGAGGCGATCTTAACCCGTGCTCTTCCCGAAATTTCTACTTCGGGCTTACCGGGTTCACATAGCTTAATGGACTTGCGATGGCAGTACATTTGTGCATGGTGTGCAGACAACCAGTTCACTCCCAATATAATGTCGTATTCGGATATAGGCAACAAGATCAAATCGGTAGGAAAGTTTATCTCATCAATCTTAACTTCGCATGCATTATAGATAATATATGTTATCTGGCTTGCGCCCATAGGAGTGGACACTTCTAGACCTATAGGCATATGTTCCATGCATGCATGCAGCTTGTGTACAAAATGTGGTGCGATAAATGAATGCATTGATCCAGGGTCAAATAGTACTTTAGCGTATTGGCTAGATACTAGAAGCGTACCTTCCACCATGTCTGTTGCCTCCGGAGCCTCATGTCTGGATAGTGCAAATGCTCGAGCGGGCATCCTTGCCCGATTTCCCTGGCCAATACCCGGCTTTGGCGGCTGCACTTATTTCGTGCGATCCTCGTACTTCGGGCAATCCTTCAGCTGGTGCTGGTTACTGCCACATAGCAAGCATCTCCCCTGTTTGCGCCAACAATCATTGACAGTATGTCCCGTTTTTTGGCAATGTGCACATACTTGACCTGGTTTTTCCTGTATCGGTCCTTTTCCTTTATCCGTCTTATTAACTGGTCCCTTCTGAAACTTAGCAGGCTGCTTAGATGGTTGTCCGACAGCTGTCCTCTTGAGACTGTTTGATGACCTACTCTGCTGAATCTGCCCAATACAGTTCAGTCCTGACTCGATGCGGAGAGTTGTCTTTACCGCGGTTGAGTAGGTTGTCATTTCAACATTCAAAAGTTGCTTTTGAAGTTCCAACTTGAGTCCCCGTGTGAACTTATATAATTTGTCCTCTTCTGTACGGATTGTCCCCAAAGCATATTTGGACAACCGATGAAACTTAGACTCATACTGGGCTACGGATATGTTCCCTTGCCTCAACTTATGAAATTCATCCCGGCGTGCCTCTTTCACGACCTGGGGAATGTACTGCTCATGGAATTCAGCCAGGAAATTTTCCCACGTTCTATCTACTTGATCCTGTTCCCACTTTCTCTCAACTACTCTCCACCAATCTCGAGCAGCCGATTCTAGTCAGAACACTGCGAGTGTAACCTTCTGTTCCTTGGAATATTGGAGAGCATTAAATATATTCTCTTATTTCTCGATCGATTTCTCTGCTTTTATGTCATCTGGTTCCCCTAAGAAAGTCGGGGGGTCGAATCGTAGGAACCGCTCCAATGTGCGATCATTCGCCTCTCGAACAGGTTCAAGGTTAGGCTGACGAGGCTCTGCTTGTTGTCTCACGAACAACAGGATTTGCTGCAGGGCATGTGCAGTTAAGTTACTCCAGCAACTGGCGGAGGAGGTGGTGGCAATTCGAGGGAGGGTACCCGTTCCCTCGGCGCGTCATTATACCTTTAGGGAGCACGGTGGGGTCTCCCGCGTCCACGGTGCCCAACCATTTTGTATATTGAGGTTTAGCTACAATCCATAAATGAATGTTCAATAAATACTAGCATATAACAAGTTATATCACAACAGCAATACACAAGACATAGAATAAGTAGAAAAAATATATTCATTGATGTGAAAATTTGAATGCACCCGAATGAGTTCATACAACAGGAATACAGAATCGAAGATAATCTAGAGTTAGGATACAACTTGATCAAAGTACAATGGGAAGCAAATACAACAGGATGGAAATAAGCGTCGGCTAAAATCTAACATAGAAGCTATCTACTCGGTGAGGTCGTCGTCATCATCACTAGCGGCCTCGTCCATAATCGGAACCTGATCGGGATGAGGTACCGCCTTAGCATTAGGCCAGTCGGCTAAATCTGGCCACTGCTCCAGTCCCGGAGTGTCATCAAGTAGGGCGGCTACAAGCGCCTCGGGCTCTCCATCCTCCATTGGATCCTCATCGGGATCCTCTTCAGGATCTTCTTCAGGATCCTCATCGGGATCCTCTTCAGGATCTTCTTCAGGATCCTCCTCGGGATCCTCTTCATTGTTCGCTTTAGAGTGGGCCTCTGGTTCCACCTCGGGTGGTGGCGGTGCTAGTGCATTGGCTGCCAAAGCAGTCTCCAAAGCGGCATCCCGCTGAGACAAGGCCTGTGTGAGGTCCTCGATCACCATCATCTGTTTGATGATAATCTCTTCGAGGCGTCCGATGGTGTCCCTCGACATGTATGCGTCCCTTTCCCACTTTGCGCGGCCTTCCTTGGCGCGTTCCATCTTCTTGCAAGTAATTTCCAAGTGTTCCTGGATCGACTGAATTTGATCTTCGCGAGCGCGGATGGTATCTTCGCGATCCTTAGCAAGGAGGGTAAGGCTATTCTTCTCCTCTTGGCTCTTCGTCAGGAGGTGTGTTAGTTCTTGGTTACGACGGCGCTCCCCTGCCAATTCTGAGGTAGCTCGAAGGTATTCATGGTGCCAGTGGTTCGTGTATGCCCGGAAGTAATCACGTTCGGCGCGGGCCTCCAATAATTCCCACCAGATAGGTGGCGTCGGCTCCATCCTGATCAAGCCAAACTAAGGAGGATTAAACGAAGTTAAGGAAAAGATAAGGGAGAACAGGGAAAGAATGAATAAAGAAAGTCAGTCAAGAGTCAACTAGGTCAAATCAAGTATGATCATGGAATCTTCAAGTATAAATTCTAACTTAGTATAAACATCAGTAATACAGTTCTATGCCATTTTTGAAATCGATTTTACACTTAATTGGTCAGGTCACGGTACTACCCAACACAGTCTAAGGGTCTTATCCTGGGTCAGCTCGGTTGAAGTTTCCATCTTACTAGCCGAGCTCTGATACCATAATTGTCACGCCCCAAACGCGACGCGACGATGATCAATCACTTAAATAGAAATAATTCAACAATATAAACCAATGATACAAAACTCCAAGTGAAATAGAGTCTAATGCAGTGGAATAAAATACACACAAGTACGAATTACATCTCAAGGTCCGACAATATCCGAATACAATCCATCAAAATATCCGAATTTAAACTTATAGTCCAAACTAAAACAGAACGAAGGAGTTCAACAATAACAAAAGCAAAGAAAATATCGCTCGACATCAATGATTATAGGAACTAGTACGACAAACGGAGCACGAGATTCAGTCCGTGGTAGGTTCGACGTCTTCAACGTACTCCTCATCTAAAAGTTAGAAAACAGGAGGGAATGAGACATAAATCTCAGTGGATGGGGTGATCGTGTGAGAGTGTGGCGATGTATATAGTTAATGCGAGAAAACGGTTGTATGAAAACGCGTGAGATATGATGCATGTTTTCACACATAGTCCACAAGCGTCGTAATAAATGTATATTAAGTAATATACTTATACAGTTTAAGAAATAGTTCGTGGTCACACAAGTACTATGATTCAGGCAAGACAGGTAGGATTGCGTACTGAATGTAACACCAATCCTATGCAAACGAGTAAAGGTTGCGTACGGATTTGTAGCGCCAACCAATGCAATACAAGTAGCGGTTGCGTACGGATTTGTAGCGCCAACCAATCAGGTCCGATTAACTTCGGAATCGTGTGGATCAGACAGCGATTCCTTCGTTCTTCCTTGTAACTCCCCGTTCAAGATGGTCCAAGACCTGTCACCTTATCGCTCCATAGGCAAAGACAAAATCCACATTGGAGCTTGCAAGGCTCGGATTCGTCATAATCATGATTATACCTCAAGTACTACAACCCGTTTCCCTTGGACAAACTCCGTCCCTCAGTTGCGGGATTAGGACGATGGGGCCAGAGAGTGGAATAGCAGCCGAGCTGCCCGGTTCTATCCCCGACGTATCTATTCCGACTGTGAGCTCGACACAGCAAGTTGACTCAGACAGGAAAGTAAGTACACGTTCAGGTAGTCAACCAGGCAGTCGAGTATTATTGATTCAGGGAAGTATTTTAGGAAAGTTTTGAAAAATCGCGAGTGGCAATTATGGCGTTGGTGGAGTTATTTGGATGAAGATAATTATCGGGAGGATAGGTAATCTTCAATATCTTGAAAGATTAGGTGGAACATAAGTCCCGTTATAGATTTGAAATCGCAAGACGAGGAAGTCGCCTCGCGATCATGTATTATTCGGTCAAGACGATCCGATAAGACAAGGGATTTTTGAGAAAATAAAACATTTTTAATTCATTATTAAAGTCAAAGAGTCCAGGGCTATTTCTTTAAAAGAAAAAATAATTTGAGTTAGGTCCTTGTTAAAAAGAAAATTTACAATTACCCCGTTTTGTAAAAATCACTCCTTTTGGGGATAAAAGTTAAATAAATAAATGTCCCGACCTTAAAAATTATGAGGTCAGTTCCAAAATTCTCTAAATTGTTCAGAGATTCAGGTTTTTAAAGTTTGGAGGTCGAGTTTTTATAAATCTCACATTGGCCCCAAATTTATTAAAATTGTCATTTCGGGCTCTAAGTTTAAAATAATTGGAACTCACAAACCGGAAGGGCTTTTAATGTGATTCCAATTGTAAAATGTCACTAAGGTCAGTGGGATATTGGGACAAAAGCAGTTTTTAAAAGAAGCAAGTATAGGTCCCTTAACCTTTGAAAATCTAATTTTTGTCCCATTTTGAAATAATTGCCTTTAAGTCTTTTAGGGGTCCAATTGTTATGAAATTTGAACCTTGGGTCCAAGATATAATTATGTTATAGTTAAATTAGTATTTCCAGGTGCATGGACTGCATAAGTCCTGGAAATTGTATTTTGGTCCTCAAGTTTAATATTTTTCAATTTGGTCCCTCGATTTTTATAAAATTACTTTCCAAGCTCTAAACACTTGGATTTTTGGAATACACATAAAATATGTTATTTCTAGTCCCTTAAGAGTTAAAATTTCAAATTTTAAAATTAGGGTCTAGTACAGTTTCGAAAATTGCAAAATAGCCGTTAAACTTCTAAAATTTTACAATCTAGTCCTTGGGCTTTTAAGGGTTGATTTTATTTATCTGAAAACTCTTAAAAATTTATTAAAATGTCAAAACATAATTTTTGAACCGGAGTTCAGTCCCAAAAATTGAAAATTACAGAGGGGTCCCTTAAGTTTTATTTTCTTGCAATTAAGTCCACCAACTCTCCATTTTTGCATTTTAAGTCCAAAAGTTGAAATTTAATCAATTATGCTCGACTTATCCAGGTTATAAATCATTCAAAACATAGATTTCAAGAGTCATACACAAACATATCCTTCTCATACAAAATTTCATCAAGCATAACTATAAAGTGTACATGTATGCCCTATTTTCCGATAAATCGCATTTTTGAGCAACACTTGAGAATTTTTCCAACTTGATACAAGAAAATAGCATGCAATACAGAATATATATCTCAAGTGCTCAAAATCAAAATACTACATGCATTGTTAAGTAAAACACCTAGAAGTTGAAAGGATTTTTCCACCCAGCTTAAAGATTGATTTGTTGGTGAAAAAATGGAATAAATCACTCTTGATGAAGAAGTGACTTAGGTCAGCCCCTAAGTCAAGGAATATCAAAAAAATATAGGAGTTAGAAAAATGAGGTTAAAAATTTAAGGAGAAGAAGAAGATGGTGAGAAAATTGGAAATACTACACTTACCTTGTGTAGTGAGTAAAGTGTGACTAGTAATGGCTTCAAAATGTAAGATTTTGGTCACTCTTAATAACAACCTTCAACGTCAGCCCCTAAAACTCCAAAAATGAAAATGGAGTGTCAAAATTTGGAAAATAGAAAGGAAGAAGAAAATGTACTAAAAATTCCATTTCTTACCTTATAGTCCAACTTCTTCACAATTTCTCCTTCAAGATGACCTCAAGTCTTTTAATATATTCAAATGGTCTTCTAAGTATACCTCAAAATCAAAAATCAAACTTAAATTAGAAGTTGAAAGAGATGAGTTAGGTGATATCAAAAATGGATTGAAAAAGAAATTTTTCTTACACCTTAGTATAGTGATGGTTCGAATTTTTTGAAAGAGTAGGAAGATGAATTCTTGAAATTTTGGTTAAGTGTTTAAGAAGAAGAAGAAGAAATATGTAGAGAGAGGTAGGAGGATTTTTTTGAGAGAGGTAAGAAGATTCAAGGCTTGAAGTGAATTTTGTGAAGAGCAATGAAATGAAATTTTGCCCATTTCTTACCTAAGTGGCCGTCCACTTTGAGGGGGGAGGAGACAAAAATTTTTGTCTTGTTTGGTTAGATGATAAGTTACGGTAATAATTGAGGAAATTATGGAGTAAAGTAATACCTATGCTACTATGTTAGGGACAATTGGCCAAAAGTCATGTTTTAGGGGGAATTTAAATTTGTGTCTTTTTGACCAATTGGGTGGTTGAATTTGTAGGATAATTCTAAGATATAGGTTTGAATTAATGGTGTAGTAATACACAAGATGAATACATAAGGTGTATGTGTACAAGAGTTGGGAGATATTTCTAACCTAAAAATTCCCATCATGGCCGTCCCCCTTAAGGGTATTTGTGGTAATTCCATTTTTTTTTGTCCCAAATTTGATGATAATAGATGAATAATATCAATCTCCAAAATAATTAGTGATTTCCTTGATCACTTATAAGTCTCATGATCACTTATTCTAAATCGAATTCTTAATTCTATAAGGTATAAATCTCTAAAATAAATAGTCTCTTAAAATTCTAAGGTGACTAACAGATACACAAATAATAATAATAATGATCGATCAAGTGATCATTAATGCAAAATAGAATTAATAAATAATTATGATCACAAGTAATAAATAAAAGAAATTAAATGCAAATTATATTTATCATTAATATTTACCCGTCAAAGCGACGCGGTAAAATAGTCAAATTAATACAAGAACCATACGTGAAACAAGTACATGTTCGAATAAAAATTGAGGGCTTCACATTGGCAATATGTTTCGCTTAGGAAGGGAAAAACGTAAGACAGAATCAAATCTTAAGGGTTTTTTGTAATTTTCAAAACTGTCTGGATTTTTTTGTAGCTAGCCCAAAACTCAAGGGTTTTTTTGTAATCATCCATGAGGCAAAAATGTAACAACTAAAGATAAATAATTCTTACCGATAATAAATATTGGTTGATGGGTTTTTTTGGAGACGGAAACCTCTATTTTTTTTATTTGACAACACAACTTTTTGATTTGGGTCATGCTCGTCTAGTTATAGAACCTTGGCCTATAGGGGCTACATCCGAATCCCATAAGTTCTACGTTAATAAGAACTAAAAATCGCGTTGTGGTTTTTTATTTGTTTGATTTTTAATTTATATCTCATATAATAAAATATATATTAAATAATTATTTTAAAAATACATATTTAACAGGCATCATATATGTACATATATCTATGATATAGAATACGGGATGAGATATTAAATTATAATAAAATATTATATCCGAAATGCAAAATCCTCCCATCATATATGAACAAATAGAATATTATGAATTTATGAAGTGCTCTAAAATAGGATAATGTCACAATCGAAGTATGACAGTATTAAAATGGACTTTCTCCTTGTAATAGAAATTTCTAATTAAAATATGACACTGAAAATTATTATCTCTTAATTTAAAAATAAATAACATTAACATATGTAGATTCTATTTATTTTTAATTCTTTTATGAATTATAGTGAACAAATAAAAATGGGAAATAGGACAAAGGTGTAAAAAACATCTGAGATGTTTCATATTAATTACAAGGGCTATGGACATAATTACCCAACATTTCGAAAAAAAGACACATTTGCGGTCCCACCAAATTTTCGGACATTTTTACGCTCCTGCCGTATTTTTCAGATTTTTTCATGTTATTATTTCAAGGTCGTTTCGAACATGATTCAAATAATAAAATTTCAATGAAATACAATTTCTCCCCCATCAAATAATCAATTTTATACTTCAAATCTTATAAACAATAAAAAATATATACACATAAACAAAACATATTAAAAAAATACGTTGAAAATAATATAGAAACAACATATGAACAGAAAAACACAAATCAATTTTTGATTCAATGCATTGAAAAAGTCGAAAACACATGGATACAACCATAAACAACAGAACAATATTAAAAACTATATAAAAACAACCAATAAACAACAAAAATAATATAAAAAAACACCCCATGAAAAAAGAGCTTAAATATAGGTAAAAACTTCATTTAAATATCGAAAACTACATAAAAACAAAAGAAACATCAGAACAACATTAAAAAGCAGTATAGGAACAACCCAAAATCAACAGAAACAATAAAGAGCACTACACAAGAACAAAAAGAACTTAAAAATAGGTAAAATCTGTAGTGAAACATAAAAACTAACATGTAAACAACAAAGAAACAACAAAACAACATTAAATACAATACATACATTAGGGTAGGATCTCGTAAATCAGCCTCTAATTACTATAAGGCAGTGTAGATTAATCCTATCCATCCACTCCATTTGATCAATTATCCATAATCCTATTAAAATTACATAATTAATCAATTAATTAAAACTCAAAAAGGGTAAAATAGTAACTCGGCAAATTCTGTAACCTTCTTCCCATAACAACGCCCTACAATCATGGAAATATTGATGAATATCACGTTTCCATGACTGAAAAACAATATCATCATGAATATCATGTTTCCATAATTGAAAAAGTAACAACTTAGTTTTGGTCCACTGGAAAAAACAATGCACAATTAATTTTTCTTTGATGCATATATAGTGTATACTTGATGCACAATTAGTTTATTTCGATGCATATATAGTGTATAATTGATTCATAATTAATTTATTTTGATGCATATGTAGTGTATACGTGGCGTATAACTTTATAAGAAACGATGCATATTTAGTGTTTATGTTCATCCAAATGCTTACTACACATTTAATTCTTATGCTGAAAATGACCTTTGTTATTTTGATTCATACATTGAAAATGTGATGCATACCTAATGTATAATTGATGCATAATTACTAATCAAATGATACATACTTCTCTTGATTTGTAACTTGTGCACATTACAATAATATTAAAAATATGGATTGGTAAAATTTAGGCATAATGATATTGATATGGTGGTGCATAAATAAAAATAAACAGTGCATATTTAGTTGGTATTTGCGAACATGTACTAATTAGACATCCATGACAAAAAACATCTGTGATTTGATGCTTAGGTACATATATGGTGCATAATTATTACAAAATTGGTGCAAAACAAAATTGATGAACATTACATCTATCTATTGTCACATTGTTAAAGATATTTTGTGCAGATTTACTTGATGAAAATAGCGTATTTGCATCAAGATAATAATAACTATGAACCAAAAGATTATTAAATGTGCATTATTATTAAACTGGCAAAATTCATAAATTTATTATTTGTGTACATAAAAATCGTTAACCATGCATAAGTATATTGAACAAAAAAAATCATTCCATCATAAAGCTGACAAAAAAATGAACACATATCCAATTAACAAAACAAAAAAACACAATACTGCAGAAGTGAAAATTCACATACTCACATTCAAATAGTACCATTAACACTGTTAAAATTACATCATCATTAAAAAACATACTACACTAAAAAGCGACATAGAACATACCCATAAAAAAATTCAAGCACAAAAAAACATGCCATCAAAATCAAAAACACTGTCCCTATGAATTCTTCTTATTATTGAAGATTTTCTTGGCCGAATCTAACACCCTTCCATTCTCTTGGTTCAAATCATCCATTTGATTTGTCTACCTTAGCTCTCTTTTTAACATTCCATCCCCCTTCATCCGCCCCGCCAGCAGTTGGTCTTTTCTGGTTTCCTCTCGCCATATAAACTTCTCAACCTACCATTAACAACAAGGGGAAAAAAAAAAACCTCAAAACCAGAGAAATATAAAATATGTCCATGTTGAAAATATATTAAAAACACAACTGATAAACTAAATATACACTATATGAACCTTAACTCTGCACCAAAAAAGACTATTTATACACCATGTGTGTTTATGCACTTTGTGAACTAATGCACAGAATCAAAACTAAATCATGCAACATAATACATCTTCATATGCACAACAATATCACTAAATATGCACCATTGAACATCTGTCAATGCATGCATCAAAATTAACTTCCACCTACACTTCAGATTGACTTATTTATTTTTTTGCACCAAATGGTCATTAACAATGCCCAATATAACTCATAACTATACATCAAATACTCAACTAAAAAATAACATAACATATTATTCATTCTTTATAATATAATGGAAAAAAACAACACCACACCCATATACTCTAGAAAATTGTGTATCAAACTCCAACTAAACATGCATCGTTAAGGTATAAATGTACACCAAAAATCAAAAACGAAAACAAGAAAAATAGAGTACCCTAGTACATTTCTAAAACACATTTCAGAACACAAAACACACAACCATCCTGTAAAAACCCCTGCCTGTACAAACATCGGTACGCATATCCTCCCCCAAAATTATTTTTGCACCAAATAACGTATAAAATTACATCGTTTACGTTAAAATTTATACCAAAATACCAATCAAAAAATAATAAGTAGAATACCCTAAAAACCATTCCCAGAAACACATTTCAAAAACAAAAAAAACATTGCGCATAAAACATACTGCGAAAAAGAGTAAAAACCCTAGTATGTCTAAAACCAAACAATACAATCAAATGCCTAGTCTTCAACAATAGACTCCAAAAACAAAATAAAAAATTAAGCATTACATCTATAAATAACACACCACCAAAAACTAGAAAAATGAAAACCTCAACATAATTTTTTGAAAACAAAGCAAAAAACAGAGTCAAAACAAAAAAAAAAAAACATGTCAAAAAACACTTACCTCAACCAAAACACCTTGAAGAACAAACCAATTTGCAAATCGAATCAAACCTTTAGTCGATTAAGTGAAAAAATGGATGAAAAAATGGGAGAGAGAAATCGCCATTCGAGAGAAAAAAAGGGGAGAAAAGAATTGAAATGTTTCAAATGAAAGAGAGAATTGAAAGCGGGAATGAAATCAGAAATCATATCCCTTCATTGTAGGGCGTTGTTATGGGAAGACAGTTACAGAATTTTTTTAGTTACTATTTTACCCTTTTTGTAGGTCTTGTAGATGTTACACCTGGTGTAGTACGCTTAATATAACAACCACCATCCAAGTGACTTATTTTTTGGGAGGACACACTTGATATTATCCAAGCACTAAGTATATATACACCTGGTGTAGCATGGATAACGCCAAAGCAAACCAAATTAATGACTTGACAACGCCAACATTTCTAGTTCTAAATTGCCAACTGCCCATATATCATTGAATTGGAAATTGGAATTCACTGCTTTTGTAGATGCTACATTTGGAGCATTACACTTGTTGTAACGTCTATCATTTACATGTCATGCTTTGTGTAGAATACAAATTGCTAAAATTATAGAATCCGTAAATATGGGGAGAGAAAATAATGACTTGTATTCTTATGATGCAAAACCGAAAGTTCATTATAAAATAGAGAAAAGAAGACTTATATAGACGACTAGAAAACTTAAACCTAAAAGGACTAGAAATCTAACCATAAAAGGGAATGAGACTAAATAAGGAGTCCTAATATTATAATACAATATTTTAACACTACCCCTCAAACTCAGGATGCAACCGCAAGAAGCATTGAAATTTTGTCAGACAAGGAACAAAAATGTGAAGTGAAATGTGCATCGATAAACATATCATCAATCTGCACTGAAAAAGAAACAAAGGGCAACATGATGACATCATAGGCTACGCATCTTTAAGCTTTTCCATCACCTCTTGATCAATACATCTTCGCACATACTAGTAATGAGTCTTCAATATATAAAACCTTAGTCGGACCACCAAATTTTGGAAATAGAGTGTCGCCTTCTTAATACCATGATGCAGTAAACAACAAAATAAAGGTAACAAAACAAAATCTAGTTTTAGCCATCTCTTCGACCACAATTCATGGTTAGCCATCAACCCAAAATCTATGCTCGCAAATAATAACCAAACGTGAAAAAAGAAAAGATGATCCAAAATCAACCACAAGACGATCAACCAAATGTTGCTCCACAAACCATATCATATTCACCTAACTAAACCAACCACAAGATGATCAACCAAAATTTGTTACTCAAACTATATCAAATTCGATCACCCAACTAAACCAACAAAATTTGAACCAAAAACTAGCGGAAACGAACCAAATCTGAACAAAAAACTAGTGAAACGAACCAAATTTGAACCAAAAAGCTGTAAACAATTAACCAAATATGAGCCAAAAATGAATTAGGACACACGAATGTACAAATGGTAGATATTACACCAAGTGTATTGTTCCAGATGTAGTATTTACAAATCCCGAATTCACTTTGTATTAGACCAATCATCTTTCATGTATAGGTCTCTATGCACAAGCCAAATAAACATTCTTGACTATACATATAACAACAAATTGAAATTACGTTTACTGGTCCCCGTTTAAATCCTTTTAATTATTAATCTTATTTGGGATGTTAATGAATTAAACGTTATTTTGAATCTAATAGTTTTTTCAATAAAAATAAATATATTCGCACCTAAAATGTTGATATGACATTATTAATTTTAAATACAACTTTTTTGACTTTTGATAAATCTTTATGTAAAACTCGGTTCAACTAGGTCATCTAAATTTATTTTATAAATTTTGCATGGATAATTAGCCGCTGACCTCATCCTCAGTGAAAGTTTGAATCAACTCGAGCAGAATACGGACGCATTTATTACTATTAAATGAAATTTAAGACATAATCCACATATACACACCTAGATACCTTGATTTTGATATATGTGATGTGTTTCATTTTAATTTTCTTTATTTGAAAAAATAACATAACTATGTCATAATAAAACTGATGTTAAAATCACAAGGTAGTTGCATTGTGCCAAATTGGGTAGCATCTCAGTATTCCATATATATGTAAATTTTGTAACTCAACACTACAAGAAACTTTTAGTTTACCAACAAAAATAATTTTGTCATTAAATTTTCCTGAACTATACAGACCATTCACTACAAGAAAACAATCAAATTCCAACGGAATAATTCCAACGAAAAAAAAAACTGTTGGAATTTTAGAAATTCCAACGAAAATTCCAACACCACAATAAATCATTGGAAAATTCCAACAGTAATTCCAACGGTATACAAAACCATTCGAATAAACTATTGGAATGTTCGTTGGAATTAAAATTCCAACGAAAATTCCAACACCAAAATAAACGATTGGAAAATTCCAATAGTAATTCCAATGGTAAATAAAATAGTTGGAATAAATCATTGGAAATACTATTGGATTTTTTACAATTTCAATGGAGATTCCAATGCTGCAGCATACCAATGAAAAAATTCCAACATAAATTCCAACAGTAGACAAGACTATTGGAATAACAGTTGGAATTTTTGTTGGAATATTAAATTCCAACAGCAATTCCAATATCACAAAATCATTAAAAAATTTGCAACACTAATTCAAGTGATAAACAAAACGTTGGAATAAATAGAACTGTGCACATTTCGGTTAACCGGCCAAACCGAACCAAAATCAAAAAATTGGTTCGAACCGAAACGGAGCCGAAAATTTTGGTTCGGTTTTCACTTTTTATAATTTCGGTTATTCGGTTCGGTTCCTCTCTAAAATTTCGGTTAATCGAACCAAATAACTGAAATATATGTATATATATTTGTTTTTTTACTAAAATTAGGTTCAATAGCAACTACTGCAATAGCAAGTTAGAAAACAACAACTTTAGGTTCAATAGCAACTTTAGTTAAAAGCCTTTAGTGCAAACACAAATTGACAGACAAAAAACAGAGACTGAAAGTCTCCTCTCTCTCCCAAAAAAAGTGATTTTTCAAACAACTTCTGCTTCTATTTTGCAAACAAAAAACATAGGCTGAAAGTTTTCTCCACATACCGTTTATTCCAACATTCATTTTCTCCAACATTCATTTTCTCAACATTAGTTAGAAAGCTAAATTCAGAAAATTCCCAAAATTCTCCATCGCCGCCCGTCACCCGCCCGTACGCCGAGATTTCCGTCGCCTCGATCACACCATCATATTCTCGGTTGGTAAGTTTTGGGGACTCTAGGGTTTTTTATTCATTGTGTGCTGGAGAAGATAGTGATTCGTATTATCCTAATTAGGTCAGAATTAATATATTGCTTGGATTATAGGAGTTGTGAATTTCATGTTTTGTGATTGTGAAATGTTTTTCTAGATTTGCAATATTTAACTAGTATTAAAATTTGTACTAAATGAGTGTCATTTGCCATTTAACGATGATTCCAATTTTTTGCGAAGTTATTGAGCTTCTACACGAACTGTGAAAATTGTCATTTTCCTTGTTTTTGTTAAAACTAATTTGTATTAGTACTTCTTATTCTTTAGTTTTGTCACTTCTCCAATTTCTGCATACACTACAAGAAAATAATCAAATTCCAACGAAATAATTCCAATGGAATAAAAAACTGTTGGAATTTTCAAAATTTCAATGGAAATTCCAATACTACAGCATACCGTTGGAAAATTCTAACAGAAAGTCCAACGATAAGCAAAACCATTTGGTACTGTTGGAATATTTTTTCCATAGGAATTTTCGTTGGAATTTTGTCATTCCAACGGTCATTATACCAATGGTGCTTTTGCATTGGAATTTCTATTAGAGTTGATAATTCCAATGGAAATTGGACAAATACCAACGAATTATTTTCGTTGGAATTCCCTTGTTTTGTTGTAGTGATATTATATGCTTGTCCTTTACATTAGTGAGGGGAGGAAGAAGAAGAAGTAATAAACACGGGATTCATCGTAAAGAAGCTATAATGGAATGGCTACACTGAAGACAAAGAATCAAGTTATATACCTCTTGTTATTTTGTTAATCTATATTGAGGAAAATTAGAAAAGGGAATAACTGCATGCTTATGCATATTGGAACCATTTTGAATGCTTGTTTTTCTCTCATAATTTCCTTAAAATCTCTTTGGACAAAAGGTCATCTTCTAGTTATTTGATTATTTTGTCTTTCTAAGAAACTCATATCCAAATAAAGACAGATATTAAAATTCAATGGAAGAAATATGCTGAGAGGGGATAAATAATGTAATTACAGGTGTTACTATGTAAAAATCTAACAAGTATAACTCATCAGATTCTTGAAGTTTTGTTGCTTATTCTGTTTGTTTTGTATATATAGGTGCTTCAAGGTGGAGTATGTCATGTAGTCCTTGCAATCTTTTCTGGTGGTTCCAAAGCTTGCATTCTTGAACCTTAGACTGGTCTGTTTAAGTTAGTTCTCTTCTCTGTATTCAGCAAAAAACTAAGCCAAATCCACTGTCTATTTCACATCGAGCGACATGTGGAACAACTTCCGAATTTGCGTTTGTGTTAATTCTGACAGCAACCTTGTTGTGAAGTTGCATTTGGATAGATGGATATACCAGAGTATCATCGTTGGATGTACAAAGAGAATAAATCCTCATCAAAATAAGTTGTCACAAGAGTTCATATGGGGGTAGAGGAATTTATTTCTGCTGCAATAGAACTTGATGTCTTTAAACATGAAGGAAAATTTGATGTCCATGCTCAAAATGTAAGTGCTTGAGATTTCATGAGCCGGATGAGATAGGACAACATTTGTATAGGAAAGGTTTTCAACCAAATTATTACTTTTGGGATAATCATAGGAAACCCCACCACCCATATTTGATAGAAGTGGTGAAGTTGATCCATTATTTGATGAGTTGAATACATATGAGCGCATGGTTATTGATCTTGGAGGCCCTAGTTTCTACAATGATCCCGAACCGAGAACCCAATCCTAGCTATGCAAAGTTTTATGATTTGTTATGTCTGCACAATCTCCCTTGTGGGATGGATGTGAGGTTCACTCTGTGCTATCAATTGCAGTCAGAATTTTGAGTATAAAGTCTGAAATACAGTGGGTCTATTATCATTAATTTGCACATTTCAAGCATGGTTTAATATGTGATATGGTTTTGTTTGTAATTATTCTATGTAGTGGAATTGTGTTGGTCCAATCGCTTTCTTGAGTATATGATGTTTTCTTTTACTTGCAATAAATTCTCGCAGAAATATTGCGATGGGATTCTCGAGCATAACCAAGAATTCGGGGGATATTCGTAGAGGCAAGTCACCGGGAAATGGATGTCTAGTACAAAGTGCGAGAGGCGTCAAAGATAGGTGGGACACAGACTCCCATTTCAAGCGGCTATCCGAAAGCGAACAAGAAGAACACAGCCACCAACAAAGATGGCTTTGTCAATCGAGGCGGCGCAATCTCTATTTCTGAGCATAAGAGAAGACATGTAAGTCGCTTTCACATATCTGAACCTAAATATATTCTTGATTTGACCAATATATCCGATCATCAAAATCTGTTTTAAGCAAGTGATCAAGTGCACAATCAACAATGAGCATTATAGTTTAGTTGATCTTGGCCTTAATGAGCTCTTCTTTCGTGCTGCTTGATGTAAATTATTGTTTGAAGTATGATAGATGATGATGACGGAAAAATCTACATGTTTGCTTTACTATATTTTGATTGTCTGCTATTTGAAATGTGATTTATGCTGTCTTGAGACAAAGTTAACTTACTTTTTCTCAGACGATATTGTCACCTAACACTCTTTGAATTTCTTTATCTGTTGAACATTGTTTCTGCTTTAAAGTATCGACCTTTTTTTGTTGGTCACCCTGGGAATAGGGGATGGAGTGCATAAGTTGTCACATCCTCGTTTCTTCCAAATCTGAGAAATTTAACATTGGAGGACTGTAAATGTTCTTTGGTTCCCTATCAAATGTGGTAAGTTACTTCATGTCTTTGGTCTGATATCAAGGTATATCCATCAACAAAGGGGGTTTTTAATGTGCTCTTGATGGCAGGGATTAATTGAGAAGCACATGAGAAAATAAGTGACTTGGCAATATATTTTTTAACTACTCTGAATGTTAGTGCTGCTTCTTCTTGTTCTACTACTTTTGGTGTATGTAGCAAACTGCGATTGCTTTAGGGTTACAATTAGAGATAAAAAGTGACTTGGCAATATATTCAAATGGTCTGACTCTGCTTTTCCCCATTTCTGTAATATAGTGTTGATTAGTAACTCAGAAAATGGACCAACTTTGTAATTTTCTTTGGAAAAAGTACTTCCAAAAGAAGCAACAGATCTGCAAAACCTTTTGTTCAGCCAAATACATTTAACTTCTTTTTCGCCTTCGCTTTGTTTTCTTTCCTCATTGATAAATTGCTAGAATATTATATTCGTATATATCATGTCATCATCAGTTACTTTTTGTTTATTATTTGTGATTCAAAAAGTATTTATTTATTAAATTTATTCAAATAAATTAAATTCATATATACATGTAGACATATAAAACACAGTCGAGTATATACCAAAATATACCAAGCAAGTGTCGGTTAGCGTCTACACAAGAAAGGAGACAGATATAATGAGGGAAGATAAGGTTGGCTAGAAGTTTCATGTGAATCTCATTTTTTTCTTCTTTTTGATTGAAAGAGATGTATATGTTTTATTACCTGGACTTGTTTCTGAAGGTCTTTAATGTACTCAACCGCTAAGTCTAACATATCAGATGTATTCGTTTGCTGTTTACATGACGATCTTGATAATTGTGCCATTTGAATATCATTGATTATTCTGTAATCTGCCACTATAACATAAATTACATTAGGTAACACAAATTTTGTAGCACTTTTTAAATAAGGTACATATGTAACACATGTCTGTAATATTTTTTACATTACAATATTTATGTAACACTTTTGTAGCACTTTATCAATATGTAACACTTATATGTAACACTTGTACATAAGTAACACTTTTTAAGTATTATTTTTTTGTTATTTCTTTTGTAACGCAAATAGGTAACACTTTTATCAATATGTAACGCTTATATGCAACACTTTTATATAAATAACACTTTTTAAGTATCACTTTTATTTTTGTTATTTCTTTTGTAACGCAAATAGGTAACACTTTTATCAATATGTAACACTTATATGTAACACCTTTATATAAGTAACACTTTTTAGGTATCACTTTGTTTTTGTTATTTCTTTTGTAACGCAAATAGGTATCACTTTATTTAAAAGCACTCTTGGCAACACTATATTTTATTGATTATAATATTTTTTAAGCTATATTTTAGTAACACAAAATTATATAACTATCATTAAATCATGTCAAAGATTTATTTAATTAATTGATGTCACCAAACCTAAAAAGTGTAGACATCATGTACTCTGTTTTTTTAATTGAATTTTTGTTTTCTTTTTACAAAGTATTTTAGTTTTGCTTTTATTTTTTTATTTTTTTTTACGAAGGCAATTAATTCCTTAATACCGACGGATAATGCGCATGTATATATTTTATTATTATTATTTATTTATTTTTTAATTTTTACTAGCGGAGACCAATTTCATCGTTAACCTTTTTTTTACTTTTTTTTTTAAAAATTTACCAATAAAAATTGATGTTGTCGGTAATTACTTAGGAATTTTTTCCGTCGGTAAATTATTTTTTCATTATTTTCTTTATTATTTAATTTTTTTACTGTTAGAACTTTTTTATCTGTCGATAAATTAATTTTATATTTTTATATACTTTCTATTTTTACCGATTGAATATTTATCAGTCGATAAATTTATTTTATATATTTTTGATATTTTTAATTTGTTGTGTCCTTTAATATATAATATAATATGATTTTCAAACTATATACTATACAATATAAAATTTTACATATACATTGTATAATATAATTTAATACATATATTATAAAATATGATTTTTATTATATAAAATATATTATATATACATATAATATATATATATATATATGTGTGTGTGTATGTGTATATATAAAACAAAGCAAAACTTGTAATAAGAATCAATTTAGCTTAGTGGCAAATTGCCACTTGCATACATAACAGGTCGTGGGTTCGAATATACTTGGTGGCAAAAAATAATATTTCTACGAAGTGCTACAAAAAAAGTGTTACATAAGATTCATATCTAACACTTTAGAAGTATTTTTTTTAAAGTGTTACAAATAGAAAAAGTGTTACAAAAAAGTGTTACATAAGATTTATATGTAACACTTTAGAAATATTGTTTCAAAGTGTTACCAATAGAAAACTTAATGTAACACTTAGAAAAAGTGTTACTAAAAGCTAATAAAAGTGATACCTTAGACTATAGGTAGCACGGGCAAGTGCAGCGCTATAAAAGTGCTACCTATTGTCTATAGTAACATTTTATGGTCATTAGGTAACATTTTTTGAGTGTTACCTAATGTCATTTATGTTGTAGTGTGCAAAGTTGTTTTTGAGTTTATTGTGCCTAGCTATTCTTTAAGCAATTACATCATTTTATCATCATTTTTCCGCAATGTGTAAGTGTTCTTAAATCGAAAAATGTTATTTTCCTTTGTGTGAATCCTTACTGATTCGAATATATGATGTGTATATTTAGTGTTTCTTTTAGGGGTTGGAGTTGGGGAAAGAAGCCGCCATTCCCGAGGTGTATCATAAGCTAAACTATGATGAGAAAACTGGCAAAGACGAATTCTAAAGCGAAAATCTTTTACGCAAGTATCTCATGTTTGGTTTCATAATATCTTTTTATGTGTCATAAATTTCATATTATTTAATTTTATCACTTGCACATTTTGTATTTTGTGTGTAGGGTACTTATGAGAAGTTGAAGAAAAGTAAAATATCACAAGGTGAAACTGAACTGGATGAATCTGCTCTCTTTTATGAGGCCAATCGAGGGAACAATAAGAAAGGCAAATCATGTGGATTTGGATCTGAGGCGACTTTCTATTGTTCTTCGGGTTTGATATCTAAGACCACTAAATCTATTGATATTAAAAAGCTATACGACCGTATGAGTACTATTGAGGAGCGTTCAGAGAGTGAATTGGCCTCCACTTGTAGTCTTCTGGAGAAGCTCACGGGCGTATCACACCCTTCCTCTAGCCATGATGCCTCTTCTTCAAGGGTGCAACCCGCCGTTCATGATGAAAATTTTGGAAATGAACAAAATGGTATGCTTAATGATGCTAATACGGATTTTGGGGTTGATGAAGATATGGGGAATGATGATGATTATGGAGACTGTTAATTTGTTTGTGTTGGCTTTATTTTTTGCTGAAGGATTTGGGGGTCGTTGTGATGATATTATTACTTTTAGGATTGTTTATTTGTTTCTTTTGTGATGGACACATTATATCGTACATTTGGAAATATTTGATATCGACTTTTTATGATATTATATTTGCACGTTGTCGCTAATAGATTAACTATTTTACAGGGTCAAAAGTATCTGTAGAAGCATTCCAACAATTGGAATGTTTTTAATTCCAACGGAAAAATTCCGTTGGAATTGTTGTTGGAATGTTTTCCAACAAAAAAATGTTGGAATTTTTTCTTAATTTCCAATGGAAATATACGGTTGGAATTATCGTTGGAATTAATTCCAACAATATAATGTCGTTGGAAATAGTGTTGGAATAATCGTTGGAGTTCATCCTAATGATTATATATTCCAACGGATTAATACCATTGGAATCATCGTTGGACTAAATTCCAACGGTATAATTGTATTGGAATTATCAAGGAATATTTGTTGGATTGTTTTCCAACAATTGAATATTCCAACGGACAATACCGTTGGAACTACCGTTGGAATATTTTTCCATTGGAATTTCAGTTGGAATTTTGGCATTCCAACAACCATTTTACCAACGGCTAATTTTCCGTTGGAATTTCCTTCAAATTCCAACGGATATTTTCCGTTGGAATTTCAATGTTTTCTTGTAGTGATTTACCGACAAATCACATACAATTTTCAAATTACTGACTTAAATACTATAGGTATTTACCAACAGTTTTAGATTTTGTTGATAAATATTTGCCTACAATAATTTTACATACACTTTACAATTATCTTAATAGTTACCTATAATTTTTTTTGCGGATAAATTAATTTTTTCTTTTAGTGTATTATGTATATAGTTAATAATAAACATATATAATAATGCATCGAAGTACTCTTCCAAATTGAGTTGACATTAGTGAACATATATATTGTCTTTTCGTATAATTAACTTAAAATTTCAAGGTTTATTTACTATGTGATAGCTAGTGTTGTTTTAGATGATACACCACTTGTACATACACTTTGTGTACGTAGATCACGTGTCATATTTCTTAAAAGATGAAACACTTATTATTAACCATTCATATAAATAGTGGGATATTTGTTATTCATCCATATATCAAGTGTAGTACACTAAGTATAAGATTTGATGCTTTTTTCAGGAAACGTGATGTATTCAGATTTACCTATATGTTATTTGATAAATTGTTGTAAAGTGCTTGATGTCCTTTATTGCAGTGAATGACTTATTTTAGTTAGATAAAATATTCATAGAGTAAGACTTAATATACACATATATATATTTAAAAAATATTAACACACCTATATATTTATTTATATAAATATATAAATAACATATATTTGTATGATTTATAAATATATGCACATGTATATTTATCTTAATAAACATGAATTCGTAAAAATAAATGTTATTGTATTATGATATAATATTAATATTAACACTTTAAATATATCACTATATATTATTAATGTAAATTATAATTTTATATTATGTCAATATATATAATTAACTATATATATATATATATTATTTTATGAAACAATTAACAAATTAAATTGACCTAATAAAATTCATATTACTTGATCTATCCCAAAATTAAATGTTCATTTGTATATCAAGCAATTAGATTACTTTTAATATTTAACTTTATATAATTTAGTAAATGCCTGTAGGTTAATTACACTTGGAAGTTGGAGCTTGTTATACTAGGAATGAACAGGTGGCTTGTTCTGCTGACCAACTACGCATGGAAGAAAGCTAGATCATGGCAGATTTGCTGTAGAAGGGATAGTGAGAAAGCATAATGGAGAGCATAATGGTGATCTTAAATTTAAGGGGTAATTGTAATATTTCTAGCAGTATTTGTTGGAAATTGGTTTAGGAAAATGGGTTTTGACTCGATTTTGACCAATTATTTAAGTGCGAGCATCTATTAGTTGTGGAAAATAAATGATATAATAGTAATCTACACCGCAGGTAGATGAATTTAGCATTTTGAATTTCTCAAAACCAATTCGGGTGAATGAGAAATTAATGCATACAGTAAGCCATTTAAACCCCTTTATAATATGGAAATATAAAAGGGAGGGAATGTGGGAAGTCACATCCCACATTGAAAGCATTTCAAATGCTTGACTTGTTTATATAGAGCTTCACTAATAATAAAGAGTAATTATATAGAGCTCCTTATGGTACACCGTATTGGACCAAGTCAAATTTGACTAGCTTTCGACTAGCTCAAAGAGCACCAAGCCGGAGCCAGGCTCAGGCCGGGCCCGTGCACGTCGCACTTACTCGCATTGGGTGCTTTAGAGGGCTCACTTTGCACTTCGCACGCTAACTAAATGTATCTATTCAGTCTGCAGGGGTGCATGCAGAAGGTTGTGGACCTTCAGAGGGATGCAATCTGGACCATTAGATCACGACTCTTGATTAGAAGACATGATCAGACAGTTGAGAACGGGCGGCCGGCCAGCTCATGTCCGGGCCCATGCACGTCGCACTTAGTCGCATTGAGAGCTTTAGAGGCTCACTTTGCACTTCGCACGCTGACTAAACGTGTCTATTTAGTCTGCAGGATGCAAGCAGAAGGTTGTGGGCCTTCGGAGGGATGCAATCTGGACCATTAGATCGCGACTGTTGATCAGAAGACATGATCAGACAGTCCAGATCGATTCCGGACCATAGGATGCACCTATTTTGAAAGGGCATCCAAATTTCTATATTAATAAACTCCCATGATGTTTATTTTCATCCCATTCAATTTGCATTACGATATATTGTCTAAATGTTCTCCTTTTCTGTAAATTCAAAACTTCTGAAACACTTATTAGCTCGTTGTAAGTTTAAGTTTTGTAAGTGCTGCTAATTTACACTTGAAAGTTGTTGTATCTTAGAGACGATTGCCTTAACCATTACCACTTCTTATACGAGGCAATTTTGTCTTGTGGAGATAGTATTCAATAATAGCTTCGACTTTAAGGCCTTTAGCCTGTCCAATTTTTTAGAATACAAAACACTGAATACAACAATATTAAGAGAGTTTTTGAATTTTGTTTTTTGCTTATAAAGAGAGAAATGTAAGCAAAATCAAATTTTAAGGATTTTTTTTTTTTTGCAATTTTCAGAAACCTCTGAATTAATTTGTAATTAACCCGTAATCATCCCTAATTTAATTGAGAAACCATGTGCAGTTACATTTGCGGAACTAGAAGCAATTCATTATGGTTTAACATTGAGCCTACAACGTTGATTGTTATGGATACAGTTCTCGCGTGCAAACAGTCACTAACCCAAAGAAGGATCTTAGATATTGGAGATGAAGCAAGTGACATTAAGGTTATTCTTGCTCAACACTGTGGTTGCAAACATATCTTTGCCCGGAGATCAAAGAATCAAGTTGCGTATGCTTTAGCAAATATTTCAGTTTCATTTCCATCTCATTGTCTTTAGGAGCTTGGGAATTTTCCATATAGGATCATTTATTCCATTTGGTGTTTCATCTTCTATTTTAACAAAATAATGCATGACGCAAGTACATGATGACATCATATTTGTACATGTAACAATTACACAATTTACACGAGTATATGATGAAATACTAAATGGAATATAAGATCTCAACCGGAAATTTTTCGTTTTTGCTTATGAATATTGTCATGAATGATTCCTCTAATGAATAAATTATAATTCTACTATAAAAGAAAAAATAAAAAAATAAACAAATAAAAATTACAAGAATACTCTGTATATATGTGTTTACAATAATAAATTTTCCACTAAAATAATGATGTGATTTCAACAGTCTTCATTGAAAATTAGTGTTAGGTCAAACTAAACATACTTTTATAGCATGGGCGACACAGTATTAAAAATAAAATAAGCATTATGATGTCATTTGAATAATGTCATTATGAGCCATTAATACAAAACTTAAATTAATTGTTGGGTTACGTTAATGCATGGTTAGTGAGACATATATATGCATAGGACTTTGCTTTCAGATCCTACACACACATATAATATATATATATATATATATATAATTTGTCTATCTTCAAATGATAATACTTTGTTATTTTATTATTTAATTTTTATTTATCCTGCAAATGTTTTGTCAATTTCAAAGGCAAAGACAACGTCAAATGACTAAAATGTTTTTTTTTTCGTTCCTTTTCCTTTAGATTTCATATTAGTAAGTTCTTCCGAGTTTCATTTGGAGTTCTTCATAAATTTCTCAGAAATCAGAGATCAAAAAGAGTCTCAGAGATTGTCCAAACCTTATGTGGAAGTGCATTCAGTCTTTAATCCAATTAAGAAGCACAACCCACTAAGTTTGCACTTAAGATCTATTGTCAAGATCTCACCTCTGTTAACTAACAATTAGTATGTTAGTTATTTTGTTAGTGTAAGTAGTTAAGTTAGTTAGTAGCTATAGTCTAATTCTTCCCGTATAAACAGAATCAGAGATAGCTTATTTCATAACTTTTGTAATACAAAATTCTCTTCTTCTCTCTTAATGATTTTCACATTTACATTTATGAGTTTATTCAAGATGGTATCAATTTGATATATTTTCCCCGTTGTCATCTCTATTGATCATCTATATTTCTGGTAATTTGTTGCTTGATTACTCATCACTGTTTCTGAATTTCTTGCATCCCTACGTATATTCTTCAAGAATTCTTGAATATTTATTTTCTCTGACTCAAGAATCATGGCTTTCAATCCTGAAAATGGTGCACCTCGTTCTATTAACTCTGTTGAAGATTTCGATTCGCCATTTTATCCCGATCCAAGCAATAATGCTGGTGCTATGATTGTTTATGAGCCTTTTAATGGAGACAACTATATTTCTTGGAGTATGCAGTTTCCATGGCCCTTAGTGTCAAGAACAAAATTAGTTTTATCGATGGTTCCTTGGAAATTCCAAACCTCTTCATCGCTTCTTTATGCCTCATTGGCAATGGGCAAATAACCTAGTGCTTTCTTGGATCTTAAATTCGATCTCAAAGGATATTGGGCAAAGTTTATTATTCTTCACTACAACCAAAGAGGTGTGGGATGAATTGCACATTCAGTATGTTCGAATTGATAGTCCAAGGGTGTTTCACATTGACAAATCTCTTAGTACAATTAATTAAAGGGGCTTTGTCCAATACATCAATTACAAAGTCAAATGTTCTTGTGGCATGTAATTGTACCTGAAACATTTCTACACAAATGGCTGCAACTCAGCAACATGATTCTATCATAAAGTTTTTGGTAGGATTACTACATGAATCTTACTCTCAAATTCGAAGCCAGTTACTTTTAACTTCTCCATTGCCTCCTCTTTTTCTAAGGTGTATTCTTTATTGTTGCAAGAAAAAAATACAAAGAGGTCTTAATAATTCTTACTCTATCAATGCTTCCATAGATTCTTCCATGGCTATGTTAGCTAGATAGAGTTCAAATCCAAAATTTCAAAATAAAGACAAGGAAAATCCAAAATGCTCTCATTGTGGATTTTTTGGACATACTGTGGATAAATGCTTTCAACTTATTGGCTATACCCCAGGTTGGAAGGGTCCAAAGGGCCCTAGAAGCCTTGTTGACAACAATCCTAGTGTCAATGTTGCAGTGACTAATCAACAACATGTTCCTGAGGAGAATTCTATGTTCTCACATGAAATAGTTGAAAAGTTTTTGTCTTATGCTAAGAATCTTCCGTCTACTGAAATAGGAAATTTAAAAAGTCTTCTTGTAATGCTGCTACAACATCTGTGAATACAACAGTTGTTAATTCTACAGCTTCAGGTATAATTCATTCTTGTAATGCTTCTTTGAGTAATTCTAACTGGATCTTGGATATAGGTACCATAGACTATATGGTCTGTGACATGTCCCTTTATACCAATACTCCATTGCTTGACTCTATACCTATTCATTTACTCAATGGTAATACTGCAGTTGCTACTCAAATTGGTGATGTTAAGATTTCTGACACTTTTGTATTACATATAGCTTTATGTGTCCCTTCTTTTTCTTATAATCTGATTTCTATATCTAACCTTACAAAGTCTTCAAATCTTGTTGTGCATTTTTATCTTTTAATTGTGTTTTGCAGGACATGAACACTATGAGGATGATTGGTGTTGCTAAAGAAAGAGGTGGATTATATTATCTTCAGACTCTTATTGTTGCTTCTATTTCTAAATTAGAGACTCACTTATGGCATTCGAGACTAGGTCACATTTCAACAAAATGTTTATATTTGTTACCTCAACTACCATCCTGTTAGTTCTATGAATTTTGATTCTAGTGATGTTTGTCACTTTGCAAAACAAAAGAAACTCCCTTTTATACCAAATGTACTTCTTCTCATTATATATTTGATTTGGTTCATTGTGATATATGGGGTACTTTTTTCTACCCTTTCACATAATGGTTTCAAATATTTTTTATCCATTGTTGATGATTATTCAAGGTGTACTTGGCTCTACACGATGAAAGCAAATCAAAACCAAAATTCATTTATCGTATTTTACTCAATTCAATGTTAAGATTAAATGTAATAAGATCGACAATGGTTTGGAGTTTTTTCTACCTGATTTTACTAAAGCTAATGACATTATTCATCAAACAAGTTGTGTGGAAACTCTACAACAAAATGGTTTTGTAGAAAAAAACACCAACATCTTTTACAAGTGTCTAGAGCTTTGATGTTTCAATCTCAAGTTCCATTATCTTTTGGGATGAATGTGTTCTAACAAAAGAGCTCACATTGTTAATAGGGTCCCTACACCTAATTTAAGCAACAAAAGCCCTTTTGAAAAGATAATAAGCCTCTAACTATTCTCGCTTAAGAGATTTTGGATGTCTTGCCTATTCTTCCATATTAACAACTCGTAGAACAAAGTTTGAGCCAAGAGCTTCCAAATGTGTCTTTATTAGATACCCCATTGGCACAAAAGGATACAAACTTTATTATATCGATAAAATGAAAGTTTTCATATCCGTAAATGTGCGGTTTTGTGAAGAAAATTTTCCTTTTAAATCCATGAAAACAACTGTTTCTGAGGATTCTACTCCCATGTTCAATACTGTGAATAATTGGAACTTTTGTGATGATAAAGTGTATCCATTTAGTTCTGGAAATAATGACATGCCAGCTGTTACAGAAGTTGTTAACATTACACAAAATTTATGTTCCTGATACACAAAATTTTGTTCCTAATACACAAGTTACAAAGAATTTAAATGTTCCAACTGCACAAACTCCTGAAAACATAGATGTTGACCAATACTCTTAGAAAATCTTCTAGAACTAGAGTTGTTCCAGCTTATCTGCAAATATATGATTATTGCATACCTCCATCTCTTCAGCCAAACCAATCAGCTCAGAGTGTAAAATCTAGTAAGCCATATTGTATATCAAATTTTTTGTCAACTGGTAATTTTTTTGAAAATCACAGAAGGTTTACAGTTGTTGTCAGTCAGATCATTGAACCTAAAACTTATAGTCAAGCCAGCAAAACTAAAGAATGGTAAGATGCCATGAAGAAAGAGTTATAGGCACTTGAGACCAACAAAACCTGGACTATGACTGATTTGCCTCCAAATAAGCACTGCAATGGGTGCAAATGGGTTTACAAAGTTAAGTATAAATCAAATGGTTCAATTGAAAGGTACAAGGCCAGGTTGGCAGTTAAAGGTTACACACAAGAAGAAGGATTAGACTATTTTGATACTTTCTCTCGAGTGGCAAAACTAACCACTGTCAGACTAGTCCTAACTGTGGCAACTTCTAAAAATTGGTTTCTTCACCAATTGGATGTCAACAATGCTTTCCTACATGAAGATTTGGATAAAGAAGTATACATGAAGCCACCACAAGGATACTGTAATCCAAATGATAGTAAAATTTGCAAATTAAACAAAATTCTTTATGGCTTGAAACAATCCTCAAGACAATGGTTCCACAAACTTACTTTTTGCTTCATCACTTATGGTTTCATCCAATATATGTTTGATAGTTCTTTCTTTATCAAATTTAATCCTGATTCTATTACTTTGTTATGTGTGTATGTAGATGCCATGATCCTTGTTGGAGATAATCTCAAAGAAATTGAACACATCAAAACACATTTGGATGCTACCTTCACCATCAAGGACCTTGGTAAGCTTAAATACAATATGGGTATTGAAATTGCTCGTAGCAAAAAGGAATCACTCTTTGTCAAAGAAAACATGCACTTGATCTCCTTACGTATAGTAGCTAGTTGGGGTGCAAACCTTGTTCTACACCCATGTATGCCAAAGCTGATTTATCCAAAGAAAATGGGACGCCTTTACCTCGATCCAAATACGGCAGGCTAGTAGTAGGAAGACTCTTATATCTCATTATAACTAGGCCAGATCATTCCTACATCATATAGACATTAAGCCAATACATGTCACAACCAACCATAGAGCATTTGAATGCATCTCACGAGTTCTACGGATCTAAAAAATAATCCAGGGAAAGGATTATTGTACTGCAAACAACTCTTTACAACTCAAAGGATTTAGTGATGCGATTGGGCAAGATGTTCGGAGACTAGAAGGAGTATTAGTGTTTTGCAAGATAGATATGGGACTCGTTGATATTTTGGAAGGTAAAGAAGAACCTACGCTTAGCGATAGTTCAGCTTGAAGCGGAATACGAGTCGTAGCTTTAATAACTTGTGAAGTGCAATGACTTGTATACTTACTAAGTGACTTAATGATTTAACATACTCAACAAGCAATTATCTATACAGATAGCAACTCAAACTATTGCATAGCTTAAAATCCATGTCATCACAAACGCACAAAGCACACAAAATTGGATTGCTATTTTGTCAGAGAAAAGATACAAGAAGGACTGATAAAGCTAATTCACATATTATCCATACATCAATATGCAAACATCTTGACAAAGCATATTTCCCACATATGTTCACACATTTCATCTCCAAGTTGGGCTTGATAGATATCCATGTCCCACTTGTGAGGGTGTCAAGATCTCACCTCTGTTAATTACTAACGGTTAGTATGTTAGTTATTCTGTTAGTGTAAGTAGTTAAGTTAGTTAGCAGATATTGTCCAATTCTTCCTATATAAATTGAACTATAGATAGCTTATTTCATAACTTTTGTAATATAGAATTCTCTTTTTCTCTCTTAATGATTTTCACATTTACATTTTTTAGTTTATTCAAGATCTATTGTATCAACTTAGTTTTAACTTTTATTTGCCTCCCATTCTTCCCTTGTTTGAAAGGTGTGAGAGTGTATTTGGACTTTTCCCTTTTATTTCAGGATATTATATTTTGGTTGTTTATATTTTGTTATTTCGAATTGATTAATAAATAATTGATTGGGGCCTATTTGGACCAACCTGCCTAAATGGACTTGATGGATAGACTTGGACTTATAATGAAAGCCCAAGCTGGCAAAGTCGACCTACAAGGCCCATCTCGATCTAAGAAAAAGCCCAGTGATAAGTTGGTCTCAGTTGGGTAGGCCGACCTGTCGGTGTTGGGCCGACATCTGAGGCGGTTGGTTAACTTTTGGGTCTAAAGCCCACAAGTTGAGCTGGAGCCAATGGCCTTGGAAAATACGGAGTTATGGGCTCAACAAGCCTAACCTAAGTGGGTTGGGCCCCAATTAAGAGACAAAATAAAGGGCATCTTGCCTAAGTGGTCGGCCCAAATTATGAATGAAGTTAAGGGCTACCGATCTATTGGGCTTAGAAGGAGTGTGATACGTGTAAAATATGCGTGCATTTAAGAGCTTATTTTCATATATAATTGATGCATTTACATGTATATTATGTGTGTTTTACTTGGTTTTCTTTGTTGGGCGTAATACTTCGTACTCTTGTGAATTTTGCAGAAAATGGAGCTATATTGGGCAAAAGATGATAGCATGTTTCAAATGATATGTGAAAAGCCAAGGTACAAGCAAAGATGTAAAGGAAAGAAGCATGGACAATCGAACAAAAGTCAAAAACGTCCAAACGCGCTAACAGTTTTCAACACTGGCAGGGTTTAGTATTTTGGCCATACCTTTACCTACAAAATTGATATTGAGGTGATTCAAGTGGCTAAGAAAATCTAACAGAAAGGGCTACAACTATCATTAAGACCTCAGGAGCAAAATCCGATCGCACGACCCTACCGTATGGGTTGACACGGTCGTGCGATGTGTCTACGGCTGAATTGGTCTCCTAATCCTACCAGAACTCTACAAGTGATCTCTCCAAGCACCTATATAAAGGGACTAAGACTTGCACGAATAACAAGTCATCTTACATCCAAACACATCAAAATACATAGGATTACAAGATCAAAGGTCTTGTGAGAGAGGAGGGCTAGGTTATAAAGAACACCGCAAGACCTTTCACATCTACGGAAGCACAAGAGCTTCGAAGGCTTGGAAGGAAGATCCATCCCGACAAGAAGGGATTTTCTTTCTTAGTTTAGATCTCTTGTCTGTACTTAAAACGATGTCACAATGTTGATTTCAAGTTTGTCTATGAACTTGTTATCAATGTTTAGCTAATCTTTTGGATCCTAGAGCATAATCAAAACTCGGATTCATGTTAAATGATTGATTTTTTTAATTAATTCATGTGTTCTATTTTAAGAATTCAAGAGCTTATTCTTAATTGTTGATTATTTGGCCAATAATTTGCATGTCATACTTGTTACTCCAAAATTCGGGAGGTGAGTTCTAACGAGACAAAAATCGAATTCAGACATAAACAGGGTAATGCATTGGGAGACTACATCTGTTTGTGGGGAGTATTTCAATTCAAAGATATGTTGGGAGTTAATAATAGTTGTGATGCATAGGGAGACCTTAATTATTATTAATCTACTGTTTATGCGCCACTTAGGAGGAGAAATAAACTATTATAGGAATTGAACCCATAAAAACGCATGAATTGGTTTTGTGAAACATTAATTGGATTTAATATTAAAAAAGCATGTTGAGATTATGTGCATATGGTTGCTTCTGTATTTGTTGAAAATACTTGTGGGGTTCGAAAATTTATTTCTTTTATTTATTTCATTATTATAATTTTTTTTCGATTTTTGTAATTTTTTTATTTTTGATTTTTCCTTTTTTTTTGTAAATAATTTTTTTTTTGTAACATTTTTTTAGTTGAATGCGAGACTGAAATCTTTGGAGACACAAGTAATCCAAATCGCTACTGAAGTGGGAGGCCATCATCAAAATGATAAATTCTCAAGTGATACTGAACTTAATCCGAGAAAACAAGCAAACGCCATTCGCCTCATTGGATGATACGTACTATGAGGGCTCAAGTGTAAGACCCCATCAACTAACCTCGAGATATTCTGGTATTTATCTTATTTGGTGGTATACTTTAATTTTTATAGCTATATATATATATATATTTTTTTTTCTTTAACTAATTATGACTTTACATTATAATTTTATTTGTTCATATGAGTTAGAATTTATATTTTTATCATTTTATGACTAATTTATTAAATTTTATACATTATATAATTGTTTATATTTTATATATACCTTTCTTTTGACTTATCATATTATTAAATCTCTAGCCCAAACTTTAGACCCATTTTTTCCCTATTTTCAGTTATTTCAAATTGTTTTTAGTCAAGCCTAGCCCATCTCCAAGCCCAACCCAAACCAAAAGCCCGCCTGCTTAGACCCTTATATATACCTTATAACCCTAACCCTAAACACATTTTCAGCATTTTACACACATTATCACACACTAAAAGGTGAGCCACTCCTCCTCCCCTCTAGCAAAATAAACCGCCACCACCCCACCTACCGAAAAATCCCTCCCCACTATTTTATTTTTTTTCTTCTTTTTCTTTCCTTCCCCTTCTTTCTTCTCCCCTCTTCCCTCTCTCTTCCCTTTTTATTTTTGTTGATTGTCCTCCTACCACTGCCGCCGAAAAGCCGCCGACAGTGGCATAAAGGGGACAAGATTCTTATTTTTGTGGTTAGTTCATATTATATATTTTTTGATTTTATTTTTCTGTTTTATTTAAGTTTTGGTGGTTTTGAAGTAAAAAAAAAAATGGAGCTTACCCAATAACACTACGGGATTTAATCCTTGAGGTTGAGGGTGAAGCACCACCATCGGAAAACCACCAAAACCACCGCCTATGGGTACTTTTGGGGTTGTTTTATAATATTTTTTATTATTTCGAATTTTCTTAACTTATTTTCAAGTGTTATTTTTCTATGGATATTTGGGGTTGTTTACTTCTAATTTTTTTATTATTTAGAATTTTAAAAAAATGGAGATGTGTTCTAAAAAAAAAAAAATAATAATAATAATAAAATATTTTTAATTAATTATTTCGATTTTTAAAATTATTTTTCAAGTGTTATTTCCATGGGTATGGGGCTGTTTTCTTGTAATTTTTATTATTTTGAAAATTAAAATTATTTTTCCAGTATTATTTTACTATTGATAATTTGGGAATGTTTTTGTATATTCTTTTATTTGTTTGAATTTCAAATTTTAATATTTAAATATTATTTTCCTATGGGTTCAATGAGGCTACTCCTAAATAAACCACTAAAGTTTTACCTTAAAATTGAGGGAAAATTGCCTAGATCCTTTTGCATGTTATTAAAATCATTAGATCTATTAATTTCACCATATATTACAAATATTCTTTTTCAAACTATTTTGAAACAATGTGTTTATTAAGATTTTTTTTGGTCTTTTTGGTTCAATGAGGCCATTCAAAGAGAACCACTAAGGTGTTTCACCTAAGGTTGAGGAAAAATGCCAAGAACCTTTGCATGTTAGTAAAAACATTAAATCTATGAACTTTGATACTATTATATTTTATTTTAAAGTCTTAAAGAGTGAAACTATCGGAAAAATTGGTCCCGGGCCACCGGAAAACACCGGACCGCCGCTGCCTCCGGGCGCCATGGCTAATATGGCCATTTTATTTCCGGCCTCACTTCCTTTCTTCTTCTTCTTCTCTCTAATGTTATTTTTCTTAATAATTAAAATACTTTGATAATTTTATGTTATAAGTTATGTAGCTATTCTATATATTCTGAAATTTTATGATTAATTGTTAAAAATAATTTTACTAAAAAGTGTTGGAAATTCGTGTAGGAGCCGAGCCACTCTTGGTACCATAGCTACTTGACCATCAAACAAAAAAAAAAAAAGTGGGTAAAAATTTAGCCAATTTTATTTCTGTTTTGGGAAAACTTTATTTATTTAAAATTCTTTACTTAAAATAAGTTTAAAAATCATGAAGTTGCATGAATTGATGTTACTTAAATTAGTAGTCAATATGATGGCTTGTATGTTTAATTTCAATTTACTATGGCTATTTTTGGTATAGTTGCTTGATAAATAGAAAAATAATCTGTTAAATCCTATTATATAGAATACTTGCTTGGTAGATTTTAAATTATTGTTACTGCTCATACTTAGAGATGTTGTTGGATTAGAATGAATAATAATATTGATAATAATGGATAGAAGATATAATAACTAAAGAATATAATTGTGCAAAATTTGAAGTTTGAATAAATAACTTCACTTACCTTATGACTTGTTACTTAATCTATTTGTTGTATTATGATTGTTATATCAATTGTGCACAACATGTATTAGTATAGAAATACTTGAACTATTTGCAATCATAGGAAGGTAAATGGCATGGTTATCGCTTCGCTTCTTGTTTTCCTTGTTCATGAAATTAATTTACCAATTAGGAGTCGTTTGTAGCTACTATATTCTGATTATCATCTATCGAGTCGTGTTGGCGTGTGTAGATCGGGAAAACAATCAAATAGGTTGCTTGTTGATGTTTGCGCGACTACACATGGGCCTACTCTCATTTTTCTGGTCGGGCCGGAGACGGCGGCAGAACTTGTGTCGTAGTATTAGTATATTCCGGAATATGACGGTCTCTAGGTTTAAACCCACAGCTAAAGAGTCATAGAGCCACTCGGGAGTAATAAGGTGTTAGGCTTCGGGCTGGTGGTTGGAGAACGCTATGGGGTGCGGTGTTTATTCCACATCGGCCTCGCGTTTACCGTTATGTTATCCCGATCGTTGGATTTTAAAATAGGCATAGAACCTTGTCCGTTTAAAATCGATTTGAACTGAATATTAAGGTGCGGTGTAAATTCCACATCGGCCTTGCGTTATTATTGAGTAGTGTCCGAATCGTTATCATCTTTTTCTTTTTGAAATTTCGATGACTTGTCGTAATTTGATAAAATTTTGCTTTGTCTTTTGAAAATGCTATTTATTTTCCTTGACATCCATTGCGCACACCACATGCATTCACATGATTTCACATATTTCTTAAAACTTCTCTGCATTCCCCAACCCCACCCACTGGGCTCGTTTAGCTCACCCCACGTTTTTTTTAAATTATTTAACAGAAAATAACGAAGATGATCCGGACACCCCAATTCAGAAGTAATTTGGGCTTTGGCTCTGGTTGTCTATATTTATTAAATTTCTCTAAGTATTTTGGTCATGGCATGTAATGAGCCACTTTGGTATCTTTTATTGAAAACCTACTTATAATATTAAGACTTTCGCTGTTTTGACTTGTAATAGACGATAATTAAGTATTTTGAATTGAGTATCCTACAACTGTGATGGAGTTATTTTTATATCCTTTATGTTTTATTTATTTATTATCTTGGATTATTATTCGGGGCGTGACAATAGTGGTATCAGAGCTTGGGTGTAAGAAACTACATCTACGCAAACCCAGGATATGATCTTCCGCCTGTGGTCATATAACCCAGTTGGATCCCAATATTAAGAATTTCATTTTATTTTATTTTATTTTTTTGGTTGATCTATAGGTGCGTAGGACTTGGCGGTTACTTATCTTGTTGGTCGATGGATTAGTATGCCATATGTATTCTCGTTCGATTTCTCGACTGATGGGGTATTCATCATGTAGGATGGACCCCATGGGATCAAGTGGTCACTCCCGTTGTCTTGAGCACATCTAGTACTTAGATAATCTTGTTGAGTATTACTCGCTCGTAGCGCGGCGAGATGCGGAGTTGTTCTACCAGAACAACAATACACTTTTCGCTTGGAGGCGCAACTCACTCGACTCATGCAACCTTACAGATCGCAACTATCGATTGATCGTGACCCAAAGAACGCTCACGCTTCAGTGCAACGCGTGAGCGGAGCGGAGACTATCGGGGGCAAGGGTGGTAGGTCTCTGTGCGGCTATACCGA
The DNA here is from genome assembly GCA_016081115.2 of Rehmannia glutinosa. Classification (NCBI taxonomy): domain Eukaryota; kingdom Viridiplantae; phylum Streptophyta; class Magnoliopsida; order Lamiales; family Orobanchaceae; genus Rehmannia; species Rehmannia glutinosa. Next base: position 54,317,156 of record CM071932.1, read on the forward strand.
TTGGCCGTACCTCATGTGGTTCCTTCTTTCTTCCGAGGAGGAGCCTTTCGAGGAGTATGATTCTCGATGATGACATGATGATGTGGGAGGTTGACTCATATGGGGTCATAGTGATAGACCCATAGATTAGTTACATTATATGATAAGTGTATATATGTTTTGACTATAGTGTAGGGCCGAGGTTTTTGTCTATATTATCGTACAAGCGGTGTATAAGATAGTAGCACCGATCTAGTTAGCGAGCACCCTCTTAGAATAGGTGTCGTTTTTAAATCTATATTTTGTCATTGTATAAGCTTATGTATGGTATATTTAAGTATATATATATATATATATATATATATATAAAATGAGGGCAAGGTTCCTGCTTTTGTAATTTTGTTATGTGTTGTGATATGTTACAGCTTAATGTATATATTTGTTATCCTTGTAATAACACATATTCTAACAACATTTCATCTTTGTAACTCTCGATTGATGGGCGACGAAAGAGGTAGGGACGCCCACGTCCCCGCATCCTAGATATGAACCATATCCCTTACATGACGAAATGCCTAACTGTAACACCCAAATCCAACTAACCCTGCTGCAAGACCAAATATGAACACTCAAGTGCTTCAACAGTTGTTGGTGTATTTGCAGCAGCATAACTCAACTGAGCAACATCCTACCGGTCCCGTTATCATAACCCACCAGCCTTCCTGGGAGAACCTGATGATATAAAATCCGAAGATTGGCTAGAAAAAATTGAGAGCATATTTGCTGCTTTGAAGTACACTGAAGAGGAACAACTTACCTTGGTGATATTTCGTCTGGAAGCGGCAACTCACAACTAGTGGCAAACTGTACAGGAGTTTTGTACTTGGGACTAGAAAGACATGGGGAAATTTTGTACAGGAGTTACACAAACAGTACATTCCCAAAGTTGTTCGGGAAGCGCGTAGGGACGAGTTTCACCCCCTTAGGCAAGGATTAATGTTAGTTGTTCAGTACGAAGCAGAATTCCACAGATTATCCAAGTATGCACCAGGATTAGTGCAAGAAGAAGAGGATAAGCTGTACAAGTTTACTAGGGGCCTCAGGCTGGAATTGCAGAAACAACTATTGGCTACCGAGATTACTACGTATGAAGTTGCGGTTCAGGCTTCCGCAAGAATTGAAAGCGATTAACTCAGTTGGAGCCCAAATATAAAGGGAATATTGAGAGTTCAAAGGGCCCTTTTGGAGGTCAGACTGCGAAGCCGATTCAATCGAAGCAGAAACAAGGGATGGGTATGGTAGCTGAAAAGAGTAAACAACCAATGTCATCAATCGTTCTCATTCCCAGAGGCCAGGACACACTTCGGGGATGCTTGGCCGGAGAAAGCTCGGGAGGTGTGTTCGAGGGGAGTGACAAACACCTATTCAAGGAATGTCCAAATTCGATGGCTAGGAACAATAGTGGAGGTCATCCCAAGATGCAAGGACGAGTGTTTGCACTAGATGGGCAAGAAGCCCAGGAATCAACTGACGTGGTGGAAGGTATGGTCCTTGTATCTAATCACCTCGCTAGAGTTTTGCTTGATCCTGGCTCAACACATTCATTTGTTGCACCGCATTTCATCTACAATCAATGCATATATGGAATCACTACCAAATTCATTAGAAGTTGTCACTCCTATGGGAGCTAGTCGATAACTAATTCTATTTTTCGTGATTGTGGTGTAATGATTGGAAATGCTTGTTATTCTGTGGATCTAATTGTTTTTCCAATCTTGTATTACATCACTTTGGGGATGGATTGGTTAGCCCGACATTATGCGAATATGAATTATCACACAAAGGAGTAAGGTTGTGTATTCCTGGTAAACCAGAAGTAGTAATGTATGGAAAAGCACGAGTTAAGATGGTCCCGATTATTTCGCCATCAAAGCTAGGAAAGCAATAGCAAAAGGTGCAAGAGGATACCTGGCTTATATTATCAATAAACCCTAGCGAAAGGAGATTAGTGAGATACCCATAGTGTCAGACTATCCTAATGTATTTCTAAAGATCCCATTTCGCTACCCCGAATAGAGAAGTTGAATTCACTATTGAAATTTTGTCGGGTACATCACCAATCGCTAAGAAACCATACCGGATGGCCCCGCTTAGAGTTACAAGATTTGAAAACTCGCTTACAACAAATGCTCGATCTAGGATTTATCCGCCTAGTACATCACCTTGGGGAGCCTCGATCGTTTTTGTAAATAAAAAAGATGGAACGTTGAGATTTTGTGTTGATGATCGAGACCTCAACAACGCTCACCAACAAAAATAAATATCCTTTACCACGAATAGACGAATTATTTGACCAACTTCAGGGGGTGAGTGTGTTTTTGAAGTTGGATTTACAACAAGGATATCATCAATTAAGAATCAAGAAAGAAGATATTCCTAAGTCAGCCTTTCAAACTCGATATGGGCATTTTGAATTTGTAGTGATGGCTTTTGGGTTAACGAATGCTCCAGCAGCTTTCATGGATTTGATGCATATAGTGTTTAGACCATATCTAGATCAATTCGTCGTAATTTTTATCGACGACATTCTCGTGTACTCTAAGATCTTAACTGAAGCTCATCACTTTAGGTATACGTTTCACCCTAGCGGTAATAAAATGTATAAAGATTTGAAGAAAAATATTTGGTGGGTGAATATGAAAAACCAAGTAGTTGAACACGTGGCAAAGTGTTTGACTTGTCAGCGTATGAAAGCAGAGCATCAAAGACCTTTCGGTTTGCTACAACCATTGGCAATTCCCGAATGGAAGTGGGAAAATGTTACAATGGACTTTGTTACTAATTTACCGAGAACACAAAGCGGCCACGACTCAATCTTGGTGATTGTAGATCAATTAACAAAATTTGCCCACTTCTTACCTATCAGAAAGACAGAGAGTTTACAACGATTAGCTCAGTTATACATAAGGGAGGTAGTTCGATTACATGGGGTACCAGTTGACATTGTTTCAGATCGAGACCCAAGATTCGTATCCCGATTTTGGAAAAGTCTCCATGAAGGATTGGGAACACAATTAAGTTTTAGCATTGTTGCTCACCCACAGACAAATGGGCAGTCTGAGAGGACGATATGCACTTAGAAGATATGTTGAGGGCCTCGTATAATCGGATTTCTCCTAAGTTGGGATTCACATCTCCTGCTTGGCAGAATTCGCCGCCCGCAACAATAGTTATCAAGCAACTATTGGTATGGCGCCATATGAAGCTTTGTATGGGAGAAAATGTAGATCTCCAGTACACTGGGAGATAGATGACAAATGGATGGCCAAACAGAGAAGAGGGCTTCAGATAACCATTGCAAAAATAGATTTAGTTCAAGAAGCAATGGAAAAGGTCCGACTCATTAAAGAGAGAATAAGAACTGCTCAAAGTCGGCAAAAGAGTTATGCAGATAATAGGCGAAGGGATCTAGACTTCGAAGTTGGGGATAGGGTATTTTTGAGATTATTACCAAGAAAGGGTCTTATACAATCCAGAAAAGGCGGAAAACTGAGTCTCATGTATGTAGGACCATACCCTAGTGTGGAGAGAATTGGCAACCTGGCTTATCGACTTAACCTTTGGGGGGCATTAACAGGGATGCACGATGTATTCCACGTATCTTGACTTAAGAAGTATAACCCGGACCCAACGCATATCATCAAAGAAGAGATCTCTGTGATTCAAGAAGACTTATCATACGTGGAGCGACCATTGCGAATTATTGATCATCAAATTAAGGAATTACGCTGAAAAAAATCCTCCGTGAAGGTACTATGGCGTACATAATAAACCTGAGGATGCTACTTGGGAGTTGGAGGAAGATATGATCAAGAATTACCCAGAAATAATTCAAGAAGGAATTTGGGGGCCAAATTCATTGAAGGAGTGGAGTATATAAGACCCCATAGACTAACCTCGAGATATTCTAGGTATTTATCTTATTTGGTGGTATACTTTAATTTTTATAGCTATATATATATTTTTTCTCTTAACTAATTATGACTTTATTTTATAATTTTATTTGTTCATATAAGTTAGAATTTATATTTTTATCATTTAATGATTAATTTATCTAATTTTATACATTATATAATTGTTTATATTTTATATATACCTTTGTTTTGGACTTATCATATTATTAAATCTCTAGCCCAAACTTTAAACCCATTTTCTTTTACCATATTTTCAGTTTTTTCAGCCTTGTTTTTAGTCAAGCCTAGCCCATCTCCAAGGCCAACCCAAACCAAAAGTCTGCCCACTTAGGACCCCTATATATACCTTATAACCCTAACTCTAAACACATTTTCAGCATTTTACACACATTATCACACACTAAAAGGTGAGGCACTCCCTCCTCCCCTCCTCCCCTCTAGCGGCGCCGGCCGCCGGAAAAATCCCTCCCCATTATTATTTTCTCTTTTTCTTTCCTTTCCCTTCTTTCTACTCCCATCTTCCTCTCTCTTCCCTTTTTATTTCTTTTGACTGTCCTCCAGCCACCGCCACCGGAAAGCCATTGGCAGTGGCGTAAAGGGGACAAGATTCTTATTTTTGTGGTTAGTTCATATTATATATTTTTTTAATTTTATTTTTCTGTTTTATTTAAGTTTTGGTGGTTTTTGAAGTAAAAAAAAAAATGAAGCTCACCCAATAACACTACGGGATTTAATCCTTGAGGTTGAGGGTGAAGCACCACCATCGAAAAACCACCAAAACCGCCGCCTATGGGTATTTTTGGGGTCTTTTTATAATTTTTTTTTATTTCGAATTTTCAAGTGTTATTTTTCTATGGATATTTGGGGTTGTTTTCTTTTAATTTGTGCTTATTATTACGAATTTTTAAAAAATGGGGCTGTGTTCTAAAAAAAAAATAATAATAATAAAATATTTTTTTAATTAATTATTTTGAAATATAAAATCATTTTTCAAGTGTTATTTCCTATGGGTATGGGGCTGTGTTATTGTAATTTTTATTATTTCGAAAATTAAAATTATTTTTCCAGTATTATTTTACTATTGATAATTTGGGACTATTTTTGTATATTCTTTTATTTATTTCGAATTTTAAACTTTAATTTTTAAATATTATTTTCCTATGGGTTCAATGAGGCTATTCCCAAATAAACCACTAAGGTTTTACCTTAAGGTTGAGGAAAAATTGCCTAGAACCTTTTTCATATTATTAAAATCATTAGATCTATTAATTTCAACATATATTACAAATATTATTTTTCAAACTATTTCAAAATAATGTGTTTATTAAGATATTTTTTGGTATTTTTTGTTCAATGAGGCCATTCCAAGAGAACCACTAAGGTGTTTCACCTAATGTTGAGGAAAAATGCCAAGAACCTTCGCATGTTAGTAAAAACATTAAATCTATGAATTTTGATACTATTATTTCAAATTTATTGTATATATTATTATGGAAATAGGATATATCTTATTATATTTTATTTTAAAGTCTTAAAGAGTGAAATAGTCAAAAATATTGGTCCCGGGCCATCGGAAAATACCGACCGCCATTATCTCCATGCGTCATGGCTAGTATGGCCGTTTTATTTCCGGCCTCATTTCCTTTCTTTTTCTTCTTCTCTCTAATGTTATTTTTCTTAATAATTAAACTACTTTGATAATTTTATGTTACAAGTTATTTAGCTATTCTATATATTCTGAAATTCTAATACTAATTGTTAAAAATAATTTGGCTAAAAAGTGTTGAAAATTCGTGTAGGAGCCGAGCCACTCTTGGTACCATAGCTACTTGACCATCAAACAAAAAAAAAAAGTGGGCAAAAATTTAGCCAATTTTCTTTCTGTTTTGGGTAAACTTTATTTATTTAAAATTCTTTAATTAAAACCACTTAAAAAATCATGAAGTTGCATGAATTGATGTTACTTAAATGAGTAGTCAATATGATGGCTTGTATGTTTAATTTGAATTTACTATGGCTATTTTTGGTATGGTTGCTTGATAAGTAGAAAAATAATTTGTTAAATCCTATTACATAGAATACTTGCTTGGTAGATTTTAAATTATTGTTACTACTCATATTTAGAGATGTTGTTGGATTAAAATGAATAATAATATAGATAATAATGGATAGACGATATAATAACTAAAGAATATAATTGTGCAAAATTTGAAGTTTGAATAAATAACATCACTTGCCTTATGACTTGTTACTTAATCTATTTGTTGTATTATGATTGTTATATTAATTGTGCACAACATGTATTAGTATAGAAATTATACTTGAACTCTTTGCAATCATAGGAAGGTAAATGGCATGGTTATCAGTTACCGTTCTTGTTTCCTTGTTCATGAAATTAGTTTACCGATAAGGAGTCGCTTGTAGCTACTATATTCTAATTATCGCTATCGAGTCGTGTTGGAGTGTGTAGATCGGAAAACAATAGAATAGGTTGCTGTTGATATTTGCTCGACTACACATGGGCCTATTCCCATTTTTCTGGTCGGGCCAGAGACGGCGGCAGAACTTGGGTCGTAGTATTGGTATATTCCAAAATATGACGGTCTCTGTGTTTAAATCCACAGCTAATTAAAGAATCGTCGAGCCACTCAGGAGGAATAAGGTGTTAGGCTTCGGCCTGGTGCGTTGGAGAACGCAATGGGGTGCGGTGTTTACAGTTTATTCCACATCGGCCTCGCATTTACCGTTATGTTATCCTGATCGTTGGATTTTAAAATAGGGCATAGAACCTTGTCCGTTTTAAAATCTATTTGAACTGGAACGCTAAGGTGCGGTGTAAATTCTACATCGGCCTTGCGTTATTATTGAGTAGCGTCTAACCATTATCATCTTTTTCTTTTTTGAAATTTCGATGACTTGTCGTAATTTGATAAAATTTTGGTTTGTCTTTTGAAAATGATATTTACTTTGCTTGAAATCCATTGCGCACACCACATGCATCACACAGGATTTCACATATTTCTTAAAACTTTTCTCCATTTCCCTACCCCACCCACTGGGCTCGTTTAGCTCACCCCATGTTTTTTTTTAAATTGTATAATAACGAAGATGATCCGGACACCCCAATTCAGAAGTAATCCGGGCTTTGGCTGTGGCCATCTATATATATTAAATTTCTCTAAGTATTTTGATCATGACATGTAATAAGCCACTTTGGTATCTTTTATTGAAAACCTACTTATAATATTAAGACTTCCGCTGTTTTGGCTTGTAATAGACGATAAGTAAGTATTTTGTATTTAGTATTCTACAACTGTGATGGAGTTATTTTTATATCATTTATGTTTTATTTATTTATTATCTTGGATTATTATTCGGGGCGTGACACAAGGATTTCAACCGACACGGTTCAACGACAGTGATGTTAGAAAATTGCAGCCTGGATGAAGACGTAAAACTTAGCGCTTTGTGGGAGACAACCCAAGAGGCGTCGCGACAAACCGCGGGGGTTAAAATAAAAATAAACTTCACACGACCGTGTGGAATTCCACATAGGTCGTGCGACCCAAAGAGACCAGCCACACGGGTAGGCTGTGTGAGCTGCACACGACCGTGTGGCTGGAGATAACAGCAAAACAGAAGCCACGACTAGAGCTACACGACCCGGCCGTATGAAATGCACACGGGCCGTGTGAACTATTTGGTAAGTACTCTTTACGCATTCCTCTTTATTTTGATAATTTTCTTATATGTTCAGGACGAAACATATTTTAAGTTTGGGGGGTTTGTCAAGAATACGTAAATTAGTAGTGTTGCATATTTGCATTGCATTTAGGATTGCATGTAGAGCATAAAATTTGAATAATTTTTTTTTTAATATTTTTGATTTTTTTGTTTTTATTTTTAGCATGTTTATCAATTTAGCACGTTTAATTGTTTTTATGTGTGTTAGGAGTAGATTTCGAAAAAGTATAAAAAAAGCTTCCGTATAATTTTACTATGAGCATTTGATTTTATGAGATGAAATATTTTTGTGAATAATGTGATGAATGGTTGAGAAGATGTCTTTTACTTGTCTGGCATTGATTAAGAAAATTGGGTATTGGAGCATGATGCGAAAAATAAGCCTGTGAGCTTTTGTGCCTATAACTGCTTCCATATTATGCAGTCTTATTTTTATCTTGAGTGTGTCATTCATGATTGTTAGAACTCTAGAACTTGCTTTGGTATCTTCATTGAAGCCATGTGTGTGTGCAATTTTTTAAAATGATTTAAGGTCATCTTTGTTTAGTCTACTTAGCCTAAAAAGGCATACCTATGAACTAATTATTCCCTAGTTAATTACCCACTTTGAGCATGAACTTTTTATTGTTAGCCACATTTTGATCTTTAAACTTGAAATTATATTTTTACTCCAAAACTACTTGAGCTTATAGAAGATGAATAGCTTTTGGGAGATGTGGTGAAGTTATGAGAAAAAGAGAAAGTTGGCAAAAGAATGAGGGATGTGCAGTGCTTAGGTAAATGAAAGAATAATGAAGCTCAAAAAAGAAAGAAAAATCTCTGAAAAAGAAAGGGAGAAAATCGAGCAAAAAAAAATCTGGAAATTTGAGGAATTGAGAGCTTGAGGCTAAAGAAGAAAAAAAAATGGCAAATAAAGGCCTAAGAATGAAAAAGGAGAAAAATTGTGGAGTTGAGTTGAAAAAGAAAATATCTTGAAAGAATACTATTTAGATGAAATTGGGTTGGTGAGTTGCAAGTCTGCGTGTTTTAAATTCTATTTGCTCAAGTCAAATCACTTAATCTAAATTTTTCCTACCCTTACCAAAGAGCCTACATTACAACCAAATGAAAAGTTCTTTTTGATTCTTAAGTTGCACACACTAAAGGGGAAGAGATGTTAAACGATTTGCAAGCCTATGATAGTTCTACATTCATTGAATTGATATTAAGCGCAAACACTTACCATACACTTTGAGAGTTGAGTGAAACAGTACTTACTTGTGAGTCGCGATGTCAAATACCCGAGAGAGTATCAATTATGTCGAACTTGTGAATGATGACTTTTTGATAATGAATTGCATGGTATACTTAAATATCACTACAACATAAATGACATTAGGTAACACAAATTTTGTAGCACTTTTTACATAAGGTACATATGTAGCACGTGTTTGTAACACTTTTTACATTACAATATTTATGTAATATTTTTGTAGCACTTTATCAATAGGTAACGCTTATATGTAACACTTTAAAATAAGTAACATTTTTTAAATATCACTTTTATTTGTTATTTTTTTGTAACGCAAATAGGTATCACTTTATTTAAGAAACACTCTTGGCAACACTATATTTTATTAATTCTAACACTTTTTAGACTTTATTTTAGTAAGACAAAATTATATAACTATCATTAAATCATGTCAACGATTTACTTAATTAATTGATGTCACAAAATAAGTGAAGACAAAGAAAAATCACCAAACCTAAAAATTGTAGACATCATGTACTCTGTTTTTTCACTGAATTTTTGTTTTCTTTTTTTAAAGTATTTTAGTTTTGCTTTTATTTTTTTTATTTTTTACGGAGGTAATTAATTCCATCGCAATACCACTGGAAAATGCGCAGTATATATTTTATTAGTATTATTTATTTATTTTTAAATTTTTACTAACGGAGACCTATTTCATTGCTAACCTTTTTTTTATTTTTTTTTTACTTTTTAAGAAAAACAAATTACCAATGAAAATTGACGTTGTTGGTAATTACTTAGGAATTTTTCTCTCATAAATTATTTTTTCATTATTTATTTATTATTTAATTTTATTATTATGTTAGAACTTTTTTATATGTCAATAAATTAATTTTATATTTTTATATATTATTTATTTTTACCGATCAATATTGATCATCGATAAATTTTTTTATATATTATTTATATTTTTAATTTTTCATGTCCTTTAATATGTAACATAATATGATTTTCAAACTATATACTATATAATATAAATTTTGATATATACAAAGTGTATAATATTATTTAATACATATATTATATAATTAAATTTTTATTACATAAAATATATTATATACATATAATATAGTTTTTATACAATTTATATATATATATATATGTGTGTGTGTGTGTATGTGTATATATAAAAACTAAACAATTTTGGATGAATCATTATAAGTCTTACAAAAGTGTATATATAAAAATAAAGATATGACGGAAAATTTACACACACACACACTAGAATGTATAATAAAAGTTATTCACTATGTTGGAATTATGAAATATTAAGCGGTTTATATCTCTAACAACTTAAGTTTTTGGATGACGAACTTTTCAGGTGTCAAATTAAAGTTGGGTCAATAAAAGGTTCTGAGTTTGTAATAAGATTCAACTTTCAGTATATGAATCATTATAAGTCTTAAACTTAACCTCACCACATTCAGCAGGTTTACATTCACTTGGATGTATCGAGAATGAGCTAACACATTTTCCAAGTGTTCAAATTTAACATTCATAACTTAGTCATCCCATGGAACCAAGGTCTTGGGATCTCCAATTCACAAGGTTGGGTTACCGCTATGAACATTCTTTAAGTTGTGGATTTTAAACCCATTCCCCTTAACAGTTTATATAGGTGATCTCGATTTATGCCTTTCGTAAGCGGATCCGCAATGTTTTCCTTTGACTACACGTAGTCAACCGAAATAACCCCATTCGAAATCAACTGTTTAATGGTATTGTGTCTCCGACGTATGTGTCTAGACTTAACATTATACATACTGCTTTGTGCCCTTCCGATTGCTGATTGACTATCACGGTGTATCATAATAGCAGGCACATGCTAATTTCAACAAGGAATATCCTCTATGGAGTTTCTAAGCCATTCAGCTTCTTCTCCAGCTTTACCCAAAGCAATGAACTCGGATTCCATAGTGGATCGAGCTATGCACGTTTGCTTAGAAGACTTCCACGACACCGCTCCTCCACCTATTGTGAAAACAAATCCACTTGTGGACTTGGAGTCTTTTGTGTTTGATAGTATTCCATAGTTCATGGTATACTTTAAATATCTAAGTACCATTGTCACGGCTTTCCAGTGATCCGTACTGGGGTTACTTATGAACCTACTTAGTTTACTCACTGAATATGCAATGTCTGGATGTGTACAATTCGTTAAGTACATCAGACTGCCAATTACCCTTGCATATTCCAGCTGAGAAACTGGTTCGCCTCTATTCTTGGCCAAGTGTAGACTTAGATCTACAGGTGTCTTAGCCGGAGGACTATCAAAGGCATTAAACCTTCTGAGTATGCTTTCGACATAATGGGATTGTGACAAGACAATTCCATCTGAAGTCCTAGAGATTTTAATCCCTAATATAACATCAGATAATCCCATATCCTTCATGTCAAAGTTCTTCTTCAACATGTTCTTAGTATTCACGATTAAATCATGACTACTACCCATGATCAACATATCATCCACATAAAGGCATACTATGATGTAATCATTTGTAGTAACTTTAATGCAGACACACTTGTCACATTCGTTGATCTTGATACCGTTTGACTTCATAGTTGAGTCAAACTTTTCGTGCCATTTCTAAGGTGCTTGTTTTAGTCCATAAAGTGACTTAACAAGTTTACACACCTTTCGCTCTTAACCGGGTGCAACGTACCCCTCGGGTTGTTCCATATAGATCTCCTCTTCAAGCTCACCATTCAAGAAGGCAGTCTTAACGTCCATTTGATGTATCTCAAGGTTATGCAAAGCTCAATAGCAATGAGAACACGAATGGACGTAATCCTAAATGACAGGAGAATATGTATCGAAGAAGTCATATCCCTCCTTTTGTCTAAACCCTTTAGCTACCAATCGGGCTTTATACTTGTCGATAGATCCATCTGCTTTATACTTCCTTTTAAGGATCCACTTGCATCCCAAATGTTTGCAACCCGGTGGGAGATCAACCAACTCCCAAGTATGATTTTGCATGATGGAATCTATCTCATTATTGATAGCTTCTTTCCAGAGAGGAGCTTCTGGACTAGACAATGCTTCTTGAATAGTTCGGGGTTCGTTTTCTAACATATAAGTTAGAAAATCAGGACCAAAAGACTTAGCTACTTTTGTCCTTTTAATGCATCTTGGTTCCTCTTCATCATCACTTTGAGGTAACCTTGCAGTTTCATAAGTCCGTTTACTCGAACTTTCTTCTTTTCGTTCTTTGTTCGGAAAGATATTCTTGAAGAATACAACATTCCTTGATTCAATGACCATACCTTCATTTATATCAATAATAGCTGACTTGTGCACTAAAAAGCGATATGCACTACTATTGTTAGCATATCCAATGAAAGAACAATCGATCGTCTTCGGACCGATTCTAACTTGTTTCGGCTTAGGTACTTCGACTTTAGCCAAACACCCCCACATTTTGAGGTATTTATATGAAGGTTTACGTCCCTTCCATAACTCATATGGAGTTTTATTTTTACCTTTGTGTGGGATCTTATTAAGAATGTAGTTCGCAGAAAGTATGGCTTCCCCCCCACAAGTTTTGGGGTAAGCCAGAACTTATCAAAGTAATCTTTACATAAAAACAGACCATTCTTGGTCATTATAAACTTATCGGACTCAAACACTAGTCTAAACCCAGCCTTGCTAAGCAAAGGACTGGAAACCAAGTTCTTGCGGATGTTTGGGACATGCAGCACATCTACAAGTGTAAGCTCCTTCCCGGAAGTCATCTTGAGCACCACCTTTCCAAGCCCAACGATGTTGGAAGTCGAAGAGTTCCCCATGAACAACTTCCTTCCATTAATCGGAGTGTAGGATGAGAACATCTCCTTGTCGGCACAAATGTGACGAGTAGCTCCGGTATCTATCCACCACTCCCTTGGGTTATCCGCCATATTGGCTTCAAACACAACGGCGGATAGATCGATCTCCGACAAGTCAATTGGAACCGACTTGTCCTCCATCACATTGGCTTGTTGGTTTCCACCTTGATTGACCTTTTTAGGGTGTCGGCAATCTTTCGCCATGTGGTTCGGTTTGCCACAATTGTAGCAATTCCCCTTGAACTTTTTGGCTTTTCCTTTTTCCTTCCCGGAGTGCTTGCGTTTCTTGCTAGTGCTCGATTCTGCAAGATTAGCCTTAGCCTCCATTCCAGACTTGCTGGATTTCACATCTGATTTCCGGTTGTCTTCTTCGATGCGAAGCCGAACAATCAGATCAAGCCCCATCTCTTTACGCTTGTGCTTGAGGTAGTTTTTGAAATCCTTCCACAATGGCGGCAACTTTTCGATTATTGCAGCCACTTGGAAGGATTCATTCAAAATCATCCCTTCAGACACTAAGTCGTGAAGGATGATTTGAATCTCCTGAACTTGGCTGATCACCGTCTTGGTGTCAACCATCTTGTACTCCAGAAATTTGCCGACAACAAATTTCTTTGTACCGGCATCTTCCGTCTTGTACTTCTTCTCCAAGGAATCCCACAGTTCCTTGGACGTCTTGAACGTGCTATAGACGTTATAGAGAGTGTCGTCTAGCCCGTTCAACACGTAGTTCCGACATAGAAAATTGTTGTTATGCCAAGCATCCACAGCAATTCTCCGGTTGTTGTCAACTTCGTCATATTCAACGGCGGCAGGGGGGTCGTCTTTCAGAATACGAGACAACCCCAAGGTGGTGAGGTAGAACAGCATCTTCTGTTGCCAACGTTTGAAGTCGGCGCCGGAGAACTTGGGCGGCTTTTCGCCGTGAGCGGGAGCAGCAGCCATTGCTGTGAAAGTGATCGAACTGGATACCATCGTCTTCAACAGAAACATAGATTTCGTCTTGCGATTGTTGGGTAAAATTATATCTAGTGGAAGGTTTCTGTATGTGAAGAAAAATGGCTGGGATATAGTGTATAGTTTAAGTCGAGGGCAGAATTAGATTCTGTCTCCGCAAGACGAAAACGCCCCGTATACCGAGTGCTTACGGTTCCGGCGCTCGCCTCTAAGATACAACGACTTTTTACGTCTCGAGTTTATAGCACTTGCAAACTCAAAACACAGCGAACAACAGAAGTGTTTAGACTTTCAAGCTACAAAGGAAGGGAATGATCAATATGCTTTGTATGCAGAATGATCAGTTATTATCTGAGTATTTTCGTGTATAAATTCATCTGCAGGGGCTTCAATCATATAGGCAATGAAGTGCCCGTACGGAAAATCGCATCTGTAGGCTCGAAAAGGCACATTTTCACTGAACAGACGCACATGTTCAGGAGCGCACTACTCGGAGCATGGGCCGTGCGCCTGCCCTCGCACTGGGGCGCAAAGTCTCGACAGGGAGCACGACCCGACCGCACGGGCCGTGCTCCAGCCCGTGTGCTACTTCGAACCTTTGCGGCAGGGAGCACGACCCGTGCTCCCGCCCGTGCGCGGGGCCGAAACTTTCCCAGGTTGAACTCATTTAATTAATTACGGAAATTAATTAAATCTATTTAATTAATTACAAAAATTAATTAAACATTTAATTTTAAAGGTTTTTGGTCCAAAAAGAATAAGGGCCTTCAAGCCCAAGCCCACGACCCACGACCCGGGCCCGGGCTGGGCCGGGCCAAGCCACCGGCGGGCGGGTGGGCGTGTGTGTTTTGAACCAAACCCACAAGCATGTAGGTCCTCACCCTTTAAAAACTTGGATGCCCCCAAGGGCCCAAACCCATATGTCCAACTTGGGATATATTAAGTGTGCAACTTTGCCTCCTTTTTCCTATGTGGGATGGAGCATTTCTCCTTCCCCACATTTTCCATTTTCCATACCATTTATTTGTATTAAGTGGCTAACTTCTAGCATTAATTTCTCATTCACCCGGAATTGGTTTTGAGAAATTCCAAATGCTATTCTCATCTACTCTCTTAGTAGAATTTTTACGAATAATTTAATTCTATTTTTCACTAATGGAAACCACTTAATTATTTGGTCAAAATCGGGTCAACACCCAATTTATCAAGAACCAAATTCCAACAATATATATATATATATATATATATATATATATAAATTATGACATACACATATTTTCTCCTTCTGATGTTTTCTTCAAGTTGTATATACCAAATTAAAGCAGAATATTATTTACAAGTTGTGAAATTACACACTTTACACTGCCCAAAAAAATCAGTTATCCTTGACATTCTATTCTAATTTTGTGCTGCTCTTACATTTCATATAATACATATGCATATGTTTTATGAGATACCAAATTCAACAAAACTTTGGAATATATGATTTAAAGTGCCAAAAAACCCACATTAGATTGTTTCCGCTTAAAGTCTCCATCATTCTTATAAGGGATATGCTCAACCGTTAAAGTGCCAAAAAACCCACATTAGATTGTTAATTGTTTCCGCTTAAAGTGCCAAATCAGTTACCTCAACAGTTAGTTGAACTGAAGCAATTTGTTGATGCCGTCAAAAACATTACAATTACATCCCTCAATTTTTTTAAATATTACAAATAGCCCAAATTTTTCGCCTTATATTTACATTTACATCATTCAACTTTTCTGAAGATTACCAATAGCTAGAGGAAAAATGTAAAATATTGATTGACGTCGGCAAAATCCATCAAGCTAACTAACGTTTGGGGGAAAGTGTAAGACGGGGGTTTCTGTAATTTTGATACTCGTCTGCTTTTTTTAAGAACCCCGAACCGCAAATAAATATATATTTAATTATCCCTTCTTATACTATATAGGTTGAAGACCGTCGAGTGATGACCAGGAGAATATGACATTAAGAGGGTGGGTGGGGAGATCCAAGTTGATATGGATGATGAGTTTTCTCCCCTATAATTTTCATTTCGTTTTTCTTTTTTGTTTTTTTGTTACCCAAAAATGACAAACTAATTACCATTCCACTGATGATGTAGCAAAACCTTTTTAATTTGAAAACTAAGGAACTTTTCAAACAAAGTTAGCCAAATAAAAATATTCTGCTAAATTGACTGTTTGACGACGTTAACAAGGGTTCGCAATTCTGAAAAGGGAATCATGTATATTCAGTATTCTTTCTTTAACTCATATATTTTCAACATTCCACATAGTATGACACCTGTGCCAATATATTGGGGTTAAATATTACGAACCGTTCAAGTTAAATTATACGACTATATATACGAACTATTATATTATCTATTGACCTATATATAATATTGACAGGAACTGAAAAGTCAAGAATTACGCCCATAATTAATATGCATGCATATAATAACCATTATAAATATGGAGCTGCTTCATTTAGTTTCTCATAATTAAGATTGGTGTAGTTTCCTAAGAGCTGTAAAAGAGTAAGAAACCCATTATTCTTGCTTTGCTACACAAATCAGTTCTAGGGATTCCTATCGAGCACCCATTTAATTTTTCCATCATGGCATTAGCTTTGCTTGTTTTGGTACCAATTGTCTTTCTATTCATAAAGCATTTCTTATTTGGAGCCCGACAGCTTCCACCAGGCCCTAGTTCATTGTATGTTTTGACTTATCTTTCCCATTTAATATACAAACCTCATAGAGCTCTCCAAAAGCTGTCCCAAATCTATGGTCCTTTAATGTCTTTCCAGCTTGGGGACCAACTCATGGTGGTTGCATCATCGCCTGATATTGCTAGGGAATTCTGCAAAACCCATGACCGTATATTTTCAGGCAGGCACTTGCCATCTGTATATCACAACCTTCCAGGGATAACGAATTCATCTATTGTATTGTCACCTGATTGTAGCAAGTCGTGGAAACGCTTTCGTTCTATCGGCCAAACTTGCGTCTTTTCTTCCAAGGCTATGGAATCAAATGCCTGGATAAGAAAGGAGAAGGTCATGGACTTGGTAAATCATTTGCGGACTAATGAAGGCAAAGTCGCGAATCTTGAAGACATGATGTTTGCTACTCTAGCAAATATCATCTCTCTGCTCTCTAACTTCAAGAAACCTCTTTGACATTCATGGACAGGAAAATAATGAATATAAGGCGATGATGGCTTTAGTGAACGAGGTGATTGAAAAAACTACGACTCTTGGGTTGGTTGATTTCTTGCCAATTTTGAAAGGGATAGACTTTTGGAGTAAAGGAAAGGCCATGGATTTGTACCGAAAAATTAAACTTACTTGGGGCGATATCATCAATGAAAGAAAATCAATGGGACGTAAAAACCTCAGTTCAACTCAAGATTTTTTGGACATTGTCCTAGCTGACAGTACATTTTCAGAAGATCAGATTGGCAATGCATTAATTGTGAGAACCTTTTTCCTTAACTCAAATATTTTTGACTCCTAAAATGGAATATCATGCATCAATGTACTTGTTTAAGTATATATATATACATAAATTTATAGAGAACTTATTTTCACGTGTTTCATACAGGAATTATTGATTGGTGCCACAGATTCAACCACTATAACCACGGTGTGGTTGATTGTAGAATTGATCAGAAATCAAGAAATGTTAACTAAAGTTCATGATGAAATAGCACAAGCTGTCGAAGGAGATGAACTCAATGAGATACTATTATCCGAATGCCATTACTTCCAAGCTTGTATAAAGGAAACATTGAGACTTCATGTTCCAGCTCCAATGTTGGTGCCTCATCGTGCACTCGAGACGTGCAAGGTGAATAATTACGTTATCCCCAAAGATAGCATGGTATTGGTGAATGCTTGGGCAATCGCGCAAGATCCCAACTACTGGGAAGATGCTGCAAGCTTCAAGCCTGAGAGGTTCTTGGACTCGAAAATAGGTTACAGGGGTACCCATTTTGAATATTTACCTTTTGGAACAGGACTAAGGATGTGTCCAGGATCAGCCGTGGCTTTCAAAAATATTCAGATGCTCGTCGGGTCTTTATTACATTATTTTGACTGGAGCCTTCCAAATGGGGCTGACCCAACTACTATCGACACAAACGAGAAGTATTTTACGACTTTGAAGAAGGAAAAACCATTGCTTTTGATTCCTAAGTTAAGGAAGCTTAATAGTGTTTGATAATTTTGTTTATTCTTTTCATGTGATTTAAAAATAAAATACTCACATGTGGTGAAGTTTAATGCTGATTTCCAAAACTTGATGTGGAAATCAACATATTCATATTTATAAATTCGTTATAAATTAATTTGTTCGTTTCACTTCAGGTATCGAAAAGTTGTTCATTAAACGTTCAATAAGAAAACATTACTAATTTCATGAAGGATTGTAATTTCCTGTTCACCACTCCTATTCCACTATATTGAATGAAGATTGATTTTTCATACTTACTATATACCTAATATTTGTAAATTATTTAATTTGATTAGACATCTTTCAAGGTAAATTAAACATTGGGTCACCAAGGCTAGCTTAACATTTAGAAAATCTTAAAAGATGTGAAAAACACAAAGGAGTGGAAAGTTTAAGTTTTTCTATGGTAGGGCTAAAAAATGAATCAAACCACTTGATACTCGTCAACACGAAGTCGATAATCAAAATCTCATTTGAGCTTGTTGACGAACCAAATTTGAACACATTTTTTCGTTCGATAAAGTATGGAGCTCGACTCAAACTCGCTCGATTTAGTAAAATACTAAATATCTATCTGTACTATCTATAAAAGTGTGAATAACTTTCAAGGTTTCTTGAAAAATTTGATTTGCCAAAAATATCCTCATGGTAAAATTACCTTTAAGGGCAATTACGTAGTTTTCTATATTGATTTGTTTTTATTTGTTTGATAATATGATAAGTGTCTCTTTGTATTCCAAACTCTTCTTATTTGCATTATTTCAATTGTAACTCTTAGAATATTTTGAGTTTTTAAAAAAAATTTGCTTCATATTAAACTGCATATCGAAAGTTTTCCAACCATATGTCATAAGCACATACAAAGACTTCATATAAGAGACTTTTAGCCGTTTAAAGTTGATTATAATGCAATAAAATTACATTTATAATATTTTTCATTTGATTTTCTCAATAACTAAATACATCTACAACCAAAAAAAAAGAGTAAATTTACAGTGGAATGAAGAGCAAAAAATAAATAAATAAAATTAAGTCATTTAGTTTGATTCGAAATAAATAGTAAGACAAATATATTTTTTAAACTTCACTTTTGGTAGCAAATATAAAATCATAAATTTTTCATCTATCACTCTCACTAAATCGTGGGATAATATTTTATTCGCAGTGGAGTATATGACACTTTCTTTTTTTGTAGGAGAAGATAGGAGTTTGCAACCATTGAGATTTTCAGGAAGTTTATGCATTTTCTCATAACAAAATGTTTAGTTTTAAGATTAGTGAAATATAATAATTACTAAAATTAAGAAAAAAATAAGTATTTATTTCTCAAGCTTTGATCATTAATCTTTATCTATGTTTTCGGTAATAATGGATATACGATTTAACATGATTTGGATTTAATAAATAATTTATTTAATTCATATATTATTTTGATTAAAAAAATTCAATCAAATTGTGATAATGTAAAGCTAAACTTGAAAACAAACATATCATAAGAATATCTTCAAACAAAAATAAAAATATTGGCAGAGAGTTATATGTTTAAAATTAATGAAGTGAGATTTTAAATTTCAAGGTGTAGTTAATTAAATAAGAG
Source organism: Rehmannia glutinosa (assembly GCA_016081115.2). Lineage (NCBI taxonomy): Eukaryota > Viridiplantae > Streptophyta > Magnoliopsida > Lamiales > Orobanchaceae > Rehmannia > Rehmannia glutinosa. The sequence continues at coordinate 54,336,769 of CM071932.1, forward strand.
TAATATTTTTTATATTTCGATTATTTTGATTTGAAAAAAGAAGATAAAAATCATACACTATTTTTATTATCAAAATTAGCTTATTATGTTTAACTCTGCAAAATAAGTATAGGATTATTTTTAACTTAAGGTTTGAATCTTTGTCAACCACATCCCCATATTTAGAAAACAAATATATGACAATTTTGTTTAATAATCAATATCCATATTGCCATACTTTTGGGGAAAAAGACATGATATTTTAAATTCAAATTGGTAGTTATCTGTAATATATATTTATGAAAACAAAATGATTGAGATCAATTTCATTTATTGAAGTCTCTTGATCAACAACATGAGGTGTTAAATAATTTTAATATATAATTAAGAGTAAATATATTTTTTTATTATTATAGCATATTTCCTATGTGAGCTTGATGATTTTAATATATATGATTCCAATTAAGTTGCATTCAAATAGATGAATTTGAACTTAAAGGAGGAATTTGGAAAAAATAATAAGGATATATATACTTACAATAAAATTAAAAATTAAAAATTTAAAACGTTAATCGTATAATTTTTGATGTTACATAAATCTTATTAGTTTTAAGATAGGCAAAATGTAAGATGTTATAAAAATTATATTGAAAATATATATTAGTATGTAAGTTAAAGTTGCACGATTAAATATTTAATTATTTATTATGTATAATGACAAAATTTAAATTACTATACTTATGTCGAAAAGTATTCTTAATTTACTAAAATTTATAAAAATATCATATAACAAGTGGGGTTAAACACTTTTTAGCAATTTATTTGACAATATGTACTAACAAATCAATTAGAAACTGATATAATTGCATAATATAATCGCTTTAATTTAATCTAAGAAAAATACTTGTATTTAATTAACAACCTATTAAAAGGAAAAATCGATTAACACTACAAAATAAAAACAAACACAAATAGTTACTTCAACAAGTTCACTCAAAAAGAACGAATTAAAGAAAAAAATGGACAATTATTATTTCACTATATTTTAACGTAATAAAATGATGATTGTATAATTAAGTGAAGAAAATGAATGAAGGACTTTAATTTTATAATGTGTCGATGCACTTCTTTCATGATGCAAACTAAATAAAACAATATATTGAGATAATAAATAAAATACTAAATAATAATAAAGAAATGGAGCACAAAAGAATAGCAAAATATTAATAGAAACTAAAACTTTAGGGAAAGAAAATTGTCAAAAAATGGTGAGGGGAGATATAAGAACTAATGTGTATAACCTTATATAAAATAATAAAATATCTTGGTCTGATTACAGTAAAACATAGAAATCAATTCAATATATAAAAATAAATAAAATGGAAGAGGGTCGTAGGAGATTATTATGAAAGCAAATACATAGATAGCGACTTTCAATTGGAATTGTGGTGGATTTTGTAAGAAAAAAAAGAGTTGAGGTGGGTTTAGGGGGGCGAGGGGCAGGCCTCCTTATACATGGCTCATCCACTGATTGACAATTTAACAATCATATCAATAATGTTATATATGTACTTCTAATACGTAGTTATCTTGTGCAGTATGTTAAATAATTTCATTTATAGGATATGTATTATTGTTTCAAAGGAATTGTTAATAAAGTGGAAAACAAATCGTACATCTTCATGATATGATTGTTTTAAACAAAATTGCATCAGTTTTCAAAAATAAAGAAAATGTCACTGGCAATAAGGTAATGAGGAAGATGTTGAAACAATACCAATGCATTAATCATATATCATGTACTTAAATATTGTATTCACCCATCACATAATCATTATTTCATGAATTTTAAATATGAAATATTGATGAATTTCGTACAATATACTTTCATTATTATTTTTTAGGAGGTAGCGACTATATATATCGGATGCTAAATAAGTGAATATTTAACATTGATTGAACATATAGGAGTATCATGTTATAGGTGACTTATTTTTCTCAATATTTTTAACTTTTCCTTTGTCGTTGTTGTATAGTTTGCATAGTTGATGAAAATGGATCATGGTTCAGCCATTTATATGACATAAAAGTGTGATTTTTCTTTTAATTTGAACTAATTTATTGACCATCTTTAATTATAATCGATTAGTTTTTCTCACCTTCATTTCAAATTATATATAAATATTTAATTCAACCAGGGAGAACATGATGAGTCAAAATATTATTGGGAGCTAAGCTTCTAAACAGTAAAAAGAATTCAATTTCTCATCGCTCTTAGCAACAATACACACGTGTGGCGACCACTGAACCTTCGAGGCGGTGAAGACAAAGAAGGTCATCCTGAGTATTATTCATGCAACCCTTGTCTAGATGATCGAACTCTAAAATCAATGTCTGCAACTGAACAAGAGCCGCCTCCATAGTCCACTTCTTGTCATTGAAAATCACATCATTCTGAATGTGCCAAATAAGCCAGATGCAGGATATGATCGCCACCCTCATAAAAATTCAATCTGATCATTGAAGTGAAATCCCATAACGTGAACCAAGAATTCATTAAAGCTAAAGCCTTTGTGCAAAACCATAGCAAATGATTCAGCAATCCAATCCCAAAGAGCCCCTGCAAAATAAGAAGAAATAAAAATATGATCAATCGAGTCCGAATGAGCATAACAAAGTCCACAAGCGGTAGGCCCCATAAATCCACGATGGCAGAGAACGTCCATGACAGCCAGGCATCCGAAAATGGATCTCCAAACAATGGGAGGGCAATTGACTACGACTAGGAACGGGTGGCTTGGGCACGGAATTACGAGTCACCGCATGTATATGAAAATCCTCTGATGTATTCTGGTTAGTATCCCCATTATCCAAGGTAGAAAAAGAATTATCCAGAGCAATGCCAGGTGAAACGGAAAGGATGGCACAAGAAGGCGAGCCAGGTCGCATAGGCAAGGTCGTATCAGCCATTGAGTTATCCACGACCTTGCCCTTATTCGTGGAGAAATGAACCGGACGATAAACCTTACGAACCTGGGACCATCCACGCTGAGATTGGAATTGTTTGTGGTTTCTTTAAATTAATATTGTTTCCCAAACGTCGGCAATTCGCAGAAGACCGCCCCGTAGTGCCACAAGTGCCACAGAATGCTGGAAGTTTCTTATAGCTAATAGAGACAAAAGAGTAATGACCCATTCTTTCGACCATAATGTGTTCCTGCAGAAGTTTAGCAAGATCCACATCCACCAAAAATCAGACAAAATACCCAAGAGACCCATCCGAAGATTTGTCATCCACCTGAACTGGGGGGCCAATGGCTCTAGCGAGTTCCATAATGTAACTATGGTCCCAATATTCAAAGCTTAACTCAAAGATTCTAACCCAGACGCTAGCAATTGACGTATTAACCTTGTAGGGATTGAAATCTGGCACCCACGGGGATTAATAAATGGAGCCAGGATTAATAGACCAAGACAGTCGAGACTGAGCTCGGGAACGATCATGAGCATTGAGAAATTTAACACAGAAATAACCTTTTCCCAATGGGATTAATTTCCAATCGTTTTTAACCCCCATATTTCAGAAAGCTATTTATGTAGAGGCATAATGGGACATGGTTTATTGCCCTTTCCGAGATTAACACGACCAATTAAAGCATATTTAAATTCGAAAAGCCGCTTTTGTTAAACATTTTCATCCATAACCACATAATAGTATTCACCTTTCTTAATAGGTTCTGGGATAGGGTTAGTTTTACCAGAAACAACTGTAGCAAAAGATATAGGGTTACCTGGAACCTAATATGAAGACCCAATGTCAGAATGATTACCAGAAACCATGTTTGCAAAACTGGGGAATGTTGGGAGATTTAATGATATAAAATTATACTATAAGATGATGTGTATAAGGTTTGTATTAATGGTGTAGTAATACACGACATGATTAATATAAGGAGTAAGTGTACAAGAGTTGGGAGATAATTCTACACCAAAATCTCATTATGGCCGTCCACTAAAGGGGTAATTATGGTATTCCCATTTTTTTGGTCCCAAAATTGATGATAATAGATGAATAATATCAATTTCCAAAATAAATAGTGATTTCCTTGATCACTTATAAGTCTCATGATCACTTATGCTAAATCAAATTCTTAATTCTATAAAGTATAAGTCTCTAAAATAAATAGTCTCTTAAAATTCTAAGGTGACTAATAAATACACAAATAATAATAATGATCAATCACGTGATGATTAATGTGAATAGAATTAATAAATGATTATGATCACAAGTAATAAATAAAAATTAAATTAAATGCGAAATATATTTATTATTAATATTTACCCGTCAAAGTGACGCGGTAAGATAGTCAAAATAGTACATAGACGATAAGTGAAATAAATACATGCTCGAATAAAAATCGAGGGCTTCACAGTTAGTGGTGAAAATCAAAAAACTAAAGCAAAATATATCTTAAAATTTAGGGATAGTTACATAAATACCCCTGAGGTTTGGACTCATTGCAAAAACCAAGAGATGTTAAAAATTACAAACAACAAAAAAAAAACTCAAGTTTGATTTTGTCTTAAATTTAAGGGTGTAACTGTAACAATTTTATAAAGATCAAGTGGGTTTTGGCTGTCACGCCCCAAACGCGACGCGACGACGATCAATCACTTAAATAGAAATAATTCAACAGTCTAAACCAATGATACAAAACTCCAAGTGAAATAGAGTCTAATGCAGCGGAATTAAATACACACAAGTACGAATTACATCTCAAGGTCCGACAATATCCGAATGCAATCCATCAAAATATCCGAATTTAAACTTACAGTCCAAACTAAAACAGAATGAAGGAGTTCAACAATAACAAAAGCAAAGAAAATGTCGCTCGACATCAATGATTATAGGAACTAGTACGACAGGCGGAGCACGGGATTCAGTCCGTGGTAGGTTCGACGTCTTCAACGTACTCCTCATCGAAAGGTTAGAAAACAGAAGGGGATGAGACAGAAATCTCAGTGGATGGGGTGATCGTGTGAGAGTGTGGCAATGTATATAGTTAATGCGAGAAAACGGTTGTATGAAAACGCGTGAGGTATGATGCATGTTTTCACACATAGTCCATAGGCGTCGTGATAAATGTATATTAAGTAATATACTTATACAGTTTAAGAAATAGTTCGTGGTCACACAAGTACTATGAGCCAGGCAAGACAGGTAGGATTGCGTACTGAATGTAATGCCAATCCTATGCAAACGAGTAAAGGTTGCGTACGGATTTGTAGCGCAAACCAATGGCGGTTGCGTACGGATTTGTAGCGCCAACCAATCGGGTCCGATTAACTCCAGAATCGTGTGGATTAGATAGCGATTTCGTCATTCTTTCTTGTAACTCCCCGTTCAAGATGGTCCAAGACCTGTCACCTTATCGCTCCATAAGCAAAGACAAAATCCACATTGGAGCTTGCAAGGCTCGGATTCGTCATAATTATGATTATACCTCAAGTACTACGACCCGCTTCCCTTGGACAAACTCCGTCCCTCAGTTGCGTGATTAGGACGATGGGGCCAGGGAGTGGAATAGCAGCCGAGCTGCCCGGTTCCATCCCCGATGTATCCATTCCAACTGTGAGCTCGATACACCAAGTTGACTCAGACAGGAAAGTAAGTACACGTTCGGGTAGTCAACCAGCAATGAGTATTATTGATTGATGAAGTATTTTAGGAAAGTTTCGAAAAATCGCGAGTGGCAATTATGGCGTTGGTGGAGTTATTTGGATGAAGATAATTATCGGGAGGATAGGTAATCTTTGATATCTTGAAGGATTAGGTGGAACATAAGTCCCGTTATATATTTGAAATCGCAAGACGAGGAAGTCGCCCCGCGATCGTGTATTATTCGGTCAAGACGATCCGATAAGACAAGGATTTTTGAGAAAATAAAATATTTTTAATTCATTATTAAAGTCAGAGAGTCCAGGGCTGTTTCTTTAAAAGAAAAAATAATTTGAGTTAGGTCCTTGTTAAAAAGAAAATTTACAATTAGCCCCGTTTTGTAAAAATCACTACTTTTGGGGTTAAAACTTAAATAAATAAATGTCCCGACCTTGAAGAATTATGAGGTTAGTTCCAAAATTCTCTAAATTGTTCAGAGATTCAGGTTTTTAAAGTTTGGAGGTCGAGTTTTTATAAATCTCACATTGGCCCCAAATTTGTTAAAATTGTCATTTCGGGCTCTAAGTTTAAAATAATTGGAACTCACAAACCGGAAGGGATTTTAATGTGATTCCAGTTGTAAAATGTCACTAAGGTCAGTGGGATATTGGAACAAAAGTGGTTTTTAAAATAAGCAAGTATAGGTCTCTTAACTTTTAAAAATCTCATTTTTGTCCCATTTTGAAATAATTGCCTTTAAGGCTTTTAGGGGTCCAATTGTTATGAAATTTCAACCTTGGGTACAAGATATAATTATGTTATAGTTAAATTAGTATTTCCAGGTGCATGGACTGCATAAGTCCTGGAAATTGTATTTTGGTCCTCAAGTTTAATGTTTTTCAATTTGGTCCCTTAATTTTTATAAAATTACTTTCCAACCTCTAAACACTTTGATTTTTGGAATACACTTAAAATATGTTATTTCCAGTCCTTTAAGAGTTAAAATTTCAAATTTTAAAATTAGGGTCTAGTACAGTTTTGAAAATTGCAAAATAGCTCTTAAACTTCTAAATTTTACAATCTAGTCCTTGGGCTTTTAAGGGTTGATTTTATTTATCTAAAAACTCTTAAAACTTTATTAAAATGTCAAAACATAATTTTTGAACCTGAGTTCAGTCCCAAAAATTGAAAATTATAGAGGGGTTCCTTAAGTTTTATTTTCTTGCAATTAAGTCCACCAACTTTCCATTTTTGCATTTTAAGTCCAAAAGTTGAAATTTAATCAATTATGCTCGACTTGTCCAGGTTATAAATCATTCAAAACATAGATTTCAAGAGTCATACACAAACATATCCTTCTCATACAGAATTTCATCAAGCATAACAATAAAGTGTACATGTATGCCCTATTTTTTGATAAATCGCATTTTTGAGCAACACTTGAGAATTTTTCCAACTTGATACAAGAAAAGAGCATGAAATACATAATATATATCTCAAGTGCTCAAAATCAAAATACTACATGCATTTTTAAGTAAAACACCTAGAAGTTGAAAGGATTTTTTTACCCACCTTAAAGATTGATTTGTTGGTGAAAAAATAGAATAAATCACTCTTGAGGAAGAATATCAAAAAAATATAGGAGTTAGAAAAATGAGGTTAAAAATTTAAGGAGAAGAAGAAGATGGTGAGAAAATTGGAAATACTACACTTACCTTGTGTAGTGAGTAAAGTGTGACTAGTAATGGCTTCAAAATGTAAGATTTTGGTCACTCTTAATAACAACCTTCAAGGTCAGCCCCTAAAACTCCAAAAATGAAAATGGAGTGTCAAAATTTGGAAAATAGAAAGAGAAGAAGAAAATGTACTAGGGTTAAAAATTGAATAAATAAATATCCCGACCTTGAAAAATTATGAGGTCAGTTCCTAAATTCTCCAAATTGTCCAGAGATTCAGGTTTTTAAAGTTTTAAGGTCGAGTTTTTATAAAATTCTCACATTGGCCCCAAATTTGTAAAAATTGCCAATTCGGACCTTAAGTTTAAAATAATCGGAACTCACAAACCGGAAGGGCTTTTAATGTGATTCCAGTTGGAAATTGTCACTAAGGTTAGTAGGATATTGGGACAAAAGCAGTTTTAAAAAAAATAAGTGTAGGTCCTTTAAATTTTGAAAATCTCATTTTTGTCCCATTTTGAAATAAGCCTTTAAGGCTTTTAGGGGTCCAATTGTTATGAAATTTGAACATTGGGTCCAAAATATAATTAAGTTATAGTTAAGTTAGTATTTCCAGGTGCATGGGCTGCATAAGTCCTGGAAATTTCATTTGGGTCCTCAAGTTTAGTATTTTACACTTTAGTCCCTCAATTTTAGAAAAATTACTTTCCAAGCCCTAAACACTTGGATTTTGGAATACATTTAAAATATGTCATTTCCAGTACCTTAAGAGTAAAAAATTCAAATTTTAAAGTTAAGGTCTGGTACTGTTTCAAAATTTGCAAAGTAGCCCTTAAACTTTCAAAATTTTACAATCTAGTCCTTGGGCTTTTAAAGGTTGATTTTATTTATATTAAAACTCTTAAAACTTTATTAAAATGTCCAAAAGTCATTTTTGAACTTGATTACAGTCCCAAAATTCGAAATTTGCAGAGGGGTCCTTTAACTTTCATTTTCTTGCAATTTAGTCCACCAATTTTCTATTTTTGCATTTTAAGTCCAAAATTGAAATTTAATCAATTATGCTCGACTTGTCCAGGTTATAAGTCATCCAAAACATGGATTTCAAAGATCATACACATGTATGTCCAATACATACAAGAATTCATCAAATAGAACATTTAATTGTACATGCATGCACCTAAAATTCAATAAATAGCAATTTTGAGCAACTCTTGAGAATTTTTATGATTTGATATATAAAATTGACATGCAATACATAGATTATATATCTCAAGGCTCATGATCAAAATTCTACATGCAATTTAATAAAAACACCTAGAAGTTGGAAAGTAATTTTCCACCCACCTTAAATTTGGAAAATTGTGAAATAAAAGGATAAATTTCACAACTTTGGATGAGGTCACTTAGTTCAGCCCCTAAGTCAAGAAATATCAAAAATTTTGAGTTAGAAAAATGAGAGAAAAAAGAAGGAGATAAGAAAATTAGAAAGACTACACTTTACCTTGTGTAGTAGGTGATTGGAGACTAGTTGAAGCTTCAAATTTGGAATTTTGGTTCAACTCCAAAATCACCTAAGGTCAGCCCCTATTTCTCAAAAATGAAAAAGGGGTGTTAAAATTTGAAAAAAAAAAGGAAGAAGAAGAAAGAAGGGCTCTAGTGTCCAATTCTTACCTTGTAGTCCAAATTTCTCTACTAGTTATTCTTCAAGTCTTCAAATTTCACCACCATGCATGCATGTCTCCAAGTGGTCTTCTAAGTGCCTCAAAATCCAAAATATAAACTTAAATTAAAATGAGAAGGTGATGAGTAGCAAGATTTTAAGTTGAATTGAGGAGTGAAATTTCTTACCTTGAGATAGAGGGGTGTTCGAATTTTTGATGTTTAAGAGGTAAGATTGTTTGTTTTGGTTTAGATGTTTGAAGAAAGAAGGTATATTTGATGTTAGGAAGAAGATGTTCTTGAATATATGAATATGGGTTTGAAGATGTGAAGGACTTGTGTTTGAATATTTGAAGATGTGAGGAAGTGGTACTTGAAGATATGAAGAACTTATGTTGAAGATTTGAAGATGTGAAGAGTTGGTGTTTGAAGGTTTGAAGATGTGAATGATTATGTGTTTGAAGATTTGAAGATATGAATGAATTTTAGAGAGAGGTTAGAGAGAAGGGGAGAATTAGCTTGAGAATTAGAATGTGTTTGATAAAATGAACAAAATTTGTTCATTTTTTTCCAATATGGCCGTCCACATTGGGGGGGGGGGGGGTGAGAGAGGGATTTTTTTTGATAAATTTTGTGTCTTGCAAATTGTCTCTTGCATGGAGACAATTAGACTAGTCAAAGTATGGGCAAGGTATGGAAAGAGAAGGAATATTGGGAAGACTCCAACATGTTGGGAAAAATAGTAATAAAGAATTGATGTATGAGATGATGTGTATAATGTTTGAATTAATGGTATAATTATACACAAGATGACTAATATAAGGTGTAAGTGTACAAGAGTTGGATGATATTTCTACTCCAAAAATCATCACCATGGCCGTCCACTATACGGGTATTATGGTAATTCCATATATTTTTTTTTGTCCTAAATTTGATGATAATAGATGAATAATATCAATTTCCAAAATAATTAGTGATTTCCTTGATCACTTATAAGTCTCATGATCACTTGATCTAAATCAAAATCTTAATTCTATAAGGTAAAAGTCTCTAAAATAAATAGTCTCTTAAAAGTTCTAAGGTGACTAATAAATACAAAATAGTAATAATGATCAATCAAGTGATCATAAATGTGAAATAGAAGTAATGATGATCATGATCATAAGTAATAAATAAAATGAAATCAAATACAAAATATATATATTATTAATAATTACCCGTCAAAGTGACGCGGTAAAATAGTCGATCAATACATAGACAATAATAAGAATCAATTATATGTTCGGAAAAATCGGGGCTTCACATCATCCCCTCCTTAAAAGAATTTGGTCCCCAAATTCTCCTCAGAATAGTTCTGGATATTGATTCCTCATGTCTTCTTCCATCTCCCACATCGCGTCTTCGTCTCGGTTGTGGTTCTGCCACACCACTTTAACCATTGGAATCTCCCTCTTACGCAACTGACGTATCTGCTGATCAATGATTCGGATCGACCTTTCGGTATAGGATAGATTTTCCATCAGAGGAGGATTATCTTGAGTGATGATATGTTCGGGATCTAGTTGATACTTCTTCAGTCTTGATACGTGGAATACATCGTATATTCCTGCATATGGTGCTGGTAACTCGAGTCGGTAGGCTAACTTCCCGATCCTTTGTAAAATTTTGTAAGGTCCAACATATCTCGGACTCAACTTGCCTCCTTTCTTCGGATTGATTAATTCTTTTCGTGGTGAGAGTCTGAGAAATACTTCATCTCCGACTTCAAATTCCAAATCCTTTCTTCTCTTGTCCGCGTAACTCTTTTGGCGGCTCTAAGCTGTGCGAATCCGCTTCTTGATCAGCTTGACCTTCTCCATGGCGTCCTGAACTAAGTCGACCTTTGGAATCGAGGGCGACTTTCGTTTCTCTTTCGGAGTCCATTGGTCATCAATCTCCCAAAGATAGTGGGGATCTACATTTTCGCCCATATAATGCCTCGTAGGGTCCCATCCCAATCGTGGCCGATAATCTGTTATTGTAGGCGAACTCGGCTAATGGTAAGTGCGAATCCCAACTTCCTTGAAATCCAATGTGCGGGCTCGCAAAGATATCTTCAAGGGTTTGAATTGTTCGCTCGTATTGTCCATCGGTTTGTGGATGTCTTCTTTGTCTTTGAAACTTAGCGAGGTACCCAATTCCTCGTGCAAGCACTTCCAAAATTTGTCATTACTATATTACATAACTAATTTTTGTTACAAAAATTAATTAGAATAACAATTAGTCACATCAGCACACTCAATAATAAAAAATTATGTGGAGATAATAAATTTATGATGCCATGCATGCTCTTAATGATAATAGAATAGAGCATAAATATTGTTAGACACTCAATAATTTTGATTTCTATGGCGTGGTTCTGTCATTTATTTGATATATAAATGTGACTATTCTTTCAAACTGAATCAATTTATTGACTGTTTTCAATTACAATTGATTAGTGTATTTTATCTTCATTGATGTTATATAAATATTAATTTAATCATGGAGAACATGAGAAAAATTGGATAATGGTCGAGTGGTAAATACTCTCATCATCCCTCCCCTCCCAAGATATGTACTTAAATATAAAAAAAGAACATGAATCAAAATATGCACGAGAGCTAAGCTTCTAAACATAAAATAGAATTTTACTTTCTCATCATTCTTAACAAAAGAGGCACATATGATGAATGAAAAACTGAATCTTGTAGTCAAACCGATTTAAAACATAACACACATTAGAAAATAGAGTAAAAGAGAAATACATCCATACGTATGAAGAAAAATTGCAAAAAAAATCTCAAAGCTAAGTATGAAGAAGAAGTAGACACTCAAAAAATAAACAAGATGCACTAATATAAAACTCGTCATGACTATATATTTTTTATATTTTTATATAGAATACTCATCAGTTTTTTAATATCCATTTTATTTTGTTGAGCGATAATATCATTTAAGTAGTATGTTTTTTAGTCCAAAAAGTCTTAGCCATATTTCACCGACAAATAATTTTATTTTAGTTCAAACTTTCTTTTAAGATCAAAATACATGAATGACATTTATAATAAATACAAAAAATATGATAAAAACTAATTCCAATTTATAGATTTAACTTGAGTTAAGTTAATAAAATTATTTGGTTCACGTGCAACGCACGTTCACCTTACTAGTAGGATAAAATGTCCAAAAAAGTTTCAAAAATAATGGAGACCAAGCAAATTTATCGTAATAATAAATCTAATTACACTCTAAAGTTACCATGACTTTTACAAATCATATACTTATTAGTATTCAACTACTTATTAGGTCATTTAATAAAGGAATAGGAGGATAAGATGGATTGAAATAGTATATGGGGGTAAGGTGATAAAAACTGAGAGTACAAGGGGATAGTGTTATCAATGAGAGTATAAGAGGTAAAGTGAGATTTACCCAATTTAAAATAAAAATTCAAGAATGGATCTCTTGTCAAACGATTCAACAAATCTAATTTTGTTAGACGGATCCCCAACACCTGACCCGAATGCAAAAAGAAGAAGAAGGAAATCTTTGCTCGATTCCATCCTCCTCCTCACTCTCTGCCCCAACCTCCATCTTTCTCCTCCTCCCTCTCTCCCCTAACCTCTATCCACCGTTGCGAGCCATCATCGTCACCAGAATGACATATTTGTCTGTCTCTATCTCCTCCACTCTTTTCTCCTTCGTTTTATTAGTGCATGCCACAAGCCAATGGTTTGGTACTTTTATCTTACTTGTAAGAAACACGTGCGTCGCACGTGATTTACATGACTTTACTAAAATAATTTTATTATTTAATAATTTTATTGATTAATATTAAAATATTAAAAAGTGAAATAAATATTAATTAAATTTAAATATTACATGATATTTAATATATATTTTGCTTTTCTTTAATTATAGATCGATATGAATTGTTAAATAATCATTTAAAGAACTCAATCCCACAAAAAAGTTACAATTAGTATAACAACGAAATACGTTTTATATTAGCTTACAATCACATTCATCGGTATTTTATTTTATTGTTATGGCTAGAAAAGTATTTTCTCTTACATGATTTTCGAATTCTTTTAGCATCGGATGCATTTTACATAATCAGACAAATAATTTAGCTTATAAATCATAAGCTAATGATTAGTAAATAACAGGCAAATTATCGCAATAATAAAAAAATAATATATTAAATATTATACCTCCATCATAATATCACCATTTTATTTATTATTGTTATTCAATTAAAATAAAATAAAATAAAGGTTAGTCAAATTCTTATACTTCATGTGCTTACTTCTTTTATTCTATCTCAGTTCTTCGATTAAAGAAATATAAAAAAACATTGCAATATAATATATATATGTAAAAAAAAATCATATATTAGTTTAATTCTAGTGACAAATTCAATATTTTATCATTAACACTTAAACTTAAAGTTTGTAGTCCTCCTATTTCCAGTGTCTTAAAAATAATAAATATTAACCTAATATATAAAAAAATTAATCTATTATTTTCATCGAGAGTCGGGTATTAAATAAAAATATGAAAAATTGATAAGTCGAAATCTGAGTTTTGAAACTCTATTCAATTGCACACAAAAAATATTTATTTAATAAATAATAAAACAAAAGACAGTCTTATGAAAGAAAAAAATAAGTTAACAATTTTGACGTGTCAATCTTCAATAATTAAATATAATACTAATTAACTTTTTATGTTTGAATTTCTTTTTCCATTCACTTATGTTTTTAAAAGTTATACATACTAAACTAAAAACTAATATTATTTTTTTAAATTTCATAAAGTTTTAGAAAGATACGTTATACTATTAGAGTTTGTACTTGCAATTGAATTTGGCTATTTTGGTTAAATTAAAATTTACATAGTTGTAAATTTTGTGAGCCGTATAGTTATGAAAATTGCAATTATTCTTAATATACTGAAACTAATCTATATTTGTTTGAAGAGACTGTAAATTTAAAATTTTTCTCATTTAATCTCATTTACAATATCATATTATTTGTTGCAAAATATAATTATCAATTCATTTTTAGTGCCTTTTATTGAGAAAATGGTATATAGTACTTTAATCTTTATTTAAAATTTTGATTGAATTTTTAATCAAATAAGAAAATATAGTTGCCAAAAATTTAGATATCAAGTGTTAAAAACACCCTTTAACTATTCTCTTCCGTCTCATTATGCTCGGAATAATTCATATTACTTGGCACTAAACATGTTCACTTCACTCCAATTTATTATCATATATCATTTAACACAATAAATTTGATACATAAATATTATTTTAAATATTTTGATTATTATATTGGTACCTAAATTAACATGTAATTTAAGAAATATTAATCTTTGACATAGATATCAAACTATTTTATATTAAATAAGTTTATTTTATTTATTTATTTGTTTACAATTTCATATACACACAATGATTTTCTATTTCTGATTCTTGTTTTCAAGTTTTTAGAATATTTTATTTTGTAAAAATTAGAATAATTTGTACCCAATTTTATAATTGTGAGGCCCCGAATTTTAACAACGTGAGATACGGTGTTATGTAGTGATTATTTATTCGGCTATGTATCACAAACCTATTATTAATGAAACGCGACTCTACTTTTATTTATTTCTTCCAACGTCAATTACGCATTTCGCATTTTTGAGCTTAGCAATTTTATATTCTCCTCTAGTATTAATACTTGATCGAATAACTACGACTTTAGAAATATTAGACCCTCGATAATTTAGGATTACATTTCGACCCTTATCCAAATATTTGATCTTATTCTATAATTCATTCCCAATAACTTCCAAATTGTTGTTTTTGAAATACACATTTCTTATTTCACATCCTTAATTTTAAATTTCTAAATATTCAATTATGGATATTTATATATTTTGTATTTCCCTTAATTTTATAAAAGAAAGAAACCAAATATTTTATTTTGTTATTTTATTTTACGAATTTTCATTAAAATTGGAGAATTTTTCAATTTATTTTTCAAGCCTACATTTAAATTACCCTACAAATTCCACTACATCTTGGTCAACAAACAATAATTCCTCTAAACATAGCTTTTGGTTTCATGTCCCTAGTAAAAGGACTCTAATTAATTTTTTATTTCCTAAATCACCCAATTATTCCCACTAAGTTATTCTTTAACCAAAAACAAAACAAATTTTTTTTTGTCTCCCCCCCCCCCTAATGGACGGCCAAATGGCCTTAGATGGGCAATAAATTTTGTTCAACTTTCATTCATCACACTTCATTTCACCAACATTCACTCCCTCTAATTGCAAATTACCTCCTTCTCTCTAAAAGAAAAATCCTCCTAATTCTCTCTTCTTCTTTTCTTCTTCTTATCATCATCTACCTTCTATACTTAACCAAAATTTCAAGAACAACCCCTTCAACTTCAACAACAAATTCGAACACCCCCTTCAACAAGGTAAGAAATTGTGTTCTAAAAATCATCTTGTTATCCTCTAGCTCATCCTCTTCACTTCTTAATCTAAGTTTGATTTTTGGTTTGAGGTACACTTAGAAGACAACTTGAAGATAATAGACACTTGGAACCTGTAGGTCCCAAGGGGTGTGAGTGTAAGGTTTAGAAGGGGGGGGTTGAATAAACCTTACCAACTTTTTGATTTAGTTCTTTTAAAAGCTCAGAATTGATACTACACAGCTGTGTCCTAGTTGGACAGCTAATTTAGTTAATCAGTAGAGTTAGTCACTCAACGGACTCGATCGAGCCATTGATCGAATAACTCAAATTTAAGACTAAATACTTAGCTCAACTATAGTTTGTTTTTCAAATGGGAAGACTTTACACCCTTAAATTTGGTTTAGTACTTAGAGATTATCAAGTGGATAGAAAATTTATCAAACAGAGTTAAATAAATAAGATGCGAGGAATTAAAGTCTTTGAAATGTAAATGACACGATAAGTTTTTATAAAGGTTCAAGATGTGGTAATTCTTCTACTCATCTCTTCTCCAACTCCCCGGAGGAATCCACTAGGTATTGATCGGTATACAAAGTGGTAATTGATCCAGGATACAAGTCTTGATCACACAAAGTGACTTGATCCTTTGGGACTCGATCTGGAGATGCCTTGATCATTCAATCGGCTTCTCGTGCGACTCGACTTCTTCACAGGGCGGTACCGCCTTGCTACTACAAACCCACTTGCTCAAGCTCTTTGGATTTGATCACGAAGCCCTCCAAAAACTCGAGACTGGTTCGACCTTGAACCTTCCTACAATCCTTCGTGGAATGTAGACCCTTTTCTTCAAAACTTTCCTCTTCAAGTGATTGAAGTTATCTTTCCTTCACAGGTGAGTGTTGGATTTATGTGCTTCGTAATGTAGGCTTGAGGATTAATCTTGGATGATTTTGAGAATATTTTGATTACGATTCGAGATGTTAGCTTGAATGTTCGTGGTTCCGTAATCAAAAGTCTCTCTCTCTCGTGAGTCATTCCTCAGCCTTTTATAGTGATCTTTCAAAAATCTGCCCGTTGAAGAGATAGGCTTATTTTTGAAAGTCACTTGTGGTCGTTGGCTTGTCTTGTTGCGATCCTTGAAATTGCCACTTCCTCGTATGAATTGTTCTTCAGACGTTTGAGTTCGACACGGTGTAGTGCTTCCCATTGGTTTATTCCTCTTGCACGCTTCGGGACCGAGCACTTCGAGAAAGGTAGCATGGAGATATTACTTGTTTAAGTAATTCTCTTGATTTACGTGCGGATCTCTTTCGATTGTCTCGACTTGACCGCATTTCCTTGCTTTCCCCGGTGACTTAGAGTCGACTTCCAATCATTGGATGACTCTCTCACACTTCAACTAGAAACTTGGCTATCTTGAGTTGACTTGACCGATGCTTTACTCACCGCATCTCACACCTTGATCGAGTTCCCGTCTTCTCTTTTTTTTTGCCAAACTCGGTTGTCTCAAGCAATGAGTCTTTCTTCTAGTCTTCAGTTGTCTTCTTGCATGTTTAGTCATAGCTGACTTAACTCAACTTGACCAGCCCTATTTATTACAATACAATTTACAACAAAAATGGGGTGCCAACTTCCTATTCTAAGTTTTACATGGCATTCATCAAAATCTAAACAATAAATTTCCCAACAATTTCCCCCTTTTTGATGATGCCAAAACCTAAAACATTCAAAATGTAAATAGCAAAGATACATACAGATAGTGCATTCACATAGAATGTATGCGTAGAATCAATCCTTTTATTGATCATAACATTCTTGTTCTTTTACACAACTGTTTACAAGGTGTATCAGAGCAAACATTTATGTCTACGCAAAAATAGAGAATTTGATTTCTTACAGAAGACTTACATGAAATGTATTTACATAGTAAGATACATGAAGGGGTGGACAACAACACTTCATCTCCTTCGCTACCTCCTTCTTTCTTCTTCTTCAGTTCTGTCATCTTCTGCTCTTCTTCTCTTTTTTTCTCATCTTGGCCGCTTCTTCTTCTTCTTTTCATATGCCTTCCGGGCAGCTTCATCTCTTCTTAGTCTCTCTTGTCTCTCCTCCCATAGCTGAGTTTGTCTTTTATTTTCTTCTTCGATTCTTTTCACATACTCAGCATTGTTTTTAGCCACTTGCAGATTGGCTACTTCGTCAAAAACCAAATTTGATGAGATTCCTCCTTTCTTGCCTGGATCTATGTACTCAATGTTTTTGGGCGGGTCTAGGTCGAACCCTCTTCCTCCACCACCGCTTCTTCCTCTACTTCTTACTCGGGCGTGTATTGTCTCGGGGTCTTCTTCCCCCGGTGAGTGACTAGTAGAGTGACCAGCAGAGAGTGACTGTCTGTAGTCTCGCCTGTCGCCTTCTTCACATAGTGTGAGACCCTTTTCCCAAGACAAGTCCCGAGGCTTGAGCCATGGACATGTTTGCGAAGTATCCTTGAGATGCGGCGTTTTTTAAATTCATCAACCGATCTCGGCTCGGTTCCGGATCTCGAGATGGCATAAGTGTTTTTGTCTCTTTGGAATGCCTCCATGTTGTTTCAAGATATTCATAACTCGGGCATTCATCCTTCCTTCCACTTCCTCCATCCCTCGCTTCAATCGCTTTTCTTTTTCGGCCATAGATACAAAGTGAGTGTTGGAGTGGCGAGTCACCGGGAGTTTGTTTGCGATAATATAAGTTGTGACAAGACCTTGTTGGGGGTTTGTGCAATCATCAAGGTCACATCTTTCGAGCCTTCCCCCTCAACAGACTTTCCTTTCTGTTCTCTTGAAGTTTCCTTAGCTGTCTTTCCCTTCACAGCTGCTCCCTCCTTCTCAACTTCAGATTTATTCAGCGTTTTTAGGTATTCCTCTTCCCCCTTTTTGGCATCATCAAAGGAGAGAGGAACCCCGAAACATACTAGCAAGCAGAAGTCGAGTCTGGATGATAGCCGAAGTTCTCGCTTCGAGTCTGCTGCGGGAGTATGCAAGCAAAAACTCGGAGCGAGTAGCATTGGATTCAATCGAAATTAGCTTCATCTCAACCATGAGAAGGCTGAATTTTCGATCCATGTTTTCTTCCATACGCAGGAGCTCACTCTTATTTTGCTCACGCAGCAGCTTTATCTCGAAAGGTGAGAGATTCATGCATGTGCTCAATGTGTTCTCTCAATTTCGTCTTTGCATCGATTCTCGCCGCCATACCAACAGTTTGTTGAACAATGTCCTGAAATATCTAGCTTGTTCCACACGCATTGTTTTCTTCTTTGTTGCCACCACTCCCGATTCGACTATTATGCCTCTCGTCGTCGGCAAAGTGAGGTTGGCATCTCTATTATCCATCTCATGTCCATCGAGGCCTGGTGCCTCTCCATCCGTTCAATTTCAGCAAATAATGCTTTGAACACCTCCCGAACTTCATTGTTCCCTCAAGTGCGGTGACGGCCAAGCGTCAAAAATCATAGTCACCGAACGATGGTATCGATGGAATGACAGGGATCTGGTCTATGGAAGCGCGAGATCTCTTTTTCGACTCTTCGGGAGGTCGGACCTCCAGAGAGAAGGAAATGACTCTACAAAGGGATCATCACGAGCAACTCGAATTTGTTCAATGATGAGTGGTGCTCGTGAAGTTCCTTGTGGAGTCGAACCTGCTGCAGCTTGGGAGCCCGCGCGGTGGACTCTGTTTGGTGGGGTTTGTTGTGAAGTTGACCCGACTTGCGAGCCTCACTGTCTCAACAAATGACTTCGGTCTGGTTTTCTCCAATTGAGTTGGTATCGTCCTCGGCCTTATCGGAAGCATCATCGGATGATGATGAGATTTCCATGGGTGGCTCATCATCAAAATTGAAAGTTTGACGTAGTAGTCTTGAGGTCGACTTGCTCGTGGTTGGAACATCCTCACCGAGTCTTTTGGATCGATCACGGGGATGACTCGGCTTCATCGTCCGCTTCCGATCCCGAAAGGTTACATCGGATTATCCTGGGAATCGTGAAGCGCGCTTATCTCCTTTTCGGAGGGATCAATGATAGCGGGAGGAATGTTCTCAGCTTGACTTTTTACCCCGGAAGTCTCAACCTCCCGTTGGCCTTCATTACCTCCTGCAGCCTCAATCTGCGAGGCCTGGACATCCCTTTCGACAATGTCGCTTGTCTTAGGGTCTTCTCATGGTGGCATCCATTGGAGTCTCAACTCCATGGATTGCACTTTCATTACCAGTGTTAACTCCCGGGTACATTCCTTCCTCGTGCCTCGATTGCATCGCCAGCGTCATTAGCCTTCGAGCGGTTGGCACCTCAAATGAGACATCTCAACTATCCGAGCTTCGTTGATGACAACTTGTTGTGTACTTTGTGTTTGTTCCTTCTCCACTTCGCCTCCTAGATTCGTTGTGGAGTCATCTGCAAAGATCCTCCGACCTTGCTGCGGTGGAGGAGTTTCCCCTCCGGGCGCACCACCGAGTGACTTGGAATGGGGTCACTCATCTCCAAACTCCCGGTTGTTCCCATTAAGCATTCAGCCGTTGGGTCGGTGGTAAGACACCTTCATCGGGGGTTGGCTCGACCGGGGTCCCCACGAACCCGTTTCATCGCCATTTCCTTTATTTCCTTCTTCCGAGTGAGTGGGGAAGTGGTGGCGAACAACGGTGGCGATATCTTTGCACCACTCCCATTGGGTCTATTTCACCGTGTTTTGGAGGACTCTCCTGGTCCCTCCATCATTCTTTGCTCGTGAAGGATTCTGGATTCGTGCATTGCTTGCTGCATTTGCAATTCTTCTGTGGCGGCAGCAGGGTCCAGATCCTCATCGCTTTCTGATAGAACGTCAAGGAGAGGATGTGTATGTTCTGTGGTGTCGGTGATAGGGCGGATCTTTGGCCTTCTCATGTGCCTCGCCTTCCTCTCGCTGTCTCTCCTTCACCTTGTCCTTGAAGATCCGCAAGATATCTCATGCGATTTTCTTCATCCAGTGCTTGGACCACAATGGTCACTCCAAGAAAGTTCATCCGTTCCTCTTCTTCTTCAATAAATTCAGGCCTTTGGAACTGTTCCCTGGATCGACTCAACTTCCACTTCCTCCACTCTCGCAGACGTTTTTGGATGTCTGGGTAAGGTGGGGATAGGATCATCACATCACTATCATCTCTATCGAACTTCTTCTTGTTGTCCTCATTCTCGGGGATAGAAGGTAGCAAGCTCTCGTGCTCCATATCTTGTTAGGCTGCGTCATTGCGGGAGGGGATACGATCCGTCAACAGCGAGTGTGCTTTCTCGCTACTTCTTGTGTCTCGGATGTGCGAACTACACTGGGTCTTGATTTGCCTCTGTGATCGCCTTGAAGAGAGACTTAGTGTTTCATCAATAGTATCCGGAGACTCTACTTCTCCAGCAGTCTCGGTATGTGTTTGGTGAGTGGTGACTCGGCCCGGTTTCTCAAGCTCGGAGCGCTTGATGATTCTTCTTCATCTCTTAGTTTGTACTAGAGGTATTTCTGTTCGGAGAGAGTTTCTTCTCGAGTCTTGGCGCGGGGGGCGATCTTTGGTGTTTTCTTCCGAGAAGCTGGCCGTCTTGGCTTATCAATTCTCCTCTTTTTGACGACCAGGAGAAGGTATTTGAGGTTCCTTCTCGGCCGCTGCTTTTGGGCGGGAGACACGGCTGCGGGGGCAGTGACTCGGCTGCGGGGCGGGAGCGATTTGTTTTTCTTTCTTTGCAGGGGCAGCGATTCTCTTAGCAGTGCAGGGGTAGCCTTCTTCTTTGGTGGAGAGGAGATGTTTGTATCTTGAGGGTCACCGATTCCCCCTCACTCGTGACGCTCTCTTGGCGTAAGCTCTCTTCTCGTGCGCCGAGAGAGGTTTGATCTCGAACATCTTCTTGTTTACATGGAACGCCTTTCCATGTCTAAGAGGGACTCCTTTGACCTCCATCACCGGCCGATCACTGGACCATATCCCGGGATCCTCCAAATGCACCATTCTCCTTGAAGGATTTGTTCCCTACATTCTCGCAGTCGATGATGTAGACAAACTCAGCCCAGTTTTTACTTGCTTTTCTTCAATGATCGCAGCCAATACGATCAATTTCGCTGGACAAGTTGGTCAAAGCCGCCAAATTTGATGTCTATGCATTTGGCAACTATGTCCAACAGTTTGTGGTAGTCCTCCTTCAAAGAAATCTTGTTGTTGGCAGTGTGTAGACTATCTTTTCAAAGATAGTCGGTCTTGGCTACTTCCTTCCAAGCGGCGGACCAAGTCTACATCATCTTCATTGATTTACGGTGCTCCTTCCACGGTAATGAGCGTGTTACGCCAAATCCCCGGCGAGATGATGAACTCCTTCCCGTGAATGATTTGATCCCCTCATCGTGAATCTCAGCGTTCACGTAGAACTGTGCGACCTCTTCCACATAGGTCATTGAGAACTCCATCGTCAGAAATGGTTTTAGCCCGGACGTTTCGAGCTTTTCAGCGATCTTCTTTATGAGGGTGCCATCGGACCCCTGTTTGATCATACCTTCGAAATCCACAGTAGACCCGGTGTGGATTTGCTTTCCTAGCTTGACAAAATCATAAGTAGAAGCCATTTTTCAGTATTTCGCCGAATAAAACTTAGAAGTTGATTTGAAGATTGATAGGGTTTTGAGAGAGTTTTGCCTTTGCTTCAGAGAGAGAAATGAACAGTTTTGGCAATGTGTGAGAGAAATGGACGAAAAAAGGTTTAAGTATGGTTCATGAAAGGACGTGCGGGTGGTTTTTGAAATATGATCGAAATCAACGGCTTAGATTTTGCACGCCGATTTAGCATTTAATGTCTCATATTTAATGCGGCAACATTTATATCCAATCATAAGCTTGGTGTGCGGCTTTTTGCCTGACACGCGTCATAATTATCTTTGGACGTCATTCTTAAAAACATTCCCGCTTAGTAAAAACGACTGCGTTTTTGTCACTTTGCTCATAAATGACTCAGCTTTTCCCTCACCGATTTAACTCTTTTTCTCATAGTTCTCTTAGTGACTCACCGTCGTATCGGCTAATTCGGTATATTGTCTTTCCAATACTGGTGATTCACTTAGGCGATTTGAGAGTTCACTCTTTTTCCCTTTGTGTTCCATTTCTTTTCTTTGATTCTTCCGAGTGTCACCTCACTCAATTAATCCTAACTCATGCTTGAGTTCTTCAAATATTGACTCACATAATGGTTTTGTGAATATGTCGATCAACCTGTTTATCGATTGAAATATATTCCAAGGTAATGTCCTTCTTTTCAACATGATATCTTATGAAGTGATATCTGACATCGATATGCTTTGTTCTTGAGTGCAACACATGATTTTGAGTGATTGCAATTGCACTTATGTTATCACACATGATTGGAATTTCCTTTTCTTCAACTTCATAGTCTCTCACCATTTGTCTCATCCATAGGACTTGGGCACAACAATGCCCCCGCAGCCTATGTATTCTCGTCACCAGTAGAGGTGGCTATTGAATTTTGCTTTTTGCTAAACCAGAAATTAGCCTTTGTTTCAAGCATTTGACATGTGCCTCGAGGTGCTCTTCCCCTGTCCGCCTCGCTTGCTTTGTGAGATAAAGCAATGATCCAATAAGTGCTCAGTATCTTGTTTGATCTACGTGCTTGCCATCCGCATCCATGTCCATTTTGATCGATGTATTCATTGGTATTTTCACAGAAGACTTTTCTTCCATACCAAATTTCTTCATTAAATCTCTGGTGTATTTTATTTGACTTATGAAGGTTCCATCCTTCAGCTGTTTCACTTGGAGTCCAAGGAAGAATGTCAGCTCTCCCATCATGCTCATTTCGAATTTGCTTTGCATGAGGTTTGAAAATTTATCACACAGCTCTTTGTTTGTGGATCCAAAAATGATGTCATCCACATATATTTGAACAAGCAATATGCTCTTCTTGTCTTAAATTCTGAAAAGTGTTCTATCTACTTTTCCTTTTGTGAATCCATTCTCAGTTAGGAATTGTGACAAAGTATCATACCATGCTCTGGGTGCCTGTTTCAATCCATATAGAGCTTTCTTGAGTTTGTATACCTTATCTCCAAGAGTCTTCTGCTCAAATCCTGGAGGTTGTTCAACATACACTTCTTCTTCCAATAAACCATTTGGGAATGCACTTTTTACATCCATTTGATATACAATAAAATTCTTGTGAGCTGCATAGGCAAGAAACATCCTTATAGCTTCCAATCTTGCTACAGGGGCAAATGTTTCATCAAAATCTATCCCTTCTTCTTGGCAATATCCTTTGGCTACTAGTCTTGCTTTGTTTCTTACCACGTAACCTTCCTCGTTCATCTTGTTTACAACACCCATTCAAAGTCAATCAATAACATTTTGATGGGTGGGTCTTTGAACTAATTCCCATACTTTATTTCTTTCAAACTGATTCATTCTTCTTGCATAGCTTGTGACACATCTTTAGGCTCTATTTGTGAGATAAAGCATGTGAACATAACTTCTTGTTGAGTTCGGATCTTGTTTTGACACCTTCTCTTATATCTCCAATGAAAAGTTACGGTGGATGGTCTCTCGGCCATCTTACATCAGTTGGAGTAAGTTAGGCGGATTCGATCGTCTTGCGGTTGTGTTGCTTTGATCGAGATCTCTCGTAATCACTTAGCTGCAAATTTTCCACTTTTTTGAGATTCAAATATCTCATCTTCATCTAAGTTTATGATTCGGCTTGACTTGAATATGGACTCTTACGCATGGTTGGTTGATTCAGCTTATCAACTGATTCTTCAATGTCTTCTCCATTAACATTTGGTTCATCGAACACCACATGAATGGATTCCTCTATAACCATAGTCTTCTTGTTGAGTACTCTGTAGGCTTTGCTTTCAGCTGAGTATCCCAAGAAGATACCTTCATCTGCTTTAGCATCAAACGCCTTTAGATTATCTTTGCCATTGTTATGGATGAAGCATTTACATCCAAATATTCTAAAATATGCAACATTTGGTTTTCTCCTGTCCAAATCTCATAGGAGTCTTTATCAAACTATCTCTTTTATCATGCATCTATTTTGAGTGTAGCATGTTGTGTTTATTGCTTTAGCCCAAAATCTTTTTGGTAACCCCCGTTGACTAACATGGTCCTTCTTTGTTTCCTTGAGAGTTCTATTCCTTCTTTCTCGCAACTCCATTCTCACGTGGAGTCCTTGTTGTAGATAATTCATGACCAATGCCATTTTCGGTGCAATATCGAGTTATTATCCCATTGACAAACTCGGTTCTTACATGCGATCTTATTTTGATAATGGTTTGGTTCTTCTCATTTTGAATCCTTTTCATCACCGTGGTAGTTTCGTAGAGTTTCTTTCTTCTTACACATGAATATTGTCCATGTATATCTTAAGTAGTCATCTACTACCACCAAGGTGTATTTCTTCCCACTTATCTTTGGCTGGTTCAACTGGACCAAATAGATCCATATGTAGCGATGCAATATTCTTGTTGAAGATGGGCGGTCTTTTCTTTGAATGATGATTTGATTTGTTTTCCCTTCGACATGCGTCACATATACTCTCCTTCTTGTATACTCGAGTCCGGAAGTCCTTCCACAAGATTACTACGCAAGCTTGTTAATCGTTTTGAAATTCAGGGTGACTCGGCTTTTTGTGCCACAACCAACTTGATTCAAATATGCTCTTTGCTAATAGACAGTGTTGGGTGTTGCGATTGACCAATCCACGACATACATGTTCTTTTGTCTCGTATCCTTGCAACATAACTTCATTTGATTCAAGATCCTTGATTTGGCATATACCCATGTTAAATCCAACATTATAACCCTTGTCACGAGTTGGGCGATGCTTAGTAAGTTGAAGTTGAGTCCTTCAACATATGCAACATCCGAGATTTCTAATCCATTTTTCTTGATGGATCCAACGCCTCTTATTTCTCCTGGAGCTTCATTTCCTCCAAATATGACTTTTGCTCCTTTGACTTCCTTGAATTTTGACAGATTTTTCTTGTTTCTGTCATATGTCCGGAAATGACCACTATCCATGTACCAGGTTCCTTGGCACTCACTTTCAGTTCCTTCGCTTGAACCCGCAAACAAGGAAATTAAGTTTTAGGTACCCATACTTGTCCGGGTCCTGAGGGGTTAGTATTGTAAGATGATCCAACCAACCTATAGCCAAATGATTTGACTCTAAGGGGTTGCCATCTATCAGTGCCATAATCATAATTAATTCTGGCAAATTGTTTGGGAATTCTAGGTTCATACAACTGTCTCTTTTGTCTGTATGCCTGTATATGTGTTTTAGCAATTTCCTTCTTTGGGTTGTTGTGATATCTCTGAGTGTAGTGCCTAGGTGCATATGTGTGCTGATGAAAGCTCTCATACCTTTGGAATGGCCTTTGCTGAGTTCTAGGCCTTTGCCATTTGGGCTTATATTCCATAGGTCTATGCTGATAGTTCACATCATTCCAATCAGCCTGGCTTGAATATTTTCTACCATTCCCATCATATGTGTTTCTTTTATAGATTTTCTGGGATTTTTGGTAGCTCTGTTTCTTCTTTACAGAGTATTTCCTGTTTGGAGTTTGCTGAGGAACTCGGCTGAATTTCTTCTCAGCTGTCCTTTCAACGCACTCAATTGGTTGTTTTCCTTTTCCTTTATAACCAAGGTCAGTTTGCCTGTAATTGTGATTTGGATTAAATGTGTGTGCACCATTTGGAGTTTTGGATTTTTGAGATACTTCATTGCTTGAAGATCCTTTTTCCAAAATCACTTTTGGAGCTTGACATAGCACAGAGGAATTAAATCCTAAGCCTGTCTTGTCTCCACATTCTTGATAAGGGTCTTTTTATGCATGTTTTATGTGTATATTTGAGTAGAATTCGAGTTATTTTATTGTTAGTTTTGTAAATTTTTGATTGTACATAGTTCATATTGCTCCGAGGTGCTTTTATTGATGTAGATTGACCATTCGGGGCTAATTTTGGTGAATTTCGGACCATGGATTCATGTCAAAACATGCCGGGGAGTTTAAGGATGCAAAAACGCTCGAAATTCCAAGCCAAACGCGTCATTTCGGGGCCTTTTTGGTCCAACACGGGCAGGGGGTGTTGGGCAACACGGCCGTGTTCCACTGGGAGCCAAAAACTCAAAAAATTCGCACAAAACAGCCCCCAACACGGCCTGGCCGTGTTGGGCGACATGGCCATGTCAGACAGCATGGCCAGGGTGTGTTCTGCGACATGGCCATGTCAGGGACTTCCTTTTGCAATTTTTCTATGAAAAACTCACCAACCAAGCTTTTTTTGACCACTTTTGTACACCTTTAACACCCAATTTTGCTCCACCATGTCTCCATATTCCCTCAATCATCAATTGAGTACAAGAATTCACCAACCAACAATGAAAGTGGAGGCAATTATTTAGCAAAAGATGGCACCATCAATGTATTATTATACAAAAATGGTGTCTATAAAAGCCAAGAGTTGAAGTTGGAAGAATGATCATTCATAATTCATTCATGTATTTGATTAGATAATTCATCATATTCATAATTGGGATCAAGGGGTCTTGGAGGAGTAAGCTTGAGGCAACATTGGGGAAGAAGGTTTGGAGCAACATCATCAATCAAGAAAGAAGTCAATTGAGATTTTGAGAAAGATAAGTACACCATGTCTACAATACTTAAATCTTCTTGTGTAATTTATTCTTTGGTAAAATCATGTGTAGCTAAACTCCTAGTGTTTGAATGTAATGAACTCTAGAATGGATTTGTGATTAAGGTGTGTATATTTTTAATAAAATCTTCATATTTTGTGTGATTCACTTATATTATGCTTCGTTCATTCGAATTGATATATGCGCAATATTGATTTGAAGTTTATTTTTCATCCGGGAAATCGAGAGATTCATGGTGAAATAGAACCTATATAAGTGAAAAGAGTTGCATGCAATCCTAGATATAGACGACATAAATCTTCCTGGATTAGGGTCAAACCTAATATGGGAATTCACAAATCGTTATAATGATGTCTTGGGGGTTTTAACTAGAAAGAGATTTCAGTTAATCAACTTGAGATTAGAAGTTTTTCGCCTTGAGAAAGGGTTTAACTTAAATTGGGAATTTCTACGGTCCACAAGACAAGAGATTTTATTAAAAGAGGTTGCTTTTTGCTTAAGGGCTTACGGTTGTATTTTTAACTTGTCAAATCACAAAAACATTCTAGAGGGATTTACATTCAAACACATTTCTATCTCTTGATTTCTTATTTTACAAATCTTCCTTCATTTTTACAATTTATAATTTGTTTTTGTAATATCCGGAATTTTTTTTATGTTTATAATTATTTTTAATATTAATTATTATTATTATTATTATTATTATTATTATTATTATTATTATTATTATTAATTATCCAATTATTATTTCAATAAATTTCTTTTTTATTTTATTATCATTAATATTATTTTTGATAACAACTAGTAGAAATAATTATCTAGGCCCAATTCAAAATGTTAATTTCTGAAATTCATTATGGGCCCAAAGTCTTTCCCCAATTTTAAAAGTCCAAGTCAAATAGAATTCTTTAATAAACCCTAGTCATCCCAAACTCCAGAAATTCGTTCTATAAATACACAACCTAGCCCTACAGATATTTGGTTCACCCCGGCCGCTATCAAAAAATCAAGTAAAGGTAAATACCTAGCCCAAAATTTTGATTCTCTGCTGCTACTTTTTTTTGTTCACGCCGAACACAACCAAAACTAGAGATTTCTTCCTGCAGAGTCCACCCATGTACCACGCAAACCCCCGTTTCGCCGGAAACAAATTTTCTGTCACCCTCCGGTTTCACGCCCAAATAAGTCGGTCAAATAATTTTGGGCACAAAAAAAAACATAAAAACAGAGAGAGAGAGAGGTAGAGGGACTGCCACGAGACCACTGGTGTCGTTGCCCGGCGAGCCGCCGCACTTAGCTCATGCCGCCACCGTCTGTAAGTGATGATGGATTTGAAGGGAAGTGATAATTAGAGTTATAATTGGGGAATTTTGGGGAAAAAAAAAAGAGAAAAAAAAAGAAAAGGAGAGATTGAAGGGGCACGACCAGGGAGGGTTTTATTTGAGAGGCTTGATGGGTCTTAGATTTTGGAGATGAAGGAAACTAAGAAAAATGAAAAAAAAAAAAAAAAAGAAAATAA
The DNA here is from genome assembly GCA_016081115.2 of Rehmannia glutinosa. Classification (NCBI taxonomy): domain Eukaryota; kingdom Viridiplantae; phylum Streptophyta; class Magnoliopsida; order Lamiales; family Orobanchaceae; genus Rehmannia; species Rehmannia glutinosa. The sequence goes on from CM071932.1 coordinate 54,365,475, forward strand.
AGAAAAGAGATGAAGATGATGGAGCAAAGTGAGGGTCATGACCAATTTGGAGAGAGTTTGAGTTGTTTACGGGAGAGAAGGAAACTAGGAATTGAAAAGATGGGCTTTTGATGTGGGAATTTGGTAGAAATAGGATTTTTAACCCCTATCTTCCTGAAGTTATAAAATTGACCCCTCCAGTTTCTTATTAATGTTTTTTTTATATTAACCCATTAGTATTTTTCTTTCCATGCCAATTCAATACCCTTTACCAAATTCAATTATTCAGTTTTCCTTCTTAATCAGTCAATTCTTTTTCTTTTTATTTAGTAATTTATTTTTCTTAATTATTATTTTACTATATTATTAATTGTAGTTTATAATTTATTTGTAGAAAACGAAAAAAACGAGGAGTAGAATTTTTTGCATTATTGCATTCTCCGCACAGACATCTGCATTTTTTTGAGGTGGGGATATTCTATTCACTTATTGTTTGTCGCTATTAAATGCTTCTTATATGTGTAATTGTTTATGTGCAAATGTGAAAATAAATTATGTTAGCCTGGGGCTGTAAGAAGGTCCGGGATCAAAAGTATCCTTGGGGTGAACCCGCAGTGTTATATTAGTCTGGGGCTGTAAGAAGGTCCGGGATCAAAAGTATCCTCGGGGTGAACCCACAATACTTAGTCAGGGGCTGTAAGAAGGTCCGGGATCAGATGTATCCTCGGGGTGAACCCGCAGTACTATAAAGTAACTGGCCAGTCAAAGTAAAATTTAAATTACATGCTGAATGTTTACGATTATGTCTATTGATGTATTTAATTTTGACAAACGTGTCCCCATTGAGCGAGTTGAAAGCTCACCCCATATTTATTAACATTTTTCAGGTTAAGGAGTCCAGGCGAGGATTGGAGGCGGTGGATGCGAAATCAACGATTTTATTTTTAATTTACAACTTTAGGAATATTTATTTTGTTAACGGATTTCTAGTTACAAATTTTATTTTCGGATGACTGATGTTTGGGTTTGAATTAAAAGTATTTTTCCTTATTTGGATGCGAGTTTTTAATCATATGCTATTTTTTAAAAATTGTGTTCTTTTAATTAGGCTTATTGCACTGCTTGGATAAAATATTTATACGGTTAGAAATTTTGGGTCGTTACAAGTGGTATCAGAGCAGGTCTATGGTTCTGTAGACTTGTTAAAAAAAATGTGTTTTTTTTTTAATATTAAAAAAAATATATAGTATAGTGACATCCACCTCCGCCATATCTCGCCGGATTCTTTAAGGTACGCAAATTTATTATGTCCTTACACAATTTATTCATGTTATGATATGTCACAATGTTATGCAGCACATATTATTCATGTCATTATGTCTTACTGCTTTTATGTCATACTCTTTATTGCATGTGTACTTGCTATATTAGAAGAACGAACTCTAGGCTCCTCGCGTAAAAAAAAATAAAATAGGGAGAGACTTATAATGAATTATATTGACTTAATAGTACTAATATATAAAATGACTTATTATTATTATTATTATTTTTATTTTTATTTCAATTACTATGCGATAATAACTTAAGACGGGTACTAAGAACATACTACATATTATTATAGGAATATGGCTCCACGAAATCCTCCACGAGTGCCTCGACGCCCGAACCTTTAACCGAGAACAATGCCGGAACCAAGACAATGAAGGGAACCCACCGACATCGAAACCAACCTACGGCCGGAGACTTGTTTGCGGAGATTCTCAATGTCGCATGAACCACAATGGGAACAATAACAACAACAAGATTAGAGTGGTGGAACAGAGCAGTTTCGCCATTACCGTCCACCCACCTTTAATGGACGTGATGGCCCAAAGCTGATTGAAGAATGGTTAAGAGCGCTGAAAGAATTTTCGACTTATAACTTGCACGATGAACAACGAGTGGCTTGTGCCGCCTTCCAACCGATCGATGATGCGGACCATTGGTGGGAAGGTTACGGAGAAACAGAATCAAGAAGAACGTAATGCATTATCCTGGGATAAATTCAAGGAAGTGGTGATGGAGAAGTACTTCCCTAGATCCTACCGTGACAAGAAGGAAACAGAATTTCGAACTTCAAGCAAAGGGGATTGACCGTGAATCGAATACGAATGGGAGTTTAACCAATTATGTCGGTTTGCACCACATCCGGTTGATACCGACCTAAAGAAAGCTTTGAGATTCGAGGGGGATTGAGGTCACAATTGTCCGGAATTCTATCCGCACAGGGGGGGACTTGGAATATCTTTGTGATGGTTAGACGGGCTCATGAAGTTGAAGCGGACTAGGGTGATGATGATGACCGCAAGCCAGCCCGTTGTGTCGAAAAAGAGAAGTTTGATGGGACAAAGCCGAGTAAAATGGGGAATCGAATAAACAGATAAGAACCGATGGAAATTCTCGCCGAGTGCACCAAACAATAAGCCGACTTGCCCGAAATGCAACAGAATCACTACGGGAATGTTTAGCTGGACAAGGAAAATGTTTTATGTGCAAGAAACCGGTCACGATGCTTCTAATTGCCCACTACTTGAAAGACAAAGGAAATGAGGGGACAAGGAGGCACCGCTCGGATGTATGCTATGACGCAGAAGAAGAGGCGGTCGAACCCCGGTACAATGTCGTATGTTAACAATATCTGGAATACCTGCGCTTGTACTTTTCGATCTCGGTGCCACACACTCATTTATATCTCTAAGTTTCATGATATAATCGGACATAAGGATGCTAGAATAGATGTACCCTAGAGATTAGTTTGCCATCCGGAAAGACAATAATTACGACGTAATGGACAATGATATAGACGTGAACATTGGGGGAAACATCTAGAAGTCAAGTATACATAATTGAGATGAAGGATTTTGACGTAATCCTAGGCATGAATTGGCTTAGTAAGTATCAAAGTAGCATTAAGTGCCAAGAGAAGGAGATAACAATCAAACTACCTGGAGATGAGGAGATTACGTTCTACGGAGTTAACTCTAAGTCTCATCATGAGTTATATCGGCGATGAAAGCGAAAGATGCTTGGCAAAAGAGAATTGTCGGGGTATTTAGTAAGTCTAATTGAAGCTCCAACGACGGACATATCACCTACAAACGTACCAATTGTTCGAGAATTTTTAGACGTATTCCCAGAGGACTTGCCTGGAGTTCCGCCTGACCGTCAAGTTGAATTTTCAATAGACTTGGTACCTGGGGCAGCACCGATATCTAAGGCACCCTACAGAATGGCACCAAAAGAGTTACAAGAACTAAAAGCGCAAATACAGGAATTGCTGGACTTGGGTTTTATCAGGCCTAGTGTATCACCCTGGGGAGCACCAGTCCTGTTTGTTAAGAAGAAGGATGGGTCATTAAGGATGTGTATTGATTATAGAGAACTTAATCGACTCACGGTGAAGAACAAGTATCCACTGCCAAGAATCGAAGACTTGTTTGATCAATTGAGGGGTGCCAGTACTTTTTCTAAGATTGATTTGAGATACGGGTATCACCAATTGAAGATTAAGGAGAGTGATATCTCGAAGACAGCATTCAGGACCCGATATGGACACTATGAGTTCGTAGTGATGCCGTTTGGGTTGAGTAATGCGCCAGCAGTGTTCATGGACTTGATGAATAGTGTGTTCCATCCATTTTTGGACCAATTCGTCATAGTCTTTATAGACGACATACTCGTGTATTCAAGGGACAAGGAACAACACGAGGAACACTTGAGAATAGTGCTTGGGACACTTCGCAAGGAGAAGTTATACGCGAAGTTCAAGAAGTGTGAATTCTGGATAGACCGAGTTGGATTTCTGGGTCATGTAATCACTGCAAATGAAATTGAAGTGGATCCAAAAAAGGTTGAGGCGCTTAATGAATGGAAGACACCTACAAATGCGAGCGAGGTTCGCAGTTTCTTGGGATTGGCAGGATACTATCGCAGATTTATAGAGGGATTTTTAAAAATAGCTGCACCTATGACTCGACTCACCAGAAAGGGAGAGAAATTTTTGTGGACCGAGAAATGCGATGAGAGCTTCCAAGAGTTGAAACGAAAACTAACTTCCGCACCGGTATTGACGATTCCTGACCCAACCACGGACTTTGTGATTTACAGTGACACATCAAAACAAGGTTTGGGGTGCGTATTGATGCAGCATAGAAAGGTGGTTGCCTATGCCTCAAGGTAATTAAAGCCACACGAACTGAACTACCCGACTCATGATTTGGAGTTAGCTGCGGTAGTCCATGCACTAAAGATTTGGAGACATTATCTATATGGCGGGAAATGTGAGATATTCACCGATCATAAAAGTTTGAAATATCTATTTACTCAGAAGGAGTTAAATATGAGACAGAGGAGATGGTTAGAATCTGTTAAGGACTATGATTGCACCATCAACTATCATCCGGCAAAGCTAATGTAGTGGGCCGATGCCTTGAGTCGTAAGACCAAATGTGAGTTGTCTAGCTTACTCACGCAACAAGAGCAATTGGTACGAGAGTTTGCGAGCCTGAAGATTGAAGTCATAACTCCACCGAGAAGTACAAAGGCGGTGTTGGCATCTTTGGTAGTTCAACCTACTTTGAGAGAAAGGATCAAAGAAGCACAAGGTCGAGATCAGTTTTTGAACAAGATGAAGGGACGAGTTCGAGAAGGAAATATAAAAGGGTTTGCCATAGCGGATGATGGTGTTTTGACGTATGAAGGGAGATTGTGTGTTCCTAAGGAGGAAGAACTTAGGAAAGAGATACTTGAAGAAGCTCATTGTACGCCGTACACGGCCCACCCGGGAGGTACAAAGATGTACCGAGATCTAAGAGAAGCTTTTTGGTGGCAAAGTATGAAGAGAGACATTGGATCTTTCGTAGAGAAATGTTTGATATGCCAGCAAGTCAAAGCCGAGCATCAACGACCGTCTGGTTTGCTCAAACCTCTTGAAATCCCAGAATGGAAATGGGAGCACATAACGATGGATTTTGTGGTAGGACTACCACGATCAGCAAAAGGAAATAAAGCGGTATGGGTCATAGTAGATCGATTGACGAAGTCAGCTCACTTTCTGCCAGTTAAAATGACGTTCAGTATGGAGCAGTATGCACAACTATACATCCAAGAGATAGTGAAATTACATGGCGTTCCGGTATCCATCGTGTCAGACAGAGATACAAGATTTACTTCTAAGTTTTGGGGAAGCTTACAGACTGCTTTGGGAACAAAACTGAAGTTTAGTACGGCTTACCACCCGCAGACAGACGGACAGTCCGAGAGGATGATACAGATATTGGAAGACATGTTGAGAGCATGTGTGCTTGATATAGGACGGAATTGGGAATCATTACTGCCGCTGGTGGAGTTTGCTTATAACAACAGCTACCAAGCGACTATTGGAATGGCCCCTTACGAGGCATTGTACGGGAGGAAGTGTAGATCTCCATTGTACTGGAGCGAGGTCGGAGAAAAGAAGATGTTGGGACCGGAGTTGGTTCAACAAACAGTGGAAAAGATAGGAAAGATCCAAGATCGAATTAGAATGGCACAAGATAGACAGAAATCGTATGTTGATCGCCGAAGGAAAGACTTACAATTCGAGGTGGGAGACAATGTGTTTCTTAAGGTAGCACCGGTAAGGGGAGTGATAAGGTTTGGTGATAAGGGAAAGCTAAAACCAAGATACATAGGACCGTTCGAGATATTGAAAAGAGTCGGAGATCTGGCTTATCAGCTCGCATTGCCGCCGCGTCTGTCAGGCGTACATGATGTTTTTCATATATCGATGTTGAGAAAGTATGTTCATGACCCAAGTCATATTGTTAATTACGAAGACCTGCAGATTAACGATGACTTATCCTACGAAGAAGCACCTAAATCCATTTTGGAGCGAAAAGTTCATAAGCTAAGGAATAAAGACATAAGCCTGATTAAAGTGCAATGGAGACGTCATTGGGGAAATGAAGCCACATGGGAGCGTGAAGAAGAGATACGTGCCAAGTACCCCGATTCCTTAATTTTTGGTAAGTTATCGAATTTCGAGGACGAAATTTTGTTAAGGGGGATAGGATGTAATATCCGGAATTTTTTTTTATGTTTATAATTATTTTTAATATTAATTATTATTATTATTATTATTATTATTAATTATCCAATTATTATTTCAATAAATTTCTTTTTTTTATTTTATTATCATTAATATTATTTTTGATAACAACTAGTAGAAATAATTATCCAGGCCCAATTCAAAATGTTAATTTCTGAAATTCATTATGGGCCCAAAGTCTTTCCCCAATTTTAAAAGTCCAAGTCAAATAGAATTCTTTAATAAACCCTAGTCATCCCAAACTCCAGAAATTCATTCTATAAATACACAACCTAGCCCTACAGATATTTGGTTCACCCCGGCCGATATCAAAAAATCAAGTAAAGGTAAATACCTAGTCCAAAATTTTGATTCTCTGCTGCTACTTTTTTTGTTCACGCCGAACACAACCAAAACTAGAGATTTCTTCCTCCACAGTCCACCCATGTACCACGCAAACCCCCGTTTTGCCGGAAATAAATTTTCTGTCACCCTCCGGTTTCACGCCCAAATAAGTCGGTCAAATAATTTTGGGCACAAAAAAACAACAAAAAAACAGAGAGAGAGAGGTAGAGGGACTGCCACGAGACCGCTGGTGCCGTTGCCAGCGAGCGCCGCCGCACTTAGCTCGTCGCCACCGTACAGAAGTGATCATGGGTTTGAAGGGAAGTGATAATTAGAGTTATAATTGGGGAATTTTGGGAAAAAAAAAAGAAAAGGAGAGATTGAAGGGGCACGACCAGGGAGGGTTTTATTTGAGAGGCTTGATGGGTCTTAGATTTTGGAGATGAAGGAAACTAAGAAAAATGAAAAAAGAAAATAGAGAGAAAAGAGATGAAGATGATGGAGCAGTGAGGATCATGACCAATTTGGAGAGAGTTTGAGTTGTTTACGGGAGAGAAGGAAACTAGGAATTGAAAAGATGGGCTTTTGATGTGGGAATTTGGTAGAAATAGGATTTTTAACCCCTATCTTCCTGAAGTTATAAAATTGACCCCTCCAGTTTCTTATTAATGTTTTTTTTATATTAACCCATTAGTATTTTTCTTTCCATGCCAATTCAATACCCTTTACCAAATTCAATTATTCATTTTCCTTCTTAATCACCAATTCTTTTTCTTTTTATTTAGTAATTTATTTTTCTTAATTATTATTTTACTATATTATTAATTGTAGTTTATAATTTATTTGTAGAAAACGAAAAAACGAGGAGTAGAATTTTTGCATTATTGCATTCTCCGCACGTTTACATCCGCATTTTTTGAGGTGGGGATATTCTATTCACTTATTGTTTGTCGCTATTAAATGCTTCGTATATGTGTAATTGTTTATGTGCAAATGTGAAAATAAATTATATTAGCCTGGGGGGGAAAGGTCCGGGATCAAAAGTATCATTAGGGGTGAACCCGCAGTGTTATTTTAATCAAATGTAAGAAGGTCCGAGATCAAAAGTATCCTCGGTGAACCCGCAGATTTAGTCGTGGGTCAGAAGGTCCGGGATCAGATGTATCCTAGGGGTGAACCCGCAGTACTATAAAGTAACTGGCCAGTCAAAGTAAAATTTAAATTACATGCTGAATGTTTACGATTATGTCTATTGATGTATTTAATTTTGACAAACGTGTCCCCATTGAGCGAGTTGAAAGCTCACCCCATATTCATTAACATTTTTCAGGTTAAGGAGTCCAGGCGAGGATTGGAGGCGGTGGATGCGAAATCAACGATTTTATTTTTAATTTACAACTTTAGGAATATTTATTTTGTTAACGGATTTCTAGTTACAAATTTTATTTTCGGATGACTGATGTTTGGGTTTGAATTAAAAGTATTTTTCCTTATTTGGATGCGAGTTTTTAATCATATGCTATTTTTTAAAAATTGTGTTCTTTTAATTAAGCTTATTGCACTGCTTGGATAAAATATTCTACTAATAGAAAATTTGGGTCGTTACAAGTTTTCCTTTTTCATCAAACAAAAACTCTGAAAATTGTTAGATAAAATAACAAAAAGACGGTAATTATTAGTACTTACAATCCTCGTGGGAATGACACTCGGTACTCAATAATCTATACTATAAAACGATAGGTGCACTTGCCTACGGTTTTAAAGGTAGCTTTTGAGCCATCAATTCTCGTTGACTCATAATAAGATCATCCAATGATTTAGATGCCTTAGTGAATGAGGCAATCACATTTTTAAGGTCATTTTCCCTCTTTTCTATAGCAGCTATTTCTGCTATTAGCTTTGCATTTTCAGTCTTTAAACTTTCATTCTCATCAGCTATTTGACTTAGAGTACTCAAATCCTTAGTCAGCTGTGAGTTTTGGCTCTTGAGTAGGCTGTTATCCTCATTTAGTAGTGTGTGTGAGGATTTAATGTGTTCAAAATCTTTCATCATTTTGCCTAATGAATCATAAAGATCAGTGGGTGATGAAGTGTGTGTGTGTGTGTCACGATCGCTATCACTAGAATCTGAGTTTGATGAGTTAGAGTGTACCTCATCTTCTTGGTCAGTTGATCTTGTTCCTGGGCCATCAAACAGACAGGGCTTCTTCTTCGAGTCACTTGAGTAGTCGGTTTCACTACTCTCAATCGGCTATGTCTTTTGACTTGGCTGTCTCGGCAAATCTCTGTAGCCAACATTGCCTTTTTTTTTCTTGTCTTCTTTCTCTCAAGACCTTTCTTTCTTCTTCATTCCCGTACTTGTTGACTACAGGATATGGGCAATCAATGGCATAGTGACCTGGTTGCCTACGTTCAAAGATATATATTCAACCTTTTGATCAGACTCTTTCCATTCTTGGATTGTCACCATTTGATATTCACTTTTTGATGATCTTTCTCTTGGTTGGCCTATCTTCCCTTGACTTGGAGGAGCCGAGTGTCTTCTGGAGGATTCGCCCTTGCCTCTCTTGTAGTTCTTATTGAAGAACTTGTTGAACCTTTTAACCATCGGGGCTATTTCCTCTAGGTCAATGACTTTTTGACCTCACTCTCTCTTGCCATCCTTAACAATTAGAGCAGTTGTTTTGGGTACTCTTGTCTCTTCCTCGGTCTTTTCTTCTCGGCTCAAATTCGTAGGCTTTGAGATCCGAGAATAGCTCATGGTTGGATGTCTTCGATAGGTCCATGGAATGTCTTAGTGCCATGACCTTCATTTCCCATTCACCGAGACTTTTTAGGATCTTCATACACATTTCCTTTTGTGTATAATCTTTTCCAAGTGCGAGATAGCTCGTTGGTAATTTACGTGAACCGAGCATCCAGTTGATCCAGGTTCTCTCCTACGATCATTTTGAAATTCTCAAATTTCCAGACAAACCACCGATAATTTATTTTCCTTGATTTGCTCTCGAGCCTTCACGGATCAATGTTAGCTTGTCTCGCATTTCTTTAGCCGTTTTGCATGATTTGACTTTGTTGAACATGGCTTTGTCCAAGGTTTTGTAAAGAATGTCCTTGGCCACATTGTCCAAGTTATATCTTTTTCTGTCATCATTTGTCCATTCAGCTCTTGGTTTTTCAACCATAGCTGGTCTAGAAGCAACATCCTCTTCACCTTCAGTTGCAGCTCTTCTTACAGCTGTGTTTACTTTTAAAATTTGTAGTGGCCCATCCTCTATCACTATCCACATCTCATCATGTAATGCCGATAGATGAGCCTCGCATACGAATTTTCCAATCATCAAATTTTTCAATTGTGAACATAGGGATGTGTGTCAAATTTGCTTCCATGATAATAACTTTTAATGATAAAAGGAGTTTTGAAAACTTAAGTACTAAAACAGACTTTGAAAAATTTGGAGATCTAGTTCAAGAACCGGTCACGGAAGGCTCAATGAACCAACCGCTCCGATACCACTTGTAGGTCCCAAGGGGTGTGAGTGTAAGGTTTAGAAGGGGGTTGAATAAACCTTACCAAATTTTTATTTAGTCCTTTTAAAAGTTCGAGTTGATACTACACAGCTTGTGTCCTTGGTGAGACACTAATTTAGTTAATCAATAGAGTTAGTCACTCAACGACTCGACTAAGCCGTTGATCGAATAACTCACCATTTATTAAGACTAAATACTTAGCTCAATCGTAGTTTGTTTTTCAAATGGAAGACTTTACACCCTTAAATTTGGTTTAGTACTTAGAGATTATCAAGTGGATAGCAAATTTATCACAGAGTTAAATAAATAAGATGCGAGGAATTAAAGTCTTTGAAATGTAAATGACACGATAAGTTTTTATAGAGGTTCGAAGATGGGGTAATTCTTCTACTCCTCTCTTCTCCAACTCCCGGAGGAATCCACTAGGTATTGATCAAGATACAAAGTGGTAATGTCCGGATACAAGTCTTGATCACACAAATTGACTTGATCCTTTGGGACTCGATCGAGATGCCTTGATCACTCACCGTGGCTTCTCGTGCGACTCGGCTTCTTCTTCACAGGCAGCTTTGCTTTGCTACTACAGCCCACTTGCTCAAGCTCTTTGGATTTGATCACGAAGCCCTCCAAAAACTCGAGACCGGTTCGACCTTGAACCTTCCTACAATCCTTCGTGGAATGTAGACCCCTTTTCTTCAAAAGTTTACTCTTCAACTGATTGAAGTTATCTTTCCTTCACAGGTGAGTGTTGGATTGATGTGCTTCGTAATGTAGGCTTGAGGATTAATCTTGGATGATTTTGAGAATATTTTGATTACAGTTCAGATGTTAGCTTGAATGTTCGTGGTTCATGTAATCAAAAGTCTCTCTCTCTCAGAGTCATTCCTCAGCCTTTTATAGTGATCTTTCAAAAATCTGCCCGTTGAAGAGATAGGCTTATTTTTTAAAGTCACTTGTGGTCGTTGGCTTGTCTTGTTGCAGTCCTTGAAATTGCCACTTCCTCGTATGATTGTTCTTGACTTTTCGTAGTTCGACACGGTGTAGTGCTTCCCATTGGTTTATTCCTCTTGCACGCTTCTGGGACTGAGCACTTCGAGAAAGGTGGCATGGAGATATTACTTGTTTAAGTAATTCTCTTGATTTCTGTGCAACGGATCTCTTTCAGTTATCTCCACTTGACCGCATTTCCTTGCTTTCCCCAGGTGACTTAGAGTCAGCTTCCAATCATTGGATGACTCTCCTGTCACTTCAACTAGAAACTTGGCTATCTTGAGTTGACTTGACTGATGCTTTACTCAGCTGCACCTTCAGTCGAGTTCCCGTCTTCTCTTTTTTTGCCAAACTCAGCTGTCTCGCAGCGGAGTCTTCCTTCTAGTTTTCAGTTGTCTTCTTACATGTTTAGTCATAGCTGACTTAACTCAGCTTGACCAGCCCTATTTATTACAATACAGTTTACAACAAAAATGGGGTGCCAACTTCCTATTCTAAGTTTTACATGGCATTCATCAGAATCTAAACAATAAATTTCCCAACAGAACCATCTTGACTAGACCTCAAGAAATTGTGAAGGAATTTGGACTAGAAGGTAAGAAATTGGGTTTGTAGCACATTTTTCATTCTTCCCCTACAATTCGAAATTTTGAGACTCCATTTTTAGTTTTGGAGTTTTAGGGGCTGACCTTAAGTGATATTTGAGGGTGAGCAAGTAAAACCATTTTAGGAGACATCTACTTGTCACATTTTGCCTACTACACAAGGTAAGTGTAGTTTTTACCAACTTCTTCACATCTTCTTCTTTTTCCTTAATTTTTAACCTCATTTTATAACTCCTACATTTTTTTTGGTATTCCTTGACTTAGGGGATGACCTAAGTCACTTCTTCTTCAAGAGTGATTTATTTCATCTTTCACCAACAAGTTCATTTTTAAGGTGGGTGGAAAAATCTTTCCAACTTCTAGGTGTTTTTACTTAAAATGCATGTAGTATTTTGATGTTGAGCACTTGAGATATATATGTTATGTATTGCATGTTTATGTCTTGTATCAAGTTGAAAATTTCTCAAGTATGACTCAAAAATACTATTTGTTGAAAAATAGGTGCATACATGTACACTTTATTGTGATATTTGGTGAATGCTTGTGTGAATGGACTTGTATATGTATGAATCTTGAAATTCATGTTTTGTATGACTTATAACCTGGACAAGTCGAGCATAATTGATTAAATTTCAATTTTTGGACTTAAAATGCAAAAATGGAAAGTTGGTGGACTTAATTGCAAGAAAATAAAACTTAAGGGACCCCTCTGTATTTTTTGAGTTTTGGGACTGTACTCAGGTTAAAAAATTATGTTTGGACATTTTAATAAAGTTTTAAGAGTTTTTAGATAAATAAAATCAACCCTTAAAAGCCCAAGGACTAGATTGTAAAATTTTAGAAGTTTAAGAGCTATATTGTAATTTTCGAAACTGTACCAGACCCTATTTTTAAAATTTGAAATTTTAACTCTTAAGGGAATTAAAATATCATATTTTAAGTGTATTCCAAAAATCCAAGTGTTTAGAGCTTGGAAAGTAATTTTATAAAAATTCAGGGACCAAATCATAAAAGATTAAAATTGAGGACCAAAATGAAATTTCCAGGACTTATGCAGTCCGATGCATAAAATACTAATTTAAATACAACATAATTATATTTTGGACCCAATGTTCAAATTTCATAACAATTGGACCCCTAAAAGCCTTAAAGGCGATTATTACAAAATGGGACAAAAATGAGATTTTCAAAAGTTAAGGGACCTATACTTATTTCTTTTAAAAACTGATTTTGTCACAATATCCTACTGACCTTAGTGACATTTTTCAACTGGAATCACATTAAAATCCCTTCCGGTTTGTGAGTTCTAATTATTTTAAACTTAGGGCCTGAAATGACAATTTTAACAAATTTGGGGCCAATGTGAGAATTTTATAAAAAATCGACCTCAAAACTTTAAAAACCTGAATCTCTGAACAATTTAGAGAATTTAGGAACTGACCTCATAGTTTTTCAAGGTCGGGATATTTACTTATTCAATTTTTAAACCCAAAAGTATTGGTTTTTACAAAACGGGGCTAATTGTAAATTTTCTTTTTAACAAGGACCTAACTCAAATTATTTTTCTTTTAAAGAAACAGACCTGGACCCTCTGACTTTTAATAATTAATTAAAATATTTTATTTTCTTAAAACCCCTTGACTTGTCGGATCGTCTTGACCGATTAATACCCGATCGCGGGGCGACTTCCTCGTCTTGCGATTTGGAAACTATAACGGGACTTGTGTTCCACCTAATCTTTCAAGATATCGAAGATTGCTTATCCTCCCGATAATCATCTTCATCCAAATAACTCCACCAACGCCATAATTACCACTCGCGATTTTCGAAACTCTTCCTGAACTGCTTCCGTGATTCAATAATACTCGATTACCTGGCTGACTTCCTGAACTTGTATTTACTTTCCTGTCTAAGTCAACTTGGTGTGTCGAGCTCACAGTCGGAATGGATACGTCGGGGATGGAATCGGGCAGCTCGGCTGCTATTCCACACTTCCGACCCCATTGTCCTAATCCCGCAACTGAGGGACGGAGTTTGTCCAAGGGAAGCGGGTCGTAGTACTTGAGGTATAATCATGATTATGACAAATCCGAGCCTTGCTAGCTCCACTGTGGATTATGCCTTTGCCTATGGAGCGATAAGGTGACAGGTTTTGGACCATCTTGCTCGGGGAGTTACAAGGAAGATCGAAGGAACCGCTGTCTGATCCACACGATTCTGGAGTTAATTGGACTCGTTTGGTTGGCGCTACAAATCCGTACGCAACCGCTACTTGTATTGCATTAGTTGGCGTTACAAATCTGTACGCAACCGCTACTTGTCTTGCATAGGATTGACGCTACAAATCCGTACGCAATCCTCCTGTCTTGCTTGAATCACATAGTGCTTGTGTGACCACGAACTGTATTCTTAAAATTGTATAAGTATATTACTTAACTATATTTATCACGACGCTTGTGGACAGTGTGTGAAATCATACATCATATCTCACGTGTTTTCATACAACTGATTTTCTCGCATTAACTATATATATCGCCACACTTGCACACGATCACCCCGTCCACTGAGATTTCTGTCTCATCCCCTCCTATTTTCTAACCTTTAGAAGAGGACTTTGTTGAAGATCTTTGAACCACCATGGATCAATTCCCGTGCTCCGCCTGTTGGACTTACTTTATATTGTTATCAATGTTGCTGGACTTCTTTCTTTTATGTTACTGCTGTTGGACTCTTTTTATTCTCTTTGCCATTCTGGACTGTAACTTAAGGGCGTAGGACCCTTGATACTTAAGCTGGTTATAAGATGTGTATTTTATTTCCTAGTTCTGGACTGTAAGTTATTTGGATGTTATTGGGATGTATTTGTAATTGTACCGTACTTGTAGTTTTCCGCTGCTTTAGACTCTGTTTCACTTGGGATTGTTGTATCATTTTTCTAGACTGCTGGGTTTATTTCTGTTTAAGTGGCTGATCGTCGTCGTGCCGCGTTTGGGGCGTGACAATAATAATTGTCTTTGCGCTTGAATATTTATAAGTCATAAATGTGTGCTTTTAAAATAAATTAAGATTTTATCGAAAATATCAAATTATACATATTATATTAAAGGCGTTTAATTTTTCTTTAGAATTCCCAGCTATGACCCACATATTTTTTTTTAACTATTTACTTTTATTCTTTCAAATCTTTATAATATGTTTTATTTGGTTTAATCCTAAACTATCTATATATGTGAGATTAACCCCCAAAATTATTTAGATCAATCTCAACTCATTAATGTCAAGTATAACCATTTATTTTTTAATATTTTTTATTCTTAGTTTTCACTGTTATTTATTGTAACTATTTAATTTATTTAGTTTTTGAGAATGTTTTGTTAGTATTTGAACTAATATATAGTTTGTAATGTATAATTACTTTCTCAGTAGTTAAATTGTTATATATTATATGAGTTTATTTATTTTTTCTTTTGCATAGCAGATATGATCTTTTACACTAATCTAATTTTATCTCATGTTTTACTCTTTCACACTATTTTATTAAAATTTAATCATTTTTGGTATACGTTTTTATTATAAATATGTATCATATTGATATTTTAAACTTATAATTTTTATTTTTTATTTTATTTTTTCTTATCGTGTATATTGTAATTTGATCTTTTTCTTATATACTATAATAGACATATTTAGTTATTGAGAAATTTTAAAATAATATAAAAAATATACAATTTGCATCATACTAAAAGTTAATAGTTAAAATTTTCTTCTATAACGACTTGTGTATATGTTTAGAACATATAGTTGAAGATTTTGAAACCTAGTTTGAAATTGATTTTATAAGAAATTTAAAGTATTCTTAGTGTTATGAAAAAAAAAATATATTTTCAGATTCTGAATTTTTTTTGGCTATAATGAACATCTCTCATATAATTAAACAAAAAAGATTAAATAAATAACAAAACTATAGAAAAACATAAATTCTTAATTGTTACATAGTGTTGAACTTTATAATGTTAAAATTTTCCCATATGAAGTCCTTATATATGCTTATGACATATGGTTAGAAAGCTCTTGAAATCTAGCTTAATATGAAGCTAATATTATTTGAAAGTTCGAAATATTTTAAGAGTTATAGCTGAAAGAATAAATACTTTTAAAATGTAGAATATAAAAGTTAACATTGTCTTATAATTGGATAAATAGAAGCTAAATAAATATCAAATTACCTAGTTGTCCTAAAATTTTACTATGTCTAAAGGATGTTTTTGTCCAATCAAAAATTGCAAGAAACATTCACACTTTAAGATAGTATAGATATAGATAGATATAGATAGATAGATAGATATAGATTAATGTCAAGTATAACCATTTACTTTTCAATATTTTTTATTCTTAGTTTTCATCCTTATTTGTTATAATTATTTAATTTACTTAGTTTTTATGAATGTTATGTTAGTATTTGAACAAATATATAATTTGTAATATATAATTACTTTCTTAGTAGTTAAATTGTTATATATTAAATGAGTTTATTTATTTTTTTCTTTTGCACGCATAGCAGATATGGTCTTTTACACTAATCCAATTTTAGCTCATGTTTTACTCTTTCACACTATTTTATTAAAATTTAATTATTTTGGTATATATTTTTATTATAAATATGTATATTGATGTTTTAAACTTATAATTTTTAAGGGTGTAATTTTCAAACGACATTCAAGTTTTATAATAAATGTCAATTTAATACATATGGATTTTTTTATTAAGTTTGTCTTTTTTATGTTTTTTTATAAATTTATATATACTATTTTTAACATTTTTTTTGCACTTGTTCCTAAAATTTATAGGATATAAAATAATCAAAAGATTGAAATCATAATATATTAAAAAATAATAAATTAGAAACTAAAACTTATAATGTTATATATAGAAAATTAAGTAAACGTCATATTAAAACATATAGTTAACATTTAAAAGGTAATTTTTTTGCCGCGACAAACTTGTTTTGGTTCTTGTTCGCTTTTTGTTTTCTTCATGTTAATCTTATTCCTTTTATTTTGTACTTTTATTTTTACTGATATGGCTAATTAAAATAAAATATACATGAAATTGCAATAAAAATAAAATATGAAACTCTCTTATTTTCAATATTATTTCTTTAACAACCATCAATAAATTAATTTTTAAATTGCATATTACTAATTGAGGGAGAATTTTTCGACCATAAAGGAATTATGTATTTTCTCTACTTTTTATTTAGCATCAAAACCACCTAAAATATTTTTTATTTTATTTTTTCTTATCGTGTATATTGTAATTTCATCTTTTTCTTATAAACTATAATAGACATATTTAGTTATTGAGAAAATTTTAAATAATATAAAAAATATACAATTTTGCATCATACTAAAAGTTAAATAGTTAAAATTTTCTTCTATAACGACTTGTGTATATGTTTAGAACATATAGTTGAAGATTTTGAAACCTAGTTTAAATTTGAAATTGATTTTATAAGAAATTTAAAGTATTCTTAGTGTTATGATTAAAAAATATATTTTCAGATTCTGAATTTTTGGCTATAATGAACATCTCTCATATAATTAAACAAAAAAGATTAAATAAATAACAAAACTATAGAAAAACATAAATTCTTATTTTTTACGTACTGTTGAACTTTATAATGTTAAAATTTTCTCATGTGAAGTCCTTATATATGCTTATGACATATGGTTAGAAAGCTCTCGAAATCTAGTTTAATGTGAAGCTAATATTATTTGAAAATTCAAAATATTTTAACAGTTATAGCTGAAAGAATAAATACTTTTAAAATGTAGCATATAAAAGTTCACATTGTCTTATAATTGAACAAATAGAAGCTAAATAAATATCAAATTACCTAGTTGTCCTAAAATTTTACTATGTCTAAAGAATATTTTTGTCCAATCAAAAATTGCAAGAAACATTCACACTTTTAAGATAGTATAGATATAGATTAATGGGATGGTTTTAGGAATTGTTATTTTTGTTTTTGGGATCTTTGGTTCTTCGCCTCATGCTTTATCTTGGATTAAATTTTGTGTAAATTGGTTCAACAATTATTCTTGGGAAACTACAATCCATCCATGTCATCTAAGTATTTGTTGATTTGACTAAATCAACTTTAAAACATCTTGGGAGGATTAATAATAACTTTTATATATGTGTCAATCATTCGTGTGGTGGAATATGAAATGAAACATCATTTTAAAATAGAAGACCCCATCCGCCACCATTATGGGCAGGGATGGCAGCGGGACGGGTAGTGCAGGTACCCACCCGCCCAGACCCTAATGGACGGGTATGGGATGAGAAACTACTACCCGTTTATATACGGGTAGGGTATGATTTTACTCCTCGGATACCCACCACTATCCGAAGTCGTTTAGCCTTTAGAAACTTCCATTAATTTTTGTCATCTGACATTATACATTTCTCCATAGAAGCCCGACATAAATTTTTATTTTGTACAAAGAATATATAAAATTATTATTTATTTTGAATCTATGATTATATCAACTATGTTTTATCTTTCCCAAGCTTGATAAAACTACATGTTTGATAGTGTAGTTTTATAAATTAAATGATGTACTAATGTTGATTCTACAATTTTAAGGAATGTATTGCTGGTTACATTTGTATTTATGTGATGCATTTGATTTAGTTTATGAATGATGGTAGCTTGTAGTGACTTACAAAATTAAAATGGTTAATTGTTATATTGTTAAGAATTTAACATATTAGTATTTTCTTATATAATAATTAGTTTTTGGTAGGGTGTCCATTTAATAGTTGTGTAGATATTCATATAATTATAAGTATATATAAAATAAACGGGTTTTAGGTGGGTACGGGTAGTACACGGGTATCGGGAAATGGATTTGTGATGGGAACAGGTAATAAATGTAGTTTCTTAATTGGGTTTGGGATGAGTATGTGTAGTATAAATATTATAGGATTCGGGTATGAATAACCTTAAATTAGTGAATACCCTACCCATTCCCGTCCCTAATTATGGGTGGTCACGTGATTGGTGAACCTATAACAGTGAAAAAATTGCAACATATATTTCTGATTTTCCACACATCAAAAGAACATGTTTCACTTTTTTTAATTGATCAAAATTGGAATACATGCGTACACTATACAACAGGCATTTAGTGGATACAAGAAACAATTAATTTTGGAGAAGCCCTGCTTTTCATCTACTTCATTTAAGCACCCTTCCAGCTTCCTAATCAAGATGCACAACACAAATTTGTGCTAGTAAATTGTCAATCTACGAAATAAAGAAAAAAAATATCCGCAAATATCTTGACCTGGTTAAAGACATCAAGAATGACAATATCTTCCATTTCGTCCAAGTAGGTGCCTTATAAAAAAATCAACTAGCTCAATTGATTTGTTTATTATAAATTTGAAATCTTTAGTTTCAAATCATTTCATCCAAACGCAACCTTAAAGAATTACCTCGAACAAGGCACACATGCTTTCGGATACCAACAACACGCAAAATTAGCGAAACTTCGATCTATCTGATTATCCAAAAGTACTCTTCTAACGTTTTCGCTCTGCTTTTGTGCATCCATTGCTGCAGAAACCGATCTTGATCTGCAGAACGATGGTGCCCTACGATGCCCTGGAGGGCATTTTTCGACTACCTCAACATCCCACAAAATCTTGTCCCGTGTTTTACTCCGGTAAGGAATGTCGTGCGTAATGGAATTTCTCCAAGGCGGAAGGCCACCATTGGGACGTAAAAAATTGCCCCACAATGATCTCAGCCTCACCTGCATTCCATCTCTCAAGGGCTCCCATTCTGTCGCGGATTCACATTGGCAAGGCCGCGTTTGGATGACCTTTTTCGCTGTCACACCTGGAAGAAATGGTATGCTTGAGGCTGTTAGGTATGTGCCAAAACAGCTTTTGAGCCTTATGCATTCTTTTCCTTCGACAAATTCGACTGTCCAGATCGCATTCTTGGCTGATCTATCGCGGCCAAGAGTGATCGTTAAACGGTCTTCTTCGGCTACCAGGTATTTGTCCTCGTGGCTGACAAGCCGGATTGATTGTGCTTTCAGGAAAAGATCCATTTTTTTTTCCTTCGTAATTTGAATTCAGTGGCAACCTTTTCACAATGAGAATGATGAGAAACAGAGGCCGAAAGAATTGATCAAATGATGATATATGACAAATGTGTTGAACCTGTTTGTTTCATTTGGAAAACAAAAAAAAGTTAATCAGAATATGACATAATTACAGAGAAATTAAAGAAATGTGAATAACATGTTTGGATTGTTGTAATGTAATAATGCATTACTTGTAATCAATCAACGCAGGAGGGCTGGCTATTTGATCGAATAATCAGAATTCTTTCTTGATGATTTTTATTTAGCCCTGTAAAGTAAGCCTCAGGAAATAAAATGTAGAATGAGGTTATAAGGTGAGATTAATTACAAGAAGCCTTCATTGTATATGCAGCGATACAACTACGATGAAGGCCAAGATTTGTGAAAGGACAATGTTTCACCTGCAGATATTTATCTAACTGTTATTTATTACGTGTATATTTCGTGTTAGTTTTAATGTTATTGTTTTATGGTAATAGTTTCTTATTCATTACAACAAGGTACTGCTTAAATTGAGGGATATCCTACAATGTCGCCTATATCTGGTTGAAACAATTAACCGTTAAATATTATTCCATGATATAACTACTTTTTTTTATTCATTTTTTATTTTTGAGATATATGATATAACTTTTAACATCCTTCCTATGTACGAAACAGTTAACCGTTAAATATTATTCCATGAACTTCTTTTTTTTTTTTTTTTATTTTTTCATTTTTCAGAAAATGATATAACTTTTAACTTCCTATGTACAAATGAAATTGTTGAATAAGAAAATAAACTATGTTGACATAGAATTTAAGTTCACATTCCTTTCAAAAAAGGAAAAATAAAAAGAATTTAAACTTAATTTGAACTCAAACAAACATAACCCTTTGAAGTAAGAAGTTGAAAATTTGATATTGCCAATGGGAAGATCACATCCGGAAGGCAAGAACTTCATTCTGAATGAGGTGGTGCATTTTTTGTCATCACTTTTGGTCGCACAACTCATTTTTAATCATAATATTAAGAAAAACAATTAATACTATTTAAACAACATATGGGCAACACAAAAAACTTTCCTTACATATTTACTTTGGACCCAAATGAGATAAACGCAGGATTATGTTAAAAAAAAAAACTACAAGATAAAAGCACTTTAAAGTTTAAAGCCAACAAAGGAGTTTATTACATGAGAAGATTTCTTTTTATTATTTCTCTTTTTCGCAGAGGATACTGCTTCATAGCTGCGAAGGTCCAAGCATGAGGAAATATCTTCATCGTCAAAACGCTTACTATACTTTATTTTTCAAAAGAATGACGAAAAGGCAAAAAAGGTAATGGAAAAGCTCCATTCCATATATAAAAGCTTCGAGCTCTTACCTGTATAGCCTATCCACGAGTATCCCTGCCGATGACCCTAAGCTCTTCCTTTCCATTATCCAGTTGTTCTTGTTCAATACTTGTATGATCTAGCAGATTCTGCCACGGCCATCGGAAAAAATTCAACTTCAATGTAACTTCAGTTTACGTTGTGAATTCACCAATTTCACAAGGAATCTCTTGCAGACAGTAGCAATCATGCAAGATCAATAGTTCAAGCCTGGGGAAATGTTTTCTTGAGTGGACATTTCATTGAGCGAGATCTAGTTTTTCCAGTTTCAAGAACCTGAGCTACTGGAATTCATAATCTCTTGTGTCCCATGTATGTTTCTCCCACAATGGCATTATACGCTAGTTTGAGAATTTCAAGGTCTGGCAATCTCCCAATCTTTGACATTGGCGAAGCCATCTCTTCGTCCTTGAGCTTGCCAAGGAAATTCTAAGTTATTGATTTGGGAACTACTGCATTTTTCTTAAAACAAATGCTAGGTGGGTTAAGTACAGGTATCTCAACTTCATCATTTTCAGAACTACCGAGTGTATATCTTCCAAGAAATACGAGGTTCGCAAGGCTCGCCAACTGATAACGGCATATAATGAATAACCAAGTATCTCAAGTGAAGTGGAAGTTCAATTGCTTCCAAATCACCATCACTGACTTGCAAATCCAAGACTCTGAGTAATTTCATGTTGAGAACATCTAATGTAGTGTCCAGAAGACGGCCAAAGAAAGAGGGAGTATGTAGACCAAAAAAGGTCTCAAAAATTGAGTCGAAGCTTCAGAAGTATGAAAACACAAGCGGTGATGTCTCTCGTATATTGAGTAGAGTTACTGAAAAACAATAAAAAGAGAGTATGATAGCGTATATCTATATGATCAAGCTGCATATAAATCTGTGTTATCACCACAGTAATACATATTGAACTGTGCTATCACCAGTTCACCACAATAGTACATATCAAATTGTGTTATCACCACAATACAAACAATTAAGGATAACAGGCTCTTTACTTGGAATATGATTATAGTTTTGTTACCAAAAAACAAAAACTACGAATTTAGTATTAAAAAAATATCAACTTAAAATGTGAAATAATATAGTTTATTATATTTTAAATTTTTCTTTGTAGCAACAGTTTTTTTACATGCAAAGCACGTGTCTAGAAAAATAAATATGAAAATAAGAAAGATGGAGTAGTAGCAGTACCACATAAAAGCTATTCAAGAGCCAGGAAAGGATTTTTCTTCATTTTGGGGAAATTCGTCAATCGTCATCATCAGAACTATCACCATCATTAGACCTGTAAGATGGGAAGAAACAACAAATGTTTACCATATTTTATTTTCTCAGAAATTATTGAAAAAAAGGAAAGAAAAGAAAAAAAAAACAATGCAAATGCTAGATTTTTTTCCTTTAAATCAACTAGCCATTTTTCAAACAAAGAGTATAGATAGCTAAAAGCTGTGAGCTCGTACTTGTGTCCTCCATCCCTGAATATATGACCAATGAAGACCTTTAGCTCTTCATTTCCCATGTCCCGTTGTTCTTGTTCAATTTTTCTAGCAGATTGAGCCAATGATTTTAGACAAGATTCAACTTCAATGGACTGCAGAGTATCAATCTCACCGATTTCAGTAGGAATCTCTTGCAGGTTGTAGCAATCACGAAAGACCAATCGTTGAAGCTTGGGGAAATGTTCGCTCGTGGCGACATTCCATTGATGGAGATCCAATATTTCCAGTTTCAAGAATCTGAGCTGCTGGAATTCGTCATCTCTTGTGTCCCATGTTTCTCCCACAATGGCATTATATTTTAATTTGAGGACCTCAAGATTTGGCAATCCCCAATTACGGACATCTTTTCCCAAGGCAACCGCAAGCCATCTAAAGTCAGCTTTTTGATATTCGATGGGAAATTGATCTCCACCGCTTTACCACCGTGGACAGTTGTCATTTTGAGTGACTCAAGCCGGGTGAGAAAGTGGAGATCAGGATATCGAAGCCTCCTCTGATTGTCCACAAAAGGTTGACATCTGCACTTAAGTTTGCGAAGATGGGGTGAACATTTCAACAACTCTTCATCCTTTAGATTGCTGATACTAACATTGGAAAGAAATTCTAGGTTATTGATTTGGGAGCTATTGCATTTTTCGTCAAAAATTGCTAGGGGGGTTAAGTGAAGGTATCTCAACTTCGTCATTTTCAGAATTTGTGGGTGAATATCAACTATCCTTGTTGTCTTCACAACAAGAAATTCTAGGTTCACAAGGCTGCCAATTGATAACGGCATATAATTAATAGCCAAGTATCTCAAGTGAAGTAGAAACTTAATTGCTCCCAAATTGACATCACTGATCTGCAAATCCAAGACTCTGAGTAATTTCATATTGAGAACAAACAAGGTACTGTCCAGCATATGGCCAAAGAAAGAGCGAACATGCAGGCCGAAAAAAGGTCTCACAAATTGAGACGAAGCTTGAGAGGTATGGAAACACAGCCGGTGGTGTCTCTCGTATATTGAGTAGTTACTGAAAACGAAGACAATGAGATCCATCATCTATGTATGTTATCACCAAAATAATACATAAATAAAGCCAAAACAGAAACTCAAAATTTTCTAAATGGGAAAATGGACAGAGTTAGTGAGTAAACTTACTTATCCATTAACTTCAGGAAGTTTTCTTCTTCAGCTACTCTCAAGCACAAGTCACGCAATAGATCATGAACAACACAAGTTTTGATTCCATCATCCGATCTTCTTTTGGAAACTATAACCAGGCTTTTATCAATTAGCTCCTTTAAATATTCTTCGGCTACACTATCTGCATTTTCCTTACGCTCATTACTAATGAATCCTTCAGCAATCCAGAGCCTTATCAACTTTCGGACTGAGATTTCTTTATCTTCTGGAAATGCTCGAAATAAAGAAAGCACGGTTTTAAATGATTAGACAGATGGTTGTAACTGAGTTCCAATATTTGCATCATGGAGTTGTTTCTGCCATCACAAATAAATGATTCTAAATTTTCTCTCCCACATTTTTCCATGTAATTTCTTCCTTGTCCATAGTGGAAAGAATACCTGCTATAATGACTACTGCAAGTGGTAGTCCATAGCAATTTGCTGCAATTTTCTTTCCAATCACTTGCAACTGCGGAGGGTAAGGTTCATCGTGGAACACCTTCTTCTTCAATAGCTCCCAACATTGACCATTCGACAAAGAGGGAAGTGCATAAATTATGCTATTAGGTGGCGCCACATTTTTATTCCTACTGGTGAACAATATTCGGCTTCCATTTCTATCATCAGGGAAAAATCTCAGCAAATTATCCCATAAATTTGAATCCCATATATCATCCATTACAATTAGGTATCTTCTTCCCATCAAACTCTTATAAAGGTGTTCAGCTAATCTTTCTTCTTCCATATTCAAGATCCTGTCTTTGTCAAGCTCACTTATTGAACTAATCAGAACGTTAATCAACACATTTTTCCTCTGATATGTTTGCGAAATGACGGACCACGAGCGTTTGTCAAACCTATAGTTGACCGACGGATGATTGTAAATTTTCCTTGCTAATGTAGTCTTACCAAGTCCAGGCATCCCAAAGATGGATATAACTTGCAGCTGATCTGCTCCTCCTATAAGTTGGTCTAAAATATCTTTTTCCTTGTCCTCAAAACCAACTGTAATGTCATTGACCTCATTATTTCTCTTAGCTTGTAACGACAGTTGTGGACTTAAATTCTTTGTAACTTTTAAAGCTCCAATGTCATAATTCATTTTGATTTCTTGGAGCCCAGTCCCAATAAGCTTAATCTTGTCGATGAAATGAGGGAGCCTGATGGAGAAATACCAGAGAGGAGTATCTCCAACCAAAAACGAATTGATCAAATATTCAGCTTCATACGCCGCGTCTCTAATTCGTACAACAGGTTCTTCCAACTCTTCAATCTCCGAATGTCGATTCACCTTTATATCCTTTAGGAGAGACAATGAAAACATAAGTTCCTGATGCAGCATTTTGATTTGATCCTTCACATCAACAATCAGACTATTATCCTGATTCAATAGATCCTCGAGATCGTAAAAGAGAGACTCAACAATGAAAAGCGAATCGACAACAGCAACAGTCTTTCGAGTCATACCAGCATTGGTGATAGACGGAATCAGGTTTGTGATATTAGCTTTCAAGAGGTCGATACGTTTAAACAGAGCATCTAAGGCTTTATCAATTTTTGTGATTACGGATTTGAATTGTTGATCCGTAGTGAAATTGAAACAATACACTAAACTTCCAGCAAGATTAGCCACTGCTTCAAACTCTGCCAAGAGACTCTGGACTTGTTCGAGCTCAGTACCTAAAAATGGCGTATCCCCAAGAATGGTAACAAGAAATCTCAGCTCTTTCTTAAGACTGTCAACTCGACCCTCGAATGAACCTGTTCTATGATACCATAATTGAACAAGGAAAATAATAAAAGCTGCGATAAGTTCGTTTTTCTTGAGGGTCTTATCCTTGTCGGATAACTGCTGAAGCTTTGGCACATTGAACAGTTGCCGAAGTTTTTGCTGGAAAGATTCAACCATTTCGGCGAATTTTTTGGAATCGCTACGGTTAAAACTGCTATACCAGGCTTGATTAGGGTTTCGTTGAGTGAAGTGAGAGGAGTTGATGCCCTCCAATTTTAAGACGTAATCAAGAACAGCTGTAAGATGTGATTCAGTCCAGGGAATTTCGACGTCGTCGTGGATCCAATTTGGTCTAGACTTCCATTTTAGTATTTCTTGACGAACTTCTGAAAGATTTATCCCAGGGGAAGAAGACCTGTTTCCCATCGTTTAAGAACTTTGATTCAAAATCAAGAAATGAGAGGAGGCATTTACTCAAAAAAAAAAAAAAAAATGAGAGGAGGCATTGTGATGTTTGTGTTGGCTCTAGGGATGGCAACGGGGCGGGTCTGAGATGGATTTGACCAAACCCGAGACCCGCCCCGCTATAGAAAAATTGGACATGGGACCTGCCCCGTTCGGCCACTGGACCCGCCCCGTCCCGCTTTGGATCCAGGACCCGGCGTGTTCAACCCGCTTAACCCACCAAGATTTTTTTGGTTCTGATTTGAACTCATACGCTGAGTCACTAATGCTTGGCATTATAAAGTCTTCAGGATTATATTTTTTTGGTATGTGTTTAGAGGTTCAATGGACTCCAAACATTAAAGGGCCAAAGTGATAATTTGACGGGCTAAAGTTGGAGTTGCGGAGAGATGGAGAATGGGCCACTGAACAGCGATAATTTGACTTGAGAAAGTGAAAGCTCAAGTTGAGCTGCTGAACAGTGAACACATCCTTCTAATTAATCAGAATAAAAATAAATAAAATAAATATAAATACATATATTATATACATACAGGGCGGGTTCGGGGGGTCTAGCTGGACCCGTTACCCGCCCTAGACCCGCGGGTTTTCCAAATGCGGATCCATAACCCGCCCCGCGACCTGTTTGTCCGAGTTTAGATCCGCTCCTAATGGGGCAGGTTTGGTGCGAAGCTGGATTTTTACCCGCCCCATTACCATCCCTAGTTAGCTTCGTAGGAACAATTATTGTGAAGCAATGGATAAAAAGCACAAGATAGAAAAAGGAAGGATGCAAATGGCTCCTTGGGCACCAGTAGGCCCCCCATGTGGATTATCCACTGTCACATTATCTTTCTATAGATTCATCTACACGATAAAAATTAAAAACTTTAAATTCGTAAATTAGTGTTTGATTTCAGTATCCCATTTAAATGATAAAAACTCCGGTCAAACGGTCTAATGGATCATAATCCGTTAGACGAATTCCAAAAGCGATTCAGTGATATTTTTATAATATTAGCAATGTCGTTTTTGTAATATCCACAAATTGGTATTGGCAGCCCATCTGAAAAATATTAACAGTCTCACTGAAAAGTATTAGCAAGTGTTCACTTTGAAGTATCAATTTTATAATACTGGACAGAGATGTCGCTGAAAAGTATTAGGTTTTCAGCTGAAAAGTATTAGCACGTGGTTCACTTAAAAATATTTAATAATCCCCATAAAAAGTATTAATTTTTTCCATCAAAAGTATTAGTCGTCCCCGTGAAATATATTAGTAGTTCCCTTGAAAAATATTAGTTTTTCCCATGAAAGATTTTTAGTAATTCCCCTGAATAATATTAGTTTTTCTAATTAAAAGTATTAGTAGTTCCACTAAAAAATATTATTTGCAGGAACCGCCGGTTGGGTAGATCTGTTAGGCTGAATCCGTCTAACTGTTAGACTATTTAATAGGAGACTAGCTCCAATTAAATTTTACGGATTTTACACTTTACCCAATAGATATTTCGTGGAGGTTCCATGTACTAAAACTTTTAAACTTTGTCATATAAATTTTGTATAATTTTGTAACTTGCTACAACATAATTAAATAAAATAAAAAAAGTATTTATGTGCATGTATCTGATCTTTCTTTTAATATTATTAACCCTTAAAAATAAATTTAGTCAACGTCTATTTTAAAAATGTAATGTCATTGAAATTAATCTTTATATTTAGTTACGTTAAAAATTTAACAAAGTATATCAAATGATAAAATTCATAATTCAACTTACAAAAAAATAAAGTATCTTGAAAATAGATGTTAAATAAATTTATTTTTGTGGCATTTTTCCTTTCTAAATTTCATTAATTTTGGAATGACAATGCAAAATGATGCAAAGTTTATATGACAAAATATAAAAATTTAGCACGTGTCAAGCACGCGATGAAATCTCAACGGAATATTAGATCATCGGTGTGCTCCAAATGGTAAAGTATAAAAATGCAAATTTTATATGGGTTAGTGCAAAAACATAAAGATTACATAGAAAAGTGTAAAAATGAAAAACAAAAGATTAGAGGAGGTTAATGTTTTTATCGGTTTAATTGGAAAATTGGTCTTGTAACTATAGTGGACTAGCAATTATTGGTCTTGTTAATGTTTCAGATAGCATTATTGATCCCATAAAATTTTGATTTTGTGCAATTTTGATTTCATAACTTCTAATTTGTGAAATTTTGGTCTTACAAGTTTTGATTTTGAGCAATATTGATTCCAACTAGTGTTTTAATATTTTTTTATTCCCAGAAGAACATTGTCCTTGAACACTACAAGTAAAAACTAGTTTATCTACAGAAAAATCTGTAGGTAAATATTAAGAAAATTGTAAAGTGTAGGTAAAATCATTGTAGGTAAAACTATTGTACGTAAACTATTTACCTACATAATCTAAGACTGTTGGCAAATACCTACAGAAAATCTGTCGGTAATTGAAAAACTGACGGTAATCTGTCGGTAATTTGTTGGTATAATTTGGGAAAAATGATATTTTTTATTCTGTAGGTAATTGTAAAATTTAGTAACAAAATCATTTCTGTCGGTAAATTTTGTCGGTAAATTGAAATTTTCTTGTAGTGCATGTTAGTAGTAAGAGGAAAAGAAAGTAAAAGCGCTATAGTAGCGTAGTGAAATCGAAACAACCTAAACAAAGGCAAACAGGGGCTATAGGAGAGCAATACAAGCAAAGATACCAAAATAGCTATAACCGCTAAAAATTAGAGAACTATAAATGTTAGAGTTGGTCTCCTGTTAGACGGTCTAACGGATCTAATTCGTTAGACGGAGCCCCAAAAGACCCGATCCAACCAATAATCAGTATGCTCCCATTCTCTGCCCTAGCCCCTAAATCAATTTCTTTCCCTTCCCCCTTTTGTCTCTATCTCCCATCTCCCCATTTCCAGTCACATTCACCTTTAGAATTTGAATTAAAGAAGAAACTGGTCCCGTAATTTTGAAAGGAGAAAAACTAAGACATATCAAAAAATTTACAACTCGTGGTGGAGGTTTCATGGCTGACAACAAACCTGTTGAGGAAAAATTCATGTGTTGAGTTTGGTGGTATTGTTAAATTTGTTAGATAAATGTTTTTATCATGATTTTGATGATTTTGTTCAAATGAGTTTTTAAACCAAAACAATGTCCCTAAATGTTGTCTAAATACTTCCGATCGACTTAAAATGTTTTTACTATTTTTCGAGTATTTTTTGGAGTTTATTTTCGATAAAAATTGGACAACACATTTGTTTCAGTTCGACCGTCGCTCTATAGGGCAACCCATACCGAGTTGAGTTTTGAAACAGAAAAAGGGACGTAGAAAAATTGAGGAGAGCGGCCGGCCGACTGGTGGTCGACCGATGAGGGCGACCGGTCGACGGCGACACAGGAGTTCCTCTTTTGGTTCGATCTTCTCTGTTTTGTTTTTATCAACCCCAACCGGTCATAGTCAGGTGACCGACGTCGCACCCCCTCCGACCGGTCCCTCTGTGTAAAAATAGCAGGAATTCAATTTCAATCTTATCTCTGCACAACCGGTCGCACCCCTTGTTTATCAGCAAACTATCCGTTGTATTTTCAGACAGTTTTTCCCTATTTTGTGGGATTGATTTCTAACAGCTATATTGATGATTTTAAATGGTTTCTTTTGCAGCAAATCACTCCCCAAGTAGGAGCCTATGTCTGGAAATGAAAGCCAAGTCCTCTCCTATAAATAGAGGCTTCATTCAAGCAACAAGATACAACATTCTACACAAGCAAAGAGCAATCAAGCAAACACTTTCATATATCTTGTTGTATTAGCCTTAGCACTTTCACTTGCACAAATTTGAGGTCTAGGCTTTCAATTCTTGATTACACTTGTACTCATATTGTATCAATCATTATTGAGTTGTAAT
The DNA here is from genome assembly GCA_016081115.2 of Rehmannia glutinosa. NCBI lineage: Eukaryota > Viridiplantae > Streptophyta > Magnoliopsida > Lamiales > Orobanchaceae > Rehmannia > Rehmannia glutinosa. Next base: position 54,395,357 of record CM071932.1, read on the forward strand.
CTTGATTTTGGTCATCATTCAACACAAGACATCCTTGTGAGTATTCTTGTGGTAAGAATACACTTGGGTGATCTAGGTGATAGGTGTTTGAAGGTTGTGGTAATCTTCAAAGGTGTTGTAAGAGGGTTGTGGTAATCCTCAAGGTGGTGAAAGAGGGTTGTGGTAATCCTCAAGGTGTTGTATTAATTTTTGGTAAATTAATAAAATCTTTTTTTCTTTTTGAAATCCATCCCGGATATACTGGGGTGGTAGAGGATTAGGCCCTAGGTGGGTTGAACCTCTATAAATCGAAGTGTGTTGTTTAATTTCCGCACTTAGCATTTGATCTTTGCTTGAGTTTTTCGAAAAAAAGGGCAAAATCTGAAAAACCGAGATAATCTATTCACCCCCCTCTAGATTATCGTAGCCACTTGGACTAACAAGTGGTATCAAAGCCAGACTCTTTGGCTAGCTCGTTCCAAGTAAAGTGGAAAGATCCATGGCTACAAATGATGCTCATCTCACCACCGGCGCCTCCACCAACAAGCCACCACTATTCGACGCCAACAACTACGCATTTTGGAAAGACCGTATGGAGTGCTTCCTACAAGGGTTCGGGTTCGACATTTGGAATGTGGTCATTGAAGGAGTTGATCAACCAACCAAGAAATCGGAGGATGGCACATCGGCTCCTAAACCTTTCAAGGAGTTCGATGAAAACGACAAAAAGGCTTTTTCTCTAAACGGTATGGCCTTAAATATTTTGTATTGTTCTCTTACCGCCACCGGGTACAATCTCATAAGAGGCATAAGGTCGGCACATGAGGTTTGGGAAAAATTGGAGACAATCTATGAAGGGACCAAGAAGGTCAAGCAAGCAAGAAAGACCATGCTTGTTAAAGACTTTAAAAACTTTAACATGCATGATGGTGAAAGCATCTCCAAGATGGTGGAAAGGCTTGACAATATTGTCAATCCTCTTGTGGCCCTCGGTAAAATCATCTCCGAAGAAGACAAGGTGACTAAGGTATTGAATGCTCTTCCCGGCTCATGGTTCGAAAAAGTAACGGCAATCACGGAGGCACAAAACCTTGAGACACTCAAGTTTGACGAGCTTATTGAAAATCTCCTCATCTATGAAGTCTATCTCAAGGAGAGGAAAACTTCCAAACCATCCATAAATCAATCGGGTATGCAAATTATTCCTAAAGGTCTTGCTTCTTCTTCTAATAATGCATACTATGATAATGATGATGATGATGAGGAGACGGCCACACTTGTTAGAAAATTTGCAAAATTTGTGAATAAAAATAAAGCAAGAAAACCAAGAGATAATGCTTGCTTTAAATGCGGAAAACCCGGGCACTTCATTGCCGATTGCCCAAAGCTCGATGAAGAGGAGCAAAAGAAAAGGAAGCCTTTCACGAAAAAGAAGGCTCTAAATGCAGAGGTCAAAACGTGGGATGAACTACTCGAAACAACCGACGAGGAAGGAGAAACCGAACATGGTCTCATGGCCATAGACGATGAGAATAATGAGGTAATAGGGGCTATAACAACAATGGAAGATTCAAAATGGCTCGTGGACAGCGGATGTTCACGCCATATGACCGGGAGGAGAGAACTTTTTACCAACATCAAGCTCCAAGAAGAGGGTACGGTCATGTTCGGCAATGGCAAAGGAACAATTCTTGGAAATGGAGAAATTGGTAACTCTTCTTTCTCTCTAAGTAATGTTCTTTTAGTAGAAGGGCTTAAGTTTAATTTGATAAGTGTTAGTTAACTTTGTGATTCAAATTATGATGTTTCCTTCAATAAAGAAAAATGCCTTATACTTAAAAATGGTGAAATTATTTGTGAAGCAAATAGAAAAGGCAATCTTTACAAAATTTGTACAAGTGATTTGGTTAGTCAAAATGTTTCTTGTTTAGTCGCCAATAATGATTTAACTAGTTTATGGCATAGGCGACTTAGACATGTTGGATACAAGAATTTGAAAAATATTTACAAAAACCAACATGTGAAAGGACTACCCAAATTGAATTTTGAAAATCTTGGCTTATGTGACACTTGTCAAAAGAACAAACTAGTTAAAAGTAGTTTTAAGCCCAAAAATGAAATTTCCACAACCAAACCCCTACAATTACTTCACCTTGATTTGTATGGGGATATTGGTACGGCAAGTCTAAGTGGAAAACATTACACTTTCGTTATTGTCGATGATTTTTCTAGATATACTTGGGCTCTTTTTCTTACCAATAAAAGCGATGCCGTTAATGAGTTTGTTAAGTTGTGTAGACTTATTGAGAATTAAAAGGAAGATACTATTAAGTCTATTCGAAGCGATCGAGGTGGACAATTTGATGGTGAATTTAGATTTTTTTGTGAAACCAAAGCATATGCTCATAATTTTTCGGCTCCAAGGACACCTCAACAAAATGGAGTAGCCGAAAGGAAAAATCGGACATTACAAGAGATGAGTCGGTCCATGCTCAATGAATTTTCACTTCCAAAGTATTTTTGGGCCGAAGCCGTAAGTACCGCTTGCTATGTCATTAATCGAGTTTTTATCCGTCCTAAAATGAATAAAACTCCATATGAGCTTTGGAAAGGTAGAACTCCAAATATTAGTTATTGTTAGGAAATTTATTGTTTAGATTTTGATGAATGCCATGTAAAACTTAGAATAGAAAGTTGGCACCCCAATTCATGTTGTATAATGCATTGTAATAAATAAATGCCAAGGCCAAGCCGAGTTAAGTCGCCTACGCCCTAACATGCAAGAAGACAACAAGACTAGAAGGAAGACTCATTGAGAGACAATGAGTATGGCAAAGAAGAGTAGACGGAACTCTATCAAGAAGCGGTGAGATGCAAAAGAGTGGAGTATCGGTCAAGTCAACTCGAGAAAAGCCAAGTCTCAAATTGAAGTGACAAAGAGTCACCCAATGATTGGAAGGCGACTCTAAGTCACCTGGGAAAGCAAAGAAATGCGGTCAAGTCGAGATAATCGTAAAGATCCGTTGCACGAAAATCAAGAGAATTACTTAAACAAGTAATATCTCCATACCACCTTTCTCGAGTGCTCAGTCCCGAGAAGCGTGCAAAAGGAATAAACCAATGGGAAGCACTACACCGTGTCGAAACTCGAAAGGTGAAAGAACAACTCATACGAGGAAATGGCAATTCCAAGGATTGCAACAAGACAAGCCAACAAGCGCAAGTGACTTTCAAAAATAAGCCTATCTCTTCAACGGGCAAATTTTTGAAAGATCACTATAAAAGGCCGAGGAGTTTATTTGAGAATAAGAGACATACAAGTGACAAGTGACACAAGTCACATACCCGAACTAAAAACGTTCAAGCAATTATTAGAAAATCAAACATTCTCAATCCTCAAGCCTACACTACGAAGAACATCAATCCAACACTCACCGTGAAGGAAAGATAACTTCAATCAGTTGAAGAGGAAAATATCGAAAACAAGGGGTCTACATTCCACGAAGGATTGTAGGAAGGTTCAAGGTCGAACCAAGTCTTAAGCTTTTGGAGGGCTTCGTGATCAAATCCAAAGAGCTTGAGCAAGTGAGTCAGTAGCAAGTAGCAAGTTTGCAAATGCCTGAAGAAGAAGGCCGAGTCGTCGAGAAGCCACCAGTGATCAAGGCATCTCCGTGACGAGTCCCAAAGGATCAAGTCACCGTGTGTGATCAAGACTTGTATCGGACTGCTACCACTTTGTATAATCGATCATTACCTAGTGGATTCCTCCAGAGTTGGAGAAGAGAGGAGTAGAAGAATTACCCCATCTTCTAACCTCTATAAAAATTTCATTGTGTCATTTACATTTCAAAGACTTTAATTCCTGCATTTTTTAACTCGCTTATATCTGTGATATATTTGCTATCCACTTGATAATTTAAGTACTAAACCAAGCACTAAATTCTTGCTTAATCAAACTTAAGGGTGTTAAGTCTTCCAATAAAACAAAACCACAATTGAGTTAATTTAGAGCCAACAACTCGAGTTATTCCATCAACGGCTTTCGGTTGAGTCTCGTTGAGAGACTAACTCTACCGATTGACTAAATTGATTGTCCATCAAGACACAAACTGTGAAGTATCAACTCGTATATTTAAAAGGACTAAATCGAAAATTTGGTAAGGTTTATTCAACCCCCTTCTAAACCTTACACTTACACCCCTTGGGACCTACAAGTGGTATCGAGCGCGGTTGGTTCATTGAACCCTCCGCACCGGTTATTCTTACTAGATCTCCAAATTTTTCAAAGTCCGCTTTAGTACTTAAACTTTCAAAATTCTTTTTATCATTAAAAGTTATTATCATGGAAGCAAATTTGACACGCATCCCTATGTTCACTATTGAAGAATTTGATGATTGGAAAATTCGTATGCGAGCTCATCTATCAAAGACTACATGATGAGATGTGGATAGTGATAGAAGATGGGCCTCTGCAAATCTTAAAGGTGAACACACAACACGAAGAGTGCACCAAGGAGAAGAAAGAGGAAGTTGCTCCCGGACACTGTCATGGTTGAAAAACCAAGAACTCGAATGGACAAATGATGACAAAAAGATATAACCTGGACAATGTAGCCAAGGACATCCTTTACAAAACCTTGGACAAAGCCATGTTCAATAAAGTCAAATCATGCAAAACGGCTAAAGAAATGCAGGACAAGTGACATTAATTTGTGAAGGCTCGTGAGCAAATCAAAGAAAACAAATTATCGGTCGTTGTAAATTTGAGAACTTCAAAATGATCTCGGGAGAAAACCTGGATCAACTGGATGCTCGGTTCACGAAATCACAAATGAGTCATCCGCACTTGGAAAGGAATATACACGAGAAAAATGTGTATGAAGATCCTAAAAAGTCTTCCAAATGAATGGGAAATGAAGGTCATGGCACCGAGACATTCCATGGACCTATCAAAGACATCCAACCATGAATTATTCTCGGACCTCAAAGCCTACGAGTTTGAGTGAGAAGAAAAGACCAGAAGAGATAGTTGTACCCAAAACAAAATTTTCTAATTGTTAAAGATGGGAAGAGAGCCGAGGTCAAAGAAGTCATTGATCCGTAAGAAATAGCCTTGATGGTTAAGAGGTTCAACAAGTTCTTCAATAAGAACTACAAGAGAGGAAAGGGTGAATCTTCCGGAAGACACTCGGCTCCTCCAAATCAAGGGAAGATAGGCCAACCAAGAGAACAGATCATCAAAAAGTTGAGTATCAAAGGGCGGACAATCCAAGAATGGAAAGAGTCGATCAAAAGGTCAAATATCTATGTTGGAACCGCTATGACAACCAGGTCACTATGCCATTGATCGCTCATATCCTCGTAGTTAACAAATACAGGAATGAAGAAGAAAGAAAAGTCTTCGAGAAAGAAGACAAGAAAAGAAAAAGGCAATGATAGTCTGCAGAGATCTAAAAAAAAATGTCAAGAGAGACAATCGATTCGAGAGCAAAGCGGTGAAGTGACTACTCAAGTGACTCAAAGAAGAAGCCCCGACCGCTTAATGGCCAAAGAACAAGATCAACCCGACCAAGAAGATGAGGTACACTCTAACTCATCAAACTCGGACTCTAGTGATAGTGATCGTGACACACACACTTCATCACCCACTCGATCTTTATGATTCATTAGGCAAAATGATGAAAGATTTTGAACACATTAAATCCTCACACACACTATTAAATGAGGAAAACAACTTTACTCAAGAGTCAAAACTCAAAGTGACTAAGGAGCCGAGTACTCTAAGTCAAATAGTGATGAGAATGAAAGTTTAAAGGCTAAAAATGCTAAATTAATAAGCGAAATTGCCGCCAAGAAGAGGGAAAATGACCTCAAAAATGTTATTGCCTCATTCACTAAGGCATCTAAATCATTGGATGATCTTATTATGAGTCAAAGAGAATGCGGAGACAAGACAAGCTTAGGATTTAATTCCTCTGTGCTATGTCAAACCTCAAAAGTAATTTTGGAAAAAGGATCTTCAAGCCATGAAGAGTCCGAAAAATCCAAAACTCTAAATGTTGCATACACATTCACTCCAAAGCACAATAACAAGCAAACCGGCCTTGGTTATAAAGGAAAAGGAAAACACCCGATTGAGTGCACCGAAAGGACAACGAGAAGAGATTCAAAGAGAGTTCCTCAAAGAAACTCCAAATAGAAAATACTCTAAAAGGGAAGCGAGCTACCAAAAACCCTCGAAAAATCCATAAAAGAAATACATATGATGGGAATGGTAGAAAGTATCCAAGCCAAGCCGATTGGAATAATGTAAACTATCGATAGACTTATGGAATATAAGCCCAAATGGCAAAGGCCTGAACTCAAAGAAAGGCCATTCCAAAAGTATAAGAGCTTTCATCGAACACACGTGCACCTAGGCACTACACTCGTGAGACACCACAATTACCCAAAGAAGGCGATTGCTAAAAATTATACACGAGACACACGACAAAAGAGACAAAGTATGAACCTAGAATCCCCAAGCAATTTGCCAGGATTAATTATGATTATGGCACTCGATAGATGGCAACCCCTTAGAGTCAAATCATTTGGCTATAGGTTGGTTGGATCATCTTACAATTCTAACCTCTCGGACCCGCACAAGAATGGGTACCTAAAACTTAATTTCTTTGATTGCGGTTCAAGGAACAATGAGTGCCAAGGAACCTGGTACATGGATAGTGGTCATTCCCGGACATATGACAGAAATAAGAAAAATCTGTCAAAATTCAAGGAAGTTAAAGGATCAAAAGTCATATTTGGAGGAAATGAAGCTCCTGGTGAAATAAGAGGCATTGGATCCATCAAAAGGAATGGATTAGAAATCACGGATGTTGCATATGTTGAAGGACTCAACTTCAACTTATCGAGCATCGATCAACTCGTGACAAGGGCTACAATGTTGGATTCAACATGGGTGTATGCCAAATCAAAGATATTGAATCAAATGAAGTTGTCTTTGCAAGGATGTAGACAGAAGAATATGTATGTCGTAGATTGGTCAACCGCAACACCCAAAGACTGTCTACTAGCAAAGAGCACAAATTGAATCAAGTTGGGTTTGGCACAAAAAAGCCGAGTCACCTAAATTTCAAAACGATTAACAAGTCGGGCAAGAAGCAATCTTGTGGAAGGACTTCCGGACTCGAGATACAAAAAGGAGAGTATATGTGACGCATGTCGAAGGGAAAACAAATCAAGTCATCGTTCAAAGAAAAGACATGCCCATCTTCAACAAGAATATTGCATTTGCTTCATATGGATCTATTTGGCCCAAAGGGAACCAAACAAAGATAAGTGGAAAGAAATACACCTTGGTGGTAGTAGATGACTACTCAAGATATACATGGACAATATTCATGTGTAAGAAGAAAGAAACTCTACAAAAACTACCACAAATGATGAAGAGGATTCAAAACGAGAAGAGTCAAACCATTATCAAAATAAGATCGGGGAGGAACCGAGTTTGTCAATGGAATAATAACTCGATATTGTATTGAGAATGGTATTGGTCATGAACTATCGGCAGCAAAGGACTCCACAAAGAGAATGGAGTTGCGAGAAAGAAGGAACAGAACCCTCAAAGAAGCAGCAAGGACCATGTTAGTCAAGCGGGGTTACCAAAAAGATTTTGGGTCAAGCAATCAACACACTTGCTACACTCAAAACAGATGTATGATAAAATGACAAACAAAAGACTCCCTATGAGATCCGGATCGAAGAAAACCAAATGTTTCATATTTGAGAATATTTGGATGTAAATGCTTCATCCACAACAATGGCAAAGACAATCTAAAGGCTTTTGACGCTAAAGTCGATGAAGGTATCTTCTTAGGATACTCACCGTGAAAGCAAAGCCTACTGAGAATACTCAACAAAAGAACTATGGTTGCGAGAAGAATCCATTCATGTGGTATTCGATGAGCCAAATGTAAATGGAGAAGACATTGAAGAGTCAACTCGATAAGTCAATCATCCAACCATACGAGAAGAGTCCCTATCTTTGAAGTCAAGTCAAGCCGGAATTATCAATTCGAAAGAAGATGAGATAGTGAATCTCAAAAACAATGGAAAATTTGCGCTAAGTGATTACGAGAGAGTCGACCCACGAAGAACATAGTTGCAAGTCGATCAATCCAAACTAACTTACTCCAACTCGATGTAAGATGGCCGAGAGACCATCCACCGAACTTTTCATTGGAGATATAAGAGAAGGTGTCAAAACAAGATCCGAACTCAACAAGAAGCCATGTTCACATGCTTCATCTTGCGAATAGAGCCCAAAGACGTGTCACATGCATTGGACGACACACATTGGATTCAAGCTATGCAAGAAGAGCTCAATCGATTTGAAAGAAATAAAGTATGGGAATTAGTGCAAAGACCCATACATCAAAATGTTATTGGCACCAAATGGGTGTTCGAAATAAGATGAACGAGGAAGGTTACGTGGTAAGAAACAAAGCAAGACTAGTAGCCAAAGGATATTGCCAAGAAGAAGGGATAGATTTTGATGAAAATTTGCCCCGTAGCAAGATTGGAAGCTATAAGGATGTTTCTTGCCTATGCACTCACAAGAATTTCATTGTATATCGATGGATGTAAAAAGTGCATTCCTAAATGGTTTATTGGAAGAAGAAGTGTATGTTGAACAACCTCCAGGATTTGAGCGAGAAGACTCTTGGAGATAAGGTATACAAACTCAAGAAAGCTCTATATGGATTGAAACAGGCACCCGAGAGCATGGTATGATGATTTGTCACAATTCCTAACCGAAAATGGATTCACAAAAGGAAAAGTAGATAGAACACTTTTCGAATTCAAGACAAAAAGAGTATACTACTTGTTCAAATATATGTGGATGACATCATTTTTGGATCCACAAACAAAGAGTCATGTGAAAAATTTTCAAACCTCATGCAAAGTATATTTGAAATGAGCATGATGGGAGAGTGACATTCTTCCTTGGAGTCCAAGTGAAACAAAATGAAGGATGGAACCTTCATAAGTCAAACAAAATACACCGAGAGATTTAATGAAGAAGTTTGGTATGGAGGAGAAGTCTTCCTCGTAAAAATACCAATGAATACATCACCCAAATGGACATGGATGCAAATGGCAAGCCTGTAGATCAAACAAGATCTGAGAGCACTTATTGGATCATTGCTCTATCTCACAAAGCAAGCGGGCCGGACATCACCTTTCTTTGTAGGTGTATGTGCAAGATTTCAATCGCTCCAAAAGAGAGCCATATGACAAAGAAATAAGAGAATTTTGAGATACTTGAAAGGAAGCCAAGAAGTTGGCTTATGGTATCCAAAGGAAGGTGGATTCAAGCTAATTGGCTATTGATTTTGACTATGGTGGATGCAGAGTGGACAGAAGAGCACTTCGGCACATGTCAAATGCTAGGAAAACAGTGATTTCCTGGTTTAGCAAGAAGCAAAACTCAATAGCCACCTCTACAAATTGTGGCGAGAATACATAGTCATGCAGGCAAATTGTTGTGCCAAGTCCTATGGATGAGACAAAGAGTGAGAGACTATGAAGTTGAGGAAAAAGAAATTCCAATCATGTGTGATAACACAAGTGCAATTGCAATCACTCAAAATCTGTGTTGCACTCAAGAACAAAGCATATTGATGTTAGATATCACTTCATAAGAGATCATGTTGAAAAGAAGGACATCATCCTGGAATATATCTCAACCGATAAACAACTAGTGACATCTTCACAAAACCATTATGTGAGTCAAGATTTGAAGAACTCAAGCATGAGTTGGGGTTAATTGAAGCCGAGTTAACTTTGAGAAGACTCAAAGAAAAGAAATGGAACACAAAAAGTGAAAAAGAGTCAACACACAAATCACCAAGAATCACCAGATTGGAAAGACAACTACACCAAGACAAATTGACAATTTGAGTCACTAAGAGAACTGTGAGAAGAAGAGTTAAATCGGCTAAAGGATAAGCCGAGTCACTTATGAGCAAAATGACAAAAACGCATCGTTTGACTAAGCGGGAATGTTTTAAGGAATACGTCAAAGATAATGATGATGTGTACGGACATAAAGTGCACACCAAGCTTATGATTGGATATAAATGCTTTGCCGCATTAAATACGAGACATTAAATGCTAAATAGGCATGCAAAATCTAAGCCGTTGATTTCGATCACATTTCAAAACCACCCACACGCCCTTTCATAAACCATATTTAAACCATTTTCGTCCGTTTCTCTCTCACTTCCAAAACCTGCTTCATTTCTTTCTCTCAAAAGCAAAGGCAAAAAAATTCTCTCGAAGCCCTATCTATCTCCAAATCAATCTCCAAGTTTTTCTTTGATAAAATCCTGAAAATGGCACCAACCTATGATTTTACCAAGTTAGGAAAGCAAATCCACACCGGTCTCTTGTGGATTTCGACGGAATGGTGAAACAGGGGTCCGACGACACCCTAGTGAAGAAAATCGCTAAAAATTGGAAACGACCGGCCGAAACCGTTTCGACGTTAGAATATCCGATGACCTATGTGGAGGAGGTCGCACGATTCTACGTGAATGCCGAGATTCACGATGAAGGAATAAAGTCGTCTGCTTCACGGAAAGCGGTGACTATCTCTCGCGAGGATTTGGTGAACATCGCTCACTACCAATCAAGGAGCATCGAGATTAACGGCCGATGTAAACCTGGCCGATGCTTGGAAAGAAATAGCCAAGCCCGACTATCTTGATAAAATAGTATACACAAACAAACAAGAGATCTGCAAGGAGGATTATCACAAATCGTTGGATATAGTTGCCAAATGTATTGACATCAAATTTGGCGGCTTTGACCAATTGTCAAAAGCAAAGTCGATTGTAATGGCTGCAATCATCGCAGAAAAGAAGATAAATCAAGCCGAGTTTGTTTGTCTCAGACTCTGCCCGAACGTAGGAACAAATCCTTCAAGGAAGATGGCACATTTGGAGGATCCCTAGGATATGGCCTAGTGATTGGCCGGTGATGGAGGTGAAAGGAGTCCCTCTTAGACATGGGAAGGCATTCCATGTTAACAAGAGGATGTTCGAGCAAACCTCTCTCTCGCGCACGTGAAGAGAGCCTACGCCAAGAGAGCGACACGAGTGAGGGGGAATCACCACCAAGAAGATACAACTGTTTCCTCTCTACCTAAGAAGAAAGCGCCCTGCAGTGCTAAGAAGATCGCTTCCCCTGCAAAGAAAGAAAGCCAAACATGCTCCCCCGCCCTGCAGCAGAGTCACCGCCCCGCAGCTCGTGTCTCCCCGCCCCTGCAGCGATGGTCGAGAAGGACTCACAAATACCTTCTCCGATCGTCAAAAAGAGGAGAACGAGAAGCCAAGACGGCCCGCTCCTCGAGAAAAAGACACCAAGACGCCCCCCGCCCAAGACTCGAGAGGACACCGTCTCGAACCAGAAATCCCTCTCGGTACAAACTAGGAGACGAAGAAGAATCATCAAGCACTCCGAGCTTGAGAAACCGGCCGAGTCGACCACTCGGCCGAGCAGATACCAGAGATCGCTGGAGAAGTAGAGTCTCCGGATGTAATTGATGAAACAGCCAAGTCTGCTTTGAAGGCGTCACAGAGGCAACCGAAGACACAAACTGTAGTTCACATAGTCAAACACAAGCGAGAAGTTGATAAAGCGGATAGTGATGTGATGATCCTATCTCCACCTTACCTAGACATCCAAAATCGTCTGCGTGAGTGGAGGAAATGGAAGTTGAGTAAATCAAGGGAACAGTTCCAACGGCCGAGTTTATAGAAGAAGAAGAGGAACTGTTAAACTTTCTTGGACTAACCACTGTGCTCCCAAAGATCGGATGAAGACAATCGCACGGACATCCTGCGGATCTTCAAGGACAAGGAGAAAGAAAAGCAAGCGAGGGAAGGCGAGGCACGTGAGAAGGCCAAAGATCCGCCCTATCTCCGGCACCACGAACACACACATCCTCTCCTTGATGTCTTCTCCGGCAGCGGATGAGGATACGGAGAATGCTTTGCTACCACGTAAAGAGTTGCAAATGCAGCAAGCATTGCACGAATCCGAGAATCCTTCACGGCGAAGATTGATGGAGGGACCAGGAGAGTCCTCGAACACACCGAAATTGATCCAATGGGAGTGGTTCAAAAATCGCCACTCGTTGTTGCTTTGCCACCACTTCCCCACTCACTCGGAAGAAGGCAATAAGGGTCATGGCAATGAAATCGGGACAATGGGGACCCCAATCGAGCCAACCCCTATTGAAGGTGTTTTACCACCGCCCCAACGGCTGAACATTCAATCGAAACAGCCGGAGTTTGGAGACGAGTGACCCCATTCCAAGTCACTCACCGGTGCGCCCGAGGGGGAAACTCCCTCCACCGCGGCAAGGTCGGAGGATGCTGCGATGACTCCACAACGAATCAAGGAGGCGAAGTAGAGAAAATACAAACACAAGAAGAACAAAGCAAGTTGCCATCAACGAAGCTCGATAGCTTGAGACTGCCTCACCGAGGTGCCAACCGCTCTGAAGGCTAATGACGCCGCTAATGCAAATCGAGGCACGAGGAAGGAACAACCCGGGAGTTAACACTGGGCGATGAAAGTGTAATCCATGGGGTTGAGACTCCAATGGATGCCACCATAGAAGACCCTAAGACAGTGACACCGCCGAAAGGGAGGACCAAGGCCTCGCCGCAGAGAGAGACCGCTGGAGGTAATGAAGGCCCACGGAGGTTGAGACTTCCTGGGTAAAGAAGTCAAGTAGAGAACATCCCTCCCGCTATCATCGACCCATCCGAGAAGGAGATAAGCGCACTTCATGATTCCCAGGATAATCCCGATGTAACCTTTCTCGGGATCGGAAGGCGAAGAAGAGAAGTCGAGTCATCCCCCGTGACAAATCCAAAAGACTCACCAAGCGGATGTTCCAAGCACGAGCAAGTCGATCCCAAGACTACTCGTCAAACCTTTAATTTTGATGATGAGCCACCAATGGAAATCTCATCATCGTCCGATGACGCTTCCGATAAGGCCGAGGACCATCTACTCAATTGGAAAAATCACCGAGACCAACGAAGCTGTTGAGACAGCTGAGGCTCAAAAGCGTCCACTTCATAACAAAACCCAACAAACTGAGTCCATCGCGCATGCTCCTCAAGTCGCAGCAGGTCGATTCCTAAAAGAACTTCACGCGCACCGCTCATCATCGAACAAATCCCGGTGGGCGGTGATGAATCCTTTATAGAATCCTTTCCTTTTTCCCCCCTGGAGGTACCCGACCTCCATGAAGAGTCGAGAACGAATCGCATGCTACCACGCATCAGCTCCGTTTTTCCATCGTGGCACCATTGTTCCAAATGATTATGATTTTGACGCATGGCCATCACCGCAACGGAAGAATCGGTGAAGTCCGCGAAGTGTTCAAGGCATTATTCGGCCGAGATTGAATGGATGGAGAGGCATCGTGCCTCTATGGACATGCGATCGACAACAGAGATGCCAATCTCACTGCTGATTTAAGAGGCATAAATCGTCCCGGATCGGGGAATGGTGGCAACAAAGAAGAAACAATGCGTGTGGAACAAGTTAGATACTTCAGACATTGTTCAACAAGTCTGGTATGGAGAGTCTGAAAATGCCGATGCAAAAACGAAGCGAGAGAACATATTGACCACATGCATGAAGCTCACATTGCCGAGATTAAGGCTGCTGCGTAAGCAAAACAAGAGTGATCTACAACGTTTGGAAGAGACCATGAATACAAAATTCACCTTCTCATGGCCGAGATGAAGCCGATTTCAGCAGAGTCCAACGCTACTTGATCCGAATTTCGTCTTTGCATACTCTGCAGCAGGACTCAAGACAGAACTCTACCATCGGCAGGCTAGACTTCCCGCTTGCAAGTCTGTTTCAGGCGTTCTCTCTCCTTTGATGATGCCAAAAAGGGGGAAGAGGAATACCTAAAGGCGCAGAAGGAAGGAGCAACTGCGAAGGGAAAATCAAATTGAGGAAGTGTTGAAACAAAAGAAAGGAAAGCTTGTTGAGGGGGAAAGATCGACGATGTGACCTTGATGATTGCACAAACCCCCAACAAGGTCCCTCACACATTGACATTATCGCGAAAACTCCTCAATGACTCGCCACTCCAACACTCTTGCTATATCTATGGCCGAAAAGAGAAAAACAATTGAAGCGGGGATGAAGGAAGTGGAAGGAAGAATGGATGCCCGAGTTATGAACATCTTGAAAGAACATGGAGGCATTCCAAGAGACAAAGACACTTATGCCATCTCGGATGTCGGGACAAAGCCACGATCGCTTGATGAATTCAAACGCTCGAATCAAGGATACTTTGCAAATATGTCTATGGCTCAAGCTTGGGACTTGTCTTGGGAAAAGGGTCTCACGTTATGTGAAGAAGGCCGACAGCAGCAGACTACCACGGATCACTCTGCTGGTCACTCCGCCGGTCACTCACCGAAAGAAGAAGACCCCAAGATCTGAGACACGCCCGCAGGTAGGTAGAGGAAGAAGCGTGGTGGAGGAAGAAGCTTGGACCTGGGCCTCGCCCAAAAACATTGAATACGTAGATCCGGAAAGAAAGGAGGGATCTACTCAATGGCTGGCTTTGACCAAGTAGCAAATTTGCAAGTGGCTAAAAGTAACGCCGAGTATGCAAAAAGATTAGAAGAAAAAACAAGAGACAAACTCAATGCTATGGGAGGAAAGACAGAAAGATTAAGAAGAGATGAAGCTGCCGAGGAAGGCATATGAAAAGAAAAAGAAGGTAGGCGACGACGAGAAAAAGAGAAGAAGAGAAGAAGATCTTTGAACAAGATGAAAGAAGGAGACAAAAGGAGATGAAGTGTTGCTTGTCCAACCCTTCGTGTATTTTATTATGTAAATACATGCAATGTAAGTCTTCTCAAATAAAGCTATAAATTCGTTATTTTTCTCGTAGACAAATATGTGCCCCGATACACTTTGTAAACAGGTTGTGTAAAAGAACAAGAATGTTATGATCAATAAAAGGATTGATTCTCGCGCATACATTCTATGTCAATACACTATCTCGTATGTATCTTTGCTATTTGCATTTTTGAATGGTTTAAGTTTTGGCATCATCAAAAAGGGGGAAATTGTTAGGAAATTTATTGTTTAGATTTTGATGAATGCCATGTAAAACTTAGAATAGAAAGTTGGCACCCCAATTCATGTTGTATAATGCATTGTAATAAATAGAGTCGCCAAGCCGAGTTAAGTCGCCTACGCCCTAACATGCAAGAAGACAATCAAGACTAGAAGGAAGACTCACGCGAGACAAATTGAGTATGGCAAAGAAGAGTAGACGAACTCTATCAAGAAGCGGTGAGATGCAAATGAGTGGAGTATCGGTCAAGTCAACTCGAGAAAAGCCAAGTCTCAAATTGAAGTGACAAGAAGAGTCACCCATGATTGGAAGTCGACTCTAAGTCACCTAGGGAAAGCAAAGAAATGCGGTCAAGTCGAGATAATCAGAAAAGATCCGTTGCACGAAATCAAGAGAATTACTTAAACAAGTAATATCTTCTATACCACCTTTCTCGAGTGCTCACCCTGAAGCGTGCAAAAGGAATAAACCAATGGGAAGCACTACACCGTGAGAACTCGAAAAGGTGAAAGAACAACTCATACGAGGAAATGGCAATTCCAAGGATCGCAACAAGACAAGCCAACGATCGCAAGTGACTTTCAAAAATAAGCCTATCTCTTCAACGGGCAAATTTTTGAAAGATCACTATAAAAGGCCGAGGAGTTTATTTGAGAATAAGAGACATACAAGTGACAAGTGACACAAGTCACGGACAACTAAAAACGTTCAAGCAATTATTAGAAAATCAAACATTCTCAATCCTCAAGCCTACACTACGAAGAACATCAATCTAACACTTACCTCGTGAAGGAAAGATAACTTCAATCGATTGAAGAGGAAAATAATGAAAACAAGGGGTCTACATTCCACGAAGGATTGTAGGAAGGTTCAAGGTCGAACCAAGTCTTAAGCTTTTGGAGGGCTTCGTGATCAAATCCAAAGAGCTTGAGCAAGTGAGTCAGTAGTAGCAAGCGCAAATGCCTGTGAAGAAGAAGCCGAGTCGTCACGAGAAGCCAAACGAGTGATCAAGGCGTCTCCAGATCGAGTCCCAAAGGATCAAGTCACCGTGTGTGATCAAGACTTGTATCCGGATCATACCACTTTGTATACTTTTGATCATTACCTAGTGGATTCCTCCAGAGTTGGAGAAGAGAGGAGTAGAAGAATTACCCCATCTTCGAACCTCTATAAAAATTTCATTGTGTCATTTACATTTCAAAGACTTTAATTCCTGCATTTTTTAATCGCTTATATCTCACGATAAATTTGCTATCCACTTGATAATTTAAGTACTAAACCAAGCACTAAATTCTTGCTTAATCAAACTTAAGGGTGTTAAGTCTTCCTCAAAAAACAAAACCACAAACTTGAGTTAATTTAGAGCCAACAAATGAGTTATTCCATCAACGGCTCGATTGAGTCCGCTGAGAGACTAACTCTCTTGATTGACTAAATTGATCATTCCATCAAGACACAAATTGTGAAGTATCAACTCAGTATATTTAAAAGGACTAAATCGAAAATTTAGTAAGGTTTATTCAACCCCCCCCTTTTCTAAACCTTACACTTACACCCCCGGGGACCTACAGCTTATTTCAAGATATTTGGTTGTAAATGCTTTATTTTGAATACCAAGGATCAATTGGACAAACTTGATCCTAAGGCCGATGAAGGGATATTTATGGGATATTCAACAAAAAGCAAAGCATATCGGGTGTACAATAAGACTAGTGGAGTTGTTGAAGAATCCATCCATGTCAAATTCAATGAAGCTTCGGGTGTTGAAAAAATACCCAATGATGAAAGTGATGAAGAGGATATTATTGAACCAATTGTTCATGTTGATGATCAACCGTCTACATCAAATGATCAACCGTCCACTTCAAATGGTCCTCAAGAAGATAGAGGTGATACTTCGGATCTTCCCGTTGCATTAAAGTTTAAGGGAGATCACCCAAAAGATCTTATTATTGGTGATCCCCTTGACAAAGTGATGACCCGGAGAAAATTTGCCGAGAAAGCTCTTATCTCTCAAAAGGAGCCTAAAAATGCTAAGGAGGCTATTGAGGATGAGGATTGGTTCCTAGAGATGCAAGAGGAGTTGAATCAATTTGAAAGAAATGATGTATGGGAATTGGTACCTTGTCCTCCATCTCAAACCATTATTGGTACAAAATGGGTATTCCTAAAAAACTTGATGATCAAGGCAACATTGTTCGAAATAAGGCAAGGTTAGTAGCTCAAGGGTATTGTCAAGAAGAAGGTATTGACTATGATGAAACTTTTGCACCCGTAGCACGTTTAGAAGCTATTCGTATTTTACTTGCCTATTCTTGTTTTAAAAATTTCAAACTTTACCAAATGGATGTTAAATCCGCTTTCTTAAATGGTATTATTCAAGAAGAAGTCTATGTAAAACAACCTCCGGGGTTTGAAAAATTTTCTAGGCCTAATGATGTTTATAAACTTAAAAAGGCCTTGTATGGTTTAAAGCAAGCACCCCGTGCATGGTATGATAGACTTAGCTCTTTTCTTTTGCAAAATGATTTTATAAGAGGTAAAGTTGATATAACTCTCTTTGTTTTTGAAAAAGGGCAAGATTGCTTACTTGTGCAAATTTATGTTGATGATATTATCTTTGGTGCTACTAATGATTCTTTGTGCAAGAAATTCTCTAAATTGATGCAAGGTGAATTTGAGATGAGTATGATGGGGGAGCTCAACTTCTTTCTTGAACTCCAAATTAAGAAATATCAAGAAGACATATACATTTCGCAATCAAAATATACAAAAGAACTTTTGAAAAAGTTCGGCATTGAAGAAGGAAGAACCGTTTCTACTCCCATGGCAACAAATGTCAAAATTGACAAAGATGAAAAAGGCAAGTCCGTGGATGAATCAAAGTATCGAGGTATGATTGGTAGTTTATTTTATTTAACCGCTAGTAGACCGGACATTCTTCATGCCGTATGCCTATGTGCTCGCTTTTAAAGCAATCCCAAAGAATCTCATGAGTGCCGTTAAAAGGATTTTTCGATATTTGAAAGGCACCATTCAATATGGTTTATTCTGTCCAAAGAATGAAAAATTTTCTCTTAAAGGTTATAGTGATTCGGATTATGCGGGAAATATTGATGATCGAAAAAGTACTTCCGGATCATGTCAATTTTTAGGCGATTGCCTAGTTTCTTGGTTTTCAAAGAAGCAAAACTGTGTTTCTCTTTCAACGGCCGAAGCCGAATATATTTCCGCAGCTTTTTGTTGTACTCAACTTCTTTGGATGAAACAAACCGTAGCGGATTACAAATGCTCTTTTGGAAATGTACCTATCTTTTGTGACAATATATCTGCTATAAATATTGCTCAAAATCTGGTTCATCATAACCGTACTAAACATATTGAGATTCGACATCATTTTCTAAGGGATTGTGTTTCTAAACGAAAAATTGAGATATCTTTTGTACCATCTCAAGATCAATTAGCGGACATTTTTACAAAACCGCTATCTTCCGAGACTTTTGCGTCGATACGAGCTCGGTTAGGCATAATGCATATTGAATGAGGTTTACGTTTACATTTTGCACGTTTTTGAAACTTAGGGGGCGAAAAATCGGATTTTTGGTTGAAAAATCGATTTTGAAAAATTTGACAAGACAGTGGACTAAAAGGGTTGAGGGCAACCGTCGCCGCTCAACGCGACCGTCGCCCTCAACCACGACTGGTCGCCCGAGCTATATTTTGAATTAAAACCGCTTCTGTCTTGAGCATTCGACATTTTAACTTATTTTTGCCATTTCTCGTCCCCTTTGCCAAATTCACACAAATTTCACTCAAAATTGATTTTCATGCATTCTATTCATATCTTGGACCTTATATAGCATGTTTATCATCATCATTGCTCATTTTTACCGATCGAATGGTAAGAATTTTCCTTTCTTTGCTCAATTGGGTTGAACCCTTGAGCTTGTGGCTTTCTTGTATATTTTTTGATGAAATTATCTTATGATCATGTTGAGCTTAATTGTTATATTGTATTGTATGATGTTTGATGTGAATTGGTGATGAAAATTTTTGGCTTGATTCATTTACAAGGGCTCTATACAACTTCTTTTAATTTTTACGCCCACAAGGTGTTCGATAAAATGTCACAATGAACATTTCAACTTCTACATGATTCTTTTGCCTCCAAAAGTCTTACAAACTTATTGAGATCATGTTTTGGCAAATAAAACGAGCGTATGAACTCTTCATGATACATTTCTCCCATTTTCCTTGGATTTTAAGCGAAAATTGCTCAATGGTTGATAAACCGTCTCTTTGGCGCACTTTGATGTAATGATGTTTTTATCATCCTAACATTCTTTTTGATGATTCCAAAGGGGGAGAAACAGGATATTGGCTCGTTAGCTAAAATAAACTAATAAAAGCTCGTAATAAAAGCTATAAGCTATGGCTTCCTAAAGCCAAGTATACCTAATCCACGGCTTGTATTATGGACTCAATTGCAAAAGATTATAAGTATTTTGACAGAGGGAGCTTCCTAGCTTATGATGTTTATATGCATCTTATATAAGCTTGTTATAGCTTGTGCTTCTAGCTCTTGCAAAATCTCTTGTTGATATGCTCATAGATAGGGGGAGCTTTGTATGGAATGTTTTTAACGGATAGTTCACTTGGGTGATCTAGGTGATAGGTGTTTGAAGGTTGTGGTAATCTTCAAAGGTGTTGTAAGAGGGTTGTGGTAATCCTCAAGGTGGTGAAAGAGGGTTGTGGTAATCCTCAAGGTGTTGTATTAATTTTTGGTAAATTAATAAAATCTTTTTTTCTTTTTGAAATCCATCCCGGATATACTAGGGTGGTAGAGGATTAGGCCCTAGGTGGGTTAAACCTCTATAAATCGAAGTGTGCTGTTTAATTTCCGCACTTAGCATTTCATCTTTGCTTGAGTTTTTCGAAAAAGTGGGCAAAATCTAAAAAACTGAGATAATCTATTCACCCCCCTCTAGATTATCGTAGCCACTTGGACTAACAAAATTATTATTGTTTATTTTCTAACCATTGGTATTGTTGTTGTGATTGGTAATGAAGTTGGTTGTACATTTACTAATATAATAAGTAAATGTAAATGAAAGTTGGATAAAGAGAAGGACATTTGAAGGTACTTACAGGAGAAATAAGTTGATAAAGAGAGGATAGAGATTAGAAGGAAAAAGAATGAGTATTGCGATGAGCAGTATTTTGAAGACGAAGACTAAATGATACAAATATTAGTATCGCTTAATACTTTTATGGAGAAATACTAATACATTTTATAAGAAAAACTAATACTTTGCAGAGCACTACTAAAATACTCTCTAGAAAATTACTAATACTTTTTTTTGAGAAACTACTAAAACTTTTTCGAGGACAACTAATACATTTCGGAGAAAAATTTAATTATATTCAAGGAACTACTAAAATACTCTCTAGGAACTACTAGTACTTTTTCGAGAACTACTAATACTTTTTTGAGGACTACTAATACATTTTGGGAGTATATTCATGAGAAATACTAAAATACTCTTCATGGAACTACTAATACATTTCGGAAGAACTCGCTAATACTTTTTAGAAGGACAACTAATACTTTTCTCGAGGGACAACTAATACATTTCGGAGAAAAATTTAATTATATTCAGGGAACTACTAATACATTTCGGAAAGAACTCGCTAATACTTTTTAGAAGGACGACTAATACTTTTCGTAAGATTTGTTAATACATTTTGGGAGAAAAATTTAATTTATTTCAAGGAACTACTAATACTTTTTCGAGGAACTACTAATACTTTTTTGAGGGATTGCTAATACATTTCAGGAGTATATTTAGGAGAAATACTAAACAACTTTTCAGGGAACTACTAATACATTTCAGAAGACCTGCTATTACTTTTTAGAAGGACGACTAATACATTTCATAAGGACTGCTAATACCTATACTCCCTGAAAACTACTAAAACACCACCGCTAATATTACGCAAATGCCACCGAATCCGCTGGTCGATCCGTTTAACAGTCGGACCCGTTAGGCAGAGTTAGACGGTCTGACAGGAGTTTTTATGTAAATGTTATTTTGACTATAAGTTAAAATCGTAAAGTACTAAAATCATCATATCAAGAACTTACATCACTAACATCGTCAACCTCTAACATTTGTTTGACTAAATTTGCAATTACGTCTAATTGACGTTCAAATAATGAGTAAAGTTTTAAAAAGAATGATTAAAAGTGACGAGAACAATGATGGAGTTGAAAAGTGCAAACAATATAAAAAATGTTTTAAAATATCTTACTAATTGTAGACAATTAAAATTTGTGTGCAATTAAATGATGATACGTGGAAATAATATATTAAATATCAATTTATATTTTCTATTTTTATTTTGGAAATTTATTCAAATTTAATTTCTAAAACTAAATAGTTAATTTTGATATTTTAAATATGGCAAAAACTCTATTCAAACGGTCTAACGGTCAAAACCCATTAGACGAATCATAACCCATACCCACATTTTTAAATATTGGTCGGTCCCATTTTAGTAATTAAGGATGGGGTAATTTTAGGGATGACAATGATAGCTGTCGGGTCGCTCGCCTAAACGGGGTAGGGCGGGTCGACCCATTCTGTCCCGTTTTAAATTAAATTAAATAAAAAAATGAGAAAAAATGAAAACAATAATATATTTATAAAATATTATTTACAAAATTTATTATTATCAATTTATAAATATTAGATATAATATAAAAATACATTATAATATATATTATATATACAAAATATATATTAAAAATAAAAATATTAGGCGGGGCGGAAGCGATACCCAGACCCATTCCGCCCCGGGTCACGAGGCGGGGCGACTCAAACGGGGGTGGGCCAGGGCGGGTACTCGGAGGCCGGATCAAAATTGTCATCCCTAGGTAATTTTGTAATATAAACAATATAATTGTACATTATTGGGCAAAGCCCAATTCTACACTCTAACATAATACATACCGTTTCATCATATGAAAATGGCGAGAAGAAGAAGAAGAAAGCAGCGTCAATGGCGAAGCCAATGGGATCCACCGGAGTAGCATGATTGCGAGTGGCAAAACACGTGTTTCTCACTTTCCTCAATGTCTCTCTGTTTTTTTTTTGTTTTTTTTTTGGTTGAGAATGAATGTCTCTCTGTTTTAAAATAAAGCATTCATGAGACTTGTTTGTTGACTTCAATCAATTGAGATTTTGAATTTTTAACCAAGATAAGAATAGTATATCACTTGGGGTGGTTGGATTTTATAATATTAAGAGGTGGTACAATATCACTTAAGACTCAAATAGTATTAGTTTTTTCTCAAAAAGTATTACATGTTTGAATTGAAAAGTATTATACTATGATATTAGTTCCCTGGAGAGTATTTTAGTAGTTCTCCTAAATATAATTATTTTTCTCCCGAAAACTATTAGCAGTCTTTCGGAAAAGTATTAGTAATTCAGCGAAAAAGTATTAGTAGTTTCCTGGAGAGTATTTTAGTAGTTCTCCTTAATATAATTAACTTTTCCTCCCAAAAAGTATTAGCAAATTTCCCTCGGGAAAGTATTAGTAGTTCATTAAACAAGATTTTATTAGTCCTTCTAACAAGATAGTTTTTTTTTTCATTTAAAGTATTATTAGTCCCAAAGAAACGTATTAGTAGTTCCTCCGAAAAATATTAGTTTTTTCCCCTGAAATGTTTTTAGTAATTTCCTGAATAGTATTAGTTTTTCCAATAAAAAATATTAGTAGCCCCACTGAAAAGTATTAGTTGTTACCTTAAAAATTATTAGTTTTTCTCATGAAAAATATTAGTATTCCCCTAAAACGTATTAGCAGTTAACCTGAAAAGTATTAGTTTCCCTATAAATTTATTATGTATTCATAGCCATATACGGAAAGGGAATTCATTATTTTTTGTAGAAGAAGAAGCACAGATTCCGTGAGTATTAGCAGTTAACCGGCACTTTGCATGTTGATTTTTTTTAACCAAACGATAGGAGGACTTTATTATAAATCAAATAGCAAATGTTACAAACAAGCCCACTGGCTATGAGCCTTAATCAACCATACACTTGAGGATTGAAAAAAATAAAAACCCAAACAGAGAGGGGTGGTAGCGTACAAACCACATATACAAAACCAAGACAAAAATAATGTTCAGAGTCAAAATAAATAAGCACTAGATGATGTCCTCTCATATTGACAAAAAGACACAAAAATTACAAAATCATGACCATCACTGGTGCAAACTTCAATAGATCTTACGATAACTGATCTTATTGCGTGTTTTTTTTCTCGAAGAAGAAATGGAGAAGGAAGATAGGAGTATTCAGAGAATAATGAAAGTGCCGGTGGAATCAGAGTTTTTGTTGCAGTGGGGAAGCAGAAAGCGGTTGAGATGTGTGAGAGTAAAAGATAACAGTCAAGGAGAAATTTCTTCTTCTTCTTCGTCTAGGATTCGCCGCAGAATTGAAAATGAAAATTGAAAAAGAAAAAAAAGTAAGGGATTATCTTCTGATGAGAGAAACGTGTCAGGAGCATTTCTTTTAAAGATCCGGGTCGGATTTGGGGGATCCGTCTAACAGACTTAGATTCGTTAGACTGTCTGACAGGAAACTAGCTCTTTTAATATATATTTTATTGGCCAACCAAAAGTCGCCAAATGTCAAATCTCAAATATCTTGTCAATCAAGATAATATCTTGTTGGTTATGGAAGAGAATACCATTATTTTGGTAAATTAAATCGTATCTTCCAGAAATGGCAACATCTTGAATCAAATCATCAAGGACCAATCAAATCGCCTCCTTCAACCAAGTAATTATGGCAAGAACTCCTATTCCACATGCAGCGCCCTAATTTTTAGAAAGTGCAATTACGCATAATAATATCCACAAAATGACTAAATTTTAACGAAAATGAGTCACCAACTTTTTTTTCCCAAAGAATAAAAATAATTAACTTAAATGAAAATAATATTCCATTGTTCATAAACAATTGAAATAAAAGTAAAGCATTGTACGTTTTATAAATATGAAAAACTAAAGAACCAACATCGTTCAAGAAATTCTACTACTAATGAAAAATATGACAATAAACAAACTATCGTGATCAATTCACCCGCCACGCGCCACGACAGACTCCTCAACCTGAAATGTTAAAATTATTGGGGTGAGTCTCAAAGTCTCGCGTACAATTAAGTACAAGTAGTCTCAAAGTCTCGCATCATATTTAACATGAACATGCAACTAACAATTAAAATATGGCATTTAAAGTAAACAAAAGTAATAAACCCCACCTCAAATAAAATGCAAAAATACGAACGCGTGCTTGCTTGAAAATTTTAGACCTCGTAAGAATGATTTCCTACCAAAAAAAAAATTAATTAATTAACCAAATACATGGCTTAAAATAATTTGGGTATAAAAGAAGGAAAGAAATAAAAAAATGGTACTAGTGGTCGATCGAATAAAGGTAAAGGTTTGGTTTTGGGGTGGATTTATAATTTTAATAAAAATAGAGGATCAAACCCATCTTAAAAACTCAAAAGTATTCCGAGCCCTCCCCACTTAACCTGGTTAACTCTCACTCTCAACTTTCATCAGTCAACCCTCAAATTCCTTCCTCAAGCTCTCGTCTCTCATCCTCATCTCATCTTCTTCCTTTTTTTTTCATCTCTCAAACTCTCGCATTCTCACGTCTATCTCTCGGTCTCGCTCTCTCTCAGCCTCATTTTGCTCTTCTTTCTTTTTTTTCCTGAACTCCCTGTATCTCTCTCTCTCTCTCTCTGCCTCACTTTCTTTCTCGATCTCGCTATCTCACTCTCCCTCTCGTACTCTCACCGGCGACGGTGATTTTTGCTTGGGCTACGAACCAAATCTGTAACTTCATCATTAGAAGAGTTTACATATGGCCCAAGTGATAGAAGAGGGGGATCATAACCATACAAAGCCTGAAAAGGAGTCAGCTTTAGACTGGTATGGTAGTTAATATTATACCAGTATTCAGCCAAAGCTATAACCACAACTTAGGATTAGTATGAACCATGCACCTTAAGTAATTTTCCAAACACTGATTTACCCTCTCATTTTGGCCATCTGACTAAGGATGGTAAGCTGATGTCATGTCCAAACTCACCCCCATTAACTTAAACAACTCTTTCCAAAAAGAGCTTGTGAACACCTTATCCCTATCAGTAACTATGTTGACAGGAAGCCCACGCAACTTATAAATAGAGTCCAGGAAATGTTTAGCCACTGTGGGAGCAGTGAAAGGGTGGGCAAGAGCCAAAAAATGGGCATATTTAGTAAATCTATCCACCACTACCAAAATGAGATATTTTCCCTAAGATTTTGGTAACCCTACCACAAAATCCATTGATATGTGAGTCCAGGCTTGCTTTAGAATAAGCAAAGGTTGCAGTAAACCAGGATAAGGGGCCTTATTTGGTTTATTTTTCTGGCAAACCTCACAAGTTTCCACCAGAGTGATCACATTAGCCTTCATGTTAGGACAATAGAAGGTTCTCTTAAGCCTCATATAAGTACCAAATATCCTGATCGCCTCTATATGTAGAATCTGTGCACATCATTCAAAATGAGGTCGCTCAAGGACCTATCATGTCCTATTCCCAACCTTCTGTTGTACTTGATAAGCCCTCTTGTTACCATAAAGCTAGGATAAGTAGAGGCATCCATAATGTTAGCAGCCAGGATTTTGTTGAAAAATGGATCCTCGTAGTAACTTAAGATAACCTTTTGTACCCAAGAAGGCGTAACAGTTGTAACTGCAGTACATACCTCATCATCTAACCCTCTCCTTGATAGAGCATCAACTGCTTTATTTTCAGCCTCTTTCTTGTATTGTATCTCATAATTCAAACCCAACAATTTGGTAATCCACCGCTAGATTAGACAGGGTCATAACCTTTTGATATATCAAATATTTTAATGTTTGTTGATCGTTTTAATAATGAACTTGGATCCTCGCAAGTAATGCTTCCACTTGTGCACATGACCATAAGAACTCGCCAAAAACTCCCTCTTATAAATTGACAAGGCCTCGATTTAGGGCATAACACCTTACTCATGTAAGCTATAGGTCTCCCTTGTGCATAAGCATAAGCACCGCCCCCACTCCATTACCACTTGCATCCTGTCTCAGTATAAAGGGTCGGGTAAAATCGTGTAAAGCTAGTACATGTGTTATCACCATAGCCTTCTTAAGATTTAGAAAAGCCTCGCTTCTGCTTCAACACTCCAATGGAACTTATCCCCACCGAGAAGATTAGTAAGGGGCTTGCCGATCACCCATATCCCTTAATAAATTTCTCAGAATACCACTGTAAGCCCCACAAATCCCCTCAACTGTTTAAAAGTGGTTGGAGTAGGCCATTGGGTCATACTTGACATTTTCTGTGGATCAGTTTCCACTCCCTTGAAAGATATAAGATGTCCCACGTACTCTATTTCCACCGCCAAACCGACATTTGATTTTCTTGGCATAAAGTTTATGCTCCTTAATATTGTCAACACCTCTTTCACATGTAAGAGATGTTCATCCAATGTTTTGTTGTAAATCAAAATATCATCAAAGAAAACTAAGACATATTTCCTCAAACTTGCCTTGAAAACCTGGTTCATCAATGACTGGAAGGTGGTTGGGGCATTGCATAGCCCAAATGGCATAACCAAGAATTTATAGTGCCCATTGTGGGTACTAAATGCAGTTAAATGTCTGTGTTCAGGCTTCATTAATATCTAAAAGTAATCAGACCTCAAATCTATCTTTGAAAAAAACTTAGCTCTATAAAGCTCATCTAACAATTCATCAATAACAGGTATTGGATAATCATGCTTAATAGTGAGACTATTCAAATACCTGTAGTCTACACATGATCTCCATGTGTAGTCCTTCTTTTTTACCAAAATTACAGGGGAAGCAAATGGGCTGCTGCTGTTCTGCATGATCCCCTCTTCCAACATTCCCTTCACAATCCTTTTAATCTCATCCTTATGCTCATGAGTAGTTCTATAAGGATACTAATGTTTTGCAACACTCCCTGGCTTAAGAATAATCTGGTGTTCCACCCCCTGGAGGGGGGTAACCCCTCAAGTTCTGCAAACACATCCTTAAATTCTTCTAACAACCCTATCAACATAGGATTACTTCGAGCCTCCTTACCTGCATCAGTTATCACATATAACTCCTTAATCGGTGAATCCACTTCACTATGTATTAACTTGTACAATGTTGGTCCTAAAATAAATCTACATTCTGCTGTAGATTTCAGGGCCTAAATTTTGATCCTTTTCCCTGTCATTGTAACAGATATGGTCATCTTATCATAATCTAGCTCAATAGGAGTACATGACTTAAGCCAATCACCCCCAAAATCATATCACATCCCTCATTTTGCAACAATCTTAGTGAGTATGTGAAAGTGTGCCCCTGCATTTCCCATTTAAACCCCACGGCATTATGGGAGCTTATCATCCTTTGGCCATTAGCTACCTTGAATAGCAGAGGTTTGGAAGGTTCCAAGTAACACCCCAGTTTCTTAGCAGTAGATTTTTATATGAAGCTTAAGATACTCCCTGAATCAATCAAGATGTGTAGCTTATGCTCCCCATACTTCCCATAAATCCTCATAGTAGTGATTCCATCTTTCCCTGATAGTTCATTCAATGACATCTGAATTTCCTCCATGGTTTCAGTTGGCAGGCCATCAACTGGATCAATATTGGTAGGCTGGAGGTATGTGATACATATAAAATATACGTGCATTAAGGGGCTTAAAATGGTATATAATTGATACATTTCCATGTATATTTAGTGTGTTTTTACTTGGTTTCCTTAGAAGGGCATGATAATGCGTATTCACGTAAATTTTACAGGAAACGGAGCGTAATTGAAGAGATATCAGTTGGAAGGCCCGAATAAGATTGACGAGTGCAAAGAGAAGATTGAAAAGACTAAGAAACTGGACAAAAACCAGTCACACGGCTGGACCGTGTGGGACCACACGGTTGTGTGACCTAACCGTGTAAAGAAGATATGTTCGTGTGAAGTTAGGAGAAAACATGGACGAGACTAAGACGCACGACTAGACTGTGTGAGGGCCACACGACTGTGTGGAGTGCCCATGTGAAAGTCACACGGACCGTGCGACTGGCTGTGGCGGATTTTTATGTCCTTTTTCCATTCAAACTCTACATGTAATATCTCTAAGCACCTATATAAGAGACCCAAGGGCTGCACAAAAATTAATACATTCATACAACATACAACTCACCAAAATACACAAGAACACAAGATCAAAGGTCTTCTGAGATAGGAGGGCTAGGTTACGAAGAACACCACAAGGCCTTTCACATCTACGGAAGCACAAGAGCTTCGAAGGCTTGGAAGGAAGATCCATCCTGACAAGAAGGAATTTTCTTTCTTAGTTTAGATCTCTTGTTTGTGCTTAAACGATGTCAAAATATTGATTTCAAGTTTGTCTATGAATTTGTTATCAATGCTTGGCTAATCTTTCGGATCCTAGGGCATAATCAAAACTGTGGATTCATGTTAAATATTGATTAATTATTTTCTTTATTAATTCATGTGTTAAATTTTATGAATTCGAGTGCTTATTCTTAATTGCTTATTATTTGGCCAATAATTTGCATGTTTTATTTGTTAGTGCAAAATTCGGAAAAGGAGTTCTAACAAGACGAAAATCAAATTCAGACATAAACGGATATATCGAGTCGGGAGACCTACAACTGTTTGTGGAGAGTCATTCAATTCATAGATATTTTGGGAATTATAATATTTGTATCGAGTTGGGAGACCTACAATTGTTATTAATCTACTGTTTATAATTGCATGAATTAATACCTTTTCCACAATAGGAGAATATGACCCATTTTACTGAGTTATTGCATGCTTATCTACCAATTATATCCATTATTATGCCCCAAAATACATGCAAAACTCACACTAATCAAGTAACAGATCAAGTTACAAAGCAGTTCTCAGTCTAGAGACAGCCATGATCACACATCTGGCTTCTCATGCGACTCAGCTTCTCCACAAGATAGCTGTCTTGCTACTTCAGCTCCCTTCAAGCCTTTGGAATTGATCACACAGCCTTCCAACAAACTTGAAACTTCTGGTTCGACCTTGAACCTCACTACAACTCCTTCAACTTGGAGAGTAGACCCCTTTTCGTTCTTTAAACTTTTCTCTTCAACTGGTTGATGTAATCTTTCCTTCACAGTGTGTGTTGTATTGAGTTCATTTGAGTTTTAGGCTTGAGGAATTTCTTGATAAGATTTGAGAATATTGCAGGTTATGCTTGCTTGAATATTGCTTTGTAAGATTGATTTTTCAAGTAACCTTTTCTCAAATGCTTCCTCAGCCTTTTATAGTGCTCATTTGAAAATTTGCCCATTGAAGAGATAGGCTATTTTTAAATGACACTTTCTGTTCGTTGGCTTGTCTTTTCTTGGCCTGCAGTGATGTGATGTTGACTCTTCCTTGTATTAAATGACTCTGCAGCTTTACAGGGTCTGACATATGCTCCAGTGTTTCCCATTGGTTTATTCCTTTTGCATATTTATGGGCCAAACACTTTAAGACCGGGCAGCTTGGACTTATTACTATTTTGAGTAATATCCTTGACATCCTTCCAACGGATTAATGTTAGTTGTCTTGACTTGACTGCTTCTTTTACCCCTTGACTTGAGGCTGCTCCAATCATGGGAATGACTCAACTGTCACTTCAACTGTTAGACTTGGCTTCTTTACTTACTTGACTGACATTTTCTCATACTTTACACAGTTGTTCCTCAGGTGGCTCTCCTTCAGTCGAGTCTTTATCTTCCATCTTGGCCATACTCAGCTGACACACAACGAAGTCTTCACTCTAGTCTGCAGTTGACTTCTTACATTCTTCGACATAGCTGACTTCACTCAGCTCTTTCAGTCCTATTTATTACAACACAAAAATACAAGGAAAATGGGGTGACAACTTCCTAGCCTAAGTTTTACATGGTATCATCAAAATCTTACAAGTAAATTTCCTAACACATATAACAAAGCTTATATATCTATTGTATTGTTCCATGTGAGTTTATATATAAAAATCCAGCCAATAAATATTTCATTTAGGAAAATAAAAGTTTCTATGCTAAAATTTTTCCAAATTCTTATTTCATTCTCATTATTCACCATATTGTCATTTTATTTTATGTGCAGACATGCCGAGGTCAAGAAGGAATTTAAATAAGAATCGTTTAGGGCCAGGGCAATCTTATATGTCATCTGACACTCCTACTGAAGAACAAATCGTGTTGAATGAAGCACTTGAAGAAAGTGTACATGATCGAGACCAATTGCGCCATAATGAAACAATTGAAGATATCGTACATAGTGAAAACTATGAAAACTTGGAGCAGGAGCAATCTTCATTACTTAGAAGAAAAAAAAGCAAGAACTGCGTGGGAAGTGGACTTGATGAGTATGGTTAAAAATTATTTGTTGAATTTAAAAAAGATCATCCTAAAGATCTTATTGTTGGAGATCCACTTGACAAGATCATGACGAGAAGAAATTATGTCGAAAAAGCTCTAATTTCTCAAAAAGAGGCTAAAATGCTAGAGAATCAATTGAAGATGAAGATTGATTTCTAGAAATGCAAGAATAGCTTAATCAATTTGAAAGAAATGAAGTTTGGAAACTTGTGATGCGTCCTCCATCTCACACTATCATCGGAACAAATGGGTATTTTGGAACAAGTTAGATGATCAAGACAACATCATTCAAAATAAATCAAGGTTAGTAGCACAAGGTTTTTGTCAAGAATAAGATATTGATTATGATGAAACTTTTGCACTTGAAGCACATTTAGAAGCTAAACGCATTTTACTTGCTTATTCTTGTTTTAAAAAGTTTAAACTTTACCAAATGGATGTCAAATACGCTTTCTAAAATGGTTTTATTCAAGAAGATATTTATATTAAACAACCTCCGGGGTTTAAAAATATTCAAGACCAAATGATGTTTATAAATTTAAAAAGGCTTTATATGGCCTCAAACAAGCACCCCGAGTATGGTATGATAGACTAAGTTCTTTTATTTTAGAAAATAGTTTTAATGAATTCTTATGGAAGAATTTATGTATGGTTATGCAAGGTGAATTTGAAAAAAGTATGATGGGTGAACTCAACTTCATTCTTGGACTGCAAATCAAACAAAGTCGTGAAATAATATACATAACTCAATCAAAATACACCAAGAAATTACTAAAGAAATTTTGGAATAGAAGAAGAAAGAACAATGGAAACACCAATGGCAACAAACATCAAGCTTAACAATGATGAAAAAGGTAAACTGGTCGACGAAATAAATATCAAGGTATGATTGTTAGTTAACTTTATTTAACTGCTCGTAGACCGGATATTGAACTTGTTGTATGCTTATGCACTTGATTGTAAAGTAATCCAAAGGAATCTCACTTAAGTGTTGTTAAAAGAATTTTTCATTATTTAAAAGGCATTATCTCGTATGGCTTATTCTATCCAAAAAAATGACAATTTTATTTTAAAAGATTTTAGTGATTCGGATTATGCCAAAAATATTGATGATCGCAAAAGTACTTTCGGTTCTTGTCAACTTTTAGGAATTGTCTTGTTTCATGGTTTTCTAAAAGGCAAAATTATGTCTCTTTATCAACGGCCGAATGTGAATATATTTCTGCGGTTTTTTGTTGTATACAATTACTTTGGATGAAACAAACCTTGGCGGATTAGAAAATAAATTTTACAAAAATTCCTATTTTTTGTGATAATACATCCGCAATAAATATTTCACAAAATCCCGTACATCACAATCAAACAAAACATATTGAGGTTCAACATCATTTTCTAAGAGATTGTGTATCAATATTCAAAGAAAAATTTCTATGTAATAGTTCAATTAGCTACACTAGTTTTAAAAATACATAGAACGAAAATTTTCTAACAAAATTTGGCAATAGAAACATCAAAATAAAGCTAACAATGTAATGCAAAACCAATGAATTTCCACGTACAAACTTTGTCAAATACAATTACAATCAAGAGAGCATTTTGTATGCAAAAGGATATCATAATACCTGCAACTTCTTCAAATTTTCACTTAGCTTGGTGTTTGCCTTATTTGCTACACCTAACTTCTGCATTCATATCAGAAATTTGGTCAAGTGCTTTATTCTTGAAATTTTGCATTGTAAGATGATATATTAATCTAAAAGACTTATTAATTTAAACCTTAAAAGTCGTCTATATTGTATGCTGAAATGATCAGTATGACATCAACCATCAAGATAATAATTAATCAGTGAAATTACATATTTTTATACACACATTTGATATTGAGGGTTTCGAAAATTCTTTCTCTAGAATTATGATCTCTTGTCTCTCTTCCAATCTTCATGCCGTCGATCTTCTTCATTGAAATTCTGGCGTCTTCTCTGGTGTTGGGATGGGGGATGTCCCCTATTCAGTTCTCTCCCCGGCTCCTTGCTATCCTCTAGTTTTCCCACCCAATAAATCTTCATCTCCATCTATGAACAACATCGCTGCTTCTCATGCCATGGATGCCTCACACTTGTTGTTGATTGCCTCCCAAACAAACTCATCCCCTTCTATGGGAAACATGATGATGGCCGATGATTCTACACCATCTTCGCCCCCTTGGTTGTTTCCCCACGCGCCCGCCCTTTGATGTTGCACGTTCCCATGATGTGGCATGCCAAGGAGGTTGTCGTGGTCCCCACATCTCATGCAACCTCTTCCTTGGCACCGCATGATGTTGTTCCTGCTATGGTGGTCCCCAAGCCTACTCCTATGATGCAACATGCTGCTGCTCCCTCTTTGGTGGTCCCCCCAATCACTTCAACTTCCATGAGGCCACATGTAGGCCTTGGTGCAAACCCTTCTTTTATGGATTCTATGGTAAAACCTGCACACCATACCTTTATGGATATTTTGGTAAAACCTGCTAACCATAATTTTATGGATTCTTTGATAAAACCTGCAAAACCTACTTTTGCTAACGTGGTCCAGAGAAATAATATTAGCCAGGATAATATTAACGGGGTCGATTCGGTAAAAAATAGAGATTATTTTTCAGTTTCTATTGATGAAAATTTATACCAACAACGTGTCAGTGAATTTTCATTTTCATTAATTGGTCGAATAATGCTTGGTAAAGAGGCCAAGTCTTTGCCTTTGCTCCCTCTTCGTACCCGATTAACAAAATTATGGAAAATACAACATAATTGGAGCCTAATTACTTTAGGCAAGGGATACTTTTGTATCAAATTTTCTTCAAACGAGGATCGTGCTCGGGCGGCCTTAAGACCTTCATGGCAACTTAATCCAGGTTCTATTCGTTTATCTCATTGGGTTCCAGATTTTAATCCATATAAAGTCAATACTTCTATTACTAATGTTTGGGTCCGCATATTTGAATTACGTATTGAATATTGACATTCAAGTATTATTATGGGCATTGTTAAGTGATCGCGAA
This sequence comes from Rehmannia glutinosa, assembly GCA_016081115.2. Classification (NCBI taxonomy): domain Eukaryota; kingdom Viridiplantae; phylum Streptophyta; class Magnoliopsida; order Lamiales; family Orobanchaceae; genus Rehmannia; species Rehmannia glutinosa. Next base: position 54,429,125 of record CM071932.1, read on the forward strand.
AATCTTTTTACTATACTGCAAGTATACAACATAGTTTATAGAATAATGGCAAGTAAGGTCGTATTCCTTAGGGATTGAATACGAAACACTTAGTCTATAATAACATCGCATTACAATTTTATTGAAGCGACCAAAAATCAAGAAAAAAATTATTATATAATCTAAACAAGTAAAAATAAAAGATATAAATTTATAAAAATCCGAACTCCACAAGTGTTCAACAAATGCGAAAGCAACCCTAGGCACATAATCTCAATATGCTTCTTCAATATTAAATCCAATCAGTGTTTATCAAAACCAATTTATATGTTTCTATGGGTTCAATTCCTATATTTGTTTATTCCCCCTCCCGAAGCAAATAAACAGTAGATTAATATCAATTTCTAGCATCCATACTCCACAATTAATATCAACTCTCAAAAGATTTTTGAATTGAAGTACTCCCCACAAACAGTTATAAGCCTCCAGACTCTATACCCGTTTATGTCTGAATCCAATTTTCGTTTGCTAGAACTCATCTCTCGAATTATGAACTAACAAATATGACATGCAAATTATTGATCAAATAATCTACAAGAAATAAGCATTCGAATTCATATAATAGAACATATAAATCAATTAAGAAAACAATCAATATATATTTAACATGAATCCACAGTTTTGATTATGCCCTAGGATCATAAATATTAGTCCAACATATTTGATAACAAATTCATAGATAAAGTTGAAATCAAATAGTTTGACATCGTTTAAGTACAAACAAGAGATCTAAACTAAGAAAGAAAACCCCTTCCTGCCTGGATGGATCCTCCTTCCAAGCCTTCGAAACTCTTGTGCTTCGGTAGATGCGAAAGACCTTGTGGTGCTCTTCGTAGATTAGCCCTCCTCTCTGAAAAGACCTTTTATTTGTGTAGCCCTAGTGTATTTTGATGTGTTGTGAGACATATCAATGATGAAAATCGTTCAAGGCCTTGGTCCCTTTATATAGGTGCTTTGAGAGATCACTTGTAAAGTTCTGACGGGAAAAGGACAATAAAATCAGACAAAGACAGATTGCACGGCCCGTGTGCAAGTCACACGGTCTGTCCGTGTAATTGGTTTTCGTCTCAGTTTTCACCGAAACACTTCACACGGTCATGTCATCTTCAAAGGGTCGGGTCGTGTAACATGTCTCTGAAAATTCAGTCACATGAATGTGTAAAAATTACACAGTTTCATGCCACACGGTCGTGTGAGCCTCACACGGGCTGACCGTGTGAGTGGTTTCTGTCCATTTTCTTCGTTTTTTCAATCTTCTCTCCGCATTCTTCGATCTTGTTCGGGCCTTCCAACTGATATCTATCCGTTTAAGCTCCGTTTCCTGTAAAAGGTTACAAGAATATGTAGTATCATGCCCTTCTAAGAAAACCAAGTAAAATTCACCAAATATGCGTGCAAATGCATTAATTATATATTATTTTAAACCCTTAAATGCACGTATATTTTATACATATCACAATCCCCCAAACTTAAACCATTGCTCGTCCTCGAGCAAACTTTTGAAAAATAATCTCAAGGGGTATAAAGAACACATAAGAACACTATAAACATTTAATCTCATTTGACTCCATATTCAAGTAACTATGCAATTCATTATCAAGAAGTCATCAATCACACATTCGGCATAATCAATACCTTCTCGTATACTTAACATCGTGACTCACAAGTAATTAGTGTATCACTCATCTCTCAAAGTGTATGGGAAGTGTATGCGCTCAACATCAATTCAATGAATGTAGAACTACCATAGGCTTGCAAATCATCAAATATCTCGACCACTTTAGCGTGCATAACTTAAGATCAAAAATGACTTTTCATTTGGTTGTAATTTAGGTTCTCTGGTAAGAGTAGGGAGAATTTGGATTAAGTGACTTGACTTGAGCAAAAAGAATTTAAGTACACAAACTTGCAACTCACCAACCCAATTTTGTCATAAAAATCATTATTTTAAGATATTTTCTTTTCAAATCAACTCCACATTTTTTCTCATTTTTCATTCTTAGGCTTTTTTGTCTTCTTTTCTTTTCTTTTTTCTCTAGCATCAAGCTCTCAATTTCCAAAATTTTCTTTCTTTTCTTTTTTTTTTGCTCGATTTTTCTCTTTTTTTTTCCAGATATTTTTCTTTCTTTTTCGAGCTTCATTCTTTTATTTACTGAAGCACTGGTCATCCCTCATTCTTTTGAAACCTTTCTCTCTTTTTCATAATTTCACCACATTTCTCCCAAACTATTCATCTTCTATAAGTTCAAGTAATTTTAGGGATGAAAATCATCTTTCAATTTTAAATTTTAATATGTGGCTAACAATAAAAAGTTAAGGCTCAAAGTGGCTAACTAGGAAATCATGAGTTCATAGAAAGGCTAAGTAGGCTAAAACAAAGATGACCTTAAATCATTTTTAAAAATTGCACACACACATGGCTTCAATGAAGATACCAAACCAGTTTCTAGAATTTTAACATTCATGAATGACACACTCGAGAAAAAAATAAGACTGCATAAGATAAAAGCAATTATAGGCACAAAAGCTCACAAATTTATTTTTCGCATCATGCTCAAATGCCCAATTTTCTCAATCAAATGTCAAACAAGTAAAAGATATCTCCTTAACAATTCATCACATTATTCACAAAAAATATTTCATCTAATAAAATCAAATGCTCATAGTAAATCATATGGAAGCTTTTTGTACTTTTTCGAATTTTTGATCCTAAATCACACAAAAGCAATTAAACGTATTAAAGCAATAAACATGCTAACATAAAAAAATTGAAAATTTTTTTGAAATTTTTTTATGCAAATTTTATGCTCTACATGCAATCCTAAATGCAATGCAAAATGCAACAATACTTATTTACGCATTCTTGACAACCCCCCAAAACTTAAAATATATTTCGTCTTGAACATACAATTATCAAAAGAAAGAAGTATACGTAAAAAGTGCTTACCAAATCACTGTGGTTCGAATATCGGACTGCCTCCCAACAAGCATTAAGTTTTACGTCTTCAGCCAGACTCCTGATTGTCTTATGGCTCAATCAAGTCGATGGTCGATATTTCTTGTTGTGTTTCTTGCCCATAATAATATTTAATTCTTTGCCCATTTACTATGAAAGCTCGACCATCTTTTGCTAGTAGTTCAATGGCTCCTCCCGATGATAGTGCCTTTTAATAACAAACGGACCCGACCATCTTGATTTCAGTTTACCCAGAAATAGTTTTAATCTAGAATTATATAAAAGTACCATTTGCCGTGTAAAAGCTCTCTTCTTAAAATTCTCTTATCATGTCATCTTTTTGTGCGATCTTTGTGAATCTGAGCATTCTCATATTCATCCTAGCGAAATTCTTCTAATTCGCTTATTTTCAATTTTCTTTTCTAACCTACTGCCGTCATGTCAAAGTTAAGCTTTTTCACTGCCCAAAATGCCATATGATCTAATTCCACCGGAAGGTGGCATGACTTCCCAAAAACTAATCGATACGGAGACATATCAAGAGGTATTTTGTATGTCTTACGATGAGCCCATAAAGCATTTGTAAGTCCAAGCGGCTACGATAATCTAGAGGGGGTGAATAGATTATCTCCATCTTTTCGATTTTACCCTCTTTTTCGAACCGAATGCTCAAAGACAATAATAAAGGTGCGGAATGTAAACAATACACGCGATTTATAGAGGTTCAACCCACCTAGGGCCTAATCCTCTACCACCCCAAAGATATCCGGATGGATTTCAAAAAGAAAAAGAATTTTATTAATTACCAAAATTAATACAAACTCAACTTACAACACCTTGAAGAGCACCACACTCTTCTTCAACACCACCTTTGGAGATTACCACAATCTCCCTTTGGAGATTACCACAATCTTCCTTCAACGGCACCTTGTGAAGATTACCACAATCTTCAACCTTGAAGAATACCAAATTCTTCAACACCTCAACAAGAAGATTACCACAATCTTCTCACACCTAGCACCTAGATCACCCAAGTGTATTCCTACCACAAGAATACTCACAAGGATGTCTTGTGTTGAATGATGACCAAAAATCAAGATTACAACTCAATAATGAATATTACAATATGAGTGCAAAGTGTAATGCAGAATAGCCTAGACCTCAAGGATGTGAAAGTGATAAGCTAGGCAAAATTACAACAAGAGTAATAACTATGAAGAACAAATATTTGCTTGAAGTGTATCTTGTTGTATTGTATCTCAATTGTTGTATTGGTTGCTCCAAAACTTCCTCTATTTATAGGACATGATTGATCAAGCATAGGCTCCTCTTGGGGAATGAAAATCTACAGAAAAATACAATTAAAATCTAGAATATAGCTGTTAGAGATCAATCCCATAATTTAAGGAAATGTTATCTCATTTGTCAAACGGTCGATTTTTTTGTCAAAGATAGGGCGACCGGTCGCACAAAAATAGACGTTTGAAGAACACAAAGAAAAATAACACAGGGCGACCAGTCAGGGGGGACTTCGACCGGTCAACCTTGACCCTGACCGGTCCCCCTCATTGGTTTTTAGAGATTGCAAGTTCTGATTCAATTTAAACGCGTGCACGGTCGACGGGTGCGACCGGTCGACGTCACCGGTCGACCTGTCCATTTTTACTTCCGTCTCAATTTTTTGTTCCAAAATTCATCTACAGGTACGGGTTGCCCTACACGGTGACCGGTTGACCTCGAGACAGAAATGTTGTCCAATTTTTGTCGAAAATAAAACTCAAGAAATACTCCGAAAATTTAGTAAAAACATTTTAAACCAATCCGGAGTATTTAGACAATATTTAGGAACCTTGTTTTGAAGTAAAAACTTATAAACATAAAATCATTAAAAGTGTTGTCCAATTTTATCTGAAATAAACTTGAAGAAATACTCCGGAAAATATTAAAACCATTTTAAATCGTTTAGGAATATTTGGACAACAATTAAAAATATTATTTTGGTGTAAGAATAAAATCATCAAAATTAAGATAAAAACATGTATCAAACAATCTCCCCCTTTTTGATGATTACAAACCAAAACAATTTTTAGAAATATTGGGAGGACAATTTTTAAAACGATTTTCCGGTTAAAACATCTAACCGTTTAGAAGCAACCAAAATTTCCAAAAAATACATAAGCAACCAAGTTAGGGAGTAAATATATTCAATAATAAGCACAAGCTCCCCCTATCAACAAACACATTAAGAATAATGTAAAAGCAATTAACCATAAGCCAAAAGCTTAGCTTTTACATATTGTTCAAGAGCTTATAAGCTCCCCCTGTCAACAAAACATCATTAGACAAGTATATAAGTCCATCAAGCAACAATTGGACTAAAAATAATTCACAACTTATGGCTTTTAAGAGCCATAGCTTATGGCTTTTATAACAAGCTTTTATTAGCTTTTTTGAGCTAATGAGCCAATTTCCTGTTTCTCCCCCTTTGGAATCATCAAAAAGAATGTTAGGATGATAAAAACATCATACAAGTTTATCAAAGTGCGCCAACAATACAATTTATCAACCTTTGAAAGAATTAAGCTTAGAATCAACAAACAATGGGAGAGATGTATCATAAGAAATCCATAAGCTCATTTTGTTTGTCAAAACATGATCTCAACAAGAATTTAAGACATTTGAAATTAAGAAAATCATGTAGATGATGAATCTTTTATTGAAGCATTTTAACGAACACTTGGTGGGCGTCAAAATTTGAAGAGGATGTATATAGCCCTTGTAAAGGAAATTAAGCCAAGTTTTTCATATCATCACCAAAAGCAATTTTCAACATATATCCAACAAATAATAGGCCTAAACAAAGCAAATTCTCAAGGGTTCAACCCAATTGAGATAATTTATAGCCAAAGAAGAGATCAAGGCATTACAAATGCCATCAAGCAAAACTTAAAGAGCCATCAAGTAATACATGTCAAGCATCAAACAATATATATTAGACATTACAAATGTCGCAAATTATCCATCTAAACAAAATGATCAAGGCATCTCAAGTGCATTTAAGCAAAAATTAAAAGAAGCACTTTTACCATCAAGTAATTCATACCAATTATCAAACAATGCCAAATTAGAGTATTTTTACCATCAAATACTCCATCAATATCATGATCATCCAATAGCCATTTTCAACTTGTTATTTTAACCCTTTCAAGAAAACAAGCAAATCTCATTAGTGCAATAGAGTTTTACAAGATAGTTCATAGAAATACAAAATATCATGAACAAAAGAAAATGCTAAGATAATAAAGGGGTGGGGACATCATTCTTCGTCCGAAGAGAAGCAAGTTCCGGAAATAAGATCTTTGATGAATTTCTTCAACTTGCCGATTGATTTTTGCATTTTGGAGGTCTTTTGCTCCAAAGCCTCATACCTAGCTTCATGATATGTTCGTAGATCATCATACTCAGCTTGGGTGTACCTCCTAGGCGGTTGAGCACCGGTATTACCCTCCGGATTGCTCGGTTCGCCTTCCTTCACCAATCTCATGGCCTCGGTATCATCAAAGAAGTCGTTTAGATCTGGGGAATCTTGGCCTCTTCCTCTAGCCATTTTAGTAGGTCGGATGTCCATATTCTTGCGCATAGTGACCATTTGGGAGATGTTATCAATGTCAAAGTCATTTTGAAATACCTCCGAATTACACTCCGACGAAGGTAGTCCCGATTGTATAAGAAGTTTACAAATCCAATTCCCCATAACAAACTTCTTATTTCCTTGAGTAATAGACTCAATTAGACATTGAATAAGAATAGCGCCAAAGTTAATTGGTTCCCTTCTAGCAATCTTATAAGTCAGAAAATAGTCCATGTTGCTAGGCATTTTACCCGCTTTTCCACAAATACAGTAGGCGACAATAACAGATATAATTCGGTGCTCAAGTGTTATCGCCAACAATGAATATTTTGGCCATACGCCCAAATAAGTCTTAACTTCTTTCATAGACACCCCCAACATCTCATCATTCCAAATTGCACAAGAAAAATAGTCCCAACCACCTTCTCTACATGTAGAAGCCGACAAATTTCATTAGGAGTCCACTTAAAATGACGGCCCCTTACAAACGAATTTACGGCAATAGGCTTTCTATTATCATCATATTCCACCCACATATTTGCATAAAAATATTGAATAATATCATCATCATATAAAACATATGCATGCTCCCAGAAAAACATCCAACCTTGCTCTTCAAAGAATCCTCTAATAGTAGGATATTCATTAGTGAATGAATTAAATCGACAAATTTTAGTGCGAGCAATCGATTTTCCACCCATTTCCAAATCTTCATAGTACCACTCCGCATATTTATTAATGAAATCTAGAACATTATTAGAACGAGGAGCTTGAGGTATAAAAGATTTCTTACTTTTTGCCCAACGGCAATTGTTGAATGAAATCGTCCCTCGGAGTTCGGCAATTTGGGGCTTGGAGAGTACGTGATTTTGAATGTCATCAAGTTCTTGAGCCACTTTCCTTTGGGCAGCTCGAATATCCCTTTGTTCGGCTTCTTCTTGCCGATTTCTCGAAGAACCCTCTCCGTCCTTCCTTCTCTTGGAAGTGGAATTTTGACCGGTAGAATTTCTTGGAGGAGCCATATATGTAAGATTCTTGCAAAAATAAGAGGATTAGCAACAAAAATCACAAAGATTGATGAAGAATTGAAGATTTAAAGACAAAAATGGTGTGGGAGCTGCGCAACGAGGGTTTGAAGATTTCTATTATTCTGTTTGAAAGTGAAGACAGACGGGATATATCCAAAATTTTTGCCTGCGCGACCGGTCGAGGTGGGGTGCGACTGGTCGACGTGCAGGGCGACCTGTCGGCCCTGCCTTGACCGTCCCAGTGCAATTTTTCATTGTCCAGGTTTTTCAAAAATTCGATTTTTCACCCCAAAAGTTTTAAAACTTTGCAAAAAGATAATTATGGACTAAATCCAACAAATATGGGTTTTGAGAAAACACATATACGAGAAAAACGAGATTTAACGAGTAGTGCCCTTTTTAAGAAAAATTAACAAAATCATTTAGAGGCGCTTAAAGGGTTGAAATGAAATATTTTGAAAGATATGTGCATAAACATGACATGAACACAATATCGAATACCAAAAACAATACGAGTGAACATACCTTGATGGTTTAAGAGTTCGATAGCCAATAAATAGGAAGTATATAACCTACACAATACTTTAAACAAATTTTGCACAAGATATGATAGCACAAGTGTAGGCCAAGTATTAAGAGATATCACAATAAAAGTGTTTATGCTATAGAAATCTATAAGAGTTTTTAAAAACAACATGTAAGGTCTCATTTTCAAAGGATTTTTTTTAAAAAAAAACACAAATATTAATTGAGGACCTTATTTTATGAAAACTCATTTGCAATTTAGACACAAATAAAAACATGCATACTAGCTAAATAAAATGCATATTTAAATAGGGAGATACGGTTTACCAATTTCGCCATTTCCATGGGTTGTGTCGTTCCCATTGTTGATGATATCTTCCCGTTTGAAAATCTTCATGTTGATGATGGTTTCTCCAATTGCTCCATTTCCAAGCATTGTGGCCTTCCCATTTTTGAAAGTGTCTTTCTCTTGAAAAATCATCTTGTTGATGATGTCTTTGCCATTTTCAAGGATTGTGTTCTTCCCATTTTTGATTATATCCTCTTCTTGGAAATTGACTTTGTTTTCTCCTTCTTTGATCAAATGAGATGTTCATTTGATGTTTCCTTGGAGGCATGAATTTTCTTCGATTATTATTTCATCGGGTACCTAATATAACATTGTTTTGTGGTACCCTTAAGTGCTTGGGTCCTTTGGGATTAGTCTTGAGACTTTTAGGTCTCCAAAAATAATTAGAGCTATTTTTAGCCCGACAAGTATTTACCGTATGACCCTTTTTACCGCAATAGAAGCAAGTAATATTACTAACATGCATAGGAACTCGATTCTTTTTCATATGCTTGACAATATTAGGCTCATGACCAAGTTCACTATTTAAACTATCACAACCATTAGCATTCACAACATTGGGCAATTTATTGGTACTCAAGTTGGATTTTGATTAATCATTTTTCATGCAATTAATATCCTCAACAAGAGTACTTTTTTGTTTTTCAAGGTTTCTAATTTTGTCAAGTGTGGTGGTGTGAGCACATGATAGTGATTCATAGGAAGTAAATAAACTATCCTTTTCATTTTTCAAAACATTGAATTCCTTTTTCAAATTTTTGTACTTAACAAGTAAATTTTGGAATTCATTTTGAAGATCATCAAAATCATTTTGCAAATCACTATATTCATTTTGAATAACAATGTCATAGGAAGTAGAGGGTTTAAGACATACCTCGTTTTCTTCTTTGATGCCCATAAAACATTGTTCGACTACTTCATAGTTGGAAGTTGTAAAAGGCTTGTTCCTTAGATTTGAACTTGTATCCCTTTGAGAAGTAGATGCTTTTGTTTGTCTCCTTTCATTTGCAAATACTCCATAGATGGCTTCTAATTTTTTCCATACTTCATGTGCCGATCGAATTCCTACAATATGATTATATTCCAAATTAGTAAGTGAACAATACAAAATATTGAGAGCTTTGGAGGTGTATGGTGTGTCTTTCATAATTGAGCTTCTTGAGAGCTTTGGAGGTGTATGGTGTGTATTTCATCGGAATAGATTCTCCATTGATGACATGTTCCAAATATCGAACCCGCAACCTTGTAAAAAGCATTCCATTCTTTCTTTCCAAAATATATAATTTTTGGAATCAAATAGAGGTGGCTTGGTTGTGGAGGTGCCGAAAAGATGAGCTTCAATCGTAGCCGACGATCGTTCCTCTTCACTTGCGATGGGAAACGAGCTTGCCAAAGAGTTTGGCTTTGATACCACTTGTAAGTCCAAGCGGCTACGATAATCTAGAAGGGGGGGTGAATAGATTATCTCCATCTTTTCGATTTTACCCTCTTTTTCGAACCGAATGCTCAAAGACAATAATAAAGGTGCGGAATGTAAACAACACACGTCGATTTATAGAGGTTCAACCCACCTAGGGCCTAATCCTCTACCACCCCAGTATATCCGGGATGGATTTCAAAAAGAAAAAGAATTTTATTAATTACCAAAATTAATACAAACTCAACTTACAACACCTTGAAGAGCACCACACTCTTCTTCAACACCACCTTTGGAGATTACCACAATCTCCCTTTGGAGATTACCACAATATTCCTTCAACGGCACCTTGTGAAGATTACCACAATCTTCAACCTTGAAGAATACCAAATTCTTCAACACCTCAACAAGAAGATTACCACAATCTTCTCACACCTAGCACCTAGATCACCCAAATGTATTCTTACCACAAGAATACTCACAAGGATGTCTTGTGTTGAATGATGACCAAAAATCAAGATTACAACTCAATAATGAATATTACAATATGAGTGCAAAGTGTAATCAAGAATAGCCTAGACCTCAAGGATGTGAAAGTGATAAGCTAGGCAAAATTACAACAAGAGTAATAACTATGAAGAACAAATATTTGCTTGAAGTGTATCTTCTTGTATTGTATCTCAATTGTTGTATTGGTTGCTCCAAAACTTCCTCTATTTATAGGAGATGATTGATCAAGTATAGGCTCCTCTTGGGGATTGAAAATCTACAGAAAAATACAATTAAAATAAAGAATATAGCTGTTAGAGATCAATCCCACAATTTAAGGAAATGTTGTCTGCTGTCAAACGGTCGATTTTTTTGTCAAAAAGATAGGGCGACGGCCGCACAAAAATAGACGTTTGAAGAACACAAAGAAAAATAACACAGGCGACCGGGTCGGGGGACTTGACTTGGACCGACCTTGACCCGACCGTCCCCTCATTGGTTTTTAGAGATTGCAAGTTCTGATTCAATTTAAACGTTCAGGTACCGGTCGACAGGGGTGCGACCGGTCGACGTCACCGGTCGACGCCCTGGTCGACCCGTCCATTTTTACTTTCGTCTCAATTTTTTGTTCGAAAATTCATCAACAGGTACGGGTTGCCCTAGACGGCGACCGGTTGACCTCGAGACATAAATGTTGTCCAATTTTTGTCGAAAATAAAACTCAAGAAATACTCAGAAAATTTAGTAAAAACATTTTAAACCAATCGGGAGTATTTTAGACAACATTTAGGAACCTTGTTTTGAAGTAAAAACTTATAAACATAAAATCATTAAAAGTGTTGTCCAATTTTATCTGAAATAAAACTTGAAGAAATACTCCGGAAAATATTAAAACCATTTTAAATCATTTAGGAGTATTTGGACAACAATTAAAAAGATTGTTTTGGTGTAACAATAAAATCATCAAAATTAAGATAAAGACATGTATCAAATAGCATCATCATGTTTTAAATCCCAATCTTTTTGATTTGTATTAACCGTCTTTTCTGAGATCTGTTTAATCTTCCTATTTGAAACCTCGACTAGCCCATTTGACTACGGATGGTAGGCGGCGCCCACTCGATGTTTCACTCCATATTTCTCCATCACTAATTAGAGTACGTGGAGTGCTAAATCTTTTGAAGATATTCCTTTGCAAGAATTTCAACACAATTTTGGCATCATTTGTTTTAGTAGGGGTTACTTCTACCCATTTGGATACATAATCCACTGCAAGGAGAATGTACATGTACACATTTGAAACTGGAAATGGTCCCATGAAATCTATACCCCAATCGTCGAATAATTCCACTTCTATTATTTTAGTCAATGGCATCTCGTGTCACCGCGAAATGCTTCCTATACGTTGACACCTATCGCACTGGAAAACAAACTTATAGCAATCTTAGAAAATAGAAAGCCAAAAGAAACCGGACTGTAATACCTTTGCCACAGTGCATGTCGGGCCAAAGAGGCCCCCAGATGATGATGAATGTCATTGCTCCAGAATGCTTGCCTATTCTTCTTGAGGTACACATCTCCTAATAACTGAATCTACACATGTTTTAAATAATAGAGGTTCATCCCACAAAAAATATCTCACATCATGAAAAAATTTCTTCTTTGCATGATATGTGATATGTGGTGGTAGAACCCCGCTTACTAAATAATTTACAATATCAGCGTACCAGGGGATGGTCATTTCGGCCATCAGAATTAACTCGTCCGGGAATGTTTCTTTGATGGTTGTGCCTTTTGTGTTCTCATTAGCCGTTTGCTCAAGTCGTGAGAGGTGATCTGCTACCACGTTCTCGCATCCTTTCCGATCCCGAATATCCATGTCAAACTCTTGTAAAAAAAAGTATCCATCGAATGAGACTTGGTTTGACATCCTTCTTTGTGAATAGGTATTTGACCGCAACATGGTCCGTATGGACTATTGTCTTAGTCCTAATTAACTATGCCCGAAATTTATTAAATGCAAACATCACCGCAAGTAATTTTTTTCAATTGTGGTGTAGTTTTGTTGTGCTGGATCCAATGTACGACTTGCATAGTAAATAACACAAAACAACTTCTCGCATTTTTGTCCCAATGCGGCTCCTACTGCATAGTCGCTTGCGTCGCACATTATTTCAAATGGCTGGCTCCAATCGGGTGTAGTCAAAATTGGTGCACTCACCAGAGCCTTTTTCAATGCTTCAGAAGCATGCAAACAATTAGGGGTGAAAGCAAAATGTACATCTTTTTCAAGCAAATGGGAAAGGGATTTAGTTATTTTTGAAAAATCACGAATAAATCGTCTATAAAAACCCTCATGTCCCAGAAAACTCCTTATTGCTTTCTCATTCTTCGGAGGTGAAAGCTTTTCAATTGTTAATGCCTTTGCTCGGTCAACTTCTACACCTGTAGAGGAAACACGATGACCGAGTACAATACCATCTCATAACATAAAATAACATTTTTCCCAATTTAATACTAAGTTCGTCTCCTCGCACCTCTGCAAAATAAGGGTTAGATTATGCAATCAATGATCAAACAAACTACCAAAATCTGAGAAGTCATCCATGAAGACTTCCATTATATTTTCAATCATGCCATGAAATATCGCCATCATAGGAAAAGTTGCAGGTGCATTACATAGCCCAAATGGTAATCTATGGAATGCAAAAATACCATAAGGACATGTTTTTTTTAATAAATAAATACCATAAGGACATGTAAATATTATCTTTTCTTGATTCTCGGGAGCAATCACGATCTGATTATACCCCGAGTACCCATCCAGGAAGCAATAATACTCGTAACCTGGAAGGCAATCTAACATTTGATCCATAAAGAGGAGCGGAAAGTGATCTTTACAAGTTGCTGCATTTAATATTCGATAATCAATGCAAATACGCCAACCCGTAACAACCCTAGTAGCTAAAATTTCATCAGTTTCGCTTTTTACTATTGTCATTCCCCCTTTTTTGGCACAACTTGTACCGGACTAACCCAATTCTTTGTTAGATATTGCAAATATGATTCCATTGTCTAACCATTTAAGAACATCTTTCTTAATGACCTCTTGCATAATTGGGTTAAGTCTACATTGGTGTTGCACAGAAGGTTTGCAATCATCTCCCATTCTAATCTTATGCATGAAAATCGAGGGACTTATACCTTTTAAATCAGGCATAGACCATCTAATAGCAGATTTATGTTCCCTTAAGACTTGTAGTAGTTTTTCTAGTTGGTTTGCAGTAAGAGAAGAAGAAACTATTACCAAATAGGTCTCGTTTTTGCCCAAGAATGCATATTGAAGATGGTCCAGAAGATGTTTACGTTCTGGGGAAGCTGGGAGATCATCCGTCGAATTTAGAGCTGAAGAAGCACATCGTACGGTTGGGTCGTGTGCCCCCACGCGATCATGTGGATTTTCACCTGCATAAACTGATAGCACGGTCGTGTATTTGGTCCCCTTCTTGCCGCACGGTCTGGTCGTGTAGAACTGCATGTTCGTGTGGATTGTTCCAGTTGGAGGCAGCCTCTCACACGGCCTGGTTGTGTGAGCTATCTTGTGCACCTTTTTCCAGTATTTTCTCCTCCGATGAGTCTAAGGCAAGCACATAATCGACAATTTCATTATTAGTAATATCAAAACACATACCTTTAGTCTCTTGTGAGTGGCTCAAACACCATTCCAACGCATCTTTCATCACAACATGTTCAAACTCAGCCTCCATGCATGGTGTTAGTATATCAATCATGTTGCAATGTTCAACGTTTTCATGGAACTGCATAACTTCATAAATAAAAAATAATATGTGTTCATCATTTACCCACAATGTTAACTCACCTTTTTGCACATCGATTAATTCCCTACCCGTGGCTAATGGTCTTCCCAGAATTAATGGGACCTCACGATCCTCTTCCATTTCCAACACAATAAAGTCCGCTGGAAAAATGAATTTGTCTACCTTCACCAAAACGTCTTCAATCACCCCTTTATGATATGTTATTGAAAGATCCGCTATTTATAAGGTAATTGTCGTAGGCTTCACTTTGCCTAATCCCAATTTCCGAAATATTTATAACGACAATAAATTAATGCTAGCACCTAAGTCACATAGTACTTTATTAAAGGTTGTACGCCCTATTACACAAGGAATTATGAAACTCCCGGGATCTTTAAGCTTTTTGGGAAACTTCCTTTGAATAATCGCGCTACACTCCTCTGTCAGTTTTGTCGTTTCATATTCCGAAATTTTTCTTTTCTTTGCCATAATATATTTAAGAAATTTAGCATAATTTGGCATTTGTTCTAAAGCATCCGCAAAAGATATATTGATTTAAATTTTCTTAAAAAATTCCAGAAATTTAATAAATTGATCACCTAATTTCGTTTTATGAAACCTTTGCGGAAAAGGGATAGGTACCTCAGTTTTTGGAATTGTTGGAGCAAAAACTACCTTTTGTTTTTCCATTGGTTTTGGCGCAACTTCTATTGTTGTATCCTGCTCCTCACTTGTTTCATTTTCTGCCTTTTGTTCAACTGGTGTCTTTGGACCCTCATATCCTGTTCCACTCCTCAGACGAATGGATTGGCACTGTTCCTCCAGATCTATCTTTGCATCTTTCGGTAGTTTGCCTTTCTAGTGCTGGCCGCCTACTGTTGTGGCTATTTGCCCCACCTGTTTTTCCAAAGATTCAGTCTTTCATCCATGTTAGTACTTAATTGAGTTACATGATCCTCGATTATGTCTATCTTAGCTTCATCCTGATTTAGTCGGGCCCAAGTTTTCTTGATGAATGAGGCTAACATCTCTTCCAAAGATGGTTTATGTTCCCTCAACTCCGTTCTACCTCGATTACTCTTATCAAAATCCGAAGGTGGCTGCAAGTTTTGCAACCCCGGATTATAGTATGTGAGTGATTGAGTATTTCTATAGTTATTGTTGTAACTCTGTTTTTCTACAAAGTTTGCCTCTTCTACAACAACTGTTGATTCTCATGAAGCTACTTGCTGCATCGAATCCAGTTTCATACTTAGCATGGATATTTGTTCTGTGAGCATGGCTATCTTATCCTCGTCCTAAATTTCCACTACACGTCTATCATCGGATCTATCAGATGGCCACTCGTAACTATTGTTTTCCATCTCCTCTAATAGTTCTAGTGCCTCATCCGGACATTTCCCTAGCAGTGCACCTTCAGATGCAACATCTATAATAGTTCTCATGTTGCCACTTAAACCATTATAAAAATACTGAACCTGTTGGTAATTGGGATATCATTGCTGAGGGCACTTTCTCAGCAATTCTCTAAACCTATCACATGCCTCATATAATGGCTCTGTGCCTAACTGCCTAAACTGGGCAATTTCAGATTTCAACCGCAACGTCTTACTAGGGGGAAAATATTTAGCTAGAAACCGCTGAATTAGTTCAATCCAATCTACTGTGGGGGGTGTTAGAGAGCATAACCATCCCTTAACCTTATCACGCAGAGAGAATGCGAAAAGGCGGCATCGAATGATATCCTTAAAAATACCATTCATTTTAACAGTATCGCAGAACTCTAAGAATTGCGCCAGATATGTGTTTGGATCTTCAACGGCTCTACCCCCAAATTGGTTTTGTGAAACCATCTCGATCAATGTGGGTTTTAGTTCAAAGTTGTTAGGCACATAATCTCAACATACTTCTTCAATATTGAATCCAATCAATGTTTATCAAAACCAATTTATATATTTCTATAGGTTCAATTCCTATATTATTTATCCCCCCTCCCGAAGAAAATAAACAGTAGATTAATATCAATTTCTAGCATCCCTACTCAACAATTAATATTAACTCCCAAAAGATTTTTGAATTGAAATACTCCCCACAAACAGTTATAAGCCTCCCGACTCTGTACCCATTTATGTCTGAATCTAATTTTCGTTTGTTAGAACTCATTCATGAATTATGAACTAACAAATATGACATGCAAATTATTGATCAGATAATCTACAAGAAATAAGCATTCGAATTTATATAATAGAATACATAAATCAATTAAGAAAATAATCATTATAGATTTAACATTGATCCACAGTTTTGATTATGCCATATGATCAGAAAGATTAGCCCAACATATTTGATAACAAATTCATAGACAAAGTTGAATCAAATAGTTTGACATTGTTTAAGTACAAAAAAGAGATCTAAACTAAGAAAGAAAACCCCTTCTTGGATGGATTCTCCTTCCAAGCCTTCGAAACTCTTGTGCTTCCGTAGATGCGAAAGGCCTTGTGGTGCTCTTTGTAGATTAGTCATCCTCTCTTAGAATTCCTTTTATTTGTATAACCCTAGTATATTTTGATGTGTTGTATGTTGTCTCAATGATGAAAATCGTCCAAGGTCTTGGTCCCTTTATATAGGTACTTTGAGAGATCACTTGTAGAGTTCAGACAGGAAAAGGGCAACAAAACAGACAAAAACATACCGCACGGCCCGTGTGCAAGTCACACGGTCTGGGCGTGTAATTAGTTTCCATCTTTGTTTTTCACCCAAACACTTCACATGGTCGTGTCATCTTCACACGGTCTGGTCTTGTAATATGTCTCTGAAAATCAAGTTGCACGAACGTGTAAAAATTACACGGTTTCATCTCACATGGTCATGTGAGCCTCACATGGGCTGACCATGTGAGTGCTTTCTGTCTTCGTTTCTTCGATCTTGTTCGGGCCTTCTGTTAGGAAATTTATTGTTTAGATTTTGATGAATGCCATGTAAAACTTAGAATAGGAAGTTGGCACCCCAATTCTTGTTGTAAAATGCATTGTAATAAATAGAGTGGCCAAGCCGAGTTAAGTCACCTACGCCCTAACATGCAAGAAGACAATCAAGACTAGAAAGAAGACTCATTTGCTAGACAAATGAGTATGGCAAAGAAGAGTAGACGGAACTCTCTCAAGAAGCAAAATGAGATGCGGTGAGTGGAGTATCACCAAGTCAACTCGAGAAAAGCCAAGTCTCAAGTTGAAGTGATGAAAGAGTCATCCATGATTGGAAGTCGACTCTAAGTCACCTGGGGAAAGCAAAGAAATGCGGTCAAGTCGAGATAATCAGTAAAGATCCGTTGCACAAAAATTAAGAGAATTACTTAAACAAGTAATATCTCCATATCACCTTTCTCGAGTGCTCGACCCTGTCCCGAGGAAGCGTGCAAAAGGAATGAACCAATGGGAAGCACTACACCGTGTCAAAACTCGAAAAGGTGAAAGAACAATTCATACGAGGAAATGGCAATTCCGACGATCGCAACAAGACAAGCCAACGATCGCAAGTGACTTTCAAAAATAAGCCTATCTCTTCAACGGGCAAATTTTTGAAAGATCACTATAAAAGGCCGAGGAGTTTATTTGAGAATGAGTGACACAAGTTCTGCACTGAACCAAAAACGTTCAAGCAATTATTAGAAAATCAAACATTCTCAATCCTCAAGCCTACACTACGAAGAACATCAATCCAACACTCACCGTGAAGGAAAGATAACTTCAATCGGTTGAAGAGGAAAATACTTGAAAAATCAAGGGGGTCTACATTCCACGAAGGATTGTAGGAAGGTTCAAGCTCGAACCAAGTCTTAAGCTTTTGGAGGGCTTCGTGATCAAATCCAAAGAGCTTAAGCAAGTGGGTCAGTAGTAGCAAAGCACTGCCCCTGTGAAGAAGCCGAGTCGTTTGCGAGAAGCCACCGAGTGATCAAGGCGTCTCGGATCGAGTCCCAAAGGAACAAGTCACCTGTGTGATCAAGACTTGTATCCGGATCATTACCACTTTGTATACTCGATCAATATCTAGTGGATTCCTCCAGGAGTTGGAGAAGAGAGGAGTAGAAGAATTACCCCATCTTCGAACCTCTATAAAAATCTTATTGTGTCACTTACATTTCTGCACTTTAATTTCTCATCTTAATTGTTTAATTCTGCTGACATATTTGCTATCCATTAGATAACCACTAAGTACTAAATCAAGCTCTAAAACTCTACTTAACCAAACTTAAGGGTGTTAAGTCTTCCAATAAAACAAGCCACTACCGTGAGTTAATTTAGACCCAACAAATGAGTTATTTCATCAAACAAATTTCAGTTGAGTCTGCACGAGAGAATAACTCTACTTGATTAACTAAATTGGTCATCAATAAGGACACAACTCGTGTAGTATCAACTCGTATTTTTAAAAGGACTAAATCGAAAATTTGGTAAGGTTTATTCAACCCCCTTCTAAACCTTACACTTACACCCCTTGGGACCTACAAGTGGTATCGGAGCGGTTGGTTCATTGAACCCTCCGCACCGGTTACTTGAACTAGATCTCCAAACTTTTCAAAGTCTCGCTTTAGTACTTAAACTCTCAAAACTCTTTTTATCATTAAAAGTTATTATCATGGAAGCAAATTTGACACGCATCCCTATGTTCACAATTGAAGAATTTGATGATTGGAAAATTCGTATGCGAGCTCATCTATCAAAGATTACATGATGAGATGTGGATAGTGATAGAAGATGGGCCACCGCAAATCCTTAAGGTGAACACACCGAAGAAGAGCTGCACCTGAAGGAGAAGAGGATGTTGCGCCCATCACCATGGTTGAAAAACCAAGAACTGAATGGACAAATGATGACAGAAAAAGATACAACCTGGACAATGTAGCCAAGGACATCCTTTACAAAACCTTGGACAAAGCCATGTTCAATAAAGTCAAATCATGCAAAACGGCTAAAGAAATCGGGACAAGTGACATTGATTTGTGAAGGCTCGTAGCAAATCAAAGAAAACAAATTATCGGTGGATGTACGAAATTTGAGAACTTCAAAATGATCTCGGGAGAAAACCTGGATCAACTGGATGCTCGGTTCACACGTAAATCACCAATGAACTATCTCGCACTTGGAAAGGAATATACACAGAAGGAAATGTGTATGAAGATCCTAAAAGGTCTTCCAACTGAATGGGAAATGAAGGTCATGGCACTAAGACATTCCATGGACCTATCAAAGACATCCAATCATAAATTATTCTCGGACCTCAAAGCCTACGAGTTTGAGCCGAGAAGAAAAGACCAGGAAGAGACAAAGTACCCCAAAACAAATTTGCTCTAATTGTTAAAGATGGGAAGAGAGCGAGGTCAAAGAAGTCATTGATCCGGAGAAATAGCCCCGATGGTTAAAAGATTCAACAAGTTCTTCAATAAGAACTACAAGAGAGGAAAGGGCGAATCTTCCGAAGACACTCGGCTCCCTCCAAATCAAGGGAAGATAGGCTACCAAGAGAACAAATCATCAAAAAGTGAATATCAAAGGGCGACAATCCAAGAATGGAAAGAGCGATCAAAAGGCCGAATACCTATCTTTGGAACTATAGACAACCAGGTCACTATGCCATTGATCGCTCATATCCTCGTAGTTAACAAATACAGAATGAAGAAGAAAGAAAGGTCTTGAGAGAAAGAGGACAAGAAAAGAAAAAGGCAATGATGGGCTGCAGAGATCTTTGAAACAAACCAAAGTCAAGAGAGACAAAATGATTGAGAGCAATGAAGGCCGACTACTCAAGTGACTCAAGAAAAAGCCCTGATCCGCTTGATGGCCAAGGAACAAGATCAACGACCAAGAAGATGAGGTACACTCTAACTCATCAAACTCGGACTCTAGTGATAGTGATCGTGACACACACACTTCATCACCCACTGATCTTTATGATTCATTAGGAAAAATGATGAAAGATTTTGAACACATTAAATCCTCACACACACTATTAAATGAGGAAAACAAATTTACTCAAGAGTCAAAAATGCTAAATTAATAGCAGAAATTGCTGCTATAGAGAAGAGGAGAATGACCTCAAAAATGTTATTACCTCATTCACTAAGGCATCTAAATCATTGGATGATCTTATTATGAGTTAAAGAGAATGTGGAGACAAGACAAAGCTTAGGATTTAATTCATCCTGTTCTATGTCAAACCTCAAAAGTAATTTTGGAAAAAGGATCTTCAAGCCATGAAGAGTCTAAAAATCCAAAACTCTAAATGTTGCACACACATTCACTCCAAAACACAATAACAAGCTAATCGGCCTTGGTTATAAAGGAAAAGGAAAACGACCGATTGAGTGCGCTAAAAGGACAAAATGAGAAGAGATTCACCGAGTTCCTCAAAAACTCCAAACAAAAAATACTGTAAAGAAGAAGCGAGCTACCAAAAACCCCAAAAATCTATAAGAGAAATACATATGATGGGAATGGTAGAAAATATCCAAGCCAAGCGATTGGAATAATGTGAACTATCGGCAAGATAGACTTATGGAATACAAGCCCAAATGGCAAAGGCCTAGAACTCAAAGAAAGGTCATTCCAAAAGTATAAGAGCTTTCATCAAAGACACATATGCACCTAGGCACTACACTCGAGACACCACAATTACCCAAAGAAGGCGATTGCTAAAACTTATACACGGACATACGACAAAAAGAGACAAACAGATGAACCTAGAATCCCCAAGCAATTTGCCAGGATTAATTATGATTATGGCACGATAGATGACAACCCCTTAGAGTCAAATCATTTGGCTATAAGTTGGTTGGATCATCTTACAATTCTAACCCCTCAGGACCCGCATAAGTATGGGTACCTAAAACTTAATTTCCTTGATTGCGGTTCAAGAACAAAGTGAGTGCCAAGGAACCTGGTACATGGATAGTGGTCATTCCATATTACACATGACAGAAACAAGAAAAATCTGTCAAAATTCAAGGAAGTAAAAGGAGCAAAAGTCATATTTGGAGGAAATGAAGCTCCTGGTGAAATAAGAGGCATTGGATCCATAAAGAGAAATGGATTAGAAATCACAGATGTTGTATATGTTGAAGGACTCAACTTCAACCTCGCTAAGCATCGATCAACTAACGTGACAAGGGCTACAATGTTGGATTCAACATGGGTGTATGCCAAATCAAGGATATTGAATCGAATGAAGTTGTCTTTGCAAAGATGTTGTGAGAAGAATATGTATGTCGTGGATTGGTCAACCGCAACACCCAAAGACTGTCTCTACTAGCAAAGAGCACAACTTGAATCAAGTTGGCTGTGGCACAAAAAGCTGAGTCACCTGAATTTCAAAACGATCAACAAGCTTGCACGAAGTAATCTTGTGGAAGGACTTCCAGACTCAGTATACAAAAAGGAGAGTATATGTGACGCATGTCAGAAGGGAAAACAAATCAAGTCATCATTCAAAGAAAAGACATGCCCATCTTCAACAAGAATATTGCATCTGCTACATATGGATCTATTTGGCCCAGTGGAACCAGCTAGCATAAGTGGGAAGAAATATACCTTGGTGGTAGTAGATGACTACTCAAGATATACATGGACAATATTCATGTGTAAGAAGAAAGAAACTCTACAGAAACTACCACAGCTGATGAAGAGAATTCAAAATGAGAAAAGCCAAACCATTATCAAAATAAGATCAGACAGAGGAACTGAGTTTGTCAATGGAATAATAACTCGGTATTGTATTGAAAATGGTATTGGTCATGAACTATCGCAGCAAGAACTCCACAAAGAGAATGGAATTGCGAGAAAGAAGGAACAAAACTCTCAAAGAAGCGCGGCAAGGACCATGTTAGTTGAAGCGGGGGTTACCAAAAAGATTTTGGGTCAAGCAATCAACACAAATTGCTACACTCAAAACAGATGTATGATAAAAATGGACAACCGACAAAGACTCCCTATGAGATTTGGACTGGAAGAAAACCAAATGTTGCATATTTTAGAATATTTGGATGTGATTGCTTCATCCACAACAATGGCAAAGGTAATCTAAAGGCTTTTGATGCTAAAGGCGATGAAGGTATCTTCTTAGGATACTCAAAAAAAGCAAAGCCTACAGAGTACTCAACAAAAGGACTATGGTTGCGAAGAATCCATTCATGTGGTATTCGATGAGCCAAATGTAAATGGAGAAGACATTGAAGAGTCACCGATAAGTCAATCATCCAACCATACGAAGAGTCCCTATCTTTGAGCAAGCCGGAATTATAAACTCGAGAAGAAGATGAGATAGTGAATCTCAAAAACAAATGGAAAATTTGCAGCTAAGTGATTACGAGAGAGGCGACCCAAAGAACACAAACACCGCAAGACGATCAATCCAAATAACTTACTCCAACTCGATGTAAGATGGCCGAGAGACCATCCACCGAACTTGTCATTGGAGATATAAGAGAAGGTGTCAAAACAAGATCCGAACTCAACAAGAAGCTATGTTCACATGTTTCATCTCGCAAATAGAGCCCAAAGATGTGTTACAAGCATTGGACGACACACATTGGATTCAAGCTATGCAAGAGGAGTCAATCGGTTTGAAAGAAATAAAGTATGGGAATTAGTGCAAAGACCCATATATCAAAATGTTATTGGCACCAAATGGGTGTTCGAAATAAGATGAACGAGTAAGGCTCGTGGTAAGAAACAAAGCAAGATTAGTAGCCAAAGGATATTTCCAAGAAGAAGGGATAGATTTTGATGAAACATTTGCCCTGTAGCAAGATTGGAAGCTATAAGGATGTTTCTTGCCTATGCACTCACAAGAATTTCATTGTATATCAGATGGATGTAAAAAGTGCATTCCTAAATGGTTTATTGGAAGAAGAAGTATATGTTGAACAACCTCCAGGATTTGAGCAGAAGACTCTTGGAGATAAAGTATACAAACTCAAGAAAGCTCTATATGGATTGAAACAGGCACCCGAGCATGGTATGATACCTTGTCACAATTCCTAACCGAAAATGGATTCACAAAAGGAAAAGTAGATAGAACACTTTTCGTAATTCAAGACAAAAAGAGTATCTTTTGCTTGTTCAAATATATGTGGATGACATCATTTTTGGATCCACAAACAAAGAGTCATGTGAAAAATTTTCAAACCTCATGCAAAGTAAATTTGAAATGAGAATGATGGGAGAGCGACATTCTTCCTTGGACTCCAAGTGAAACAAATGAAGGATGGAACCTTCATAAGTCAAACAAAATACACCAGAGATTTAATGAAGTTTGGTATGGAGGAGAAGTCTTACGTAAAAAAATACCAATGAATACATCACCAAAATGGACATGGATGCGGATGGCAAGCCCGTAGATCAAACAAGATACGAGCACTTATTAGATCATTGCTCTATCTCACAAAGCGAGGCGGACATCACCTTTGTTTGTAGGTGTATGTGCAAGATTTCAATCTGCTCCAAAAGAGAGCCATATGACAAAGAATGACTAAAGAGAATATTGAGATACTTGAAAGGAAGCCAAGAGGTTGGCTTATGGTATCCGAAGGAAGGCGGATTCAAGCTAATTGGCTATTCTCGACTATCTTTGCCGATGCACGAGTTGACAGAAAAAAGCACCTCGGCACATGTCCAATGCTTGGAAACAGTGATTTCTGGTTTAGCAAGAAGCAAAATTCAATAGCCACCTCTACAAATGAAGCAGAATATAGGCATGCGGGCGGTGTTGTAGCCAAGTCCTATGGATGAGACAAAGAAATGAGAGACTATGAAGTTGAGGAAAAAGAAATTCCAATCATGTGTGATAACACAAGTGCAATTGCCATTACTCAAAATTCTGTGTTGCACTCAAGAACCAAGCATATCGATGTCATATATCACTTCATAAGAGATCATGTTGAAAAGAAGGACATCATCTTGGAATATATCTCAACCGATAAACAATTGGTGACATCTTCACAAAACCATTATGTGAGTCAAGATTTGAAGAACTCAAACATGAGTTGGGGTTAATTGAGTGAGTGACACTATGAAGAATCAAAGAAGAGAAATGAAACACAAAAAAAAAAAAAAAAAGTGAAAAAGAGTTTGAACACACAAATCACCAAGAATCACCAGATCGGAAAGACAACTACCGAAGTCGGTGATAGCCGAGTCACTAAGAGAACTGTGAGAAGTAGAGTTAAATCGGCTAAGGGATAAGGTTGAGTCACCTATGAGCAAAGTGACAAAAATGCAATCGTTTTGACTAAGCGGGAATGTTTTTAAGGAATACGTCGATAATGATGATGTGTACGGACATAAAGCCGCACACCAAGCTTATGATTGGATATAAATCTTTGCCGCATTAAATACGAGACATTAAATGCTAAATAGGCGTGCAAAATCTAAGCCGTTGATTTCGATCACATTTCAAAAAAAACCACCCGCACGTCCTTTCATAAATCATACTTAAACCATTTCCGTCTGTTTCTCTCTCACACTACCAAAACTGTTCATTTCTTTCTCTCAAAAGCAAAGGCAAAAATTCTCTCGAAACCCTATCTATCTTCAAATCAATCCCTAAAGTTTTTCTTTGATAAAATCCTGAAAAATGGCACCAACCTATGATTTTACCAAGTTAGGAAAGCAAATCCACACCGGGTCTACTGTGGATTTCGACGGCATGGTGAAACAGGGGTCCGACGACACCCTAGTGAAGAAAATCGCTGAGAAATTGGAAACATCCGGGCTGAAACCGTTTTTGACGTTAGAATATCCGATGACCTATGTGGAGGAGGTCGCACAATTATACGTGAATGCTGAGATTCACGATGAAGGAATAAAGTCATCCGTTCACGGAAAGAAGATCACCATCTCTCGCGAGGATTTGGTGAACACTACTCTCTACCAATCAAGGAGCATCGAAATTAACGGGCGATGTAAACTTGGCGATGCTTGGAAAGAAATAGCCAAGCCCGACTATCTTTGATAAAATAGTGTACACAAAAACAAGAGATCACTTTGAAGGAGGATTATCACAAATCTGTTGGATATAGTTGCCAAATGTATTGACATCAAATTTGGCGGCTTTTGACCAATCACAAAAGCAAAGCTGATTGTAATGGCCGCAATCATCGCAGAGAAGAAAATAAACTGGCCGAGTTTTCTCAAAGCAGACTCGCGAACGTAGGGAACAAATCCTTCAGGAAGATGGCACATTTGGAGGATCCCTAGGATATGGCCTAGTGATTGGCCGGTGATGGAAGTGAAAGGAGTCCCTCTTAGACATGGGAAGGCATTCCATGTTAACAAGAGGATGTTCGAGCAAACCTCTCGGCGCACGAAGAGAGCCTACGCCAAGAGAGCGACACGAGTGAGGGGGAATCACCACCAAGATACTGTACTGTTTCCTCTCCACCCAAGAAGAAGAAGCCCGCACTCGCAAAGAAGAAGATCACGCCTCGCAAAGAAAGAAAGTCAAAATCGCTCCCCCCTGCAGCGAGTCACCGCCCGCAGGCCGTGTCTCTGCCCGCCCGAAGACGGTCGAGAAGGACTCTCAAATACCTTCTCCGATCGTCAAAAGAGGAGAACCGACAAGCCAAGATGGCGGCTCCTCGAAAAGACACCAAGACGCCCCCCGCCGCCCAAGACTCGAGGCAAAAATCGTCTCTCGAACCGTAAATCCCTCTGGTACAAACTAGAAGACGAAGAAGAATCATCAAGCGATCCGAGCTTGAAAAACCGGCCGAGTCGCCCACTCACCGAACAAATACTTAAAATGCCAAGCAATCGAGTCCCCGGATGTAATTGATGAAACAAACTAAGTCTGCTGAAGGCGATCAGCAGAGGCAACTCAAGACACAAATTTGTAGTCCACACACAATTAAACACAAAAAAGAAGGCTGATAGAGCCGATAGTGATGTGATGATCCTATCTCCACCTTACCCGGACATCCAAAATCGTCTGCGTGAGTGGAGGAAATGGAAGTTGAGTAAATCAAGAGAACAGTTCCAACGGCCCGAGTTTATAGAAGAAGAAGAGGAACCTGTTAAACTTCCTTGGACTAACCACTGTGCTCCCAAAGATCGGATGAAGACAATCGCACGACATCCCGCAGATCTTCAAGGACAAGGAGAAGGAAAGGCAAGCGAAGGAAGGCAGGCACGTGAGAAGGCCAAGATCGCCCTATCTCCGGCACCCGTAACACACATCCTCTCCTTGATGTCTTCTCGGCGATGATGAGGATCCTGGAGAATGCTTTGCGCCCGCGAAGAAGAGTTGCAAATGCAGCAAGCATTGCACGAATCGAGAATCCTTCACGAGCAAAGATTGATGGAGGGACCAGGAGAGTCCTCCGAACACACCGAAATTGATCCAATGGGAGTGGTTCAAAGAAATCGCCACTCGTTGTTCTTGCCACCACTTCCCCACTCACTCGGAAGAAAGCAATAAGGGACTGGCGATGAAACGGGATAGTGGGGACCCCGGTCGAGCCAACCCCTATTGAAGGTGTTTTACCACCTGCCCCAACGGGCCAACATTCAATCAAAACAGTAGGGAGTTTGGAGACGAGTGACCCCATTCCAAGTCACTCGGTGGTGCGCCACCGAGGGGAAAACTCCCTCCACCGGCAAGGGTCGGAGAATGCTGCGGATGACTCAACAACGAATCCGGAGGCGAAGTAGAGAAAATACAAACACAAGAAGAACAAAGAAGTTGCCATCAACGAAGCTCGGCGATTGAGACTGTCTCTCGGAGGTGCCAATCGCTCTCGAAGGCTAATGACGCGGCTGATGCGATGCGGTCGAGGCACATGAAGGAATGCCACGGGAGTTAACACTGCAGGCGATGAAAGTGCAATCCATGGGGTTGAGACTCCAATGGATGCCACCACGAGAAGACCCTAAGACAGTGACCTGACACATGTCTAAAGGGAGGTCCAAGGCCTCGCTGCGGTTGAGATCTGGAGGTAATGAAGGCCACGGGAGGTTGAGACTTCCGGGGTAAAGAAAAGTGAAGTAGAGAACATCCCTCCCGCTATCATCGACCCATCTCGAAAAAGGAGATAAGCGCGCTTCATGATTCCCAGGATAATCCCGATGTAACCTTTCCGGGATCGGGCGGCGAAGAAGCCGAGTCATCCCCGTGATGATCCAAAAGACTCACCGGCGGATGTTCCAAGCACGAGCAAGTCGATCCCAAGACTACTCGTCAAACCTTTAATTTTGATGATGAGCCACCAATGGAAATCTCATCATCGTCCGATGACGCTCCGATAAGGCCGAGGACCGATCTACTCAATTGGAGAAATCACCGAGACCAACGAAGGCTTGAGACAAATGAGCTCGGCAAAAGGCTCGGGTCCACTTCACAAAAGACCCCAAATGAGACAGAGTCCATCGCAGCTCCCCAAGCCGCAGCGAGTTCGACTCCAAGAGAAACTTCACGCGCACCTCTCATCATTGAGCAAATACCGGTTGGCCGTGATGATTCCTTTATAGAATCTTTTCCTTTCTCTCGGAGGTACCGGACCTCCCCGAAGAATCGAGAGAACGAGCTAAGCACGCTTCCACGCACCCGGCTCCGTTTTTCCATCGAGCACCATTGTCCCGGTGATTATGACTTTGACGCATGGCCATCACCGCAACGGAGGAATCACCAAGTCCGTCCGCGAAGTGTTCAAGGCATTATTCACGAGATTGAACGGATGGAGAGGCATCGTGCCTCTATGGACATGCGATCGGACAATAGAGATGCCAATCTTACTGGCGATTTAAGAGGCATAACAATCGAGGATCGGGAATGGTGGCAACAAAGAAGAAACAATGCGTGTGGAACAAGTTAGATACTTCGTGACATTGTTCAACAAGTGCTGGTATGGAGAGTCGAAAATGCTTTGATGCAAAAACGAAGGCTGCGAGAACATATTGAGCACATGCATGAAGCTCACACCGCCGAGATAAAGATAAAGGCTGCTGCGTGAGCAAAATAAGAGTGATCTACAACGTTTGGAAGAAACCATGAATACAAAATTCAGCCTTCTCATGGCCGAGATGAAGCCGATTTCAGCGATCAACGCTACTCGATCCGAATTTCGTCTGCATACTCTGCAGCAGACTCGAAACGAAACTCTACCATCAAAGGCTCGACTTTACGCGCCAAGATGTTTCAGTGTCCCTCTCTTTTTGATGATGCCAAAAAGGGGAAGAGGAATACCTTAAAGCACGAAATGATCCGAAGCCGAAAAAGAGGATCAAATGTGAAGGGAAAGACAAATTGAGGAAGCGCCAAACAAAAGAAAGGAAAATTTGCTTTGGGGGAAGGATCGAAAGATGTGACCTTAATGATTGCACAAACCCCCAACAGGGTCTGTCACAAATGGTGACATTATCGGCAACAAACTCCCTGTGATTTCGCCACTCCAACACTCTGCTATATCCATGGTTTGAAAAGAGAAAGACAATTGAAGCGAGGATGGAGGAAGTGGAAGGAAGAATGGATGCCCGAGTTATGAACATCTTGAAACAACATGGAGGCATTCCGGTGAAAGAGACAGAGACACGTATGCCATCTCGGATGTCGGGACAGAGCCACGATCGAGTTGATGAATTTAAAACACTCGAATTTGAAGGATACTTTGCAAATATGTCTATGGCTCAAGCTTGGGACTTGTATCTTGGGAAAAAGGTCTCACGTTATGTGAAGAAGGCGACAGAGCGGCGGACTACGGCGATCGCTCTGCGCTGGTCACTCCACCGGAAAGAAGAAGACCCCGATCAAGACAAAGACACGCCTAGAGGTAGAGGAAGAAGCGTGGTGGAGGGAAGAGGCTTGACCTGGGCCTCGCCCAAAAACATTGAATACGTAGATCCGGAGGCAAGAAAGGAGGGATCTCTTTGGGTTCTTGACCAAGTAGCAAATTTGCAAGTGGTTAAAAGTAACGCCGAGTATGCAAAAAGAATAGAATGAAGAAGAAAACAAGAGACAAACTCACTATGGGAGGAAAGACAGGGAAAGATTAAGAAGAGATGAAGCTGCGCCAGGAAGGCATATGAAAAGAAAAAGAAGAAATGCGGTGACGATGAGAAAAAGAGAAGAAGAGAAGAAGATCTTGAACAAGATGAAAGAAGGAGACAATGAAGGAGATGAAGTGTTGTCCCACCCTTCGTATTTTTATTATGTAAATACATACAATGTAAGTCTTCGAAATAAAGCTATAAATTCTTTATTTTCTGTAGACAAATATGTGCTCGATACACCTTGTAAACATTATTATGTAAAAGAACAAGAATGTTATGATCAATAAAAGGATTGATTCTGCGCATACATTCTATGTCAATACACTATCTGTATGTATCTTTGCTATTTGCATTTTTGAATGGTTTAAGTTTTGGCATCATCAAAAAGGGGGAAATTGTTAGGAAAATTATTGTTTAGATTTTGATGAATGACATGTAAAACTTAGAATAGGAAGTTGGCACCCCAATTCTTGTTGTAAAATGCATTGTAATAAATAGAGCTGGCCAAGCTAGTTAAGTCAGCTACGCCCTAACATGCAAGAAGACAATCAAGACTAGAAGGAAGACTCATTGCTAGACAACTGAGTATGGCAAAGAAGAGTAGACGGGAACTCTATCAAGAAGAAGCGGCTAAGATGCGGTGAGTGGAGTATCGAGTCAAGTCAACTCGAGAAAAGCCAAGTCTCAAGTTGAAGTGACAAAGAGTCATCCATGATTGGAAGTTGACTCTAAGTCACCTGGGGAAAGCAAAGAAATGCGATCAAGTCGAGATAATCGTAAAAGATCCGTTGTATGCAAATCAAGAGAATTACTTAAACAAGTAATATCTCCATATCACCTTTCTCGGAGTGCTCGGTCCCGAAGCGTGCAAAAGGAATGAACCAATGGGAAGCACTACACCGTGTCGAAACTCGAAAAGGTGAAAGAACAATTCATACGAGGAAATGGCAATTCCAAGGATCGCAACAAGACAAGCCAACGATCGCAAGTGACTTTCAAAAATAAGCCTATCTCTTCAACGGGCAAATTTTTGAAAGATCACTATAAAAGGCCGAGGAGTTTATTTGAGAATGAGTGACACAAGTTCTGACCAACCAAAAACGTTCAAGCAATTATTAGAAAATCAAACATTCTCAATCCTCAAGCCTACACTACGAAGAACATCAATCCAACACTCACCGAAGGAAAGATAACTTCAATCGGTTGAAGAGGAAAATCTTGAAAAATCAAGGGGTCTACATTCCACGAAGGATTGTAGGAAGGTTCAAGCTCGAACCAAGTCTTAAGCTTTTGGAGGGCTTCGTGATCAAATCCAAAGAGCTTAAGCAAGTGGGCTCAGTAGTAGCAAGCAAATTTGCCTGTGAAGAAGGGCGAGTCGTTTATAAGAAGCCACCGAGTGATCAAGGCGTCTCAGGACCGAGTCCCAAAGGAACAAGTCACCGTGTGTGATCAAGACTTGTATCTGGATGTTACCACTTTGTATACCGATCAATACCTAGTGGATTCCTCCGGGGAGTTGGAGAAGAGAGGAGTAGAAGAATTACCCCATCTTCGAACCTCTATAAAAATCTTATTGTGTCATTTACATTTCTGCACTTTAATTTCTGCATCTTAATTGTTTAATTCTGCTGACATATTTGCTATCCATTAGATAACCACTAAGTACTAAATCAAGCTCTAAAACTCTACTTAACCAAACTTAAGGGTGTTAAGTCTTCCGCTGAAAACAAGCCACAACTGAGTTAATTTAGACCCAACAGCTGAGTTATTTCATCAAACAGCTCAGTTGAGTCTGCTGAGAGAATAACTCTACTGATTAACTAAATTGGTCATCCAACAAGGACACAAATGTAGTATCAACTCTGTATTTTTAAAAGGACTAAATCGAAAATTTGGTAAGGTTTATTCAACCCCCCCCTTCTAAACCTTACACTTACACCCCTTGGGACCTACACCTTCTAACTGATATCTTTTCGTTTAAGCTTTGTTTCCTGTAATAAGTTACAAGAATACACAGTATCATGCCCTTCTAAGGAAACCAAGTAAAATACACTGAATATGCGTGCAAATGCATCAATTATATATCATTTTAAACCCTTAAATGAACATATATTTTACACATATTACTAAGGCTATTGACACTCCCATTCAAATTGATGAAAAGTCACTTAATGGGTCTCTTGGGCATTTTCTGCATGTTCTGGTGCACATTGATATGGCTAAACCTCTTCAGGATTACGTTATGGTTGAGCGTGTGGGTCACTGCTATTTTGTTTCTCTAAGTTATGAAAAACTTCCAGAATTTTGTTCAAACTGCAATATTACGGGTCATTCATTAGCTTCTTGTCATCGTATGTTTCCACCCGTCCCGATCAACAACGAAGTTGGCGTGCAGGTTCTGCTAAACGTGGTCGTTCACGTGTTAGAAAGGAATATCGTCCTTTGAACAGGTCTCAATCTAAGGACAAAGGTAAATCCACATTTGCTAATAATGTGCAGGATTCTTCTGTGGTAACGCATTTGCAGGTTGGCTCATCTTCTGCTATGCCTCCGAATTCGGAGGTTCTGTCCTCTCGGGCTACCGCCAGTAAACGGTAGGCGAACTATGCCGAGGAAGAGCAATCTAGTGCTGAGGACCAACCTCATACTGGGAAATCTTTTGCTCTGGCTCATCCGCCAGTAGTTCAGATGGACAATGACGGATTTGTGGCCGTCAACAAAAAATAGCTAGTAATGGTAAAAATATCAGCCATTCATGCCCTCAACAAAATATCTCTACTCGCAGAGGCTCTACATGAAAATAATTGCAGTTCGGGTAATGATCACACCGTACCAACGACGCAAGATAATCCACTAACTATTATGGTTTATTCCAATGTTGTTGAATCAAGTTTGAATCTAAAAGAGATTGACGAAATGGTTTTGACTTTAGCTCATGATTCAACATCTCTAGCATCAAGCTATCCTCTTAACTTTGATTTTCAAGTTGATGCTGACAAATTGGAAGCTTTCAAGATCAAGCTAGGCGACTCTTCAACTACTCTGCTTGTCTTTCACTCATGTGATTCCTCAGAACTATGAAGGCTATGGCAATTGTGGCTCGAGGATACTGGGCCGACATTCCACAAGATATATCAGACCATCAAGATGATACTCAAGCATGTGCTAAAAAAACAAATGACAATGCCATTCGAAAACCCTCTAGAAATTAAATAGACGCCCTTCATTTATATTGCGATTTTAAGTTATTTTTGTTGTTTCTTTTTTATGAAGTTTAGCATTGTTTTCCCTTTGCTACCTGATCGGCTTGTGATCATTCATTTCTTTTTATATATTTCCATTTATTTAAAAATTCACACATTTGATATCAATTTGCAGTAGAAGTTTGATATTTATAAGCATTTTGGAACAACAAATCAAAAGTTTTGTACACAGTACAAAACATGACTACATGAATACTCTTCTAGCAAATACAGTCATATGCATCGGACAACACACCAAGACCAGACTTCTGCTCATATTTCCTTCATATGAAATCAATTTAAAAGGTTCCGTCTGAATTGTTGCAGAAAATAATCACTGCTATTTATGTTTTCCAATACCCTGATTAGGCCAACTTATCTGAAAAACATAAACAAAATCATTTTTGTATTGAGCATCACACTACAAGTATATGTGTCTTCTTTGTCTTCGTCAGTATAAAAATGATATAATCCTTTATATTCCAAAGAAAAAAATAGAATCATGTTCCAAAATTCGAGAAAAGTTCTTCACCCATGTAGAGACTTAACAAACTAGGAGGGCACTGAATAATGACAAGTGTCATAAGTAAATTGGAAAAATAGTATTTCATCAAAAATTAAGATTTAACTAATTTTGGAGAGAAAACAGAGAAACATGTTACAACGAAGAACGACACAAGATATTTCACATCTACGAAGGCACAAGAGTCCAAGACTTTGAAGAAGGATATCCATCCTCACAAGAATGGTTCTATCATTATAATTTAGATCATTTGTTCTATACTTAATTCAATGTCAACTTATTTGATTTCAAGTTTGTCTATGAATTTATTTTCAAATATGTTAGGCTAAACTTCTTGATTCTAGGGCATGATCAAAACTATGGAATCATATTAATTCTAATTTGATTGTTTCTTCTTAATTGGTTTCTTGTGTTTTATTTATGAATTCGAATGCTTATTTCTTATAGATTATTTGGTCAATAATTTGCATGTCTTATTTGTTAGTTCATAATTCGGGACATGGGCGGACATATGTCTAGTTGGAGGGGGGCCTTGGCCCCCACCAACATTTTCAGTTTTTTTTTTATATGTATTTTTTGGTGAAAAATATTTATATCAAGATTTTTATTTTTTGAATTTGTGGGCCTATACCCTTACACACTTCAAGTTTTCATTCCAATACACCATAATGTATATACTTACTTGTTTTCCTGATGATATTCGTGACATGCAAAAAAAATATATCACGAGATTGTAGCTCAAGTGGTATCGCTCACCCTTTGTAAGGATGTTGATGGGGTTTCGAACCCGGTATTTTTCAGTTTCTTTAAAATTTATTCCTTCCCTCCAATCAGTACTCACAACTTATTAAAAAAAAAAGACAGAGAAACATTCCAAATTTTAATATATTGGAATTGTAATTATGTATTTTGATATGTTTGATGATAAATATTTACATTGTATTTGATGCAAAAATATAATATATTATTAATTTTATTACTTGCAAATAGATCTTTTTAGTCATTCAGGTTTTCAAGAGATAAAAAGTAGTCATATTTTTCAAAAACATGTTTTTTAGCCATTTTGACAAAAAAAAAATGACAGTCATATTCATTGTATTTTTTGGTGAATTACTTAGAAAATTTTAAAAAATTAATGCGATCAATTTCTTGGGAATGAGAAATGTTTATCGGGAATGAGAAGTGTTTCTCGGGAATGAGAAATATTTTAATAAAACAGCAGAATTGACAATTAAATTCAAAATGGCTAAAAAAATATTTTTGAAAGTCACGGCTAAAAACTATTTTTGTTATGGACAAATGACCAAAAATCTAATGGACACTGTTGGCCCCCCGACTACCGAATCCTGGTTCCGCCCCTGATTCGGGAAATGAGTTATAACTTACAAAAAACGAATTCATAACCTTGTGATACTTGTTTTAAGGTTATCTGTGACAGGGGGAGCTTCTAAGCTCGTGATTCTTTTGGTTACATTGTAAAAGCTGAGCGTTTAGCTTTTGTATTGTTGCTTATTTGCCTATCTTGATGTGCATGTTGATAGGGGGAGCTTATGCTAAATATTTTGAAAATCCTTACCCCTTTCCTTATGGCCATTTTGTTTGGAAAGATGGTTGCTTCAAACGGCTAGTTATCTTTTACCGGAAAATTGTTTTTGATTTCAAAATTGACCTCTTAAAATTTCTTAAAATTATTTTGGTTTGTAATCATCAAAAAGGGGGAGATTGTTTGATAAATGTTTTTATCATGATTTTGATGATTTTGTTTTAAAGGAATGTTTCAAAGAAAAATTCACCACTCACATGATTCTCTCGATTTCAAAAGGTTTCTATATTTATAGAGATCATGTTTTGCAAATCAAACGAGCTTTTACAAGTCATTTGATTAATTATTCCATTAGCCTTTGGGACTTAAAGCTCAAAATTCTTTAGCTCGATATATTTGCGCACTTTGATATGATAAACATGTATATTGAATCCAGAGACCTATAATTGTTTGTGGGGGTTTACTTCAATTCTAAAATCTTTTGGGAGTTAATATTAATTGTTAAGTAAGGATACTAGCAATTCTTATTAATCAACGGTTTGTTGGCACTCGGGAGAGGAAATAAACTATTTTAGAAATTGAACACATAGATACACATAAACTGGTTTTGATGAAATATTAATTGGAATTAATATAGATGAAACATGTTGAGGTTATGTTCGTAAGATTGATTTTCATATTTGTTTAAGTTTGTGAAGTTTGGGATTTTAACAATAATTAATATTTTTACTTGATAATTTAGGATTAGTTTAGATAAGACCTCTTTGATTTTGACCGCTTCAATAAAATTAAAATACGAGGTTTACTATAATTTATGTGTTTCGTATTCGATTTCTGAGGAATACGACATTGGTCGGTGCTATCTGCTAACTACAATGTACATTTGTATTTTAGTGAAAAAAATTCACAATCACTTCACTTGAATTTGGGCTAAAATATGATTTTTAGCCTTAAGAAATTGGATTTATCAAATAAAGAGTTATGAAATTAAGCCCCTAAATAACTAAAATTCTCATCTTAAAAATAAATAATGTATGGGTATTACAAATAAATTGAGCCAAATAATCTTTTACATGTAGCTATGCTAAAGCTCATTCTCCTGCTTGAGCATATGAGCGCCAAACATTCTTTATAGGATGCCAACGTCGAAGCTTTCCCGAACAATATATATGTATATTATTCAAATATTCCTTTTTTTTTTTCAATTTAAAAGAAAGCAGATGTTCAAGAGATGTTGAGCTGCTTACAAAAAAAAAACAAAGAGCTGGTGAGCTCTTACAAGTTACAAGTGTGGGCTATCGAATGACGACCCTAATATCTTCATTTCCCATGTCCCTTTGTTCTTGTTCAATTTGAATAACACACTCCCTCACTTCTTTTCTGCAGCGATCTACTTCAATCAACTGCATCGTCGCAATTTCTCCAATTTCACAAGGAATCTCTCGAAGATTATAGCAGTGGCGCAACACCAATCGTCGAAGCCTCGGGAAATGTTCGCTGGAGGAGACATTCCATTGATTGAGCCCTAATTGTTGCAGTTTCAAGAATCTGAGCTGCTGAAATTCGCCATCTCTTGTCTCCCATTTTCCTCCCACAAATGCATCATACCCTAATTTGAGAACCTCAAGGTTTGGCAATATCCCAATTGTCGAATTAATCTTTTCCCAAGGCAAGCGCAAGCTTTTCATAGTCAGCTTTTTGATATTCGACGGAAAGTTAATCTCCGTCGGCATTTCACGTTCGTGGGAGGCGGATATGTGGAGTGACTCGAACTGAGTAAGGAAACGGAGATCGGGATATCTTCCAATAATGGTTTACATTTGCATTTGAGTTTGCGAAGATGGGGTGAACATTTCAACGTCTCTTCATCCTCCAGCGTGCTAATGATAATTTTTGAAAGATATTCCAGGTTATTTGTTTCGGAGTTATTGCAGTCTTTCTCAAAAACTGATGAGGTTAAGTGGAGGTATCTCAATTTCATCATTTTCATAATTGCTGAGGGTATATTTATTCTGTTTAATGTCTTCACAATGAGAAATTCTAGGTTCACAAGGCTGGCTATTGATGCTGGCAATCCATTAATAACCAAGTATCTCAATTGAACCAGAGACTCAATTCGAAACAAATGACCACGATAGATAACATGGTTGAAATCCAAGATTCTCAGTAATTTCATGTTGCGAACATAGAATATTGTTTCCAGAGAATAGCCATTAAAAGAGTGAGCATGTTGGTCGAAAGGAGTTAGCGAATGATGACGTGATATGAAAACATGAAAAGATAAACAAAACATTAGATAACCATAAGTATGAAAGCTTTAAGCTAACAACTTACTTGTCCACCCATTTCAGAAAGTTTTCTTCTTCAGCTATTTTCAGGCACAAATCACGCAATAAATCATGAATAACGCAAGCTTTAACTCCACCATCTGATCTTCTTTTGGCAACCATTACTAGGCTTTTATCAATCAACTCCATCAAATATATTTCCGCTACACTCTCTGCACTCTTCTTATCTTCCTCATGTATAAATCCTTCAGCAATCCAAAGCCATTTCAACTTTCGAACAGGGATTTCTGTGTACTCTGGAAGTGCGCCAAAATAAAGAAAGCATGGTTTCAAATGTTTTGGTAGATACTTGTAACTTTGTTCTAATATTTGCATCATTGAATTGTTTCTACCATAAAAAATTAATGAGGCTAATCTTCCTTCCACATTTTTCCATGTACTTTCTTCCTTAGCCCCAGTTAAAAGAATACCAGCTATAACAACTACTGCCAATGGCAGTCCGCAACAATTTGTTGCAATCTCCTTTCCGATGCCTACCAATTGTGGAGGGCATGGATCATTGTGGAACACCTTTTTCTCTAATAGCTCCCAACATTGCTCATTTGACAAAGAAGGAAGTGCATGAATAATGCTATTAGGTGGAGCCACATCTTTATTCCTAGTGGTAAACAATATTCGGCTTCCATTCCCATCATCTGGGAAACATCTCCGCAAATCATCCCATACATTGGAATCCCATATATCATCCATTACAATTAGATATCTTCTTCCCTTTAAACTTTTGTAAATACGTTCAACTAAATTTTCTTCTTCCATTTTCGAAATCCTATCTTTGTCATCCTCACAACCTGAACTTATCAGGATGTCAATCAATAGACGTTTCCTTTGATACATTTGCGAAACGACGCACCATGAACGTCTGTCAAACCTATAGTTAACACAGGGATGATTGTACAATTTCTTTGCAAACGTTGTCTTACCAAGTCCAGGCATCCCAAAGATGGATATACTTTGCAGATGTTGCGTTCCTCCTACCAGCTGATCTAATATATATGTTGCCTCGTCCTCAAGACCAACTGTAATGTCAGCGACCTCAGAATTTCTCTTAGCTTGTAATGATAGTTGTGCACCGAAATTGTGTGCAAATTTTAAAGCTCCATAGTCATAATTATTCCTTTTGATTTCCTGTAGCCCATTTCCTATAAGCTTAATCTTGTGGATGACATGAGGGAGCCTGAGGGAGAAATACGAGAGAGGAGCATCTCCAACCAAAAAAGAGTGGATCAAATATTCAGCTTCATATGCCACATCTATAATTCGCACCACAGGTTCCTTCAATTCCTTGATCTCTGAACGTTGATCCACCTTCATATCCTTGAGGAAAGACAATGAATACATTAGATCCTGATGCAGTATTTTAATTTGATCCTTCATATTAGGAATCAGACTATCATCCCGATCCAATAGATCTTTGAGGTAAAAAACGAGAGAATCGACAGTGAAAAGAGAATCCACAGCAACCACCTTTGGGGTTATATTAGCTTTGCAGATAAATGATACCCAATATGGGAATTCGATGATATGAGCTCTCAAGAGGTCAAAATGTGAAAAAAGAACAACTAGGTCCTTCTCTATTCTCCTGTGTTCTGTTGTAAAAAACAAAAGGCACACTAAATTACCTGTTTCATTAGCCACTGCTTCGAATTCTGACATGAGATTATCGACTGCTTCAAGCTCAGCATCTTGAACTGATGTATCTCCGAGAACGGTAAGAACAAATCTGAGCTCCTTCTGAAGACAGTCGACTCGATCCCCAAATGAAACAATCATATCTGTTTTATAATGTAGTATTTGAACAAGGAAACTGATAAAAGCTGCTACAAGTTCATTTTTCTGTAGAGTGTCGTCTTCGTCAGATATTTGCTGACGCTTTGGCACATTGAACAATTCACCAAGCTCTTCTGTGGCGAATATTTTGAGGTTGTGAGGCCCAAACCATTGAATCCAGACTTCAATAACAAGATTTAACTTTGCCCATGTTGGTATATTGAATTCGTGATATGATTCATTCTTTAAGTCGTAGTCTGGTCTCCACCTCCGTACAATTCGTTCTAAATCGGAAACATTTATTGTTTGCATATTCACAATTGGGATCGGAATTAAGAGTGTTGTGCCCGAAATAATCCTGGAAAATTTAGTAAAAGGAGAGGTAGCAGAGTGCAGTACAGAAACAGAGACAAAGCCAATAGTCTGTATGAGTAGTGTTTGATTGCTAGCACAATCAATGTGTAGCCATTATATAGTGACCAACCACCCTTGACTTTTTCTTTGTTTTTTTTTCTTTTTTCTTTTTAATAAATAAAGTAATGAATAATGCAACCTAAAAAGCTATGATCACCACAAAATATTAAAACATAATAAAATATAAATTTTTATATTCTAATTCGTTTCACATTAATATTGTATTTTAACTGTTACATTTAAGTATTTTTAAGTAAAACTAGTAAAAAAACACGTTCAACACATGTAATCCATTTGACTTTACTAAAATATTTCTATTATTTAATAAATTTATCGATTAATATTCAAATATTAAAAAGTAATTTATATAAAGAAATAAATATTAGTTTTTTTTAATAAAATCGAAAAATAATATAAAAAGAAAAGAAGAATCCTGATCACAAGTCGATCAGGTAGCGTAATGTTTGGGGCCTCGTTAAAAACCTAGCAAGATAAAACACACCCTTGTGGGGAAAACCCTTAGTAGGAAAAGAATACCCAGCGAGAAAGAAAAGTACCATACAACCATAGCAAATCACAGAACAAAAAAATTATCGAACAAATTTATATTGTGGTCGTCCAACATAGTCATCCGTGAGCAAAGAGATAATATCCTTGAGAGGGGGCGTCCGACCAAATGAAACCTCTCGAATACTTATTAAGCTGGTCCGCCACACGATTTCCTTCCTGATAAAATGTGT
This sequence comes from Rehmannia glutinosa, assembly GCA_016081115.2. NCBI lineage: Eukaryota > Viridiplantae > Streptophyta > Magnoliopsida > Lamiales > Orobanchaceae > Rehmannia > Rehmannia glutinosa. The sequence goes on from CM071932.1 coordinate 54,468,989, forward strand.
GAAATAACGAAGTTCATTTGGGAAATCAGATAGAGTAATGCCACTGACCAAGAAGACGCCAAGGAATGGAGCCAACCCGGGATCGAAAAAGATCCACAACATAAGTCGAATCCGATTCCATCCAAAGATTAGTCCAACCCTTTTGTCACTCATCGTTGCAACTAATTCAGCCTCGAATGCATAGCCCGTGCCATACTGTTCGACAAAACAACCACGAAAAAAGCCCCTAGCCATGCGGTAAACAGCTGCAGCTGTAATACGCCCTGGAGATTATGTTGCACTGCCATGCATATTGACTTTTATCCTACCCAGGAGAGGTAAATGGCAAGGAACTGGGATAATGCGTGTAGCCTTTGGAGGACGGCCCTGAACCTTCAGACGGTGAAGACAAAGTAAATCATCGTGAGTATTATTCATGTAACCCTTGTCTAGATATGTGGACTCAATAATCATCGCCCTCAACTGAACAAGAGCCGTGTCCATATTCCATTTTTTGTCATTGAAAATCACATCATTCCGAATGTGCCAGAGAAGCCAGATGCAGGATATGACCGCCAACTTCCATAGAAAAGCAATCTGATCACTGAAATGAAATTCCATCACATGAACCAAGAATTCATTGAAGCTATAGACTTTGCGAAAAGCCACAACAAATGATTCAGCAATCCAATCTCAAAGTGCCCCTGCAAAATCACAAGAAACAAAAAGATGATCAATCAAGTCCGAGTGAGAATAATAAAGCCCACAAGAAGAAGGCCCAATAAATCCTCGATGGCAGAGGACGTCCATGACTGCCAGGCATCCGTAGATGGCCCTCCAAACGACAACCAACTGTCTTTCTGGGATGTGAGGAGACCAAATCCAAGAACCCCATTTAACAATGGGAAAAGAGGACCATAAAAAAGCATAGGCCGATTTAGAAGAAACCATCCCGTCCATAGAGTAAGTCCACATTCGTCTATCCAAGGAATCCGGAGTAATCTGGCAACGGACGATATCACAATATCCAAATAGGCCTCAACAAACGACATAGTGAAGTGCCAAGTATTATCAAAGAAGAAGTCTGAGATGGGGTTCCGGAAGTGAATCCGATACTCAAGAGGTATACCAATCATGCCCACAATAATATAACCAAACCAATTGTTTGTCCAAAAATCAACAAAAGAATGTGCCCCCGGGATCCAACGCAATTCCATCAAACAATCCTCCACCGTTGGCCTCAAACTTGCCCATATAGAAGAAGGCAAAAAGTGTGTCTGATTGAACCATTAGCCAGCAAAAAACGCTTACGAAGAGTAGTAAAAACCACCGAATCAGAGGTAAGAACTTTCCAGCGCATTTTCATAAGAAAAGCACGGTTGGCCGTGATAATGGAGCGAACACCAGGACCCCCTTCATTTCTTGGCGTACAACAACGAGCCCAATTAATCATAGCAGACCCCTTCTGATTAATATCTCCAGTCCAAATAAAGTTGCACATGACCTTTTCTAACTATTTAAGCATAGAAATCGGCCACTCACAAATGAGCATGCTGTGAACCAAGGAACTGGTAATCACAGAGTTAACCAAACAAACCTGACCAGCCAATGAAAGAGAAGAGCCTTTCTATCGTTTAAATTTGAGAACGATTTTATCAAGCAATGGCTGCAATACCCCCTGCTTAGGAGCACTTTTGAAAATAGGAACCCCAAGATATGTAGTCGAAAAGTACCAACAGTTACACCCATGATAGTCTGAGCCCTACGCCTGACATGCTGAGATACCTGAGTTCCAAAGAACACCTTCGATTTATTCGGATTAAACACCTGATCCAAGATAGAGGCATAAAGACGAAGGGTATCATAGATGTGACGTGCATTGACAGAATTGGTCGCATAGAGGATCACTATATCATCCGCATACATCATGGTGGATGGAAGAATGATATTACGCAGAGCAACAAAAGGCGTGAGAAGTTATGAGGAAACTAACCGTGACATAAGCTTCCCATAACTTCTTCAGCAATGCAAAAAAGCAGCGGAGAAAGTGGATCACCATAACGAACACCCCTAGTGCAAGCAAAATAACCCACGAGAGATCCATTAAGCAAAATCGAAATACGGGCTGAATATAAGATCACATAAATTCAGTCAATGAACTTATCTGAAAACCCAAACCGACGCAACACATAAAAAAATCCGAGCTCAAAGTATCGAATGCTTTACGAATATCGATTTTCAGAATCATATTACTATTAGTCCGATTATGCAAAATATTAAAACCCTCAAAAACCAAGGCAATACAATTATGAATATGACGACCCGGAATAAAGCCAAACTGAGTAGGAGACAGAATTCTACTGATGATCCCTCCAAATCTAGTAGCCAGAATCATAGTAATAACCTTAAAGATTAAATTACTCATAACAATGGGCCTGAAATTAACCACTGAATTTGCATCTTTACTTTTAGGGATACGAACCATAAAGCTGGAGTTGAGTCCAGCTGGAAGGGATCCAGACTGAAAGAAGTGGCGCACAACAGTAGTAACATCCCCAAAGATAATATCCCAACAATGCTGATGAAAGACTCCATTGAAACCATCCGGACCCGGGGAACTGTCTAAACTAAGATCGAACACCGCATCCCGAATCTCCAACTCCGAAGGCAAGAAACTTAAACAATTATTATCCACATCCGAAACCACTGGGTTAATAACCTAATCAACTGGAGAGAAATCAGGAATAGACCCAGTAGGAGCTGTGAAAAGATCCTCAAAGAAATTAATAATGTGACTGCGAATAGCAACTGAAAACATGGCATATATGTGCAGGAACATCCTATTGGTTCCCAGTCTTTTGCACTCTTTCAAAAATCACTTTAAGGTTGCGATGTCATGGGAAAATTGCAAAATTGGTCCTATAACTATAAGCAGTTTGCAATTTTGGTCCTGTAACTATTGAGTTTGCAAAATTGGTCCTGTAAGTTTGAATTTTTTTGCAAAATTGGTCATATATGTTTTATACCTAAGCAATTTCGGTCCTGTAATTTTCAAGTTGTTGCAAAATTGGTCCCCTGGGGTTATTTTATATTTTCAAAATACCAAGAATACCCTTATGCACATAATTGACTTATTTGACTAAGTGCTTTGCCTAAAATGGTATCAGAGCCCAGGTTTATTAAGAACTTTAAGTTATATTTATTATTTTATATAATTAACAATCGGTGAGTTTCTCCGAGAAAATGGATCTGGACGAGTGTCCAAGATGTATACCCTACAAGAGATATCGTCAAATTTTGACAATGTATGCACAAGAACACCAGAACAGGATAACATATTGGGATAATCAATATGTTGAAAAAGAACTCGTAGAAGCCGATAGGGAAACCTTAAGATAATGCGGAAAACAAGCAGCATGTTGTCTGAGTATCACTTCCGCTCCGTGAGTACCCACCCTGCCCTGCCTAGAATTTTTAGTTTTAAAATATATTTTAATATATATGTTGTATATATAATATATATTATAATATAATTTTCATGTATTCTTATATTATATTTAATATTTATAAATTGATAATAATAAATTTTGTAAACAATATTTTATAAATATATAGTTTTTTATTTTTTTAATTTAATTTAATTTAAAATGGGATAGAACAGGTAGACCCGCCCCGCGCCGAGACCTATGGCGGGTCGACCCGCCCCGCCCCGCCCGTTCTAGACACGGGACGGAGTGCAGGTCCTAGCCAACCCGCCCGACCTGCTCCATTGCCATACCTATAAAATTGCTAACTGTAGAAAGATAAAGGGCCAAAAATGCTATTTAGCCACAAGGACAAAATTGTCCAGGACCAAAACTGCAACTTTTAAAGATAAAGGACTAAAATTGCAACTACCCCAAAGTTACAGGACTAAAATTGCAATTTACCCCAGTCTGTCTTCTTTCCTTTTTCAAAGAAAGATTTGATTTTACTTATCAACGGACATCTTCAGCTTTTTTGAGTCCTTTTTGCTGTTGAACCCCTTTGATAGTCTTCTCCACTTATCGGGGGGTGACATAGCTGTTAGCCTGCTGACTGAAACAACTTTTTGGTACTTAACTGAAACTTCATCTTCGACACTTAGTTGCAACACAACTGATTCTTTACTTCGATCTTCAGTCAACTTCTATAATCTTCAACTTGGCTGCTTCGACTCACCTTATAAAACATATCTATTACATAATTGAATTTACAATGGAATATGGGGCGCCAACTTCCTAATCTAAGTTTTACATAGCATCATCAAATCTATACAATAAATTTCCCAACAATGAATAATCAAAAAATTACTTTACAGAATTCAATCCAGTAGAATTTTATATTAATACAAAAACAAAAATTTCTCGTATCAGCTTATGGTCACATTAATAAATATTTTGTTTGATTTTAATGGCTAATATAATCTTTTCTTTAATTGAAATTAGAATAATTTTATCATTAAGATGCTAAAGATTGATAAATCAATTATCACATTAATCAAAAACATTAAGATGAATTTAGTAACTTCTTTACAAAAATCAAGCATAACATTATGAGGTTATTTGTAATTGCTATATAAATTCAAAAACCATGTAAATGTCAGTCTTATCCTTATACTTCTTTTGCTTAGTTTTTCATGCTTTATCACTTCTTCGACTAAAGAAATGTATGAAAACCAAAATTACAATATAAATTATATGTAAAAAAAATACTTGTCATATATTATTTTAGTTCCAATAAAAAAGTGAATATTATAATCATAACATTTAAACTTCTAGCTATTGCAATTTACCTGTTTTGAGTGTCTCATTTAAACATAATAAATCTTAACGTAATAAATAAACAAATTAATCCATTACTGTCATCAAAAGTTAGCTGTTAAATAAAACTACAAAAAAATGATAAAGTTGAAATCTATACTTTGAAACTCGATTCAATTGCACACAAAATATCTTTACTTAGTAAATAATAAAATTGAGGTAGTCGCCTGTCAAACCGTCTGACGGATCTAGATCCGTTAGACGGATCCAAACCCGGATCAATATCCAATTAGAAATAAAAAATAAATAAAATTTGACAGTTGTAGACCACCATCTCTCATTCTTCTCTCTCGCTGCCTCCTCTCCTTCATTCTTTCCCTTAATTTTTTGCTCTTGAGCAGTTGAGCGGCCACCTCCCCTCCAATCGCCATCTCCGATGCCGACAACGACCTTCTCAACTCCTCCCAAATTGACAGCGGTCATCAAGCTGCTCGTGCCCTTACTGTTTTGTGCTGTTATTTTTTCATCAGATAAATTTGTTGCTTAATAGAAAATACCATTTGCACTGCTAATATTTACTTCAAAGCTGTGCTTGATTAATGTTTTCTCCACCAATCTTTTTTCATTCTATACTTGAAGAGGAATTAATACATGTTTATGTGAAGGTTTTCAAGGTTTGTAATATAATTTTAGAGAGATTTATGTATCATCAATGTTGATATTTGAAGACGAATCACTAAATGATACAAATATTAATATCAACTAATACTTTTATGGAGAAATACTAATACATTTTATAAGAAAAACTAATATTTTGCAGGAGCACTACTAAAATATTATCTAGGAAATTACTAATACTTTTTCGAGAAACTACTAATACTTTTTCGAGGGACAACTAATACATTTCGGTAGAAAAATTTAATTATATTCAGGGAAAATACTAAAATACTCTCCAGGGAACTACTGATACTTTTTTAAGGAACTACTAATACTTTTTTGAGGGACTGCTAATACATTTCGGAGTATATTCATGAAAAATACTAAAATACTCTTCAGGGAACTACTAATACATTTCAGAAGAACTGCTAATACATTTCAGAAGGACGACTAATACTTTTCAGAAGGACTGTTAATACATTTCGGGAGAAAATTTTAATTATATTCAAGGAACTACTAATACTTTTTCGAGGAACTACTAATACTTTTTGAGGGACTGCTAATACATTGTGAGAGTATATTCAGGGAAAATACTAAAAAACTCTTCAGGAACTACTAATACATTTCGGAAAGAATCGCTAATACTTTTTAGAAGGGCGACGACTAATACTTTTCGGAAAATTTATTATCTGGTGGTCCTGAAAATTACTAAACACCACTTCTAATATTACGAATTTCTCACCGGGTCTGCAGGTCAGATCCGTCTAACAAGTTAGACCCGTTAGACGGTCTGATAGGAGTTTTTGTGAATAAAATTAAATATAGTTTTAAAAAAGTTATCAGCTTTCATATCAAGTCAATCTTCAATAATTAAATACAATAGTATATTTAAATATCTATTTTTTAATAACTATTAAATATTAAAATTATTACTTAAATTCAAGCTTTAATCAAAATCTGTAAAATAGTATATTATTATTTATTGGCAAGGAAAAGCTATTATATGTTTAATATACTTTCTTACCATCATATATTTAAATAAATATAAACATTAATAGTTTCATGTTTACAAATAAAAATAATTAAAAATTAAAATTTAAAGATATAAAATAGAAATACTTATTTTTCTTAGTAGCATTTTTTAAGATATATAGAAAACGTTGGTAATTGTTTTCTAGTTGTTTTTTCTCATTTCTTTTTTATTTTGTTTTCCCAATTTTCAATTACTATGTTTCTAAGTTTAATTACATGTATTTATATAAATATCTATACACACCATATATAAACATCTCTATATAAACACATAATATCAAGTGTATATATATATATATGTTAACTATATTAATTATTTTAAGTTTGAAACTATTGTGTGGTTCTTGATATATATCATAATATTCAAATTTATGGAGTATGCATCTTGATTAGGATTTAGTGACATATTTTGAAATATTTAACTATGAATTTTGATGTAATTATTTTTATGGAAATATAACATATAGATTTTATGGTCATATATATATATATAGGATTTGGTTCAAATGAGACCACCCTCCCTAGGTGAGACAGTGTGGACTCATCTTACCCATTGATCTTAAAAAATGAAGGGATGTGATTAATTCGGTTTTTTAATTACCGATTTCCGCCAATTTAAGGGTAAGGTGGTAATTTTGTAAGTCAAATTAGTGGTCCCAGTAGGTTTATGGGAGATTGAAACTGGGATTTTGTGGCGGAATTTAAGGAACATGTTTCTTTCCAAATATTTTTATTTTACAACATAGTTAGGGTTCTTCTCTCTTTGCATAATTAGACATCAAATAATGCATATTTAGTTGTTTTATTGGCACCTTTGTTTTTTACGAAAACAATACGAAATTGAATATAACGTCTTTGCATATTTAGTTATTCTACACTTTGCATAAATAGGTTCAATATAATGCATATTTAGTTATGAAAATGTGATGTTGCTTTTGGAAATTATGAAAATGAGGTGTTACATAATGTCTTTGCATATTTAGTTATTCCACATGCATAGATGGTTTCTAGATAATGCATAGTTAGTTGATTTTGTTGCATAGTTTATGACGCGTCTTGCATAGTTGGTTATCTTGTACTACATATTTGTTTTTTTACGCCGCATAGATAGTTTTCGGATAATGCATATTTAGTAGATTTTTGTTGCATATTTTCAAATATGTAATATCCTACTGAGATATATGCATCGTTTCATAATTATATATGCAACGCTTTTATAAGTATTTATACATCATTTCATAAGTATCTATGCATCGTCTTATTGGTGAAAATTACGCTTTTAAGAGTTTATTTTAATGGTCAGTTTCGAGTTCTCCATTGATGTCTACACAGATGCATCGTCTTATTCATGGTTGTTTCATTTGGAATAGAAATCATCTTCTTCTTCACAATTTTTTTTCTCTATAAAATCAGTTTATAAAGTGTAGGTTGAATATAAACGAGTTCGATTCTTCGTCGTTGTTTTTCATTTGAAACATAAATTGCATCTTCTTCACTATTTTTTTCACAGTTCGAGTTCTTCCATTTGCGTTAATGGAGGAACTGAGAAAGAGAGGGAGAGATGGAGAGAGACGTGTGTGTGTGTGTGTGTGTGTGTGTGTGTGTGTGTGAGAGAGAGAGAGAGAGAGAGAGAGAGAGAGAGAGAGAGAGAGAGAGAGAGAGAGAGAGACGTGAGATTTGAGAGATGGATGAGAGAAAAAGATTTGATTCCATTCTTATAACTACCTTGTTATGTTATTTTACCCTATTACCCTTATGTTGATTAAATTAATGTTTTAATATATTTTTTATCCATTAAATCACACCCATTGAATAATAGTGGGGGATGGTTGAGATTAGTCCATTGTGTCTCACCTATATATATATATAGGGAGGATCAAGTGAGACCATGTCTCTAGGTGAGACACAATGGACTAATCTCAACCATCCCCCACTATTATTCAATGGGTGTGATTTAATGGATAAAAAATATATTAAAACATTAATTTAATCAACATAAGGGTAATAGGGTAAAATAACATAACAAGGTAGTTATAAGAATGGAATCAAATCTCTTTCTCTCTCATACATCTCCAATTTCTCAAATCTCACGTCTCTCTCTCTCTCTCTCTCTCTCTCTCTCATTCCTCCATTAACGCAAATAAAGAAAACTGTGAAGAACTCGAAAATTACAGAAAAAAAAAAACAAGAAAAATCGGTGTAATATTACAGAGAAATAACGAACAGTGAGTTCGAAAACTAAATATGCAACAAAACTCAACTAAATATGCATTATCGGAAAACTATCTATGCAACGTAAAAAAACTAATATGTAGTACAATATATCCAATTATGCAAGACGTCATAAACTATGCAACAAAATCAACTAATTATGTATTATCTAGAAATTATCTATGCATTGTGGAATAACTAAATATGCAGTACATTATGTAACATCTCATTTTTATAATTTCCAAAAGCAACATCCCATTTTTATAACTAAATGTACATTATATTGAACTTATTTATGCAGTGTAGTATAACTACAAATGCAGTACATTATATTCAATTATGTCTTGTTTTTGTAAAACAGTGCCAACAAAATAACTAAATATGCATTATTTGATGTCTAATTATGCAGTAGAAGAACTCTAACTATGCTGTAAAATAAAAATATTTGGAAAGAAAACAGGTTCCTTAAAATCCGCCACAAAATCCGGTAGTGTCTATTTCAGCCCATAAAATCCGCTGGGACCACTAATTTGAATTACAAAATTACAATCTTACACTTAAAATCAGCGAAAATTAGAAAATAATTAAAAAAACTGAATTAATCACATCCCTTTATTTTTTAAGATCAATGGGTAAGATGAGTCCACACTGTCTCACCTATGGAGGGTGGTCTCATTTGAACCAAATCCTATATATATATATATATATATTTAACAATTCATTCTTTAACTGTTGGCGCTAGGATATATTTATACCAGAATTTTATATCAATTAAAAGAAGGTGTAATCCTGAAAATGCATCGCGTTCATAATGGTAGAAGGTGTAATGACTGAAAATTCATTGCATTCTTATAAGAGAATATGTAACGAAGGTGAAAATTTTGAAACTTCTTCCGTCTTCATTAGTGACATTTATAAATGCTAAATGCTAAAAAATTGGTTCCTATATTTAATAATTATTAGTTGTCAAATAAATAAAATAAAACAAAACAAAAAGTTATATTACATTAGTTGCCCTTAATATTATCTAGGGATAAATACCTTTAACCCCCCAAACTATTCGAACTTTTACACTTTGCCATACGAACTTTAAAACGTTACACTTAACCCCCTCAACTTCGCGAAATTTTACACTTTGCCTAAAATTCCGAATTTACCCCTAGCTTCATGAAAGTTGGTTTATAGTTTACCCTCTAAACTTCAAAGTTATTGCGTACTTTACCACCTATGCCATAAATTTTATTGTATTATCTACATTTACTCCTCAAGGTCGTGCGATCCTCGAAAATGGTATCAGAGCCCAGGTTTATTAAGAACTTTTAGTTATATTTATTATTTTATGTAATTAACAATTGGTGAGGAGAATTTCTCTGAGAATATGGATATGGACAATTGTCCAAGATGTTTACCATACAGGACATATCGTCAAATTTTGACGATGTATGCACAATAAAACCAGGATAAGATCGCATATTGGAACCACCAATATGAGATACAAGAACGCGCAGGAGTCAATAGGGAAGCCTTGAGGCAATGCGAAATGCGAGCGGCATATCATATGAGTTTCTGGACAGTAAACCAGACATTATATGTCGAATTGATGAACCTCCAAGAAACGGTTCATGAGAATGCCCATCAGAATAATGATTTCTGATGGAGTACCGGAATGGAGCGAGATACTTCCAGACAAATCTAAGTTCTCAGAAGATCTTAGAGAAGTCCAGAAGACGGTGCAGAATTATGGCAACCGCCATATTCATCTACCAGCACATAGATCCAGAACCAGATGGGAGAAGATGGTGAAATATCAGAAGGAAACTCTTGAAATCCTTCATGATATTCAGAAATGAGTCAAGAACTTGGAGGATAGACCGAGTTCTTCCGGAGGAAAGAAGCGTATCGATTTCGGGACAGTCCCCTATTTACACCAAAAAGGGAAACCGACCGAAGTGGTACGAAAAATAACAGATGAGGAAAAGCTTATTGCTATCATCAAAGGAAAATCCGTCACAAAGTAAAAGTGATGGATATGGAAAAGATAAATTTTAAAGATCTACATGACCTAGCAGAATCCTTCGCAGGATTATGAATTGTAGATCTAAAGATGAATACAGGAGATGAAACAACATTGGTTACCTATGACGCAGCAGGTAGACCAATTCCACCTCCACCACCACCAGTAAATCCCAACGTTGAAGAAAGCGCGGGCTAAAATCATGGAACCCGGGATGAGAGGATGCATCACGTTGGAGATTTCACCACAAGAGATGAACCACTTTCAGGAACAGGAGCTCGACAACCTCTTGCAAGAACTCGATAACCTTCTAGAAGGCCAAATATTTATCAAACGCCTTATGAAAGATCGCATCTCGACCTAATACATCCATATGGGTTGAAGTTAAATCTGGATATCCCATTTTAAAAATCGAGAAGTTCTCATTGATGAATGGCCATCAGCTATGAGGATTGCGGCAGGAACCCTCGATCTTACGAAAGATTCATTCATCTTACTCCTTGAAATGAGTCTTAAGGGATCTGTAAAGATTGCCTGGGATATGACCGATGCAAGTACGAAAAGCGCGGTTACATCAGGAGAATCACTAAAAGGAATTATCAATGATATGGCAAAATTATTCAAAATCCAATTTATCGGCAAAGGTTATTTTGAGGGATTAGAGGATGAAAAAAGAAAAAGATATAAACAAGCCCTCTATAGCCTTGAGTTACATGATATTTGTCATATTGACGAATATATCAAGTTGTTCATCGAATACAGGTGGAAATACAAGATTGGAGACAGAGAAGCTTCACAGCTATTCTTTGCTAAGATTCCAAGTCCCTGAAGAGAAATGCTAATCAGGGAATACAAGGATGGAGCAGAATTAGATACAGTGGCCAGAAGAATGTCTTTCTTAAAGGCCAAGTTATCTGAATGGTGCTACCAAGCATCACTGTACCGCAATTACAAGAGATTACGAGGAATTAACAAAGCAGTTCCTCTATGTTGCGTGGACGATGATATCCCAACAGTTGTGGGAGGTCAACCAAGATGGCACAAGAAGAAGAAGGATAGAAGCCATCCATACCGCCGGGGAAGCAGCAAAAGAAACAGGTCTTCATGGAGACCTAGAAGGTTCTAGTCAAAACAAAAGGCTCGAAGTTACAAATCAGGGCAAAGACCAACACCAAGCAAGAGTAGAGCCTCATCATCAGGTTCTAATCAAGCGAGTACCAACAGAACCCCAGGGAGAAGCACTTTCAGGCGAGCTCATACAAGAGCTAATGAAAGTTTCAAAGATTGTAATTGTTGGACATGCGGAGCAAGAGGACATATCTCAACTGATCGTCCAGACAACCAGAGACGAGGAGTTAGACAGTTCGAGGCTACACCAGAAATGGAGAAAGCTGTCTATTATCAAGATCTTATACAGGTATATCAATTTGAGGATATACCCTCAGATGAAAGCATCTATGAAGAGGAGATTTATTCTGAAGATGGAAGTGAATCCAGTTCAGAATCAGAGTGAAGAAGAAATTCTTCAGCAGACGGTCAGGGAGGATATGTCGGGATTCCTCTCTCACACTACGGTTTATCATAAGACTCTTATGAGAATTATGAAGGAAGATCCAAAACTTCAGATATATGATGGATTTACAATTGGAGCTATGGAAAAGGCTTTGGATAAAATTGGTTTTCATAATAGAAAACACCAAATTATCCACAGGGTAACAAATTACGATGAAGTTTACCGGGAACCTGATCGAGATGCAGTTGGTCCCTATTAGAGAAATCCAGGAGATCAAAAGCAGACTTAAAAGAGAAGTTGCAAATACACTCTCATGGATTCATATCGGAGCCATAAGAGTCATTATTAAAGCAACATTCAAAGAAGGAATAGATTCGCCACTCAATCTGGCTATCTTTGACAAGCGAATCTCACATCTCAAGGATTCATGCCTTGGAGCGGTTACAGGAAATTTGTATGAAGGAAAATTGGCATTTAATGTCTATCCTAGAATTGCATATAATTCAGGAGATCGAGATTTCAACAAAGTCCTAACCCTTCATCAAGATTTCAAAAGAGATGATTTGATGAAAGAAGGGAACATGCCCTACTCGATCACATACAAGATATCCTATGCTCTCTCGAATACACATCATTCAGAAGTATTCTTGAGAAAGGAATTTATTGAAGTCCCAAGAATTTTTGAGGACTTTGCCAGGGTGGTTCTACCAGAAATCATTGAGTCTTCAACTATCAAGGAGATCGATATGAAAATACAAGATCAACCTGTCTTCAACAAAAGTCGAAGTCTTAAAGTTGAGCCAAGAAGGATGTCTTTCCAACGGACAGAATGACGAGTAGCAGTCGTTGGGAAGAAAGGAGACCAAGTACGATTCAACAGATCCCAAATGTTTTCAAAACAAAGGAGAGAGCCGAAATGTCCGAAGATGACGAGAAGTTGAAGTAATATTCGACATCACTCAAAAGGATAATACTTTTCCTTGTGATGTTCTATATTATCTCCAACAACCAATAGTTGGAAGGTATCAAGGAAGCCTGAAGATAGGTGAAATCGAATTGACTATCTCAGGAGTTGCAGGAAAAATCCCAGAGCAATCAATATTGGGTATTGAATTTCTTGAGGATCATAAACCTTGGGAAAGATTACGAGATGTTATGGAATTCCCAGTGGCTGATAACAGATACAGAATCAGGTGACCACTAGTCCATTTTCCATATATATTTCTATCGGAATGTTATATGCTGAATACAAGGCCGAGTATTTTGCCGCCTATATTGATTCAGCGCCGAATATGTCTTTGCAAAGTCGGATGTTTTTACTAAAGAAATTGGAGAAGACTTACCACTATTGCGGGAAGAGATTTCTCTAAAAGAATTCTTATTCTTAACAGAGGAATTAAACAAGCAGAAATCATGATCGGAGGCGCAGGTGGTACCCCATGGTACAAATTGAAGACGCCACCAATCTATTTCCATGATACAGGAGCAGATGTATTGCTAGGAAACAATTTCCTACAAACATTCAAGAGATTTACATAGGAAAATGAGACAAGAAGACTTATTTTCATAACATTATGTGATCATAAGATCATTGTCCAGAGACTGCGGGAAGCATTTTAAAGAAAAATGCCTATTAATTTTCGCAGCAAGCGTGGTGATGAAGCCAAACTTCGCAATCCAAAAATGGCGGATTGAAGGAAATTTGGTGAATCGATATTATCCTATAGACAATTCGGAAGCCGAAAGGATACAAAGATATGGGATAATAACTTGTATTCATTTAGAGTACAAGGAGAAGAACGAGTTACTCCAGAAGCCATTGCAGAATTATGGATGAGCCTAATGGAGAGTCCACAGAGTGATGTGACCCTTGAGGAACAAATATCACTCGAGGATATAAAGAAAAAGATCCAAAGGAATTATAATGAAGATCCTTTGGCATGGTGGGACAAGAACGAGCTCAAAGCATCCTTAAAGGTTAAGCCAGGAAAGGAGTATGTGAGATTCAAACCAATCCTTATGAACCAAGAAGATCGTAAGGATATCCAGAAGATACTTAAGGAACATCTTGACCTTAAGTTGATTTCACCAGGAGTTTCTCCATACAAAGATCCGTGATTCTTAGTCGAAACCATGGAGAAATCAAAAGAGGAAAGCCAAGACTGGTTATTAATTACAAAGGGATTAATAACATTTTGGAGTTCGACGGATACTATATCCCAAGCAGAGAACATCTGGTTAACTGCATCAAAGGTGCCAAGATATTCTCAAAGTTTGATTGCAAATCTGGATTTTACCAGATTAAGGTGGATGAAGAAAGCAAGAAGTTCACAACTTTCTCTACACCACAAGGACATTATATTTGGAACGTGATGCCTATGGGATTGGCTAACGCACCCCAGATATATCAAAGGAAGATGGATAATCTCTTCAAAGATTATTTCAGTTTCATGTTCGTGTATATCGATGAAATTCTGATCGCATCAAAGAACATGAAAGAGCATCTTAAACATTTGGAAATATTTTCAGATGTTTGTCACAAGGAAGGATTAGTACTTTCGGAGAAGAAGACAGTGATTGCAACAAGACAGATTGAATTCCTCGGAATTGAAATCGATGAATCTGGGATTATCCTACAAAGTTATATTGTAGAAAAGATACAGGGATTTCCAGATATACTGAAAGATAAGAAGCAGCTTCAGAGTTTTCTTGGAGTTGTTAATTTTGCTGGGATGTTCATTAACAATCTGGCATACTATAGGAAGGTGTTTAGCTCATTGCTTAAGAAAGATGCAGTATTCAAATGGGAAGATGAACATCAAGAAGGAATTAAGCAACTAAAAGAAGTTTGTAAAAAGCTTCCAAAGCTTGCGATTCCCCAAGACGAGGACGAATCGGTTCTTTACATAGATGCCGTGATGATTGGTGGGCGGATTCTCTTACTAAGGTCACACCAAATGAAGAAGTGCCATGCAGATATTGCGGTTTATTCACACCCAAAGCAAACATATGACATATCAACGAGAAAGAATTCTTTGCGAAATCGAAAGGCTTTTAAAAAATGGCCTCTATTTTTACTTGGCTAAAAGTTTACTTTAAAAATTGATAATTCAAGTGTCAAGGCTTTTACGAAAAATAAAATTGAATCAAAACCGAGAAAAGGCTCGATTACTTAGATGGCAAGTCAATGTCAATATTATGATTATGATATTGTCATTATAAAATCTCATGAAAATATTCTTGCAGATTTTTGACACGAGATGGAAGGACGCGTTCGCGGCGAGGTCCTTAAACGAGTAAGACATCTTAGGGAAAACCTGGAGAGTCCGAACGAGATTTTGGGATGTTATGTCTCAATGCGAAGTTGTTGGGCGACTTCAATAGTGACCGTAAATCCGTTTCTAGTCAAATACGAGCGTGCGGTTCGCTCAAGGACAATTGTTCTTAGCGCTGCAAGGGCCTCTCTTCCAGGCAGCATCTCCTACGGTGCAAAAAGGGGCGAATAGAGAACAGGGCTCTAACCCGGAGGTTATGGATTCAAGTACCATAATCACAAGTGTTGCGGGTGATGCATCCCCGAGGTGTACAAATCGTAACGTTGAAGCTCCTGTCACAACCCGAGTCTTCAAGTCAACCCAAAGACCTGCGGGGTAAAAGAGGGAGAATTGAATCTTAGGCCACAGACCGGCAAATCTAAGGTTCAAACTGACGAGATTAAGATTTCTCCTATGCAGGTATATCAACGACAATGGGAGAAACTAGTTACAAGAAGAGATATTAACCCATAAAAAAACTATAGTTCATATCTCAGGCAAGTATCCCAGGGTTTGGATGAAGCCAGGAAGTCATCCAAATGAAGTACAGGAATGCTATACGTTTGGAGCACTAGCTTCAATCTATACTGTATCACCAGGATTCCCAGAAATTTTGAAATTACCGAAATGGATTGGGAAGCGATTTATTTGAGACTTGGGCCAACAATCCATATTTGGCCGAGGAGACATTTTGGAACTCGTATTTTCTAAGTGCGGCTCCCGAACCAGCAAAGAAAGGCTTTAATGAAGCTTTTCATTTCACAAGCTAAGAAGACCGGATGAAAATGCTTTAAAATATATAAAAGCATCTTCACCGGAAGAAGGACCAGTATTAGTAGGGGCATTCTCTGAAGATGAAGCTTCTACCAGGCAAGCATGGGGTCTTTGGGTTTGTCTAACCGAAATGGACAAAGTCAAATATCCATTCAAGTTTTTCCAGAATTCAGCAAATGGATCTTTCCTTTTGAATTCGATGACTGGATCAACAACAGGATTCACAGAAGAGCTTTTCGAAACTAAGAGAAGAATTTTGTGGGAGAACAAGATTACGGCAAGCAAAGAAACTTACCGGAAATTCTATAATATGGCGCATGTTGGCTGTTGGATCGATCGGATCTGTCAAACATGTCCTGAACAGAAAAAACTCGAGTTTGGGAAAGTATTCCGACCCAAACCCGACCGACAAGATCATGCAGTTGGAAAAGGCAAGGGCCCAGCTCACAAGACGCGTTATCCTCGGGGACCACGTAAACCAAATATTTAAAAGATTCCCCGACAAACATCACATGGGTTGAGTCATGCGGAAGAAAAAGAAAACCAGCTGGCGAGGCAATAATGTAGGATACGACGTAAGCAGTGACATCATAAGTTTCAACAAGATTTGAAGTCCGCCTTTCAAGTTCGGACTTACCTCTATAAATTGCAGGATTTGAAGGAAGCTGAGGACATCGAACATTTCCCTTAGTTTTCTTATAATAATGTCTGAAAGAAAAATTTGTAAAAATATTTGAGTGTTTTAGTTTTCAAATTTTTATGTGTTTTCGAGTGCAAGCCTCATCTATGAGAGGCTAAACCAGTATTCTCCTCCCAAAAGGAGATTACTAATGTAATAAATATTTCTATAAGTTCTTAATAAACAAGAGGCTTTCTGCTTCAACATGTCTTCATAATGTTCCATTAATTCATCCCGTTTAACTACTTATACGCTTGGAGTAGGAAACGAACCAAGGTCATCTTGAACGATTCTTGATAAGTCGGATAACTTGCGATCATCTTCCCGAGGGTGAGGTTGAACAGGAGGAGCCGTTTTGTCAAACGATCCGGGTGCGATAATTTTTCGATTTGGTGGTGTTGCGAACCATTTCACCCGGTCTTTGTTTTCGGTCAAAAAGGTATGAATTTTAAGGGATTTATTAATTTTACGGAAGCATGTTGGGCACGATATGGTCGTAATGGACTATGTTCATTTTCGGTCTATAGACCTAATTTGTATACGGTTTATACTTGAAATGAGAATTTTGAGTAAAGTATGTCCTGGTGAGTTTATAGGTTGGAAACCTGACATGATCCGTTTAAAACCTCTGAATAGAGACTGGATCTAAGTAGGTGTAACAATGCCACGAACAAAACAAGTGACATAAAATAAGGATTCTCGTTTCTCAAAAAATCCGAAAAACAAATTGATTATGGAGTGAAATCTTTCATGTTTATTGATTTATGCAATAAATTTATTATTATGTAGTAGATTGCCATAAATTAGAGTTTAAAGGGATAACTTGAACTATTGTTTTAAAAGGATAAAACCTAGGGACAAAATTATCCATATAGGGTAAAGTGTAATGATTTTCATAGTTTAGGGGGCAAAGTGTCACGAATTAAAGTTTGGAGGGTAAAGTGTAAAAATCAGTATAGTTTGGATGGGTAAGTGTATTTATCTCTATTATCTATGTCAAAATTTTGAAACTTCTTCCGCTTTCATTGGTGGCATTTATAATCACTGAATGCTAAACCATTAGTTCCTATATTTAATAGTTATTAGTTATCAAATAAATAATATAAAAAAAAACAGAACTCATATTACATTAGTTGCCCTTAATATTATCTATGTCATAGGATTATTTTTGGCAAACCAAATCTTTCAAGAAACCTTTAAAACTATTGACATTTTTAATAGAAGTATAGATAGATAAGAGTTAGCAAATAGCTTGAAAAGGACTTTCAAGCCAATTTGTAGAGAAAGACAACAAGGTAAAATTGAGGTTATTAGCACCTTCTTCATTTTTCCTCTTTTGATTACCAATTTTAACATCAAAAATATTTTTAAGGTGAAGTTAGGGGCTGACCTTGGGAGCTTGGATATAAGGTGTTGAAGTTGCAAGAAAATTCACCATTTTAGGATCAAATCACAAAACTACACAAAGTAAGTGTAGATTTCTTGACCCTTAGTCTAATTTCTTCTTTCTTACCTCAATCCTTCATATTCTAACTCCAAATTCTTAAAAATTTGACACTTAGGGCTGTTAAGGTGAAGGTCGAAAATTTCAAGAGATAGGGAGAAAGTACCATTTCTAGACTCATCAACCAAAACTACTTAAAGTGGGTGGAAAATTCTTTATAAAAACTCAAGTGATTTTGAAAAATTTACATGTAGTACTTTGAAATTAGTATGATATATGAAAATGTGTATTTCATGTTTATTTCAAGTTTATATGTCAAACAATTTCACAAAATTATTCTTAAAGTTTCAATTTTGCAAAAATAGGTGTATGCATGTACAAATCTATGATTTACTTGATGAATTCTTGAATGATATATTAATGCATGCCTGTGTACTTGAAATTTTATGTTTTATTTGATTTATATTCTGTAAATTTCAAATATAAATGAAAAAGTGCACTATTGGACCTTATATGCAAAATTGGCAAAATTGGAGGACTTAAACGCAAAAAATATAAAAACTGTGGGATGCCTCTATATATTTTCGAAATTGGGATTGTAATACTTTTAAAATATGACATTTTAAGATAATAATAAAGTTTTAAAGGTTTTGAGATGATGAAAACCAACCCTTGAAAGCCTAAGGACTTAATTGTGGAATTTTTGAAAGTTTAAGGGCTAAAATGAGATTTTCAAAACTGCATAAGGACCCCTCTGTAAAATTCGAGATTTTCAACTTGTAATAACTTAAAAACTCATATTTTGGGTAAATTCCAAAAATCAAAGTTTTTTGAGTAAAGAAAACTCATTTTTGAAATTTTGAGGACTAAAGTGTAAAATACCAAACTCAGGGGCCAAAAACGAAATTTTCAGGACTTATACAGCCCATGCACCTGGAAAAATTACTTAATCTTAATTTTAAAATATTTTGAATCCATGGTTCAAATTTCATAACAAAATAGACCCCAAATAAGCCTTAAGGGCAAAAACTCAAAAATTGGACTAGAAATGGAATTTTTAAAAGTTAAGGGACTTAATCTTATACTTTTTCAAAATTGTTTTTGTCCCAATAACCCTCTGTTATAAGTGATATCTTGAAATTGGAATCACATCAAAAGCCCTTCCGGGTTGTGAGGTCCAAATATTTTAAATTCACGGCAAAAAATGGCAAGTTTGACAAAAAGATGACCAAAATGGAATTTATCAAAACTTCAACCCCAAAATCTTTTAAGAACTGATTCTATGGACTATTTGGAGAATTTAGGAACTGACATTATATTTTTTCAAGGTCGAGACCAAAACTTATTCGATTTCAAACCCGATAAATACTAGTTTTTCTAAAACGGGACTATTTATAAAATTCTCTTTTTGTCAAGGATCTCAAATTAATTATTTTCCATGTTGTAGCCCTGGAATTTACTGAATTATATATTTAATTATAAAATTATAGTTTTCTTAAAAATTCTCGTACCGTAACGGACTCCTTAAGCATTACGCGGGGCGACTTCCTCGCCTTATAACTATTTGAACTTTCAACGAGGAAAATTTCCCACATAAAATACTGAATCCATCGAAGATTAGTTATCCTCCCAATAATTAGCTTCATTAAATATAATTAGACCACCAATATCGATAAACACCTGCGTATATAAATTTCACGTACTTATACTTGTACTGCTTTTACTTAAATTGCATATTATACTTCACTGTCTTGTTGACATAATATAACTGCGTAAATCTACTTGCTTAAGTCAACTTGGTGTGTTGAGCTCACAGTCGGAGTGGGCTTGTCGGGTAATGGAATAATCCGGCAGCTCGGTTGCTATTCCATTTACCGGGCCCATTGTCTTAATCCCACCCTTGGAGGACGAAGTATCCAACGGGAGAAGTGGGTCGTAAATATGAGGTATAATCATGATTATGACAATCCGGGCCTAATTAGCCCCATTGTGGATTTGTTGTGCCTAGGAGCGATAAGGTGATTGGGGCTTGTGTCAACTTGCTCCGGGAGTTACAAGGAAGAACGAAGGAATTATTGTCTGATCCACACAATTTTAGAGTTACTCGGACTGTATTGCTTGTTTAGGTTGGCGTTACACTTCAGTACGCAACCACTAATTGACTCGCTTGAATACCATTCATGGTGCCTAAGTGTTCATAAACTCTTTCATCAAATTATATAAAACTGTAATATTTTGAATATCATGC
The DNA here is from genome assembly GCA_016081115.2 of Rehmannia glutinosa. Taxonomy (NCBI): domain Eukaryota; kingdom Viridiplantae; phylum Streptophyta; class Magnoliopsida; order Lamiales; family Orobanchaceae; genus Rehmannia; species Rehmannia glutinosa. Next base: position 54,489,635 of record CM071932.1, read on the forward strand.
TACTTGTGAATCGTGTGTGACGCACTCATCATAAACCATGTATTCTTCATATAACTATTTTATTGTATCTATATACGCCACACTTACACACGAACCTCCATCCACTGAGAATTTTATCTCACCCTCGCCTTTTCAAACGACCAGATGGTGATGGTCCATACGTTGATGGTGTGGACGAGGAAGATCACACCACATAGTGATTCATATCCGTGCTCCATCCCGACTTTGAGGATTTCCTTTGCTTCTAGCTTTTGTTGGACTCTTTATTTTAAGTTTGTAACCTAAGGGCGTAGAACCCTTGAACAATATTAAGTTTGTATTTGGGTTATACTTTTGGAACTACTTTGTCGTGTTGTTGGAATGTAACTTAATTTTTGCTGCGATATTAACTCTGTTTGGGTTGCTTTTGATGAATGACTCGACTTATTTGGCTTATCTACTGTTTAAGTTATTGATCACGTCATGGTCCCGTTTGGGGCATGACACATCTAATTATAAATAAGATATATGTTAATTTATATATTTTGCAATTCCATTATAGTCTGACATATAATTTGAGCTTATTAAATTACATCATATGTAACGCCCCGATTTGTAAATATATTTGAAATTTATTTTTCTTTTAGGCGTTGCTATTTTAGAAAATTTACGAGTTGAAATTTAAATTATTATTTTTCTTTATAACAAAATAGAAATCACGTTTTTCCAAACTGACATTTAATATTCCTTTAAGATCTTAACACCAACAACCAATAATTCACATAAACTCTGCGCTCACAGATGCAACTTTATCATAAATAAGCAGCGGAAATAGTTTTAACACTAGTTTTGACTCACAACATTACTTTTACAAAATATAAATAAGCTCACATTTAATTTAAACATAAAAATTAACTTCTTACATCATAAATAAAAGAAAATGGGGATCTTGGAATTATTAAGAAATGGTGGAGCCCAGGTCGTCACATATACTTTGTCCTGTATCTGAAAATGCTAAATAGTGGGGTGAGTGTTTTGCACTGCACTCAGTGGGGTACACTTAAGCGACTGCGTAAGTAATTACAAATAGCAGAGATGCATCATACGTGGCATTTGTACGCACAAGCCGTAACTTTGTAATATGTACGAGCTCATAATGTGAAATGATCGTCACCACAACACATAAATATGTAACATGTACGTACAACCGCAACATGGGATTCATGCAAAACATACTAATCATGATTAATTAAACAGTCAACTTGCATTGAATAGCAATAGTACACGGTTAAGTGTAAAGGTAACCCCACCTGTATGTAGTGTACTGAAAATATAAATGATGATGATGTGGTTATGTGGTAGCCTTATGAGTTCAACTACGTTGTTATCCTCATCTTTATTTTCCTTGTGTTGTCATACGCTGGTCTCTATCTTCTCTAATTATGAGTATGTGTATTGTATCGCTACATAAATATGAAAATCCCACAATTCCATATTTATGCTATCTAAGTTGGCACCTATATATAGCTTAAATTCCTTAAGAGTTAAGTAAGTGTGGCTGCAGCTTCATTCCAACAAAACAACTTCTCAACCCCACACGTGGCCATCAAATGTTTACATGCAAAACCTTATATCATGCAAACCTCCATATGTTTTCCTCTTAATCAGCCATGTGTTTTTCTTAATATATATAATCTAATATATATGTATATATATTATAGAAACTTAAGAGTGAAGCTTCATCAATATCTATGTATATATATGTGAATGCCGTGTGCATGCATTTTACTCCTTAACTGCAAAGGTTGCTTCTAATTGGATGAACTAAGCATGCTTCTGGAAACTTTGTGAGACTGATGAACTTATTTGATAACTGGGCTGATAATTTAAAATATCTTTTTGTATCAATTTAATTAATAAATCAGCTAACTCTACTTGAAAATGATAAATATATATGTGTGTTGTCATACCCGTATGTGTAGTGTTATAAGAATCTATATAAATATATATTTAATTAACTATATTACACTTAAGACATGTATATATATATATATCTTATATTCATACTCAGGTTGTGAATGCACACATCTAATTAAATATTTTATTAATTATATATAAAGATAATATTTTATAACATAATTGTATTTATATATATTATAATATCATTTTTATAATTATACACAAGGCTCTATTTATTATCTAATTATAGTTTTATCTCCTTTCTATTATTGTATTTATTATTAATCTATTAAGTGTATCAAATGAAAAGAATAGTAGCTAAATGTAGAAGAAAAATTTTAAATTATTGAAGAATTAGAAAGACAAAACTTGATGTATGAAATATTTAGGTTGGTGATCTTGGCCAGAAATAGACTAAAATGAGGCTTAATTATATTTTAAAAAGGCTTTTGAATAAATCGATTTTGAGTTGAAATATAACCACTGTTATTGAATTTAGGATTTTCCACCCACAACTACATAATCAAAATATTAAAAGCTCAATTATCTATAAATAAATAAAATTAGCAGTCTAGATCCTTCAATTTGTGAAAAAATGTATACCGGGTATTACACTCTCCCCCACTAAGAAAAACTTCGTCCTCGAAATTCAAACATGACAAAGTCTTTGCAAAATTTCAATACTTACACACCCTTATTATAATCATATATCAACCAAATATTTATCTCAAATATCCACAAATCATAAGCTTTTCAAACTATGCATGTCACCTATATATTGGTTAGATATCTTAGACTACTCAAGTCCCAAAGTAACGTCAGAAAATCCGTAAAATCCAAATAGGACCAATCCATATTTTTCATAAGTCTTATTAATATAAGTTAACACATGTCTCACACATATCGTGATCAATACCCAAAACAGAAATACAAGCGTCAAATCTTACTCTACTCGAGTAGAAACACCCATCAATGATTATGTGAAACTAATAATCCATGTATATCTCAAATACATATAACCTCGTACAGATAAATCACCAACCTAATCATTAGTAACACCAATAATATATAAATCAAATTCCTTATCCAATAACATCTAGGTCATTCATATTCAACACACAAATCATCTTTAATTATAATATCTCCAAAAGTCAAGTTGCATAAAAGTACGTAAATCAAGGTATCAGATCTTATCATAGTACATTATAATATAATATTCATACAATAGCTAGTATTGTTACATTATTAAGATAGTTCTTCTAAGGCATCATTAGCGGTGAATGGTCCATACTTCATCTAGTACATACATAATAAGGTCCTCAAAGTAACAGTACAAAATCCAAAGACTAGACTAAAGTTCATCGTGATCACATCTTAGAGCACTAATTCTCTAGAGCTAATATGTCATGTCGTGTAGTGAAGTTTGTAAAATCATGATGCATATGTCATGTGAAAACCTTTTTATGAAAAGTAAATCCATGTACTTGGTGTGAAATATGTCATGAAATAATAATTGTACAATCATGAGCATATTTGAATGTATCATGGTGTGAGCAGACACGCTCCCTGCTAACGAAATTATGTCTCACACGTTGGCCAGACGCGGACAAAATTATGTCAAACCAGCAGAATTAGAGTCTGAGAGTCTGCAAAGACCCGACCGTGTCCGTTCATCACATTTTGAATATGTAAAATACATAGAAATTTTGAGATTATCGTAAGAACGTAGGATTAAATCCTCATTTGAAACATAGCTTATATCACATATTCATGGTCAAAAATTGCATATCATGGCATAACATGGGAGATGTAGTCTTCATCATAAGTTGTATATGTAATATGGCTTGAGATTGTAGAACATGTGAATTTGCATGTGAAATCATAGTCATGTAATGCATGTCCTTCAGGGCTTAGTATAACATATCGACCTTGGGCCATGTTTGCTCCAAATATCACCCCCTTTTATTTAAATATATATATATATATATATATATATATTATTGTCTCAATAAGTCTCGATGCTCGAAATTCCATTTTGTAACATTTAGAAAACAAAACCTAATATCAGAAGTTTAAACGCACACAACTCCAAAAAAAATTGAATTTTAATTTGTATACGTTTTGCTAAATGACTTTGATACTAAAGCCTCTAAATAACAAAAGTCAAATCACAACTAATATTATTCTTACGGAAAATATTTTGACTCAAAAGACTATCTGAACACAATAAGTAATTTGACTCTACGATTTTGGAATAAATGACTCAAATTCGTGTTTTAGACCAAATAGTAAATAACAAGGTCCGAGTCCTTGCTCTGATACCACTCTGTAACGCCCTGATTTGCAAATATATTTGAAAGTTATTTTTCTTTTAGGCGTTACTATTTTAGAAAATTTACGAGTTGAAATCTAAATTATTATTTTTCTTTATAACAAAATAGAAATCACGTTTCTCCAAACTGACATTTAATATTCTTTTAAGATCTTAACACCAACAACCAGTAATTCACATAAACTCTACGCTCACAGACGCAATTTTATCATAAATAAGCAGCGAAAATAGTTTTAACACAAGTTTTGACTCACAACATTACTTTTACAAAATGTAAATAAGCCCACATTTAATTTAAACATAAAAACTAACTTCTTACATCATAAATAAAAAAAATGGGGATCTTGGAATTTTTAAGAAATGGTGGAGCCCAAGTCGTCACACATACTTTGTCCTATATCTGAAAATATTAAATAGTGGGGTGAGTGTTTTGCACTACACTCAGTGGGGTACACAAGAAGTTTAGCTACTCATTACAAATAAACAACCCATAGACAAATTGTTCATGTTCATGACAAGCTAAAATGCAAGATTAACACACAAAGAATGAGAAAACTTAGGGAAATGGATAATCTGTCGATTAATCTTCAATCCTCAAGCTCCGATTCGACCCGATTCTTCCCTTGATTCTTCCTTGATGAAGTTGATGTATTTCTTGTGTTCTTGGGTGTATTCCCAGCCTTTTCTCCCTGGTGTGCGCCCCAAAAAGTGGTATTTATACCCTTTTAGAAGCTGGAGTCAATGTCTTTGTCATTTTTGGACATTCCAGCACAGACGCACGGGCAGTGCGCCCCACGCACGACCTGGTCATGCGCTAGGCCGTAAGAAATCAATTTTTAGCAACCCACGCATGGGTCGTGCACCTCACGCTCGGGTTACCCATGTTTGATGCCGTAAGAATGCTCAAAGTCTTCAGGTACGCACAGGTGGGTCGTGCGTCGACGCACGGGCCGTGAGTCACCCAAACCTCCGAATTTGCTTCTGGGGTATTCATAAGAGTTGTAGCCCTCTATCTTAGCTTTCCGTAGCCACTTGAATCAGCTTAATATCAATTTTGTAGAGAGCGTTATGGCCAAAATACTAAACCCTACCAGTGTTGAAAGTTCCAAACGCGTCTGGAATGGATTTTTCTTATGAATCCCCTCGTTGTTTGATCATCCATGCTTCTTTTGGCACACGACTCATCACTATGACTCTAGAATTCATATAGTTGGCTTCCAATTGGGTGTAATCACTTGATTCTTGATGATTCTAGGTCGCAATGCTTGTATTTGTCACAAAATCACTCCAAATATCATTAAATTCCTACAAAACGAGAAAAGCGTAATACCTTTTCCACAAAGAGCGAATATATATCATTTCATATGAGTTATTGCATGTTTATAAACAATTATAGCCATAAATATGCCCTAAAATACATGAAAAACTCACACTGATCAAACCCCAAACTTAAAATGTTGGCCGTCCCGGTCAATGCTTTTAAAAACTAGACAAAACATAACTGGGAGTAATGAAAAGTAGAACGCACAACTACTCCATAAAATTCGTATTGTTCATCATAGGTGTCAAGCAATGAATCAACCAAGCCTCAAACATTTAGCATAGAGCACACATCAAAGAAACCATGGTAAATGCTAAGAATCACGCCTCTCAAAGATCAAGTGTATACTCTCATCTCGAATGAATATATGACGTGTTTACGCTCAATTCAATTCAATGTTGCAGAATTACCATAGGCTTGCAAATCGTCTCATATCTCCGCCACTAAAATGTACGCAATTTGTGAATCAAAAAGGGCTTTTTCTTTTGGTTGTAATGAAGGCTCTTTGGTTAGGGTAGGAAATTTTGGATAAAGTGACTCAAACTCGAGCGTATAGACCGGTGAACACATCAATCATCTATATTAAAATCCCATATGCTACTCCAATCATCCCGTATTTTCATCATCTTATCTCCATCCCCTTTCTTTCTTTTGAGAAACACCTCAAATTACGATCCTTAGCCCCCAAGTTCATTTATATAAAACTCATTCATAAAGCCAATTTTTTTTTCGACTCTTATATGAGTTTTCAACATTTTATTTATCCTCCTTTTCTTCCTCTATTGTTCGCATCAACCAACTCTAACACTACCTTCTAAAATTTTTATTTCACCCATTTACCCTTATTCAATCCCTTTACTCAATGTTATACGCTCAAGTGTAGGGTAAAAGATATATCAAGTTAAGGCTTGAATTGTGGCTACCCAAAAAAATAGGCAATAGGCTCAAGTTGGCTAACTAGGGATTTCAACATCATTAGGTAAGCAAAAGGCTTGAAAGGCTAACACAGATGGCCTTTAATCATATTCACAATTCGCAAACAACATGTGGCCTTGACAGAGATACCAGAGCAAGTTCTAGAATTCTAACAACATGAATGATACACTCAAATCACAAACAAGATTGCATAAAATAGAATTAGTAAAGGCTCAAAATCTCACAGGCTTGTAAATACATAATTCAAAGCATATAACCATGTTATCAATATCCACATGCTCATTGTCATCTATTCATGACTCATTCAACTCATACTCAATACCCAATCCAACCAATACAAATTTTCAAAATAAAGCACGAGTCTCATCACATACAAACACAATCACACAAAAACTAAAGTAGTAAATGAACTGTAAACGTGCTACTAATGCAAATGCAACCTAAAATGCTCTACATGCAACTATATGAAAACACACAAAAATGCAAATTATTTTTTTTCTTTCTATCCACACATTTCATATCAAAATAACTATCTCTCCCCCCAAACTTAAATGAAATTATATCGCACGTAAGAGAAGATAGAATTTCATTATAAAACTGTGTGGATTGGACCTGATTTATTGTGGGGGTGGCGGCGGTTAGTGGCCCTCCTTAGGCGTCTCCTCATATCGCTAAGACTTCTTCTTTCAGCCATGACTTCAAGTTTTGTACATGGACACGACCTATGTACGCCTCTGCTGATGGACGCACGGGCTGTGCGCCAAATGCACGGGCTGCCCGTGCGTGGTACCATAGCAATATCTCCAATTCCTCAATCACGCACGGGCCATGCGTTCACGCACGCCCTACCCGTGCATGATTGTGAAGTAAAATCAGGTAATTTTCTCTCTTTTTTCTTTCTTTTTTTAAGAAAACAAACAAAAACAAAAATCACACCACAAACCGTTGGGTTGCCTCCCAACAAGCGCTATATTTAATGTCTTTAGCTCGACGCCTGTTAATTTCAATTCGTACCACCTTTGAATGCATATATTAGCTGCTTTGGGTCGTGGTCGAGAACCGTTTTTGCATTGTTTGCATCTAGTAACGCATAATTGGGATTTTCAAGCAAGTATTAAAGTCCTGGTGTTGGAACACTTTGATTTGAATTACGTGCATATTGTCCGTGCGCATACGCATAGTCCGTGCTCGCCTCATTCTGGAATAGTTTTCTTATGGAATCTTGCACGCGCTGCCCGGGCGTACACGCACGGTTCATGTGTTCCTTGTCCTGTTTATGCTCCTTTTCGGCACCACACACGGGTTGAAAGTCCATAAACACAAAGTCCATGTTTGGTTCCGAACTTTCTTGCTTTTCCAGGATCTTCGGCTCCTCGTATTCGGTACCACTCCTTTGATGAATGTCACTACATTGTTCCTTTGAGTTGGCTTCAGTGGTGCTTGAAAATTGGCTCTTTTGTTGTTGTCTACCAACAATAGTAGCTAATAGGCCAATCTGGATTTCAAGATTTTTCATTTGTATATTCCATGTGTTAGCCAATTGTTCCAGTTGTAACTCTAACTTGTCATTATTTGCTTCATCATGTGTAAAGCGGCCCCTCGATTCGCTCATGAACAAACTTGTTTGACTCATTAACGAGGTGAGGGCTTCTTCTAAAGATGGTTTACCTTTCCCATTAGTAAATCCATTCGTTACAATGAAGCTTGATGGCAGTTGAATCAAATTCTCTGTGTTAGCATATAAAAAATATTCGTGATTCCCCCAATCTGGATAATAGCATGTAGGAGTAGGATTATTCCAATAACTGTAAGAATTCCAGTTATTGAAGTAATTGACTTTCTCCATCCGAGCGAGTGTTCGTGTACTACCTGCACCAACTCAAAGAAACAAATTAAACATTGTAGAAGTAGAATTTACAAAAGAAAAATGAAATAAAAAAATATCTAAATTAAAAATAATTCTATCTATCGCAATATTAGCACCAAAAATTGTATTAGTCCCCGGCAACGGCGCCAAAAACTTGTTCGCCTTATTTTTAGCTTCACCGCAAGTGTACGGTGTAGTTTATAGAATAGGGTAAGTAAGGTCGTATCCACAGAGACTAATAAATTTAAGCGGTAAGTATTGAACCAAGATAGTTTTATTTTTATTTAGACGATCGAATTTTGATGGTTGTTGTGGAGTTAAGACAAGAATAACCACAAAAATACAAGTCAAGAATAAATATGGAATTATCAAGAGAATGAAATGGATTCCCGGGTCATGGTTTCGATTAATATCCCTCTTGTTGTCCAAATTAATCAAAGCCAAAGTTATTGTCAATATTCCTATAAGACGATCACACAATTATTTTATCCCCCCTCTCGAGATATATATAAAACGTAGATTGAAATATCTATGCTAGCATCTCTACTCAACAATAGATATACCACTCCCAAATGTACCAAAGATCAAATATCCTCACAAATATTCACAAACCTCTCGATTATGCAAATATTCATGTCAAGTACTCAAGATCTAATATTGAAACTCATCTCTCGAATTATGAATCAATATATCAAACATGCTAAATCACTGGCCAAATGATAAAACAAGAATAAGAACAAAGTACTCAAATAGGCTTCAAGACAATAACTTCAATTAAGAGTAAAACATTCAACAAGAGTTCAATTAATCTACTTCCAAAACCCGGAAATCACAAGAAGTTTAGCTACTCATTACAAATAAAGAACCCATAGACAAATTTTTCATGTTCATGGCAAGCTAAAATGCAAGATTAAGAGACAAAGAATGAGAAAACTTAGGGAAATGGATAATCTCTCGATTAATCTACAATCCTCAAGCTCCGATTCGACCCGATTCTTCCCTTGATTCTTCCTTGATGAAGTTGATGTATTTCTTGTGTTCTTGGGTGTATTCCCAGCCTTTTCTCCCCTGGTGTGCGCCCCAAAAAGTGGTATTTATACCCTTTTAGAAGCCTAGGTCAATGTGCTATCATTTTTGGACATTCCAGCACAGACGCACGGGCCGTGCGCCCCAAGCACGACCTGGTCGTGCGCCTGGCCGTAAGAAATCAATTTTCAGCAACCCACGCACGGGTCGTGCACCTCATGCACGGGTTACCCGTGCTTGATGCCGTAAGAATGCTCAAAGTCTTCAAGTACGCACGGGTGGGTCGTGCGTCGACGCACGGGTCGTGCGTCACCCAAACCTCCGAATTTGCTTCTAGGGTCTTCATAATAGTTGTAGCCTCTCTCTTAACTTTCCATATCCACTTGAATCAGCTCAATGTCAATTTTGTAGAGAGAGTTATGGCCAAAATACTAAACCCTGCCAGTGTTGGAAGTTCCAAACGCGTCTGAAATGGATTTTTCTTATGAATTCCCTTGTTGTTTGATCATCCATGCTTCTTTGGGCACACAACTCATCACTATGACTCTAGACTCCATATAGTTGGCTTCCAATTGGGTGTATCGCTTGATTCTTGATGATTCTAGATTGCAATGCTCGTATTTGTCACAAAATCACTCCAAATATCGTTAAATTCCTACAAAGCGAGCAAAACGTAATACCTTTTCCACAAAGAGCGAATATATACCATTTCATATGAGTTATTGCATGTTTATAAACAATTATAACCATAAATATGCCCTAAAATACATGAAAAATTCACACTGATCAAACCTCACACGTGGCCATCAAATGTTTACATGCAAAACCTTATATCATGCAAACCTCCATATGTTTTTCTCTTAATCAGCCATGTGTTTTTCTTAATATATAATCTAATATATATGTATATATATTATAGAAACTTAAGAGTGAAGCTACATCAATATCTATGTATATATATGTGAATGTCGTGTGCATGCATTTTACTCCTTAACTACAAAGGTTGCTTCTAATTGGATGAACTAAGCGTGCTTCTGGAAACTTTGTGAGACTGATGAACTTATTTGATAACTGGGCTGATAATTTAAAATATCTTTTTGTATCAATTTAATTAATAAATCAGCTAATTCTACTTGAAAATAATAAATGTATATATGTGTGTTGTCATACCCGTGTGTCTGGTGTTATAAGAATCTATATAAATATATATTTAGTTAACTATACTACACTTAAGACATATATATATACATATATATATATCTTATATCCATACTCAGGTTGTGAATGCACACATCTAATTAAACATTTTATTAATTATATATAAAGATAATATTTTATAACATAATTGTATTTATATATATTATAATAGCATTTTTATAGTTATACACAAGGCTCTATTTATTATCTAATTATAGTTTTATCTCCTTTCTATTATTGTATATATTATTAATCTATTAAGTGTATCAAATGAAAAGAATAGTAACTAAATGTAGAAGCAAAATTTTCAATTATTGAAGAATTAGAAAGACAAAACTTGATGTATGAAATATTTAGGTTGGTGATCTTGGCCAGAAATAGACTAAAATGAGGCTTAATTATATTTTCAAAAGGCTTTTGAATAAATCGATTTTGAGTTGAAATATAACCACTGTTATTGAATTTAAGATTTTCCACCCACAACTACATAATCAAAATATTAAAAGCTCAATTATCTACAAAGTCCCAATGAATAAATAAAATTAGCAGGCTAGATCCTTCGATTTGTGAAAAAATGTATATCGGGTATTACATCATTAAATTAGGGATCAATTTATAGAAAATTACAAATGTATCGATGTACCATAGCAAGTTTCCGAATGCGTCAAATAGGGAGATATGTGAAAGAAAATATTGTCTATAAATTGTCCAATTAAGAGATAATTCAGATTTTGAGATTTCCACAATAATTACGGAATTAATTATAGAAAAGAATTATAAATGTAATTCTTACGTATTTTTTAGATACAAATTATTTATAAATTAATCAATCAAAATAAACATTCCAGTTAAGATCTTGAATCATGGAATTTACTAAATTTGTTTTAATCACATTAGAAATCTTTTGTAACGAATTCTAATTGACAAGAATTAATGAACAAATAATTGAAAAAAATAGCATATTGTATAATCATATTTTAGTGAAAAAATATTCGAAAAAGACAGGGTATCTATATTATATATATATATATATATATATATATATATATTAGTTTATCTACCTATAAATAATATAAATATTAATGTCTTTATTTTTTAATTAATTTGTAAATTGACATATAACGAGCTGATTAAATTACACCATGAAATTTAGAAACTATTTATAGAAAATTTACAAGGTATGTATGTACCATGACATATTTTTGAATGAGCCGGATATGGATATTTGTGAAAAAAATTTACCGTCTATTATTATTTTGCAAATAAGAGATTATTTCTATATCTAGATAGAATTTAATATAACCAAGGGATTAATTATAGAAACATTAGAATGTAATACATACCATAATGATTTTTTGATATAATATGTGTATAAAAATTAACGAAAATAAAGTTTTCAAGTGAAACCTTGAATTATAAGAGTACTGCATTGGTTTTTTTATCACACTACAATTTATTTGCAATAAAGTTTAATCAAAATTACATAAGAAAAAATTAGCATATGATATATTTTATATAGTTTAAAATTATAGAAACATTGACAAGGTGTATATAAATAAGACATATATATCTAGGGAGGGGATCCTGTGAGGCCACCCTCCTAGGTAAGTCCATAAGACCAAATCCACACCATTAAAAACATAAATCAACGACCAGGATCTAAATGAATCTGAAAACTTTACATAAGAAACTATACATATGAGGGGGTAAAATAGAAATCTGTCTAAATATATTTGGTAACCGAATGCTAAAAATTAGGGACGTGATCTTGAATTGATCACGTCCCATAATCAGTGGAAATCCACCCGCGTCAACCCCTCTTCTTCACCCCGACATTCTCTACCACCATTGACATCAAACTCTTAGACCTGCAAAATTATACAATACATTTGCAGACGGGAAAACATACAATATATTTCGTTAATTGTCGAGGTTGTCATCAATTAGAGCAAAGGGATTGTACAATGGTAGAAGATCTTCCCTCCAACGCGATTGGTGAATGTTTCCAAGGTAATCTCTTACGATATACTTGCAAAAACATTTAGGAGCAAAAACTGAAACAACACTGAACGCATAATCAAACCAATTGTATGTTTTTGTTGTTAAATTGTATGTTTAGTATACAAAACGTGTATATTTAGTGTACAAACATTGTATACATAGTTTACATTTTTTCATATTTGGAATTTTCCGTGGATTGTATATTTCTTGTTAGTTTGTATATGTAGTGAACAATGTTAGTATATTTAATTATAAATCTTGTATTTGAATATTTATTTCTTAAATATCTACAACTAGTCTGGAGATTGCATATATGTTGTCAACTATTTTACGTGTATATTTAACATATTTAACTTGTACACATAGTCATAAGTGTTGTATATTTATAATACAAACTTGTATGTATTGTTATATTAGTTTCCCTAATTCCAGTTTGTTAGATTGAATATAACTTCCTCTCAAGAAAAACAATTGTATGGTGGTGTATATGAACATAGTTACTAATAATAATAATGTGTATGTATATGGTTGCATATTGTATAAATAATACATCCATTTTGTTTTTATAATGCTCTGACTTGTTTAATGTAAAACATCACAGAACCAACAAACAATTTCAATGGATGTCAACGGCTCAAAATCTCACCAGGCTCAACTAAATATTGGATATCAGAGGTAGAACAAGAAAAGATTCCACGAGTGGGCATGCATTTCGCTACATTGGAAACCGGTATAAAATTTTACAAATAGTATGGAGCAATTAGCGGATTTGACATCAGAAGGAGCACGACAAAGCGGTTCAAGAGCGAAGTAATTCATTTGCATTATGTTCTTTGCAATAGAGAAGGCTTCAAACACACAAAAAACAACATACCTATAGAGCCTACAAATGAAGCCGATAACAGCCCTCCGCATGGGTCACGAAAAAGGACTTCAAACCGTGTTGGGTGCAATGCACGCTGTATATTCGAGTACACCAGCGCTGACGCATATAAAATACGAAGTTTTGAAGAACGCCACACTCACCCAATGGCAATCGATACATTCAAGCAATTTCTAAAGGTTAATAGAAATCTGAACTTCGGTCACCAGTAATTTATTATGAATTTCACAAAGGCTAATATAGGGAGTTCAAAACAACATGAATTATTCAGGGAGATGGTTGGCGGATTTTCACATGTCGGTGCGCTCAAGATTGATTTTAAAAACTTCAAACGCAACTTCAAAGCCTATATCTGCGGTGCAGACGCACAGTTGGTGATAGACAAATTATTTAAACAAAAAGAAATAAATCAAAGCATGCCTTTTGAATACGCAGTGAACGAGGATGAACAACTGACGCGTCTATTTTGGGCAGACCAAAAATCCATAAGGAACTACGCCACATTTGGAGATGTGGTTTTGTTTGATGCTACATACAATACTAACAGGTGAAGCATTGTGGTTTCCTTCTATTTATGCAGTAACATGTATACTTAATTGAAAGAATATGTATACTTAGCTGATTAAAATTGTATACTTCTGGAAGTTTGCAAAATAACATGTATACTTAGTTAGTAATATATGTATACTTGGCTGATTTTAAGTGCAAACGCTGAAAAGTTTTACAAAATATATCATATTTACTTAGTTAATGTTATTTGTATAATTATTTGTTCCAGAATGTACACGGAATGATGTTTTACTATATATTTAATACATTGGGATATATAATTTTTCCTTTTAGTATTGTATACTTATTTTAGTTAAATTGTTCACATAATTGAGTGTCATTGCATGCCAAATTAGATTTATCAAAATGTGAATATTGTATATTGTTAAAAAATGAAACAACTTTTATTTTTAAAAAACATCCGTGTTTATTTAGTTGATGGGATCTGTATACATATTGGATTGAAATTGTACACTTAGTTATGTTTTTCTGTATATTTAATGCAATGTGATCATATAGTTTATTAACGTACAATTGTATACTTAATTTGGTTGAATTGATTATATAATAGACAGTACTTACATGTCAAAATGAAAAATAAGAAATGTCATTAATGTGAATTATCAAATATTACAGCAACTATTAAATGCATACACTTTAAAAAAATACGAAATTGTGTACAGGGTATTACAAATTCGTATAATTACGTTTACAAACATGTGCAGGTACAAAATGGTTTTTGCTCCATTTACCGGAGTAGATAACCATCGCCGATGTGTCACGTTTGAGTTGGTCTTATACTAAAGGAGGACGAAGAATCGTATACTTGGCTGTTCAGAAAGTTCTTAGAAGCTGTTGGTCGCGAACCTTACTATATAGTGACAGACCAAGATCCGGCAATGAAGAATGCCATTAAATCTGTGTTCAAAACAACAATTCACAGGTTGTGTATGTGGCATATAATGGAAAAGGTAAGTGTTAAGGTCGGTCACACTCTATTCAAGGATAACAATTTCAGAAATCGCCTGAATTCAATCGTGTGGGACACCAACATTTCAACAACAGAATTTGAGAGTCAATGGACTGACATTATGGCTGACTTCAGTCTAACATCACATACATGGTTCGTACATATGTATGAGCTTAGAAAGAGTTGGATACCCGCATATTTTAAAGATGTGCCAATGAGTGGATTGCTCAAAACTACATCACGATCAGAGAGCACCAATAGCTGGTTTGGAAATTATACAAATCCTGGTTCGAATTTGGTTGAGTTTTTCATGCACTTTCAAAGCACGATGGAGTCCCAACGCCACATAACCGATAAATTAGACCACACATGCCAAACAACTTTTCCAGAGTGCAAGACACGACTAGCCATAAAGAAGCATGCATCTTCAGTGTACACACACACACAGTATTTTCGGATGTTAGCATAGAAATTGAAGCATCCGTCTATGATTGCACAATTACAGAGATAATTGATGATGCCACCAGGTGTTCCTACAAAATTAAAGACAAAACAGATAGCATATTTCATGTCGTAAAATATAAGACGGAAACATTGATACAATGCAGCTGCAAAAAACTTGAACAAATGGGCCTACTGTGTTGTCATGCATTTGTGGTCCTAAAGGACTATCCTGAGATTCCTAGGGAGTTTTTGGCTCGGCGATGGATGAAATCTGCATCAATCACACCACACACAAAAACTGCCAGTTTATCGATTCGCGGGAGGAGACGGCGAAGCCGCGTAACACTAAACAACCTTTGGTCCGATTTCCACAGCTGCATTGGGCTAACGCAAGGAAATATTGATAAATTATCAAATTTATCACGTCTTGTATCAGAAGAAAAGGTAAAATTATTAAAAGATCAGCAGCACACACCATCTATGGGAAGCAAACAATCGATAATGGAAACATATTGTGGCTCAACCTCACATCTTGATATTTCTGTATTGCCACCAAAACAAGCAAAAACAAGGGGAGCGGTAGTAATGTGAGGAGTAGAATTCAAAGCCAAAGAGAGAAAGCCATCAAAGCAAGCACAAAACTCAAAAGAAGATGTGGAACATGTGGTGAGATCGGAACACATAACAGCAGGACGTGTCCAAAACGCAACACCACGCCATAGTATAATGTTTTTTTATTTAAAAAAGTGTTGGGTGAACAATATGTTAGTGTGGGTTTATCCTTTATGTCAAAACAATATGTTACCTGTGTATTTGTCTTTTAAATTGGTTTTCTCTTCACATATACGTTTTGCATAAAATTTGGGCTCGAAAAATAATTTTACTAAGTATACAAATTCAATTACCAAAATATACAACTCTACTTGTCTACTTAAACAAACGTCTAGTATACAATATACAGTTCCACTGTATAAAATATACAATTCCAATGCCCAAAATACAATTGAACGTAACTAACTAAAAGTAATTTAACTAAGTATACAATTTCAATAACCAAAAGATACAACTATGCTTGTCTACTTAAGCAAATAATAATCAAATGTCTAATGATACATATGAACGGATCTATTTTCACAGGTCCATTGTATAAAATATACAATTCCAATAGCAAAAAAAAAACAAATAAACATAACTAACTAAAACAGGTCAAATTGTAGAAAAGTACATATATATCTACAAGTACAATTCAACTTGATTTAATTAAACAATTATATTGATTTAGAAAATACAATTCTACATACATATTCATACATGACACCTACAACTGTTCAAAATCATACATGCAACTCCAATTAAATTATACCTGTATCAATCTAATATAAAAACGATCACTGAACTAAAAAAACAAAACCATCAAAAAACCTACATAAACTAAGTATACAATTCCACTTATCTAATAAAAAATACAACTTAACAACGTGCAAAAGTAATCTAAACTACATACACTACTAACAAATACGAATCAATATATGCAATTATACAAATCCAATGCATTGGCTATTCAATTAAAATATAAAAGGAAGGTTATACAAAGTTACCCCATGCTAAAACAATATTCGACTGCAAAAAAAAAAAAACAAGTGCAAAATACTTTGAAATGTGTACGAACACTTCCAAAAACACCAAAACATTACCAAAACAAAAAAAAAACATGAACAAAAAGAATGTCAGTACAATCACAACTATTTCCCATAGACTAAAACTCCTACATTGTCTTCTTGCCAGTCCAATGCTTCTTGCATTCAACCAAATTCTTGTCCCTTAACTCGTTCATGTCATCTAAGAAAATAGCACCAGTGTACTTGGAATGAAAAGCACATGAGATTAGCATTGCCCTTTTGTAGCCCAGTGACCATCCTCTCAAACCTCCCCCCATGTACGTTTCCATATGCCGCATTGCAAAGATTCCGCAATCAACCTTATTTTTTGCGTCTCTCCATGGCATAGCTATTCTTGATGGACTAAGCTGCAATATCTCCTGTCCCATAAGCTCACAACCTCTGCTCATCAAGTACTGGGAGAAAAAACGTACCTGAGGCATAAGAAAACAGATAGTTAATGCATGTAGTAAGTTAAAACTGGATAATTAGGCATTCAAACATTCCTAATTACACAACTCCACCAAACTTTACACACAAATGCATCGAACTAACTAAACATTTAAAAATTCGAAGTTATTCAGATCAACTTAAAAAAATTAACAACTATATGAGCTAACTATATAATTAATCATTACTAAAAATACAAAACTCACCAATTTTGCAGACACATCTTCGTTCTTGTCACACTTAGTTCCCCCAACCGAGGAATTATCCAATATCTGCATATTCTTCCTCTTCATGTCGAACATAATAACAAAGAGGTGATCGGAAAGAAAAACTGGATACAAACAGAAATATCATTCTTAAATCTAACATACTATCATCAAAAAAACAAGACATAAAAAAATAGAAAATAACTGTTACTGATTTTAAATGAAAAAAAAGATACCATCTCAAACGCCTGCAACTTCGTTGGGATGGCATCACCAATCTCGGCATCAAGACTTTGACAAAATAAGGCAAAGGATCTACTATCAACAGTTGTCTCTGAACTTGTAACAATGGAAAACAGTTGCATGAAATGTGGCAAAACATACACATCCATCAATTACGTCATACAAAACTAGTTAACTAACTATACATTTCAATATCAATAACTATACAAATCCACTGAATTACATATACAAACACAAAGAACTAACTATGATATTAGCCATTCCTATGATTACAAAACAGCTGAGCTATTTAAACAGATTCACTGTACTAACAAAACAATTAAACACAAATAAATAACATGCAGATCCATCAATTAAGTCAAACAATAATAGTTAATTAACTATATATTTTTATAATAAAAATTATACAAATCCACTAGACTAAATAAACAAATCTATTGACCTAACTATACGAGTGGTCATTACTAAGTATACAAAACACATGTACTGAATAAACAGCTTCACCGTACTAAAAATGCATTTAAACACATCTAAAAAAACATACCCGCCTAACTAAAAAAAACAATACACTGAACTGAGTCAGGAAAAGGCATTTGAATTAAGTAAACAAATCGACATATCAAATTAAACAATTTTAACTTAATAAACACACAATCAAACAATAAAAAAAAATGGAGAAAACCTACCAAAAAAAACATACAAACATGCGCATGCAAACTATTTTCTGATTGCGTGCATTGAAATTTAATGAAAGTTAAAAAATGTCGGTACCGTTGAATATGTGGTAGCAAAAAATCTATAAGGCGAACTCTTGCTCCTTAACGACTCTTTGGCGTTCAAAATCTTTGTCCACGCATCAATCAGGGATACGCTCAGATAACTTCCAGGGCGCATCGTCACAAAATCCTCCCTCATTATGATCATGTCGCCAACCTTGAAAAATGCCTCGTCCCTGCAAAATAATGTCCAATGAAAAAAGAATAATCAGTAATTATAAAAATATTTATAGTATATTTTAGCATGAAATAAAAAAATTACTTTTCAGCTTCTGGGTTCTCAAACAACCACTTCACAATCATATTTTGCTGCTCGTTTAACTTAGACAACACATCAACCCGTCTCTCAACAAACGGGGACGTCAACGTCTTAGTTTTCTTTTTCTTTCGAGGTTCATTTCGCCGATAAACCGGCATCTTCTCGCTATTCATTTTTGGTAACTCATTTCTGGCCAAACCCACGTCCAAACCATCATCAACGTTCAGATTACTCTGTTCCTAAAAAAACAAAATAAATTAGAATAAGAAACATATACAACAAAAAATCAAAAATAAACATGCAGATAAAATGAAAAAAAATTATCCCAACATCGTCTAAATCCAAATCATCAGTCGCCTTCTCCTGCCCAGCCTGCTCATCCAATGTACTCGCATCCACAACCTTTTCATAAAATCGAGAGGTCTCGACAATCGTGTCCCATTTATCAGTGTTGTGTTCTTGGGTTAAACCAAGACTAAAACTTGGCTTGTCAGGCTTATCACCACTCCATTTCTCAAACTCGTCCCGCTTACATAGAGCTGCTTCCATCTTCTCAAGCAGAGCAATATTTTCAGGGTTTCTCCAAAATGCTTCCGCCTGCAGACTCTCACTTCCAACTACGTCATCTCCGCCACGTGTGCCCTCAACTTGAACCGTCTTATAACATATCAAATTTTTAGCAACCACTCCAATTTCAGAAAATTCAGGCACCACAACTACCTCAGACGGGGCATCCCGTATCAAGGAAATTATTTCCTCAACATCGGAAGCAAGACAAGCAATCCTTGACTTAATCTTCGCAATGTATTCCTGCCAAAACACAAGTATAACTAATCAAAATTGATGAACAAATATCACTATTTTATATAAGGAATGTCAAAATAAAGGAAATAATAAAAACTACAAAAGTATACAACATCTGAAAACTAAGTATACAACATTTGTCAACTAAATATACAAACCCTGTGCTATGAACTACAAAACTGCTACACATAGAAATACATATACAATATATGTAATCTATGTATACACAAAAACTGAACTATCCATACAACATCCAATATTCAAATCCACATACAATTAAACTATTTATTATATAATTACACTTTAAAACATATGTATACAACAATAAGCATACAACACGTGTCAACTAAATACACAATAAATATACAACAATAAACATACATAACAATAACTATACGACATCTGAAAACTAAGTATACAACATGTGTCAACTAAATATACAGACACCTGGGCTATGAACTACAAAACTGCTACACATAGAAATACATATACAACATATGTAATCTATGTATACAAAAAAAAAGTGAACTATCCATACAACATCCAAATATTCAAATCCACATACAGTTAAGCTACTTAGTATATAATTATACTATACAACATATGTAACCAATGTGTACAAACATACTGAGATATCCATACAAATATTCAAAAATGTTTTGTTAAAATATACATACACTAATTATACAACAAATATAGGCTAATTGTACATACAAAATGAAAATATATACAGAATTTGTCCCAGAATAGAAAATGAACTTAGTAATGCCGTTTTATATACCTGCCCACCACCGCCTGCCGGCGAAGTCCCAGGAAGAGATGACTGTTTCCCTTGACCAACGACCAATCCCTCCAACTGAGGTTGCATTGGAGCCACACGAACATATAGTCCCTCCACATATCCCTACCAAAATCCACCGTGTATGAGCTCTCTACGGATTCTTTTCTTAACCTTTTCCATTGTCCATGAAGCAAAGGCCGGTAATGTCCTCGGCACATCTCTGCCTAATACACTGACTCTGTCCAAGTAAAACACCTGCAAATGCAAACAATATTGTGTAATTGACAACACAATAATACCTTACAAAATCACATTAAAAAATTATAAAAATGCAATACAAGATCAAATTACCGTTAACAATAGCACCGGCCCGTTTAACTCTTTTGGATATAAGGGTGTTCAAAGTATAATCCCACCAATTAAACTCCTTTATTTTGAAATATCATCAAGGCAATTGAGAATAAGTGGATTGATGTATCCACTCTGTAAATTCCCTATAAGTACACTGTCGACAAGCGTAACAAAATGCCTACGAAACCAGTCCCCACCATCTATGCACTGCATCATCCTCACAACCAAATCACCCGCGGTCACTTTATGGAAATTCGGAAACATTGTTTTCCACTCGTAAAAAAGCGTACATTTCCGGATTTTTCTTCTTCTCAATAACAACGCTCACCATCGAAAAACCCCAGGACCCTACCAACATCTTTCCTTTCAATATGAATATGCCTACCATCCTCAAAAACCGTTAAGCTACTTAGTGCATTGAAGTTTTCGACTAGCCAATATGTAAGCTTTTTATTAAAATCATCGATTTTTAAAGAAAATAAACTGCCAAATCCCATCTCAATGACTGCAGACTTCTGTGCGGGTTTAAGAGCAGCAAGAGCATCTACAATAACCTTGGGTTTCGCCCTTATTTGCGTTCCAGGGTAATCCTGATCGATCCTTTGCCTCTTTTTAGGCTGCTCATCTTCCGAACTCTCATCCTCACCACTGCCAACCTCTCTGTCCTCTTCTTCACTTGACATTAAAACTCCTGTACAAAAAAAAAAAACCCAACAATTCAGCTGTCAGATACTTTATGCATCAGTCTGTTTACATCCAACTTAACATTGTATATTTAACTTAGCATAAAGATATACTTAGTATTTGGCAAGATCCCCATGTAAAAAAAAACCCAATCCGTATATAATCTGTAAACTTGGAATACACAACTAAGTACAAGATTCATATATAAAAAATTTATACAGCTTTATGTTTACATTCCACATTATCTTTAATTTATACACACTACAAACCACTCATAAAAAAACAAACGATTCATATCTTTAAAAATTATACCATTTCCTGTTTAGATTCCACTAAATGAGGTATGTTTAACATTACATATATGTTTACTTAGTATACATCATCTGTAATCATCTTCCTGTTCACATTCCACTAAAAATTGTATATTTAACATGACATATATGTACACATAGTATATAACATCCGTATTTGTCGGAGGAGAGGGTTTCAACTACCAACTACTTGTTTTTTTTTTTTGATATAACAAACGAATTTTGTTTAACACAACTTATCTGTATACTTGGAAATAAACCAAAATCCCAACACAAAAAGTACAAGATTCATATATGAAAACTTTACACAGATACTTGTTTACATTCATCTTTATCTTGTATATTTAATATAACAAACGAATTTTTTTTTCCTGAGTACAAGAATTAAAAATCCTATAAATATCAACCAGTTGACAAATTCAACATAACCGGGTGAAAATGCGAAATAATTTCAACACCTAGTGCAAAAAAAAAGGGCCGCAAAAAATAAAAAACAATGTTACCTTCAAAAACAAAGATGAAGAACAATGTAACTCAACCCTAGTTCTTCTCCACGAAATCGCAACCTTCAACCACCAATAGTACTTGGACGCAACAGGAAAAAACGTGAATGTGGATAAAATCTGAAAACACCTGAGAAAAAAAAATTAGTACATAACAATATCGAACTCTCTATTTTACTCTTTTCCTCAAAAATTGAACTCCTATAATACCTGGGTACATTCGAATAGACGAGAATCGACTGAAAGTTTTTTTGCACAAACTCTTGTTTCAATGGAGAAAGACGGGAAAAATTTGGGGATTGTGAAAAGAGACTGTTTCAAGGGATAAAGAGGGTTTCTTTGATACAGTTTCTGAAAAGAGACCAAAAAGGAGAAGGATTTTGAAAGGACACGACTTGAATGAAAATGGGTTTTTGGCTCCTAAAAATCGGGTAGGTGTGAAAGGAAAGATTGTGTTTTCCTAAAAACCAGCAATTAACGGATGTCTTCTTAAACTGACTATATATGAATATACAATATTACCCTTATATTCCAAAATAACAAAAATTAAACTGTACCATTAAAAGACTTAAATCAAGGGTTTATAAGTGGTCTCATGGACTAACCTAAAAGTATTGGTCTCATTTGAACCAACCCCTATATATTTATATTAATTTATTTAACTATACCTAAGAGCATATATATAGTATAGTAATCTATTTATTCACTATTTCATTTAATTTGTAATTTGAGCTTATTAAATTACATCATTAATTTACGAACCTATTTATAGAAATATTAACAAACTTTGTACGGTAATATCATATTTTTGAATGAGTCAGATAGAAAAATTTGTGAAAGAAGCTATATTGCCTACCAGTTGTCCAATTAAGAGATAATTCCAATTTCTAGGTTGAACTGGCAATAATTATGAAATTAATATTTGCAAATATTTGAATGTGATACTTGGCACAATATATTGTAGATACAGTATGTTTATAAAATTAATGAAAATAACTTCCAAGTTAAATATGGATATATGAGATTTACTACATTTTTATTTAAATGAAATCTAATTGACAAGAATTACAAAACTAATTATAGAAAAAAATAAGTATATGATAGTTAAAAATTATAGAAAATTGACAATATGTCTATAAGAAGAACTATATATAAAAAATTAATAAATTGGTATTTACCATATTATTTTTTTGATTCAATTGGATAATAAAATAATGAATACACTAAATAAAAATTATAATTATTTTATATTATAAATTAATATAATAATAATATTTAATTTTGAAATATTTGATGTTTTTCTATGCATTTGATACTCTTAACTACTAACCACAAACAAACATTAGATTTTATTTCTTTTGACAGACTTGCAAAACTTCATTCAATGAGGATTGAATACGAGAAATTTTTAAGTTATTATGTTTTTGATTCTATTATATCAAGCAATCGGTTTTATGTTTTTTGATTGCAGTATGGTCTTAGTTCGAAAAATACTTTTGGCACTTAGACTTCATTTGAAAATTTATGTAAATTACACTTCTTCATAAAGATTTTTTTATGAAAACATAATAAATTTATATCATATTCCTATTAAGAAAATATTTGATTAACAATGTGAAGTATTCATTTTTTTCAACAATACAAGTTCAATATGAAAATACATATTTTACTAATATATATATATATATATATATATATATAATTTGTTTACATAGAGGTATAATGCGTGTGTGTGTGTGAGAGAGAGAGGGAGAGAGAGAGAGAGAGAGAGAGAGAGAGAGAGTATTAATGTAAAGAGAATAGTAATATAGATAAATTTAACATTTAAGTTTATAATTAAAAATATAATTTTGAATCTTTAATAGATAAATTTTAGTTTTTATTTACCTTATATGAATATAATAATAAAAATAAAGTAATAAATACTCATTCATGTTAATAGATATTTATATTATAAAATTATAATGTTAAAATAAGATATGCGTGCAACGAATGGGGAGAATTACTAGTCTATGTATTTTAACATAGGTTTAAGATATCTCATAATATATAGGAAACAAAATAATTGTGAGAATGAGATCATACTAGATTAAAAAAATAAGAAATTAGAAACTAAAACCTATAAAATATCGGAAATTAAGTAAAAGTCATATTAACACATATAGTTAAAATTTTAAAAGTATTTTTTTGGTACAACAAACTTGTTCCTCTCTCTCTCTCTATGTTAATCTTATTCTTTTTATTTTATACTATTTATTCTATTGATATGAATTATTTAATCAAAATATGCATGAAATTGCAATAAAAAAAGCCAAACAAAAGATTAAATAAATAACAAAATAAGTAATTGTCCTTGAATTAACCATGTCAAATGATACTTTTATAAAATCAAAAGTTTTGATAAACTATGCAAGCACTTTATTAATGGTATCATATATATTAATATATATATATTTAGATAAAGATATAGATATAAATATAAATATAAATTTATTTCCAAGTAATTACTTCAAACACATAAATGATACATTTGTTAGCATCAAAACACCTAATCTTAATATTTTGCTTTGTCTTCATATTTTTACTTTGAAAACGATCTTTCTTTCTTTCCCCTTCTATATAATCAATTATTAAAACTATAAAAAAAATAATGTTAGTCCAAGTGGCCACAAAAATTTAGAGGGTGAATAGATTTTCACTAGATTCCTTTATTTTTCCCTTTTTTCAATTGTGAAACTCAATAACAAAAGTATTAGTGCAGAAAATCGAAAATAACACAATGATTTATAGTGTTTCAACCCACCTAGGGTCTACGTCCACTATCACCATTTCCTCCCATGTGGGTTTCTAATAACTAGTTTTATTAATCAATTAAGAAAACTTGTTACAACTACGAAGAACACAAACCTCTTTCGACAATAACTCGAAAAGCACCAAACTCTTCTACACCTCGAAGGGCACCAAACTCTTCAACACGAGAAGCATCAAGTTTTTTAATCAACTATCTCTAATCAACCAAACATATTTTTGCCAAAAGAACATTAACAAGAATTTCTTGTTTTGGATGATTTTACAATTACAATTAAGATTACACTTTAAATAAAATACTACAACTAAAAAATACAAGTGTAATTAAGAATGAAAACCTATCAAGAAAGATGTGAAAGTGTCGTGCTTAAGCTATTACAACAAGAATGTTGAAAATAAAGTACAATAAATTTGCTGAGAATTTCTTGTTGTATGGTGGACTTGTGTTGTATATTCTTGTAATAATAAATGTTTGATCTTCATCCTTTATTTATAGAGAAGCTCTAAGATTCAAATTCAGACATAGGCTCCTCATGTTTGCAAAAAGAAGATGACAGGATCTACAAAATGATGGCGAAAAGTGATAAAGTGAAAAGTTGTGTTTGCTGCAACGTTCAAAAAAATAGTTGATCTTACCTACAACAACTGATCGCTATATTGCAGGATTTGAAAATTAAGGCCGTTGGAAAAGATCTGAGACATGTCTCTCTCAAGAGTGACTGGTCTTCCTAGCACAACGACCAGCTGATGTTCGTAGCGACCAGTCTCTATGGCATGGGGATTGTTGCCGTCCTAGGTTTTGAAGATTGATATATAGAGACCAACTTTCATCATTGATAGCGACCGATTACTGTCATTTTTCATAAAAATATATTTTAAAACCTTTTTTAAAATGTAATCTAATTTTGACAGCCTCCGATTTAAATATTTTTGGTTGAAATAGAATAGCGAAGATGAAATAATCAAAACCGAAAATAACTTTGTTCCAACAAACCATAGATACTTATTGTTTATATAGTGCTGGAATTTAAATGGATAAAATTTTATCATGCGAAGTCTTTATATATGCTTATGGAAAAAGGTTAGAAAGCTCTCGAAATCTAGTGTATAATGAAAATAAGAAGGTATCAAAAAATATGAAACCAAGATTGTTTGAAAATTCAAAATATTTTAAGAGTTAAATACGAAGGAGTAATTACTTTTGAATTGTAAAATATATAATAAAAAGGTCACTTGTTTCATAATTAAACAAATAAAAGCTAAATAAATATCAAATTTCTTAATTGTCCTTACAATTTTCAATTAAAAGGATATTTTTGTCGAATCAAAAGTTTTGTAGGTCCCAAGGGGTGTAAGTGTAAGGTTTAGAAGGGGGGTTGAATAAACCTTACCAAATTTTCGATTTAGTCCTTTTAAATATTCGAGTTGATACTACACAATTTGTGTCCTTGATGGACAAATCAATTTAGTCACTCAAGAGAGTTAATCTCTCAACAGACTCAACCGAGCCGTTGATGGAATAACTCACTTGTTGGCTATAAATTAACTCGACATTGTGGTTTTGTTTTCATTGGAAGACTTAACACCCTTAAGTTTGATTAAGCAAGAATTTAGTGCTTGGTTTAGTACTTATAAGTTATCAAGTGGATAGCAAATTTATCGTGAGATATAAGCGATTAAGAATGCGAGGAATTAAAGTCTTTGAAATGTAAATGACACAATGAAATTTTTATAGAGGTTCGAAGATGGGGTAATTCTTCTACTCCTCTCTTCTCCAACTCCTAGAGAATCCACTAGGTAATGATCGGTTTACAAAGTGGTAATGTGATCCATATACAAGTCTTGATCACACAAATGACTTGATCCTCTAGGACTCGATCCGAGACGCCTTGATCACTCACCGGCTTCTCGACGACTCGGCTTCTTCACGGGCGGTGCCTTGCTACTACAAACTCACTTGCTCAAACTCTTTGGATTTGATCACGAAGCCCTCCAAAAGCTTAAGACTTGGTTCGACCTTGAACCTTCCTACAATCCTTCGTGGAATGTAGACCCCTTTTCTTCAAAAAGTTTCCTCTTCAACTGATTGAAGTTCTCTTTCCTTCACGGTGAGTGTTGGATTGATGTACTTCGTAATGTAGGCTTGAGGATTAATCTTGAATGATTTGAAAGTATTTACTCGGTTACACTTTGACTGATTTCTTGAATGTTCGTGGTTCGAGTAACCTTCTCTCGCCGAGTCATTCCTCGGCCTTTTATAGTGATCTTTCAAAAATTTGCCCGTTGAAGAGATAGGCTTATTTTTGAAAGTCATTTGCGATCGTTGGCTTGTCTTGTTGCGATCCTTGGAATTTCCATTTCCTCGTATGAATTGTTCTTTCACCTTTTTCGAGTTCGACACGGTGTAGTGCTTCCCATTGGTTCATTCCTTTTGCACGCTTCGGGTGAGCACTCCGAGAAAGGTGGTATGGAGATATTACTTGTTTAAGTAAATCTCTTGATTTACGTACGGATCTTTTCTGATTATCTCGACTTGACGCATTTCCTTGCTTTCCCCAGGTGACTTAGAGTCGACTTCCAATCATGGATGACTCTTCTCACTTCAACTTGAGACTTGGTTTTTCTTGAGTTGACTTGATCGATACTTCACTCACCGCATCTCACCGCTTCTCAAGAGAGAGTTCCCGTCTACTCTTCTTTGCCATACTCAAATGTCTCACGTGTTTTTCCTTCCAGATCTTGATTGTCTTCTTGCATGTTAGGGCGTAGGCGACTTAACTCGGCTTGGCGCTCTAATTGTTACAATGCATTTTACAACAAGAATTGGGGTGCCAACTTTCTATTCTAAGTTTTACATGGCATTCATCAAAATCTAAACAATAAAATTCCTAACAATTTCCCCCTTTTTGATGATGCCAAAACTTAAACCATTCAAAAATGCAAACAACAAAGATACATACAGATAGTGTATTGACATAGAATGTATGCGCAGAATCAATTCTTTTATTGATCATATCATTCTTGTTCTTTTACACAATCACATTTACAAGGTGTATCGAGCACATATTTGTCTACACACGAAAATAAAGAATTTAGCTTTATTACAAAAGACTTACATTGTATGTATTTACATAATAAAATACACGAAGGGTTGGACAAGACAGACTTCATCTCCTTCGCTGTCTCCTTCTTTCATCTTGTTCAAGATCTTCTTCTCTTCTTCTTTTTTTTCTCGTCGTCACCGCCTTCTTTTTTTTCTTTTCATATGCCTTCCTGGCACTTCATCTCTTCTTATTCTTTCCTGTCTCTCCTCCCATAGCTGAGTTTGTCTCTTGTTTTCTTCTTCTAGTCTTTTTACATACTCGGCGTTAGTTTTAGCCACTTGCAAATTTGCTACTTGGTCAAGCCCGGCCAGAAGAGATCCCTCATTTCTTTCCTGGATCCACGTATTCAATGTTTTTGGGCGAGGCCTGGGTCCAAGCTTCTTCCTCCACTCATCGCTTCTTCCTCTACCTGCGGGCGTATCTTTGACTTGGGGTCTTCTTCTTTCCACAGTGACCAGCGGAGTGACCACAGAGCGATCGCTGCCGGTCTCGCTGTCGGCTTCTTCACATAACGTGAGACCCTTTTCCCAAGATAAATCCCAAGCTTGAGCCATAGACATATTTGCAAAGTATCCCTCGTATTCGAGCGTCTTAAATTCATCAACTGATCGTGGCTCGTCCCGACATCCGAGATGGCATAAGTGTCTCTGTCTCTTTGGAATGCCTCCGTGTTCTTTCAAGATATTCATAATTCGGGCATCCATTCTTCCTTCCACTTCCTTCATCCCCTGCTTCAATTGTTTTTCTCTTATCGGCCATGTATATAGCGAGTGTTGGAGTGGCGAGTCACGGGAGTTTGCGCTTATAATGTCACCAGTGATGGACCTTGTTGGGGGTTTGTGCAATCATCAAGGTCACATCTGTCGACCCTTCCCCTCAACAAGCTTTCCTTTTTTTTGTTTCAAAACTTCCTCACCGATTTTCCTTCTCGGTTGCTCCTTTCTTCTCGACTTGATTTTAGTGCTTTAAGGTATTCCTCTTCCCCCTTTTTGGCATCGTCAAAGGATAGAGGAACCCAGGGAACATCTTTGGCAAGCGGGAAGTCGAGCCACGATAGTCGAGTTCTGCTTCAAGTCTGCTGCGTTGTAAGCGAAGACGGAATTCAGATCGAGTATCGTTGGACTCTCTTTGAAATCAACTTCATCTCGGCCATGAGAAGGCTGAATTTTCTAGTCATGTGTTCTTCCAAACGATGTAGATCATTCGTATTTTGCTCACGCAGCAGCTTTTATCTCGGCGGTGTGAGTTTCATGCATGTGCTCAATATGCTCTCTCGGCTTTCGTTTTTGCATCATCATTTTCGACTCTCCATACCAGGCACTTGTTGAACAATGTCCTGAAGAATCTAACTTGTTCCACACGCATTGTTTTTTTCTTTGTTGCCACCATTCCCTTATTCTCGATTATGCCTCTCAAGTCGGCCGTAAGGTTGGCATCTTTGTTGTCGGTCGCATGTCCAAAGAGGCCGATGCCTCTCCATCCGTTCAACCTCGGCAAATAGTGCCTTGAACACTTCTCGAACTTCGATTGATTCCTCCATTGCACGGTGATGGCCATACAAATCAAAGTCATAAGCGTACCGAACAATGGTGCCTGATGAGAAAACGGGAGTGGTGCTCGTGATAGCGTGCGCGCTCATTCTCGACTCTTCATGGAGGTCGGGTACCTCCAGGGAAAAAGGAAAAGATTCTATAAAAGATTCATCACCGCCCACCGGGATTTGTTCGATGATGAGCGGTGCGCGTGAAGTTCTTTTAGGAATCGACCTGCTTTAGCCTCGAGGAGCCCGCACAGTGGTCTCTTGTTCACTGGGTCTTGTTGTGAAGTGGACCCGGCTTGCCGAGCCTCACATATCTTAACACCGTTGGTCTCAGTGATTTTTCCATTTCGATGGACGGTCCTCGGCCTTATCGGAGCGTCATCGGACGATGATGAGATTTCCATCGGTGACTCATCATCAAAGTTAAAGGTTTGACGAGTAGTTTTGGGATCGGACTTGCTCGTGCTTGGAACATCCGCAGAATCGAGTCTTTTGGATTTGCACGGGGATGACTCGACTTCTTCTTCGCCTTCCGATCCCGAGAAAGGTTACATCGAGATTATCCTGGGAATCATGAAGTGCGCTTATCTCCTTCTCGGATGGGTCGATGATGGCGGGAGGGATGTTCTCTCTACTTGACTTCTTTACCCCGGAAGTCTCAACCTCCCGTGGGCCTTCATTACCTCCAGCAGTCTCTCTGCAATGAGGCCTTAGTCCTCCCTTTCGACAAAGATGTCACTGTCTTAGGGTCTTCGTGGGTGGCATCCATTGGAGTCTCAACCCCATGGATTGCACTTTCATCACCAGTGTTAACTCCCATGGCTGTTCCTTCCTGTGCCTCGATTGCATCGCGCGTCATTAGCCTTCGAGCGGTTGGCACCTCACCGAGACAGTCTCTCAATCGCCTCGAGCTTCGTTGATGGCAACTTCTTTGTTCTTCTTGTGTTTGTAGTTTCTCTCCTTCGCCTCCTTGATTCGTTGTGGAGTCATCTGCAGATCCTCCGACCTTGCTGCGGTGGAGGGATTTCCCCTCGGTGGCGCACCAGGTGAGTGACGTGGAATGGGGTCACTCATCTCCAAACTCCCGGCTGTTTCGATTGAATGTTCAGCCGTTGGGGCGGTGGTAAAACACCTTCAATAGGGGTTGGCTCATTGGGGTCCCCATTGTCCCGGTTTCATCGCCATATCCCTTATTGCCTTCTTCCGAGTGAGCTGGGGAAGTGGTGGCAGCAACAACAATGGCGATTTGTCTTTGAACCACTCCCATTGGATCGATTTCGGTGTGTTCGGAGGACTCTCCTGGTCCCTCCATCGCCCTTTGCTCGTGAAGGATTCTGGATTCATGCAATGCTTGTTGCATTTGCAACTCTTCTCAGAGCAAAGAGACATTCTCCTGATCCTCATCACTGTCGGAGAAGACATCAAGGAGAGGATGTGTGTGTTACGTGGTGCCGAGATAGGGCGATGTTGGCCTTCTCACGTGCCTCGGCTTCCTCACTTGCTTTTCTCTCTCATTTTCTTTGAAAATCTGCAGGATGTCTATGCAGTTGTCTTCATCAAGTCTTTGGGAGCACATGTTTAGTCCAAGGAAATTTAGCGAGTTCCTCTTCTTCTTCTATAAACTCGGCCGTTGGAACTGTTCCCTTAACTTACTCAACTTCCATTTCCTCCACTCACGCAGACGATTTTGGATGTCCGGGTAAGGTGGAGATAGGATCATTACATCACTATCCGCTCTAGCGGTTCTTCTTGTGTTTGTTTGTGTGAACTACGGTGTGTCTTGAGTTGCCTCTGTGATCGCCTTGAAGAGACTTGGTCAAGCTTTCATCAATTACATCCGAGACTCTACTTCTCCCGGCGATCTCCCGATCTGCTCTAGGCCGAGTGGGTGACTCAAGGTTTCTCAAGCTCGGACGCTTGATGATTCTTCTTCGTCTCCTAGTTTGTACCGAGGGATTTACTGTTCGAGACGTGTCCTCTCGAGTCTTGGGCGGCGGGGGCCGTCTTTGAGTGTCTTCTTCTCGAGAGCGGCCGTCGTGGCTTCTCGGTTCTCCTCTTTTTGATGATCGGAGAAGGTATTTGTGAGTCCTTCTCGACCACTGCTGCAGGGCGGGGACACGGCCTTTGGGGCGGTGACTCTCACTGCAGGGGCGGGAGCATGTTTGTTTTCTTTCTTTGCGGGGGGGCGTGATCTTCTTCTTTCTTTGGCGCTTTTTTCTTCTTGGGTGGAGAGGAAACAACAGTATCTTTGGGGTCACCGATTCCCCTCACTTGTGTCGCCTCTCTTGGCGTAAGCTCTCTTCTCGTGCGCCGAGAGATTTGCTCAACATCCTCTTGTTAACATGGAATGCTTTCCCATGTCTAAGAGGGACTCCTTTCACCTCCATCGATCGGCCAATCACTAAGCCATATCCTAGGGATCCTCCAAATGAGCCATCTTCCTTGAAGGATTTGTTCCCCACGTTCGCGAGTCTGCTTGTAGACAAACTCACCCGATTTATCTTCTTTTCTTCGATGATTTGCAGCCATTACAACCAGCTTTGCCTTTGATAGTTGGTCAAAGTCGCCAAATTTGATGTCGATACATTTGGCAACTATGTCCAACAACTTGTGATAATCCTCCTTCAAATGAGCTCTTGTTTGTTTGTGTATACTATTTTATCGGCAAAAGTCGGGCTTGGCTATTTCTTTCCAAGCATCGGCCAGGTTTACATCGGCCGTTAATCTCGATGCTCCTTCAGTAGTGAGCAATGTTCACCAAATCCTTGGCGAGATAGTCACCGCTTTCCGTGAGCAGATGACTTGATTCCTTCATCGTGAATCTCAGCATTCACGTAGAATTGTGCGACCTCCTCCACATAGGTCATCGGATATTCTAACGTAAGAAACGGTTTTAGCCCGGACGTTTCCAACTTTTCAGCGATTTTCTTCACCAGGGTGTCGTCGGACCCCTGTTTCACCATTCCGTCGAAATCCACCATAGAGCCGGTGTGGATTTGCTTTCCTAACTTGGTAAAGTTATAAGTTGGTGCCATTTTTCAGGATTATATCAAGGAAAAACTCATAAATTGATTTGAAGATAGATAGGGTTTCGAGAGAATTTTTGCCTTTGCTTTTGAGAGAAAGAAATGAACAGTTTTAGAAGTGTGAGAGAGAAACGGACGAAAATGGTTTAAATATGGTTTATGAAAGGACGTGCGGGTTGTTTTTGAAATGTGATCGAAATCAACGGCTTGGATTTTGCACGCCTATTTAGCATTTAATGTCTCGTATTTAATGCGGCAACATTTATATCCAATCATAAGCTTGGTGTGCGACTTTATGTTTGTACACATCATCATTATCTTTGACGTATTCCTTAAAACATTCCCGCTTAGTCAAACGATGCGTTTTTGTCACTTTGCTCATAAGTTATTCAAATTTTATCCCTTAGCCGATTTAACTCTACTTCTCACAGTTCTCTTAGTGACTCAGCTATCACCGACTCGGTGTAGTCAGTCTTTTCCGATCTGGTGATTCTGAGTGATTTGTGTTTTCACTCTTTTTCACTTTATGTGTTCCATTTTTTTTTTTTTTTTTTTTTTGAGTTTTCTCAATGTTAACTCGATTCAATTAACCCCAACTCATGCTTGAGTTCTTCAAATCTTGACTCACATAATGGTTTTGTGAAGATGTCGGCTAGTTGTTTGTCGGTTGAGATATATTCCAGGATGATGTCCTTCTTTTCAACATGATCTCTTATGAAGTGATATCGACATCAATATGCTTTGTTCTTGAGTGCAACACAGATTTTGAGTGATTGCAATTGCACTTGTGTTATCACACATGATTGGAATTTCTTTTTCCTCAACTTCATAGTCTCTCACTTTGTCTCATCCATAGGACTTGGGCACAACAAATTTGCCCGCAGCCTATGTATTCTCGCTTTGTAAATTGAGGTGGCTATTGAATTTTGCTTCTTGCTAAACCAGAAATTAGCCTTTGTTTCCTAGCATTTGACATGTGCCTGGCGTGCTCTTCCTGTCCACTCTGCATCCAAAGATAGTCAGTCCGAATAGCCAATTAGCTTGAATCCACCTTCCTTTGGATACCATAGGCCTACTTCTTGGCTTCCTTTTAAGTATCTCAATATTCTCTTAGTCTTTGTCATATGGCTCTCTTTTGGAGCAGATTGAAATCTTGCACATACACCTACAAAGAAAGGTGATGTATGGCCCGCTTGCTTTGTGAGATAGATCAATGATCCAATAAGTGCTCGTATCTTGTTTGATCTACGTGCTTGCCATCTCCGCATCCATGTCCATTTTGATGATGTGTTCATTGGTATTTTTACGTAAGACTTCTCCTCCATACCAAACTTCTTCATTAAATCTCTCGGTGTATTTTGTTTGACTTATGAAGGTTCTATCCTTCACTGTTTCACTTGGAGTCCAAGGAAGAATGTCGGCTCTCCCATCATGCTCATTTCAAATTTACTTTGCATGAGGTTTGAAAACTTTTCACACAAATTCTTTGTTTGTGGATCCAAAATGATGTCATCCACATATATTTGAACAAGCAAGATATACTCTTTTTGTCTTGAATTAAAAAGTGTTCTATCTACTTTTCCTTTTGTGAATCCATTTTTGGTTAGGAATTGTGACAAAGTGTCATACCATGCTCTGGGTGCCTGTTTCAATCCATATAGAGCTTTCTTGAGTTTGTATACCTTATCTCCAAGAGTCTTCTGCTCAAATCCTGGAGGTTGTTCAACATACACTTCTTCTTCCAATAAACCATTTTGGAATGCACTTTTTACATCCATCGATATACAATGAAATCCTTGTGAGTCGCATAGGCAAGAAACATCCTTATAGCTTCCAATCTTGCTACGAGGGCAAATGTTTCATCAAAATCTATCCCTTCTTCTTGGCAATATCCTTTGGCTACTAATCTTGCTTTGTTTCTTACCACAGAACCTTCCTCGTTCATCTTATTTCTGAACACCCATTTGGTGCCAATAACATTTTGATGTATGGGTCTTTGCACTAATTCCCACACTTTATTTCTTTCAAACTGATTCAGCTCTTCTTGCATAGCTTGAATCCAATGTGTGTCGTCCAATGCTTGTGACACTTCTTTGGTCTCTATTTGTGAGATGAAGCATGTGAACATAGCTTCTTGTTGAGTTCGATCTTGTTTTGACACCTTCTCTTATATCTCCAATGACAAGTTCTCGTGGATGGTCTCTCGGCCATCTTACATCGAGTTGGAGTAAGTTAGCCGATTCGATCGACTTGCAATGGTGTTGTTTCTTTGGGTCGCTCTCTCGTAATCACTTAGCCGCAAATTTTCCAAATTTTTTTGAGATTCACTATCTCATCTTCTTCGAATTGATAATTCCACTTGACCAAACAAAGATAGGGACTCTTACAGATGGTTGGATGATTCACTTATCACCGACTCTTCAATGTCTTCTCCATTTACATTTGGCTCATCGAATACCACATGAATGGATTCTTCGCAACCATAGTTCTTTTATTGAGTACTCTGTAGGCTTTGCTTTCACCGAGTATCCTAAGAAGATACCTTCATCGACTTTAGCATCAAAAGCCTTTAGATTGTCTTTGCCATTGTTGTGGATGAAGCATTTACATCCAAATATTCTCGAAATATGCAACATTTGGTTTTCTTCCACCCAAATCTCATAGGAGTCTTTGTCACCGCTCTATTTATCATACATCTGTTTTGGGTGTAGCAAGTGTTTATTTGCTTGACCCAAAATCTTTTTGGTAACCCCGTCCGCCTAACATGGTCCTTGTCGCTTCTTTTTCTTTGGGTT
Source organism: Rehmannia glutinosa (assembly GCA_016081115.2). Taxonomy (NCBI): domain Eukaryota; kingdom Viridiplantae; phylum Streptophyta; class Magnoliopsida; order Lamiales; family Orobanchaceae; genus Rehmannia; species Rehmannia glutinosa. The sequence continues at coordinate 54,525,398 of CM071932.1, forward strand.
CTGTTCCTTCTTTCTCGCAACTCCATTCTGCATTGTGGAGTCCTTGTCTGCCGATAGTTCATGACCAATACCATTTTCAATATAATATTGAGTTATTATTCCATTGACAAACTCGATTCCTCTGTCGATCTTATTTTGATAATGGTTTGACTCTTCTCGTTTTGAATCCTCTTCATCACCGTGGTAGTTTTTGTAGAGTTTCTTTCTCTTACACATGAATATTGTCCACGTATATCTTGAGTAGTCATCTACTACCACCAAGGTGTATTTATTTCCACTTATCTTTGGTTCCACTTTGGGCCAAATAGATCCATATGAAGCAGGTGCAATATTCTTGTTGAGGATGGGCATGTCTTTTCTTTGAATGACGACTTGATTTGTTTTCCCTTCGACATCGTCACATATACTCTCCTTCTTGTATACCGAGTCCGGAAGTCCTTCCACAAGATTACTTCGCAAGCTTGTTAATCGTTTTGAAATTCAGGTGACTCGGCTTTTTGTGCCACGGCCAACTTGATTCAAATTTGCTCTTTGCTAGTAGATTGCAGTCTTCGGGTGTTGCGGTTGACCAATCCACTACATACATATTTTTCTGTCTACATCCTTGCAAAGACAACTTCATTTGATTCAATATCTTTGATTTGGCATATACCCATGTTGAATCCAACATTGTAGCCCTTGTCACGAGTTGGTCGATGCTCGATAAGTTGAAGTTGAGTCCTTCAACATATGCAACATCCGTGATTTCTAATCCATTCCTCTTGATGGATCCAATGCCTCTTATTTCACCAGGAGCTTCATTTCCTCCAAATATGACTTTTGCTCCTTTAACTTCCTTGAATTTTGACAGATTTTTCTTATTTCTGTCATATGTCCGGAATGTACCACTATCCATGTACCAGGTTCCTTGGCACTCGGTTGTTCCTTGAACCCGCAATCAAGGAAATTAAGTTTTAGGTACCCATACTTGTCCTGGTCTTGAGGGGTTAGAATTGTAAGATGATCCAACCAACCTATAGCCAAATGATTTGACTCTAAGGGGTTGCCATCTATCGATTGCCATAATCATAATTAATCCTGGCAAATTGCTTGGGGATTCTAGGTTCATACAAATTGTCTCTTTTGTCTGTATGCCGCATATGTGTTTTAGCAATTGCCTTCCTTGGTAATTGTGGTGTCTTTGAGTGTAGTGCCTAGGTGCATATGTGTCTTTGATGAAAGCTCTTATGCTTTTGGAATGGCCTTTCTTTGAGTTCTAGGCCTTTGCCATTTGGGCTTATATTCCATAAGTCTATCTTTGATAGTTCCCATTATTCCAATCACTTGGCTTGGATATTTTCTACCATTCCCATCATATTTATTTCTTTTATGGATTTTAAGGGGTTTTTGGTAGCTCGCTTCTTCTTTACTGAGTATTTTCTGTTTGGAGTTTGCTTTGAGGACTCACTGAATCTCTTCTCACCGCCCTTTCAAAGACACTCAATCAAGTTTTTTTCTTTTCCTTTATAACCAAGGCCGTTTGCTTGTTATTGTGCTTTGGAGTGAATGTGTGTGCAATATTTAGAGTTTTGGATTTTTCGGACTCTTCATGGCTTGAAGATCCTTTTTCCAAAATTACTTTTGAGGTTTGACATAGCACGAGATGAATTAAATCCTAAGCTGTCTTGTCTCCACATTCTCTTTGACTCATAATAAGATCATCCAATGATTTAGATGCCTTAGTGAATGAGGCAATAACATTCTTGAGGTCATTCTCCCTCTTTTCTATAGCGGCAATTTCTTTATTAATTTAGCATTTTCAAATTTTTTAAACTTTCATTCTCATCACTATTTGACTTAGAGTACTCGGCTCCTTAGTCGACTTGGAGTTTTGACTCTTGAGTAGGCTTTTTTTTCCTCATTCAATAGTGTGTGTGAGGATTTAATGTGTTCAAAATCTTTCATCATTTTGCCTAATGAATCATAAAGATCGAGTGGGTGATGAAGTGTGTGTGTCACGATCACTATCACTAGTGTCCGAGTTTGATGAGTTAGAGTGTACCTCATCTTCTTGGTCAAGTTGATCTTGTTCCTTGGCCATCAAGCGGATCGGGGCTTCTTCTTCGAGTCACTTGAGTAGTCGGCTTCACTTTGCTCTCGAATCACCGTCTCTCTTGACTTGGTTGTTTCAAAGATCTCTGCAGCCCATCATCGCCTTTTTCCTTTCTTGTCTTCTTTCTCTCAAGACCTTCCTTTCTTCTTCATCCATGTATTTGTTGACTACGAGGATATGGATCAATGGCATAGTGACCTGGTTGTCTACAGTTCCAAAGATAGATATTCAACCTTTTGATCGACTCTTTCCACCATTCTTGGATTGTCGACCCTTTGATACACAACTTTCGATGATCTGTTCTCTTGGTTGGCCTATCTTCCCTTGATTTGGAGGGAGCCGAGTGTCTTCTGGAAGATTCACCCTTTCCTCTCTTGTAGTTCTTATTGAAGAACTTGTTGAACCTCTTAACCATCGTAAGGCTATTTCTTCCGGGTCAATGACTTCTTTGACCTCGACTTTCTTCCCATCTTTAACAATTAGAGCAGCTATTTTGGGTACAAATTGTCTCTTCCTCGGTCTTTTTCTTCTCACTCAAACTCGTAGGCTTTGAGGTCCGAGAATAACTCATGGTTGGATGTCTTTGATAGGTCCATGGAATGTCTCGAAAGCCATGACCTTCATTTCCCATTCAATCGGAAGACTTTTTAGGATTTTCATACACATTTCCTTCGTGTATATTCCTTTCCAAGTGCGATGACTCATTTGTGATTTACGTGAACCGAGCATCCAGTTGATCCAGGTTTTCTCCTGAGATCATTTTGAAGTTCTCAAATTTTTGTACAAACCACACCGATAATTTGTTTTCTTTGATTTGCTCGAGCCTTCACAAATCAATGTCGGCTTGTCCCCATTTCTTTAGCCGTTTTGCATGATTTGACTTTATTGAACATGGCTTTGTCCAAGGTTTTGTAAAGAATGTCCTTGGCTACATTGTCCAGGTTCTATCTTTTTCTGTCATCATTTGTCCACTCGCTTCTTGGTTTTCAACCATGACCGTCCGGGAGCAACATTTTCTTCTCCTTCACCGCAACTCTTCGTGACAAATTTGTGTTCACCTTTAAGATTTGCGAGAGGCCCATCTTCTATCACTATCCACATCTCATCATGTAATGTCGATAGATGAGCCTCGCATACGAATTTTCCAATCATCAAATTCTTCAATAGTGAACATAGGGATGCGTGTCAAATTTGCTTCCATGATAATAACTTTTAATGATAAAAAGAGTTTCGAGAGTTTAAGTACTAAAGCGGACTTTGAAAAGTTTGGAGATCTAGTTCAAGAACTGGTGCGGGAGGGTTCAATGAACCAACCGCTCGATACCACTTGTAGGTCCCAAGGGGTGTAAGTGTAAGGTTTAGAAGGGGGTTGAATAAACCTTACCAAATTTTCGATTTAGTCCTTTTAAATATTCGAGTTGATACTACACAGCTGTGTCCTTGATGGACATCAATTTAGTCACTCAAGAGAGTTAATCTCTCAAATGACTCAACCGAGTGTTGATGGAATAACTCACCGTGTTGGCTATAAATTAACTCGATTGTGGTTTTGTTTTCAGCGGAAGACTTAACACCCTTAAATTTGATTAAGCAAGAATTTAGTGCTTGGTTTAGTACTTATAAGTTATCAAGTGGATAGCAAATTTATCAAAGAGATATAAGCGATTAAGAATGCGGGAATTAAAGTCTTTGAAATGTAAATGACACAATGAAATTTTTATAGAGGTTCAAGATGGGGTAATTCTTCTACTCCTCTCTTCTCCAACTCCCGGATGAATCCACTAGGTAATGATCGGTTTACAAAGTGGTAATAGTCCGGATACAAGTCTTGATCACACAAATGACTTGATCCTGGGGACTCTGTCCGAGACGCCTTGATCACTCACCGCTTCTCGTGACGACTCGACTTCTTCACGGGGGTAGTTGCCTTGCTACTACAGCTCACTTGCTCAAGCTCTTTGGATTTGATCACGAAGCCCTCCAAAAGCTTAAGACTTGGTTTGACCTTGAACCTTCCTACAATCCTTCGTGGAATGTAGACCCCTTTTCTTCAAAAAAAAGTTTCCTCTTCAACTGATTGAAGTTCTCTTTCCTTCACAGTGAGTGTTGGATTGATGTACTTCGTAATGTAGGCTTGAGGATTAATCTTGAATGATTTGAAAGTATTTACGGTTACACTTTGACTGATTTCTTGAATGTTCGTGGTTCAGGTAACCTTCTCTCAGAGTCATTCCTCAGCCTTTTATAGTGATCTTTCAAAAATTTGCCCGTTGAAGAGATAGGCTTATTTTTTAAAGTCATTTGCGTCGTTGGCTTGTCTTGTTGCGATCCTTGGAATTGCCATTTCCTCGTATGAATTGTTCTTTCACCTTTTCGAGTTCGACACGGTGTAGTGCTTCCCATTGGTTCATTCCTTTTGCACGCTTCCTCGGGACCGAGCACTCCGAGAAAGGTGGTATGGAGATATTACTTGTTTAAGTAAATCTCTTGATTTACTCGTGCAACGGATCTTTTACTGATTATCTCGACTTGACCGCATTTCCTTGCTTTCCCCAGGTGACTTAGAGTCGACTTCCAATCATTGGATGACTCTTCCGTCACTTCAACTTGAGACTTGGTTTTTCTTGAGTTGACTTTAATCGACTGACTTTCACTCAAATTGCATCTCACCGCTTCTTCATAGAGTTCCCGTCTACTCTTCTTTGCCATACTCACTGTCTCACACAGAGTTTTCCTTCCAGTCTTGATTGTCTTCTTGCATGTTAGGGCGTGGGCGACTTAACTCGGCTTTGGCCACTCTAATTGTTACAATGCATTTTACAACAAGAATTGGGGTGCCAACTTTCTATTCTAAGTTTTACATGGCATTCATCAAAATCTAAACAATAAAATTCCTAACAAGTTTCAAATAAATAAATATATATAGATATAGATATAGATATACATATAGATATATATGATAGTTATATTTTAAATTAATATTCTTTTATCATAATTATTGGGTGCAATTAGGTTGCATCCATATTTGAGATAATATGGAGTCCTATTTAGATGAGGCTTATCTAGAAACCTCTCCCATTAGAACTCTAACTGAGATATGAGATTGAGATACATATATATTTATATATATTGATATCTCTCCCTACAATATTAGTCCAATTAGAAAAATCATCCCTTCACATAGAAAGAATAATCTCTCTCCTAAAATTTCTCTCTACGGTTTTCTTCTTGGAGTATCACCAAAGTCTCCAAGGGTTTAAGGTGTGCACATCCAAGTAAATAATTCTGGTAATTATTTATACCAACGAGAAAGGCAGTTCGTGATTCTGTTCGTGGTTCAACCAATCTATGGGGTTAATTTGTTCGTTGCTCGCGATTCAATCAAACGGAGGCTTGTAGACGGGCTTAATCCTAGCTATGTGGATCGACAGTTCCGCTGCAAATAGGTATATTCGATCAACCCTATATGTGCCTATATGTGCAAATATGTGATTTATGTTTCGACTCATATTTTCTAACAGTGGTATCAGAGCCATTAGGGCTCGATCTCGCCTATGTGATGTGCTTGAGTTTGATAATAAATGTGATTTATTTTTTTTATTTTAAAAATTCGAATTTGTATATAAATATTCGATTCTGTATTTCCGTTTTTATAATTGTAATATTAGTGTCAAATTGTAGATCTCGAAAAGACGATTAATTTGATGTATTATGCATATAAAACGGATGTGAAACGAAAGTTTATGGCGATTCAATGTTTTTAAAAGAAAAACTATTTTCTCCCCTTGGAATTCGTGCAGATTTTTTTTTTTAATTCTCAGATTGTTGAATTTTGTTTTCGCTTAATAATTCTCAAATTGTTTGAACTTTGCTCGGGGCTTCCTTGTGTTGCGCACGGTGCGGCATTTACTGACTTTGGAGGGCCGGCTGGCCGCTGCCAACTGCCACATGTCGCTGCCAACTGCCACGTGTCAGATGACGTGGCTACATGGCCCAGACTCTTGACATGTGCCTCTGAATTGTGTCGCCAAGTGGTGTGATGGCTTCCACATGGCAAGTGACATGGATAATCCAGGCTGGGACGCCACACGGGCGTTGATGTGACGCTGAGTAGCTGCCTAAGCAGTGTATCCCTTTGATACTAAAAAAAAAAAGGATAGGATTGTTGGTCTAACATGTATTAGAACCCAAGACCTTTAGATTTTATAATATTAATGTCCACCATTGGGCTAAGATGATATCTTGTTATTATCCCAACATGTTCTCTATTTATGTAGAAGTTGGATAGGAAGTTATTTTTTGCGCGTTGGGACGCTTGCAAAATTATTTTTGTGCTTTATTTATTTGTTATAGTGTTAATGCATGTAAAAATATTTTGCGCAATTTAGTGCTTCCAAAAATTATTTTCGCGCACGAGAATGCCTGCAAAATTATTATTGTGCAATATGATGCATGAGTAATTGTTTATTGCACTATGTAGCAATGATATTTTTTTCTTTCGCATTAGTTGCATGAAAGAAAAATTATTTTTGTGCATTAAGATGTTTGCAACAATTTTTTTTTTTGTGTATTATCATGCATGGGAAAATTATTTTTTGCATATTGGTGCATGAAATTTTGTTTTTGCAAAAGGTGTGTATATATATATATATATATATTTGCGCATTGAGGTCCAAGCAAAAATATTCTATGTAATTTTTAATTTATGAGTTGCATGCTTTATTAATTGCTTATGTGTATGCAATTTTTTTTTGTGTTGCAATTAATTTTGTTGGAACTTATAGACATTGACATATGAGTGCTCATGTATGTGAATGTTTACTGTTTTATATTAATAATTTTTGTGGGAGTTAATTTTTGACAATGGTGGTAATTCGATATCCCCATTTACGTTTTTTTACTTTTTCTAGATTGATGTAGTAGGCCTTGAAAATATGTATTTTTTTTCAAGGCACGTGTTTATTGAGCCGATTTTGGAGGCTATGTAACATCAATTTTACGAGAATATTTTTTGTTTTACCACCATTGGTCTAAATTATCTCCACATGATGCACCATATGTCAATGTCGTCCATGGGGGCTATATTTTTTTCGTAATTACTTATATTGCATGGATGCATGCATGATGTATTTATGGAATTTGATAATTTTATTTATGGATCAGTAATTTTTATTGTGATCTTCAATTCGGTGGGAGATGATTACTAGCCTTGGTGGCAAATTTTCGATCTCATTGTGAAGAAATAATAAATATTACTTGGATCCAGAATAATATTTTTAGATCAGTACCTAATTGTTTGCGCAAATTATTGAAATGTGTTTAGACCAAACTCACCAACTTTAGTTTAGCCAATTTAGCATGAAAATAGACAAACTATCCAGTATTGTCGCGACTTAGACGCGGACAATATTTTTGTGGATTAAATAAAGTATTTGCGTTTTATTTGTTTTAGCCGCAAATGTAAGAACTTAATTGCTCGAAATAATCGCAGTTGAGATGCCGATGATATACTTATGGATCATGAATTAATTTTGTGCTTTAATTTATTTAAACTTCAAATTTAATAAAAGAGTTTAAGCTCTATTTTTGGAATATGAGCTTACTCCCAAGTAAATACTCTAGTTATCCAAATTCGCTACTTGAGTTGAATTAAGGATATTAATAACTTGTGTTATTATTAATGAAAATCGCTATGTAGAGGCTAATTATAAAAAGTTGAGAAATACACAAGTGAGTGCACTTGTCGCTTGTGCTGACCGACATAAACCAACTAGGATGAATGTTGGAACAAGCATAATGTAGCTTGACGAGAGCAAAAGCTAAAACTAGAACCATAAATTGATCCATAAAGTGACAATAAGTCGTGTCACCTTATTGAATGAGGCAATTAAGTATCAACAAATATTAAGTACACTTATGAAATTGGTAACTTCGCTCGTAATTGTACTGAGATGAAGTTTGACTATTTAATTGCTCTCTTATTTTTTCGCTAATATTTCCAAATCTCTCCATGGGTGGATTGTAGATATTGGTTGACTAAGCATATGGTTTGAGATTGAGCAAATGTGTATGACTATTATCGGGTTGTGCAGCTATAGAGCGCACAAAAAGAGGCTAAAAAGAGTCACCTCAAGCTCAACAGTTGGTGTGAACAACATGATGTGTCGATATAGTCTTACTCAGATAAATGCACTTGTAAGATATTTATTGAGTGAGAAGACTTGTCTATCTTTTCTTTGTGATGCTTGACTTTAGATAGTATTTCTTTTAGATCTTCCAATGATATCGTGATACGTGAGGTTAGGAGGACGACTATATTAGCTAGAAGAGGCTTTATTGTCTAATTCGCTAAGGCCAATCTCCTCTGCATAATGTTTTTCAAGCAGGATAAGCCTGCTCGAAGAATGAAAGCTGACTATTTTTTCCTTTAAAGCTAAGTCCACTAAATTGAGTGCAGACTTATGAGTGTGAGGCACAAAATTAATGCATTATATTTTCTTTCATTTCTATTTACGCTATAAGTTAGTACATTCTCACTGTCATCAGTTAGAAGTGCCAAATTACTTTGAGCGATTCTTAATAGATGGAGATGTGCTAATAGGGAGCGGACATAGTGTGTCTAATTAGTTTGGACACACAGTTGAAGAAAATAAAGTTGCAAGTTGAATGATGGTTCTAAATACTTTGCATCTATATGAGCTTACGAAGAAGGGACAACCACTTCAAAATGATTAGATTTATGATGGCCCAAATTGATTTGTGTATCTTGTTACTGCCTACATCATAAAAAATGTGTCTCCAAATGATTCTTCAACCTTGTATGAGCTTTAGTTTGGTAACAAGCCCAAATTAGTGGGTCTGTGCCTATGTAAGTTCGAGAATACGTATTCTCACGTGGAGAATCAAGTCACACGATTTAGGTTTCCCCTCCAAGGTATTTATTGAGCATTTGTGAAGTCTAAAGAGATCTTAAAACTATGCGAGTTGCAAGATCCTTATGAGGCATTCGTTTCTCTAGCGAGGATGTTGTATTTTATACTCATCTAGTAATCGCTGGGATAGTGGGAGTGACACTAAGTCGGTGGGAGCTAGTGTCTCACACGAAAAGGATTCTCACATTCCACGAGTAAAAAGGAGTGAATATGAAATATTCCCCATCATTTATATGAGATTGAATGGGTATCCTTCACAATTACGTTTGTGGTTGTTGATGAGTCAATAGAACATGTGACTTCACTTGATGCCCTAAGTGGATAGTTGTTGCGAAGGAAAAGATGAATCGAATGACTAAGAATAAAGTCTAAGAGCTTGTTGATCTTTCGTCTATATGCAAGATCATTTGAAACATGTGATTTCAGAAGGTCAAGTGCAATATAGATAGGTTGATTAACATGTGTGTAGCTCGACTAAGGACGAAATGTTTACGCCTGTAGAAGCGTAATTTTTTTGAGATGTTCTCCCTAAGTGGTGAGATTGCCTCAATTCGTCTGATATGTTATCTATTATTGCCACTTTCGTCTAGGTTTGTCCTGGATGATTGATGTTGACATAGTTCAGTGAAAGTTGAATACAGAAATCTATGTGGATCACCCAATGAATTCAAGAAGTGGAGTAAGAGCGCATTGATTGCTGATCAAGAAGCTCTAACTGTGACTTGAGTCATCATTGATTTCATCGAGCTATCATTTTGATAGGCCTACGATGGTCAATTAATTCAATGAACACATGTAAGAGTTGTATCTCATTGTATATGGCAAAAATGTGATGACTGGAAAGGACATGGAGTTATCGCCACTCAGTGTTGGTTGTCATTACACTCCATGGTCAAAGATCATACTCTTAGTCAAGAAGCAATATCTTCAGAAGAAGAAAAGAAATGCTAGCTAGTTTATATAAGCACTGTGGAATATTTGATGTGCGTTATGTGCGTACTCAGTAAGTCTTGTACTTAGCAGTGTGATTGGTGAGTGGATATCGAAGCGATCCATGCGCTATTGTGATGCCGACATGTGGATACTTAGATATCTCAACAGATTGGTCTATGATTTGCTAGAGGCAAATTTGGCATCTTGAAATGATGCACATTGCGCGCACATCCATGATGTATTTTGTTGTCTTTGTAATAGTAAAACCACTTTGGTGTATGATTTGGGCACCAAACATGGATGGTAGACCAAACATATTTACTCGAGGCTTTACTTGACTTAAGAGTTTTTGCGCATAGTTAATATTGTTCTTAGGCATACTTCTACGAGCGATGTGGGCGCTCATCCCTTTTACGAGCCTTTGTTTGGAGATATGCTCCAAAGACATGTGAGTCATTAGGAATTAAGTAGAATTGATTATGTGGCCTTTGAGAACATATTGTGATTAATGAGATATGTTGGATTCTCATTATGTGTTTGGTACTGAACTTGTGAGTTGTCACAGGCTTTGATTGGCCCTCTCTGTGAAGCCCTCGATTTTTTATTCGAACATGTACTTATCACGTATCGTCTTTGTACTATTTGACAATTCTACCGCGTCGCTTTGACGGGTAAATATTAATGATAAATATATTTCGTCTTTAATTTCCCTTATTTATTTCTTGTGATCATAATCATTTATTAATTTTATTTCACAATTATGATCACTTGGTTGATCATCATTATTATTGCTTGTGTATTTTTTTTAGTCACCTTAGAATTATAAGAGACTATTTATTTTAGAGGTTTAAACCTTATAGAATTAAGAATTCGATTTAGATTAAGTGATCATGAGAATTATAAGTGATCAAGGAAATCACTAATTATTTTGGAGATTGATATTATTCACCTATTATCATCAATTATGGGACATAAAAATAAAATATGGAATTACCACAAATACCCCTTAAAGGACGGCCATAATGGGAATTTTGGTGTAGAAATATCTCCCAACTCTTGTACATGTACACCTTATGTATTCATCTTGTGTATTATTACACCATTAATTCAAATCTTATACACAATATCATATACACCAATTCTTTATTATAAACTTACCCAACATGTTGGAGGCTTCCCAACACCCCATGCCAACATTCCTGTCTATCCTTGCAATTCCATCCTCCCATGCAAGACCTCATCTTGACCAAGGTCCTTGTCCCTCATGCAAGCTACACCTTTCAAGCCATAGAACAAAACAAAATTTTGTCCCCCTCCCCACCCCATGTGGACGGCCAAGAGGCCTAGTTGGGCAAGAAATTTGTTCAAGTTCATTCCTCACTTCATTTCACCAACATTCATCTCTTCAAGCCTTGAATCTTCTTACTTCTTTCAAAAAAAAAATCCTCATATCTCTCTCTACAATTTTCTTCTCTTCTCTTGAACACTTAGTAAAAATACAAGAACTTTTCTTCTACTCCATCACAAAATTCGAACACCCCCCTTCAACAAGGTAAGAAATGTTGTTCATCTTCTTGTCTTGATATCATCTAGCTATCTCCTCTCACTTATTAATGTAAGTTTGGATTTTTATTTTTGAGGTTTACATAGAAGACTTGGAAGATACTAAGAGCCTTACCATCACCTTGAAGAGGACTTCTAGACTTCAAGACAAATTTGAAGAATTTGGACTATAAGGTAAGAAATGGGAATTTTGGTACCTTCTTCTTCTTCCCTATTAATTTCGAATTTTAACACCAAAATTATCATTTTGAGGTGATTAGGGGCTGACCTTGGAGCTTTGTTTAAGTGGTGATCAAGTTCTTAAGAGACCATCAATTTGTGTCTACAACTTTCAACTACACAAGGTAAGTGTGGTACCTTTGGCCTATTCCTTCTCTTTTTCCCTCCTTAGTTCAAATCTTCATTTTCTAACTCAAAACTCCTTGTATTATTGGACTTAGGGGCTGCCTTAAGTGAGGATTAAAATCCTCAAGGTCTAGTGACACCACTTTACACCAATCAACCGAACAAACAAGGTGGGTGGAAAAATCCTTTCAACTTCTAGGTGTTTTAATTCATAAAAATGCATGTAGTATTTTGTTATTGAGCATTTGAGATATATATTATGTATTGCATGCTATTTTCTTGTATTAAGTTGAAAAATTTCTCAAGTGTTGCTCAAAATGCGATTTACCGAAAATTAGGACATACATGTACACTTTATTGTCATATTTGATAAATTCTTGTATGAGATGGATATGTATGTTTATGACTCTTGAAATATATATTTTTTATGACATATAACCTGGAAAAGTCGAGCATAATTGATTAAAATTCGATTTTGGACTTAAAATGCAAAAAAATGGAAAGTTGGTGGACTTAAGCGCAAGAAAATAAAACTTAAGGGACCTCTCTGTAAATTTCGATTTTTGGGACTGTACTCAGGTTCAAAAATGATGTTTTGACATTTTAATAAAGTTTTAAGAGTTTTTAGATAAATAAAATCAACCCTTAAAAGCCCAAGGACTAGATTGTAAAATTTGAGAAGTTTAAGGGCTATTTTGCAAATTTCGAAACTGTACCAGACCCTAATTTTAAAATTTAAAATTTTAACTCTTAAGGGACTGGAAATAACATATTTTAAGTGTATTCCAAAAATCCAAGTGTTTAGAGCTTGGAAAGTAATTTTATAAAACTTGAGGGACCAAATTGTAAAAGATTAAATTGAGGACCCAAATGAAATTTTCAGGACTTATACAGCCCATGTACCTGGAAATACTAATTTACCTATAACATAATTATATTTTGGACCCAAGGTTCAAATTTCATAACAATTGGACCCCTAAAAGCCTTAAAGGCAATTATTTCAAAATGGGACAAAAATGAGATTTTCAAAAGTTAAGGGACCTATACTTATGACGTTTTAAAACTGTTTTTGTCCCAATATCCCACTAACCGTAGTGACATTTTCCAACTGGAATCACATTAGAAGCCCTTCCGGTTTGTGAGTTCCGATTATTTTAAACTTAGGGCCCGAAATGATAATTTTAACAAATTTGGGGCCAATGTGAGAATTTTATAAAAACTCGATCTCAAAACTTTAAAAACCTGAATCTCTGAACAATTTAGAGAATTTAGGAACTGACCTCATAATTGTTCAAGGTCGGGACATTTATTTATTTAACTTTTAACCCCAAAAGTACTCGGTTTTGACAAAACGGGGCTAATTGTAAATTTTATTTTTTTAAGGACCTAACTCAAATTATTTTCTTTTAAAGAAACAGCTCTGGACTCTCTTACTTTAATATTTAATTAAAATATTTTATTTTCTTAAAAATCCTTGACTTATCGGATCGTCTTGACCGACACAATACGATCGCGGGGCGACTCCTCATCTCGTGATTTCGAATCTATAACGGGACTTATGTTCCTCCTAATACTTAAGATATCGAAGACTACTTATCCTCCCGATAATTATCTTCATCCCGATAACTCCACCAATGCCATAACTATCTTGTGCAAATTTAAGAACTTTTCATGAACCGCTTCGAATCAATAATACTCGATCGCTGGTTGACTACATGAACTTGTGTTTACTTTCCTGCTGAGTCAACTTGGTGTGTCGAGCTCACAAATCGAATGGATACGTCGGGGGATGGAACCGGCAGCTCGGCTGCTATTCCACTCTTCCCCCCATCGCCCTAATCCCGCAACGAGGGACGGAGTTTGTCCAAGGGAAGCGGGTCGTAGTACTTGAGGTATAATCATGATTATGACAAATCCGAGCCTTGCTAGCTCCACTGTGGATTTTGTCTTTGCCTACGGAGCGATAAGGTGACAGTCTTGGACCATCTTGCTCGGGAGTTACAAGGAAGAACGAAGCAATCGCTGTCCGATCCACACGATTCCGGAGTTAATCGGACCCGCTTTGGTTGGCGCTACAAATCCGTATGCAACCGCTTACTTGTATTGCATAGGTTGGCGCTACAAATCCGTGCACGCAACCGCTACTTGTCTTGCATAGGATTGGCGTTACAAATCCGTACACAATCCTCCCCGTCCGCTTGAACCATAGTGCTGCGTGACCACTACGAACTATTTTCTTAAACTATATAAGTATGTTACTTAATATATTTATCACGACGCTTGTGGACTGTGTGTGAAATCATGCATCATCTCTCACGCGTTTTCATACTCTAAATTTCTCGCATTAACTATTTATATCGCCACACTTGCACACGATCACCCCATCCACTGAGATTTTTGTCTCATTCCCTCCTGTTTTCTAACCTTTAGATGAAGAGTTCGCTGAAGACATCGAACCTACCGCAGATTGAATCCCTATCCGTGATGTGGAGCGACAATTCCTTTTACTTTTATTTGTTGTTGGACTCCTTCATGTATTTTTTGTTTGGACTGTAAGTTAATTTAGATAATCTTTTGGGTTGTATTCGGATACCGCCAGACTTTAAGATTGTAATCTGTACTCGTGTTTATTTTAATTCCGCTGCATTAGACTCTATTTCACTTGGAGTTTGGTATCTTTGGTTTAGATCTGTTGATTTATTTCTTTAAGTGATTGATCGGTGTCGCGTCACGTTTGGGGCGTGACAGTTATGGTATCAGAGCTCGGCTAGTAAGATGGAAACTTACACCGAGCTAACCCAGGATAGGACCCTCGGATTGTGTTGGGTAATATCGTGACTTGACTAATTAAGTGTGAAATCGATTTCAAAAATGGCATAGAACCATATTATTGATGTTTAGGTTAAGCTAAAATTTATATTTGGAGAATCCCCGGTCATACTTGATTTGACTTAGCGACCGCTGACTCGACTTTCCTTAGTCATTCTTTCCTTGTTTTCCTTATCTTTCCTTACATCCGTCTAATCCGCCTCGGTTTTGTTTGACAGATGGAGCCGCACCCCAACTTGGTGGGACGTAATAGAAGCTCGTTTTGAACGGGATCACTATAAGGCCTTAGAACTTCATTGGCGCCGGGCATTCCTACGGGCCGACTCGAGCTTACCAGGAACGACAATGCACTCGTGAACTAGGACACCTTCGACAAAGAGTCAAGAAGAGAAGAATAACCTTACCCTCCTCGTTAAGGACCGCGAGGACACCATCCGCGCTCGCGAGACCAAATTGATTGATCCAGAACGCCGGATAATACTCGCGAGAAGATGGAACGTGCTAAGGAAGGTCGCACGAAGTGGAGAATGGAGGCGCACATGTCAAGAGACACCATAGGACGCCATGAAGAGACCATCAACAAACAAATGCAGATAATCGAGGAACTCACGCATGGCTTAACCCAGCGGGATGCGGCTCTGGAGGATGCCTTAGCAGCTAATGCGCCACCGTTGCCACCGCCCGAGGCGGAACCAATGCCCGACCTTGAGGCCGATAATGAAGAGGATCCCGAGGAGGATCCTGAAGAAGACCCCGAAGAGGATCCCGATGAGGATCCAATGGAAGATGAAGAGCCCGAGGCGCTTGAAGCCGCCCCACTCGATGATGCTCCGGGACTAGAACAGTAGCTAGATTTCGCCAACTGGCCTAATGCTGAGGTGCTACCTCAGCCCGATCAAGTTCCGGTTCTGGATGAGGCCGCTAGTGACGATGACGGCGACCTCACTGAATAGATAGCTTTTGTGATAGATAGTATCAGGCGCATATTACCTTTTTGTTGTATTTTGCTTTTCGTTGTACCATGATTTCAGATTTACCATCGATTATGTAGTCTATTGTATGAACTCCTTTGGATGTATTCAATTTTCACATTAATGGATATATCTTTTCTACATGTTCTATGTCTTGTGAACTTATGTTGCTCTCCTTGCGGTATAACTTGTTTACGCGAATATTTATTGGAATCATTCATTTTTGTATTGTAGCTAAGCTCCAGATTCGTGGCTGGAAACCGGGGACGCGGGAGACCCCGCCGTATACCCCAAAGGAACGATGATGCGCAAAGGGATCGGGCACCCTCCCCCGAATTGCCACCACCTCCTCCGCCAATCGCAGGAGATAACCTAACTGCAATAGCCTTGCAACAGATATTGGTTTTCATGAGGCAACAAGCAGAGCCTCGTCAGCCTAACCATGAACCTACTCGAGAGACGAATGACCGCACCTTGGAGTGGTTTCTACGATTCGACCCCTCGACTTTCTTAGGGGAACCAGATGACGTGAAAGCAGAAGAATGGATCGGGAAACTGGAGAATATCTTCAATGCTCTCCAATACTCAGGGGAACAAAAGGTTACGCTCGCCGTGTTCCGACTAGAATCAGCTGCTCGAGATTGGTGGAGAGCAGTTGAGAGAAAGTGGGAACAGGATCAAGTAGATAGAACATGGGAAAATTTCCTGGCCGAATTCAATGAGCAATACATTCCCCAAGTCGTGAAGGAGTCACGCCGGGATGAATTCCATAAATTGAGACAGGGGAACATGTCTTTGCCCAAGATGAGTCCGAATTCCATCGGTTATCCAAATATGCCCCAGAACAATCAAGACGGAAGAGGACAAATTGTATAAGTTCACACGGGATCAAGATGGAACTCGAAAATGTACTTGACTCTTGATCGTTGAAATAACAACATACTCAAATAAGAGAGCGACCCTCTTGCGCATTGAGTCGGGACTTAACCGCATTGGTCGATTCACTAAATAGGCCATCGAATGCAGTCTCAAAAGGATAGCGGTGGGACAACCATCAAGGCCGCTGTTAAAATTCGAGAAGGGCCGATTGTTAAGACAGAAAAAGGAAAGGACCGATCAGGGAAAACCGCCAAGTATGTACACATTGCCAAAAACCGACATACCGCCAATGATCGTGGCGTAAACATGGAAGGTGTTTACGTTGTGGTAGTAATCAACACTAGGCGAAGGATTGCCCAAATACGAAGACCGGACCAAACAGTGCAACCACGTAGAAGCCGGCCTAACGGCCAGGGTAATCGGCAAGGATGCCTGCCGAGCATTTGCACTAGCCGGACATGAGGCTCCGGGAGGCAACGGGCGTGGTGGAAGGTACGCTTCTAGTATCTAGCCATTACGCTAAAGTACTATTTGACCCTGGATCAACGCATTCATTTGTCGCACCACATTTCGTACACAAGTTGCATGCATGCATGGAACATATGCCTATAGGTTTAGAAATATCCATTCCTATGGCGCAAGCCAGATAATAGATATTATCTATAATGCATGCGGAGTTAAAATTGATGAGATATATTTCCTCGATTTGATCTTTGCCGCTATATCTCGAATACGACATTATATTGGGAATGAACTCGGTTGTCTCGCACACCATGCACAAATGGACCGCCATCGCAAGTCCATTAAACTATGTGAACCCGATAAGCCCGAAGTGGAAATTTCGGGAAGAGCACGAGTTAAGATTGCCACAATCATTTTAGCAATGAAAGCGAGGAAGGCGATCACTAGAGGGGCACAAGGGTACTTGGCGTTTGTAATTAACAAACCTAAGGTTGAGACACAAATTAATCAAGTACCTATAGTATCGGAATATACGGATGTATTTCCACAAGAACTCACCACTGTCCCTCCGGATAGGAAGTTGAGTTCACCATCGAGTATTACCAGAACCGCCCGATCGCGAACGCCGTATAGAATGGCTCTGTTGAGTTACAAGAGTTGAAGACACAATTACGTGGTTGATGGATGTAGGATTTATTCGACCAAGTACGTCTCCCCTGGGGGCACCAAGATTATTTGTCAAAAAGAAAGATGGCACATTAAGATTGTGTATAGACTATCGCGGACTTAACATCGTGACCATCAAGAACAAATATCCCCTCCCGAGGATAGACGAACTGTTTGATCAAATTCAAGGAGCGACGGTGTACTCAAGTTTGATTTACAACAAGGATATTATCGATTAAAGATCTCATGGAGAAGACGTTTCCAAAACAAAGATTCCGGACCAGATATGGACACTACGAGTTTGTGATGATGCCTTTCGTCCGACAAATGCACCAAAGGCGTTTATGGATCTAATGCATCGAGTCTTTCAACCTTATTTGGATCAATTCGTAGTGATATTCATTGATGACATACTCGTATACTCTAAGTCTAAAGAGGAGCATGAGCGTCATCCAAAATTGTTTTAGAGACACTACGAGAACACAAGTCGTATGCCAAATTCAAAAGTGCGAATTTTGGCTTAGTGAAGTCACATTCTTGGGACACATAGTATCCAGCACCGGGATCGCCGTAGATCCTTCGAAAGTACAGACAGTGGTTGAATGGAAACAACCCGAGTCCGTAACGGAGATCAGAAGTTTCTTAGGACTAGCTGGATATTATCGAAGATTTATCCAAGATTTCTCCAAGATAGCCGGACCACTCACTCGACTAACCCAGAAGCAAGTCAAGTTTGAGTGGAATGACAAGTGTGAGGCTAGTTTCCAAGAGCTGAAGAAACGACTTACTACAGCTCCAGTCTTAGCCCTTCCAAAGGGAACAGAAAACTTTGTCGTCTACAGTGACGCATCAAAGGAAGGACTGGGAGCAGTACTCATGCAAGAAGGAAAGGTCATTGCTTACGCATCACGGAAACTCAAGCCGTATGAAGCCAATTACCCAACGCATGACTTGGAATTGGCAGCAATAGTGTTCGCATTAAAGAAATGGAGACACTATCTCTACGGAGCAACGTTCATGGTTTACACAGATCATAAGAGCCTAAAGTATCTATTCTCTCAGAAGGAACTCAATTTGAGGCAACGGAGATGGATGGAGTTAATAGAAGATTATCACTTTGATATTCAATACCATCCCTGAAAAAGCAAACGTAGTAGCCGACGCCTTGAGCAGGAAGGCGAGTTTAGCTGACTAATGATTCGGGAGTGGAGATCATTAGAAGAATTGAGCACTTGGAATCCGATGAGAACCAAGATCGAATTTCATGTGCTAATATTTCGCTTAAACCCGATCTCATCGAACGAGATCAAAGTAACACAGGGGATTGACGTGCAACTTCAAAAACTAAAAGAGAAGATACTCAAAGGAGAAAGATCGGAATTCTCGTGCAGGAAGATGGGATCATCGATTTCTAATAGAATTTGTGTACCGAGTGATGAGCAACTTAGGAACAGAATCCTTTCGTGAATAACACTGCTCGAAATACACTATACATCCTGGAGGAAACAAGATGTATAAGGACTTGAAACAACATTACTTGGTGGGTAAACATGAAGAACCAGGTAGCGAGTTCGTTGCGAGATGTTTGACTTGTCAACGAGTAAAAGCCGAACACCAACGACCATCCGTTTATTACAACCGTTGAGAATTCCCGAGTGGAAATGGGAACACATAACGATGGACTTCGTGACGAATCTACCAAGGACCCGACGAGGCAATGATGCTATTTGGGTAGTCGTGAGACCGACTCACGAAATCGCACATTTCTTACCCATGAAAAAAACCGACAACTTGCGTAAACTTGCGCAAATTTACATCCGAGAGATCATCCGACCGCATGGAGTGCCATCGACATAGTGTCGACGCAGAGACCCGAGGTTTGTCTCCGTTTCTGAAATGCTTACATGAGGAATTGGGTACCTCGCTAAGTTTCAAAGATAAAGAAGACATCCGCAAACCGATGGCGGTCTGAGCGAACAATTCAAACCCTGGAAGACATGTTGCGAGCATGCACATTGGATTTCCAAGGAAGTTGGGATTCGCACTTACCATTGGTTCGCTTATATAATAACAGTTATCGTGCCACGATTGGGATGGCACCTACGAAGCTTTGTATGGACGAAAGTGTAGATCCCCTCTACACTGGGAGATTGATGCCAATGGACTCCAAAATTGAAACGAAAATCGCCACCGATTCCAAAGGTCGACTTGGTTCAGGAGGCCATGGAGAAGGTCAAGTTGATCAAGGAACGGATCCGCATAGCTCGTAGCTGCCAAAAGAGTTACGCGGACAAGAGGAGAAAGGACTTGGAATTTGAAGCCGGAGATGAAGTATTTCTCAGACTCTTGCCACGAAAGGGATTGATCAATCCAAAGAAAGGAGGCAAATTGAGTGCGAGATATATTGGGCCTTACAAAATTTTGCAGAGGATCGGAAAGTTGGCCTACAAACTTGAGTTACCGGCACAAAGATGCGGGAATGCACGATGTATTCCATGTGTCGAGATTGAAAAAGTATCAACCAGGATCCCGAGCATATCATCACTCGTGATGCTCCTCTCTAATGGAGAATTTATCTTACACCGAGGAACCAATCGAAATCATTGACCAGTGAGATACGTCGGTTGCGTGAATGAGAGATTCCAATGGTTAAAGTTGTATGGCGGAACCACAAAGAGACGAAGACGCAACATGGGAGATGGAAGAAGACATGAGGAATCAATATCCGAGCTATTACAAGAGAATTTGGGGACCAAATTCTTTTAAGGAGGGGAGAATGTGAAGCCCTCGATTTTTTATTCGAACATGTACTTATCACGTATCGTCTTTGTACTATTTGACAATTCTACCGCGTCGCTTTGACGGGTAAATATTAATGATAAATATATTTCGTCTTTAATTTCCCATATTTATTTCTTGTGATCATAATCATTTATTAATTTTATTTCACAATTATGATCACTTGGTTGATCATCATTATTATTGCTTGTGTATTTTTTTTAGTCACCTTAGAATTCTAAGAGACTATTTATTTTAGAGGTTTAAACCTTATAGAATTAAGAATTCGATTTAGATTAAGTGATCATTAGACTTATAAGTGATCAAGGAAATCACTAATTATTTTGGAGATTGATATTATTCACCTATTATCATCAATTTTGGGACATAAAAATAAAATATGGAATTACCACAAATACCCCTTAAGGGACGGCCATAATGGGAATTTTGGTGTAGAAATATCTCCCAACTCTTGTACATGTACACCTTATGTATTCATCTTGTGTATTATTACACCATTAATTCAAATCTTATACACAATATCTTATACACCAATTCTTTATTATAAACTTACCCAACATGTTGGAGGCTTCCCAACACCCCATGCCAACATTCCTCTCTATCCTTGCAATTCCATCCTCCCATGCAAGACCTCATATTGACCAAGGTCCTTGTCCCTCATGCAAGCTACACCTTTCAAGCCATAGAACAAAACAAAATTTTGTCCCCCTCCCCACCCCATGTGGACGGCCAAGAGGCCTAGTTGGGCAAGAAATTTGTTCAAGTTCATTCCTCACTTCATTTCACCAACATTCATCTCTTCAAGCCTTGAATCTTCTTACTTCTCTTGAACACTTAGTAAAAATACAAGAACTTTTCTTCTACTCCATCACAAAATTCGAACACCCCCCTTCAACAAGGTAAGAAATGTTGTTCATCTTCTTGTCTTGATATCATCTAGCTATCTCCTCTCACTTATTAATGTAAGTTTGGATTTTTATTTTTGAGGTTTACATAGAAGACTTGGAAGATACTAAGAGCCTTACCATCACCTTGAAGAGGACTTCTAGACTTGAAGACAAATTTGAAGAATTTGGACTATAAGGTAAGAAATGGGAATTTTGGTACCTTCTTCTTCTTCCATATTAATTTCGAATTTTAACACCAAAATTATTATTTTGAGGTGATTAGGGGCTGACCTTGGAGCTTTGTTTAAGTGGTGATCAAGTTCTTAAGAGACCATCAACTTGTGTCTACAACTTTCAACTACACAAGGTAAGTGTGGTACCTTTGGCCTATTCCTTCTCTTTTTCCCTCCTTAGTTCAAATCTTCATTTTCTAACTCAAAACTCCTTGTATTATTGGACTTAGGGGCTGCCTTAAATGAGGATTAAAATCCTCAAGGTCTAGTGACACCACTTTACACCAATCAACCGAACAAACAAGGTGGGTGGAAAAATCCTTCCAACTTCTTGGTGTTTTAATTCATAAAAATGCATGTAGTATTTTGTTATTGAGCATTTGAGATATATATTATGTATTGCATGCTATTTTCTTGTATCAAGTTGAAAAATTTCTCAAGTGTTTCTCAAAATGCAATTTACCGAAAATTAGGACATACATGTACACTTTATTGTCATATTTGATAAATTCTTGTATGAGATGGATATGTATGTTTATGACTCTTGAAATATATATTTTGTATGACATATAACCTGGAAAAGTCGAGCATAATTGATTAAAATTCGATTTTGGACTTAAAATGCAAAAAAATGGAAAGTTGGTGGACTTAAGTGCAAGAAAATAAAACTTAAGGGACCTCTCTGTAAATTTCGATTTTTGGGACTGTACTCAGGTTCAAAAATGATGTTTTGACATTTTAATAAAGTTTTAAGAGTTTTTAGATAAATAAAATCAACCCTTAAAAGCCGAAGGACTAAATTGTAAAATTTGAGAAGTTTAAGGGCTATTTTGCAAATTTCGAAACTGTACCAGACCCTAATTTTAAAATACAAAATTTTAACTCTTAAGGGACTGGAAATAACATATTTTAAGTGTATTCCAAAAATCCAAGTGTTTAGAGCTTGGAAAGTAATTTTATAAAACTTGAGGGACCAAATTGTAAAAGATTAAACTTGAGGACCCAAATGAAATTTCCAGGACTTATACAGCCCATGTACCTGGAAATACTAATTTACCTATAACATAATTATATTTTGGACCCAAGGTTCAAATTTCATAACAATTGGACCCCTAAAAGCCTTAAAGGCAATTATTTCAAAATGGGACAAAAATGAGATTTTCAAAAGTTAAGGGACCTATACTTATGACGTTTTAAAACTATTTTTGTCCCAATATCCCACTAACCTTAGTGATATTTTCCAACTGGAATCACATTAGAAGCCCTTCCGTTTTGTGAGGTCCGATTATTTTAAACTTAGGGCCCGAAATGATAATTTTAACAAATTTGGGGCCAATGTGAGAATTTTATAAAAACTCGACCTCAAAACTTTAAAAACCTGAATCTCTGAACAATTTAGAGAATTTAGGAACTGACCTCATAATTTTTCAAGGTCGGGACATTTATTTATTTAACTTTTAACCCCAAAAGTACTGGTTTTGACAAAACGGGGCTAATTGTAAATTTTATTTTTTTTATAAGGACCTAACTCAAATTATTTTCTTTTAAAGAAACAGCCCTGGACTCTTTTACTTTAATATTTAATTAAAATATTTTATTTTCTTAAAAATCCCTTGACTTGTCTGATCGTCTTGACCGATTAATACCTGATCGCGGGGCGACTCCCTCGTCTCGTGATTTCAAATCTATAACGGGACTTATGTTCCTCCTAATACTTAAGATATCGAAGACTACTTATCCTCCCGATAATTATCTTCATCCCGATAACTCCACCAACGCCATAACTATCTTGTGCAAATTTCTCGAGAACTTTTCATGAACTCGCTTCCCGAATCAATAATACTCGATTGCTGGTTGACTACATGAACTTGTGTTTACTTTCCCGCTGAGTCAACTTGGTGTGTCGAGCTCACAATCGGAATGGATACGTCGGGGATGGAACCGGCAGCTCGGCCGCTATTCCACTCTTCCGCCCCATCGTCCTAATCCCGCAATCGAGGGACGAGTTTGTCCAAGGGAAGCGGGTCTTAGTACTTGAGGTATAATCATGATTATGACAAATCCGAGCCTTGCTAGCTCCACTGTGGATTTTGTCTTTGCCAACGGAGCGATAAGGTGACAGGTCTTGGACCATCTTGCTCGGGAGTTACAAGGAAGAACGAAGGAATCGCATTGTCTCGATCCACACGATTCCGAGTTAATCGGACCCGCTTTGGTTGCCGCTTACAAATCCGTGCACGCAACCGCTACTTGTATTGCATAGGTTGGCGCTACAAATCCGTGCGACGCAACCGCTACTTGTCTTGCATAGGATTGGCGTTACAAATCCGTCACGCAATCCTCCCCGTCTGCTTGAACCATAGTGCTGCGTGACCACGAACTATTTTCTTAAACTATATAAGTATGTTACTTAATATATTTATCACGACGCTTGTGGACTGTGTGTGAAATCATGCATCATCTCTCACGCGTTTTCATACATTAAATTTCTCGCATTAACTATTTATATCGCCACACTTGCACACGATCACCCCATCCACCGAGATTTCTCGTCTCATTCCCTCCTCGTTTTCTAACCTTTAGATGAAGAGTTCGCCAAGACATCGAACCTACCGCAGATTGAATCCCTATCCGTGATGTGGAGCGACAATTCCTTTTACTTTTATTTTTTGTTGGACTCTTTTATTTATTTTTTGTTTGGACTGTAAGTTAATTTAGATAATCTTTTGGGTTGTATTCGGATACCGCCAGACTTTAAGATTGTAATCTGTACTCGTGTTTATTTTAATTCCGCTGCATTAGACTCTATTTCACTTGGAGTTTGGTATCTTTGGTTTAGACTGTTGATTTATTTCTGTTTAAGTGATTGATCGGTGTCGCGTCACGTTTGGGGCGTGACACTCTCACACGGGCAATCGCCCTGTCGCTAAGAGAGCGAGCAGAATGAAACTTAAAAGATTGTGTCGCATAAGGAGGTTTGCGAATGATCTCCTTCGCGCTAGAGCAGTGAGGAAGGTTAATAAGTATAATTAACAGTCGCCTTAACTAGAGGTTAATATGAGATCCGAGTTGATCGATTATGAAGTATGTACAAACTTTATAAAAGCCTATTTGTAGCCGAATGTGTGAACTATCGTATGACACTTTGGGAGTGACTAGGAGTAGTACGCAGGTCGGGAGCCTGAATAGTGACTGGACTAAAATTTGTATGATGTCTAGAGCGTGACATCCCTAAATTGAGTGGGAGCTCCATCATAGCATGTATTCATACTACATGTGCGTCGAGGCGACCGCCTATGGGAATGTGACTGAATGGGTCCCTGCTTCGTCTCTGTGTGAGCCCATATTATTTTCTTGTACCATTTGGGACTTTGGACCATGTCATGAGGTGTAAGCTTGATGACGCTACTTTAGCATGTATCTAATGGCCATGTGTGATTTGGTCTGTCGGAGCATGTCTAGGAAAGCTATCAAGACCAAGATAATTGGCATGTGGGGCCAAAGGAAGAATTAAGTTGGTAACATACTTATGTTCTATGATTCATAGCCCGGGCGACTATATCAAAATGTGTTTGACTAGTCATGAATCTAGAAACATATTTGAGTTTGTCGAGCATGCTCTATTTATTTTATTGAGGGATCTAGAGATGCTTGATTGGGTGCAACCACTTGGTTTGGGGTACATAGCGAGTTATTGCGTTGTAGGGTTATGTTAGTTTGGTGATGACTTAATATAACTCTCCTCACCTTTACTTTCTCGCTTGGTCGCACGCCTTATTCCCTGTATGAAAGAAGAGACATGAGATGAGAACTATGAGGATGTGATTCGAATGAGTCGAGTCAAATATGTATGAGTGGGAGATATTGGGTGCAATTAGGTTGCATCCATATTTGAGATAATATGAAGTCCTATTTAGATGTGGTTTATCTAGAAACCTCTCCCATTAGGACTCTAACTGAGATATGAGATTGAGATATATATATATATATATATATTGATATCTCTCCCTACAATATTAGTCCAATTAGAAAAATCATCCCCTCACGTAGAAAGAATAATCTCTCCCCTAAAATTTCTCTCTACGATTTTCTTCTTGGAGTATCACCAAAATCTCCAAGGGTTTAAGGTGTGTAAATCCAAGTAAATAATTCTAGTAATTATTTACACCAACGAAAAGACGGTTCGTGATTTTGTTCGTGGTTCAACCAATCTATGGGGTTAATTTGTTCGTTGCTCGCGATTCAATCAAACGGAGGCTTGTAGACGGGCTTAATCCTGGCTATGTGGATCGGCAGATTCCTTACCGCAAATAGGTGATCAACCCTATATGTGCAAATATGTGATTTATCTTTCGACCCATATTTGCTAACAATAATAATTACTGTAATTTTTTTTAAATATAACATTTCATTAAACCATTGCATTATATATTAATTTCATTGGATAAATATTTAAAACATTCAACGACAATAACTGATAAAAAAATTTGATCAGCAGGCTATATTGAAAGAAATAAAGTTAATTAATATTCAAATCTTAAATATTAATTTAATTGTACAAACTCAAGCTCATTCATTATGATTATGCTATTGCTATTTGAACTATTGTTTACATTAGTTATTCTTATTTTCTTTGTCATTGACAAGTCGAGATGTTTTCTTTTTTATTTGGTTATTAGATTTTTTTGCCCTTTTTATTTGCACTATAATTTCTTTTCCGTTATTTAATGACTATTCATTCAATCACATTTCTTCTTCTCTTTATGGAATCATGAACTAAGGGGCATCACTATATTTTATTTATATTTCATATTCTTTAGATTGTAAATTATAACCTTAATTTTGTGAAGTAAAGTCGAGAAAAATGTTCATTAAGATTTTTTGCAATCGATATTTGAACAATAGTTTCCTGCAATTCCTTGATGTTGATTGTTGAGATTACTTATGAACATATGGACTTGGGTCTTCTTGTTTGGGCCAACAAAAGATAGTACCTGAATCATTATAAAAAGATCATTTTATTGTTTGCGATGTTTGGTTTTCTCGAAAAAATAGACAAAATAACGGGACAGATAAGTAAGTCGAGGCGAGAATTAGATTCTATTCGCAAGACGAAATTGCCCCGTACAAAAGTGATAACTGTTCTAGGCAATCATCTCTAAGATACAATGAGTTTCAAGTTCGACTTAGCAGCACTTGCAAAAGTCGAACTTACAGTGAACAAAAACTTATTCAGAACTTTCGAATGTACAGAAAGAAAAGACAAAAACAATATGCTGGAAATGCAGATGTTTAGATGATTTTTTGATGATGAAAACTGAGTTATAGGGGTTTGATTATATAAAGTTCTAGATGACTGTTCAGAACAGGTGCATCCTTTGGTCCGGATCGATCTATTGGATCGTGCCTTCTGATCAACAGGCACAATCTGAGGTCCGAATCGATCTGTTGGATCGTGCCATCTGACAGGTACAATCTGATCGTCCAGATCGCATCTCTTCCGAAGGTACACAACCCTTAGTATGCACCTTTGCACACTGAACAATCGTGTCCAGTCATGGTGCCCTGTCAGTGAACAGGTGCATCCAGTCAGTGCCACCGTGTGCCACGTGTCACCATCCGAATGACTCTTGCCAAATCACTACCACCTGAACTGCCCTGCACATCACCGAGTCACTGGACCGAACCCTGGTTCGATTTTTCAAAACATTAAGGCTCCTCAAAGCTCCTCGCGGTGATGTGTACGTGCGCTTCTAAAGCGCCCAATGCGACATGCACGGGCCCGGCTCTGGCTACAGCTCGGGCTCGGACGGTGCTATTTGAGCTAGCCAAAGGCTAGTCAAAATTTACTTGGTTCACTAGCTCTACAACAAAAATGGTAATACACAACACAATAACGACAACGGTTTTATGCTAAATTGTTGTAATTTATGAAATAGACTACAGATTTCACGAAAACTGTAGTCTTTGAGCGGCCCTTTTCCGAAACGACAACAGTTCTTGAGCGACCGTTGTGTGTGAGCGGGTTTTTTAAAAAACGACAACGGTTTCCACAACGGTGTTTACGACATTTTCGAAAACCGTTGTATATGTTTAAGACAACAACGGTATGTACAACGGTTTTAGGAACCGTTGTTAATCAGCGGATTTTTTTGGAAACAACAACTGTTCACAATAACCCTTGTAAATTTGCGTCTTTTTATAAACGACAACATTTTCATGAAACCATGGTATATTAGCTTGTTTTCTAATCTAAAACGGGTGTAATAATGGTTTCAAAAATCGTCTTTCTTTTCTTTTTTTTTTTTTAAAAAGGGAAAATAATGGCAAATATGAATGATAGAGAATGAGGACTTACTTCAATTTTGTTTTTAGCTTTGCAAAAATCAGAGGGGAAAAATATTGTGTTCGATGAAAGGGCAAAAAATTAAAGGAGAAAAAAAATTTAATTGTTAAATTAAAGGGAAAAAAATCAAGGAAAAAAATCAAAGGAAAAAAATTGTTATGAAAAAGGGAGAAAATTAAATCAATGACTTATGATTCCGCTGGAATCGATACGACGACCTCTACCAATGGCCAATGAGAATGATACCCAAGTCGTTACGCCAACTACAGATTTATTACCGGTAAAAGTTTTATTTTATATAAATATATATATATATATATACATATATAAAAAATAAAATAAAAAAATTCCAGGCCCCTTTCCGGCAGGGGGCCCTACGCGGCGACACCACCTTGGCTGCCCAGGGTCGTCCCTATTAGTGCATAACGGATTGCACAATGGCTTACCGAAACTATTATTATATATAAGTGCATTTTTATTAGAGGCCAAGCCGGTGCTAGCCCGTTAGGCCAAGAGAGGAAATTGGGCCGGGCTAGAATTCCATTGGGCCGCAATTTTGGAGGCCCAAGCCCGACCCAATCCATGAAAGTACACATAAAAATCGGCCACATTGGGCCAACCCGGGATTTCGAGCCTAATTGGTCGGGCCAAATAGTCTTGGGCTCTTTTCGAGCAACAAAATCACAACCCGACCCGACCCTATCACCAGGCCGAGCTATTTTGATAGCCTTAATAAAGGACAATATTTGGCTAAACCATTTTGTATTAGTGTGATTTTTAAAACGACAATGATCGAGTTTCACAACGTTTTACCGTTATGTGTAGTACATTTTTATAAATGTTGTGGCAATGATTTGAAAAATCATTGTGTAAAGTCTTAAACATGGATTTCTAGTTTATAGGTAAATAAATAATTTTTTAACCTAATTATTAACAAAATCCTTCCTATTATAATTAATTCCTATTTATTTATTTTTAATATAATAGTTAAATAAAATATCAAAGAATTACCTTAATCAGTTAATCAAACACAACTCTGAACATGTGGGTATATACGGTCAACTTTCATTCTATAAACAATCACTATATGCTCATGTAATATATTAATTTTATTAATACATTTTATAGTATATGTATATGCATATGTATATTGTTAAATATATAAAAAATAGTCTACTATATCTGAAAGGAAAAAACCGCAAAAATAAATTTCAGAGAAGGAAGGCACGATCACCCCCAGAATTCTTCGCGATCTTCTTCGCGATCCTCCCAAAAACCACCGTCTTCTCTGGAAAGCAGAAAGCAGAAACTTCCTTCTCCTCGACTTCTTCGGAACAACATACAATTGATCTTGGGAAATAAGAAATTATCGTCCTCTCCGGAAATCAGAAATCTCCTCGGCTTCTCCAAAATTCCGATCGCTGCTCCTTGTTTATTCATTATACAAGGTATCCTAAAAACCCAAAAATTAGAAATACTAACCCCGAAATTTAATCCTGATTATTCCAGACCTAATTTAATCTATTGTCAGACTCCAATTTTATAAATAGTTATGATTTTTTGATGTTTTATATGATGATTTTCTTTGTTGAATGTGTCTGCTAATTCGATTTTTAGTGTTTATAATATTATGTTTCTATTGTTTGGTTTTTCTGGCTTCACCCTTTGGCATGCTTCTTGTTCTTTTCGAGTTTTTGATGATATTTTTCTATTTTTGAATTAGGATTTTATTTTGATTTTGGCTTCTCCCTTTGGCATTGATTTGATTTTGTTTTTTGTTTTGACCTCGTTATCAATGCTATAGTAATTGGTATCTGTTGCTAGATACTATTTTCCTGATTCTTTTAGTAGATATATTGAACAGTGTAATTTGGATTGATGGATATGGTAATGTATGGTGGTCTGCGTTCATGTATATCTTGCTGAGATTGCTTGTATTGTGATGCGGTTTTATTAATTAAATAGTCTTGTTTGGTAGTCATCAAGGAGGTTCCCTGTTTTTCATTTTTCTCATTCTAAATAAAATGGTTTTTACTTTTTAGGACTTTTGTTCTGTATTAAGCAGGGAGTTATTTTTTTATTAAGTTACAATTTGTTGTATGTGTTTATTAGTAACTTGAGATTTTTTCTGGAGTGATCCTAGCCAATGCAAATTTGTTGTATTGCTTGTTGATTTTATGGTGGAGTTCCAGTGGCACCACCAATTGCTGTTGGACAGCATACCCAGTCCTCAGGGCAACATTGAGCTTGATAGATTATTTACTGTATTCAGTTTCTTCAGTTTCAGAATTCATTTTTCATTTGTTGTATTGCTTGTTGATTTTGTGACTTTACTTTTCACAATACTAATATTTATAACTTAGGATTGAACTCTTGTAAGTTAGGCACTATGAATACACATATAACTTAGCAACTGATTCTTGGATAGTTGGATCTTTGACAAAAGAAAATTACAGCTGCAGATTGCATTTTGATCTGCCAAATATAAGTGTTTCTATTGTTGCAAAGGAAATTTGCAGGGGTTTTAAGGTGAACGGCATGTACAGATGATTAGATTCTTTGGGCAATAGTAAATCCCAAAGTCAACTATTGAGTATTAGTTGTTATTAACAGAAAACAAAGTGACTAATTGATTCTGATGTTTAATTTGATTAATTCCATCAAATCCATGGGGCATAACTTGGGAAAATGTGCATTTTGTCCTGAATGGTGAAAACTTTGTCTCAGAAAGTCTTGTCACGATGCGCTGGAGTCATCATGATCATTGCTCTTCCTTTCTTTATTTTCTGGATGTAAGTTTACATCATGAAGCATAACACTAGCATAACTTTGCCCCGTGTCTAAGGATTGCTTCTCCCAATTTACAATGCCCTTTTTTTAAGACTTGCCACTGTCATGATTTTAGTTTCTCTCATAATTGTTTGACATATATGTATCTAAATAAACCATTAACTGTGTATATATTTTCTTGTGTACATAGGCTCCCATTCAACCAGATAAAAAACAATGTGGTTTCTTCATCATGTGATATATGAGACAAATTATTGAAGGCGTTGCATCTAGTGATAAGACTTCACTCCGGAAAATAGTAATTTTATAAATATTTTCAGATTTGCTTATTTAAAATATTTTCATAATTTCTTGTTTCAAATATTTCACTCTTATATTCTATATGTTTGTTCACAGTTCACGAAAGCTCAGTACTTTAAAGAAGATATTGATGAAGTACGTGCAGAGTGGGCGGAATGCCTACAAGATCACACATATGATGAGTAGGGAAAGGTATATTCATATATCTATTGGTTATGAGTGGATATTTGCATTGAAACTATTGGTCGGATTTTGTATATCTGCAAATCTGCAGCAGCTCTTTATCATCTCATGGAAACAGGTCAACCGCTTCTCCATGCACTTGTTTTCTCTCTGCTTAGCTTCATGGAGATTTTGGTTCACACTCATTAATAGATATGGAATACTAAAGAGAATAAGAATGATCAAACGAGTACTAGTTGGTTTAGCCTCATGTATTTTCTATCTGATGATAGAGATTTAATTTGTTCTTTCGTTAATATAAATAGGCGATCTATGGGCGTAGATATTTGAATTATATATATGTTCCATACATGTCCACGTTAAATGTTTTGATAAATGAATAACTCTATGTCATATTTATTTTTTCTCCAGTTGCAGGATATATATATATATATATATATATATATATATATATATATATACTGAGAAGTACAAATATATAATCATATATATTTTGTTGTGTGCATGCAGTTGAATTTTCTGAAAGTGGTCGAATGGAAAGGAATTTTGAAGAAGCAACGCTTTTAAGCTTGATATTCTAACTCTGGATTTTATTTTTTCGCTTGATGTTAATTAATTTGCTACTCTTGATGTTAGGTACATTTAATTTGTTGATATATGTTGCTTTTAGACATTATATATTAATCAATTTGAAGTCCTGTTAGTTGAATTTGATGGTTTAATTTAGTTTTGTAAGTTTAAATTGTGCTTGTAATAGGATAATATGAATTATATATAAATAATAAATCAAGCTATATATATGCAACAATTGTGACAAATAGAAAAGACAATGAATTTAAAACCGTTGTGAAAGATACCAACAACAAGTAGATAGACTTCAATTTCAAAACCATTGTAAAACAAAACAAACACAATAGTTAGCATAAAACGACAATGGCTAAAAACCGTAGTGAAACCAAACAATCACAAGAGTTTGCAACCGTTTTCTTTGACCAAAACGACAACGGTGTTATACGTTGTCTTTTACAAAATGAACTGTTGTAGATGGAGGTGTTGTAAAAAAATAAGCAAAACAACAGCGGTTTTAACCCGTTGTATATGTCAACACGACAACAAATGTGCAACGGTTTCTAACCGTTGTCGTTTGTCATAACCACAACGGTTAGAAACCATTGTTATTTATTATCAGTCACAACGGTCTTAACCGTTGTCGTTTATCCTATAACATGGTTATAAACCGTTGTAGTTGATGGCAAAGACAACGGGGTTTAACCGTTGTCGCTGTGGTACATCTTTCGCAACGCCTTCATACACAACGGTTCGTATGCTTAATAGACAATGGATAAAATCCGTTGTGTATTAGCAGTTTTCTTGTAGTACGTTACTCCTTACTAGTGGTGAAGCTCTATATAAACTAGTCAAACATTTAATATATTTTCTATGCGGGATATGACTTTCCATATTCCCACCCATTTATATTCGTCATATAAAAGGCATTAAATGGCTGATTTTATACATTAATTTATCATTCACCCGAAATTGGTTTTAAGAAATTCAAAATGCTAATTTTATCTACCTGCAGTGTGAATTACGATTACATCATTTATTTTGCGAAATTATTAAATGATTCTACTTAAATAATTGGTTAAAAGCGGGTCAAAACCCATTTTATAAATCCAATTTCCAACACATTCATCAAAAATCAAAGCAGAAACTCTCGAAACAAAATCACATATGGCTGTGATTGTTTGTACTTTCATTTTCTCCATTTTCCTTTTGTAAGTGAATAGTGGTGAAAACTTGTTTGGGGAATGACAATAGAATTTGTAGGCTGTGAGTGCTAAGTATGGCACCTAAATCACATACCGGGAGTTTGCAAATTTGATCCCAAAATCACCTAAATTGGCCAAAAATCAATTTTCCAAAGTCTTGATTGGTTTGATCTCATGACAGCAGTTTGCAATTTTGATCCCAAAAATCCACAGACCTGTGATGTTGCATTAGTCCGTCACTTTTTCTTTTTCATAGTTAAATTCTTGTTGCCATTTCTTTCAAGTTTTTAATGCTGCAGATTGGTATGTATTTTATGGCTAATTTGTAGTTATAGGCACTGTACGTGCGCCAAAATATGCACTTGCAACATCAACTGCTTGTATTCCCTACTTTCTCCCATTTTTTGGATTTTGTGATTCCTCGGTAGGTAACTATCAAAAAACAAAATGATATTGGAATAGAAGATGAGGCATAATTTGAATAATAGCTAGGAGCAACACAAAATACCAATTTCCATTTGACAGTTGCACATGTTCGTGTATAATACAGTCGTAGTCAGGGCCGGATTTGATGATAGGCTGAACATGCAACAGCCTAGGGCCCCAAATAATTGGGGGCCCTTTTTTTTTTTTTTTTACTATTTAGCCATTATAATTTTTTCTTTAACATGCACAACCACCAAAATATAAAAAAAAAAGGCTCAAACCTTACATGTTCATCAACAGTCAACACTCCACAAGCTTTTCACGTATCCAGTGGTCAAAAATTTATTGTTTTTTCTATTTTTTTTTGTTTCGCTTTTTATATGAACTGTTAATTGGTAATTATTAGCAAAGATGTATTTTTACTTTGGTGTCATAGCATCTAATAGTAATTATTAGCATTTTTGTGTTTAGCCAATAAATGTTGACTTCTGTGTTTTTTATATCTTTCCAAAAGTGGTACAATTGGAAAATTTATGAAACCTATAGCAAACCTCAAACCTATTTGTGATAAATTGTTTCTGTTCAATAAATTCATGAAAAGAAAGGGGCAGAAAAAGAGAAAATACACACACATAATTATTATTTTTCATATTATTTTTTATTGAACTATTGTTGTCTTACCGGCATATAAATTTCCACTTATTGATTGATAATATATGTGTGTGTGTGTGTGCGCATATTACTTCGATACATTATAGTTGTCTTGCCAGCATATTACTATTTTTAATTTGTTATGTTATCTAGCTAAAATAATTATTTTCTATGGTTATTATTATAATTAGTATTACAATTGATTTTTCAGTCATTGGTTAGAGTAATATTTCAAAATAAAAAAAAATTGATTATGCTATAAGGGCCCATTTTCAGAATATCGCCTAGGGCCCTGTGATGTACAGGTCCGGCCCTGGTCGTAGTTTCTTACTTTAGACAAAATGATATAAATCACCTCAGGATTAGCCATTTATTTGTGTAAAGTGGAAAACATTACTTTCAATACAATGTCAAGTGTGATTCATGAAATTGTGAAAGATAGAATAGTACTAGTAATTCTTTCAACAACAAAAAATGAAGAGCAAATGGTAGGATTTACCCACTTGGGATAGAAGAGAGGCTTTTTTGACATGTAGGATAAAAACATAGTTTTCTACCCACTTTTGGGGTTCTTTTACCATAATACCCTTGAGGTTTTAAATGCAAGCCTTTAAATTAGGTAAGTTGTATTTCTCTCTCTTGTTAAATACATACATACATACGATTTGCCCTCATTTGATCTTCATTTTTCTCTCTCTTTTTCTTCTTCTTCACAAAATATCAAGAATTTCTTTTTGTGTTCTTTGGTAACCAAAACCGCACCAAAAACTCGAATAACAAGGTAATGTTGCTTCTCCTCTTAGTTACTTAACCTTGTTTATATTGTTCAAGACCAATATATTTACAAGATATGTGAAATTTCTTGTGAAATGTGAAAATTTCTGAATCTAAGATGCACTGTGCGCGATACATCGTGCCTATATTGGGCACGAGCACGATATATCGTGCCTATACTGGGCACAATTTATCGTGCCTCAGTTGAAATAAGGCACGATATATCGTGCCTCAGTTAAAATTAGGCCCTTTTGTTATGCTTGCATATCTTTAATATTTTTTCTATATTTTTTGTCTGTAGATGAACTCTTGCTATGTTGTTCGATTTGGGGGCCACTGGGAAGGTTTAGAATATAAAAATGGTGAAGAAGAAGTTGTACGAATTAAACCGGGCAAAATGAATTATAGTGAAATATTGGAAGAGGTTTATGGTGTTATTGAAGTTGATAGGGGCATATACGATTGTGTAATGCATGCTATTGTAGATATTTCTAGAAATAAACTTGGGAAGTTAAAGTTGAAAAACGACGGTGACATTGAAAGTGCGTTTGAGAACACCGAGTTACCAGTTGTTTTTGTAACACTGAAAAGAAAAAGGATGGGTGAGACTAGTTCGCATAATGTATTGGGAAGTCAGTCTGAGCATAATCGAGTTGAGAACGTTGAAGGTCAACAAGGTGTTGGTGGAAGTTTTATGCAACTAATGACTACTCAGAATGAATTTTCAACAGTCATTGGGCCTAATTACAACTAAATGCACCATCTTGGTTTTCAACAATACGGTGTACCGCACATCAATCTATATAGTCATGCAGTAAGGCCTAGTGGAACACCTTTTATGCTTATGAACAATGATCCAATTATTGATCATCCGCGTCCACTCTCACCTACAGTTAATGTTCCAAATATAAATTGTCCGGGACCTAGTATAAGGCCAAGCAATGAAGATGGCTATTATCCTTATATGGGTTGTGATAATACTGATGCTAATCGTGATAATACTGATGCTGATGTTGGTTGTGATATTAATGAAGATGATTATGGTGAAAACTACAGTGCTGGTGATGCTGATTGTAATAATAATGCAGATGATTTTGGTGAGAACTACACTGCTGGTGGTGTTGGTACTGATGTTGAAGCTGATAATCAATTCGAAAATGACTAGCAACGTGCTGAATTTGATGAATTTTGTGAGTGGAGATGTAGACGGAGAGAAGTATTTCCAGAAAACCAAAACCAAGATGCACCAGAAGAACGAGGTGCTAACATACATCCATATATCCATAAAGACAATATGGACGAAACAATAGTGCCCACAGGACGAAGTTGGGTAATTCCTGATGCACTCTCGCACGTTTCAGTTCCTCCCGAAGAACCTGCTAGATTGGAAGCATCGGGTGGGACATTGCGCCCAGGAGCAACATACATGAGCAAAACCAAATTGGAGATGGCACTAGGCATGTATCACCTTGAAAATCAAGTCAAGTATCGAGCTGAATGCTCGGATAAAACTCGTTTTCATGCAATATGCAAGTATGAACGATGCCCTTTTCGAATGCGTGCATATGGAAAGGATGGTATTTAGAGAGTAGGGAAGTTTGACAAGCACCATGGATGTGGGTTAAATTTGAATGACAATGCATCTAGGCGGGTGCATTCTAAAGTAGTAGGTGCATATTTTGCATCTAGATTACTAGTGGAACATTCTGCGCTCGTGCCAAGAGATATGATAGCAGAGTTGGAATCACGACATGGGCTTAAAATGAGTTATAATGTTGCGTTGAGTGCTAAGCATCATGCTTTTGGGTTGATATATGGAGATAGCAACAAGTCATTCAATCCAATTCCTGCATACTTACACATGTTGAATTTAACGAATCCCGGATCGGTAAATAGATGGAAGTCGGATAATTTTAATAGATTCAAGTACGTGTTTTTTTTCTTTGCATGCTTCAATCACTGGATTCCAGAATAATTTCCGGCCGGTTTTTGTGATTTATGGAACACACCTTAAAGTCAAGTACCGGGGATATTGTTTGTTGCCGTAACAAAAGATGGTAATGAACAGATTTTCCCACTTACAGTTGGAATTGGGGATGTTGAAAACGACGAATCCTGGACATGGTTTTTGAGACAGTTGAGAGATGCTTATAATTGCCCTCGTGATCTACTGATTGTTTCTGATCACAAGAGTATCAGTAATGCCATAAAAGCAGTATACCCAGAAGCATCACATGGGCTTTGCACTTATCATTTGCAAAGTAATTTGGCTCAATACGGTCAACATATAGTAGCAATGTTTAGGAATTCAACATATTCATACCGCCGTGAAGATTATGATAAGTATTTTGAAAACATAAAAGTTGCTAGTGAGATGGGTGCGTTTAAGAAGTTAGAACGTGCGGGGAAGATAGATGGTCTCGAGTTAAGTGTCCTGTCCGGTGTTATGGGTTCATGACATCAAACTCGGCTGAGAGCTTCAATAGTCGGTTATTGTGCCAGAAAGTTACTTGTTTGTTCTGTGCTTGAGTGTGCTCGGACTATTAGTGAAAAGTGGTTTTATGAACGACACACTGTTGCTAATGAAAGAGATCAAGAGCTAACATTTGAAGCAACCAAAAGATTAAGTGATGCAGTTGAGATAGGTCGTAGAATGGATGTACAATGTCTTAGTAATGTGAAGTACAAAGTGAAAGATGGAACAAAGACCTATTTGGTTGACTTATCCCAAAGAACGTGCAGCTGTCAAGAATTTGAATATGAATTGATGCCTTGCTCCCATGCATCTGCAGCAATTAGGTATAAATAAATTTAAAATTTATATCAATATTTCCACATAATTGTTTGTTTATTTGTGCAGAAAGGCGAACCTCAATATCTATTCATTTGTTGCCCATTATTTTAAAAATGAAAATCTTCAACAAATGTGGGCGGATGAAGTTTTACCAGTTCATGATCCGAGTGAATGGGTTCTACCACAAGAGGTGCGAGAATTAGTATGCAACCCTCCAAATAACCCGAGACAAGCAGGTCATCCTAGACAAAGTAGAGTACATTCTGCTGTTGAATCATCAAGTAATCGTTCACGTAAGAGTCAAACTTGTTCAAGGTGTGGGGGTGCTGGCCACAATTGCGTCAAATGCACTATGTCATTGCCGCTTGATGAGCGCGAAAGTGCCTCAGTGACACAGTCGGGTCCTTCAAGAAAAGTGCGTAGTAAGAAGAAATGTGGAATATGTCGAGCAGATGATCATACCCGTAGAAGATGCCCTAGATGTCCGGATGATGAAAATTAGGCAAAAATTATTTCAACTATAATACTATGTTAGAAAAACACACTAATAGCAGAAACTCAGTAGTCATTTAAATTGAGCATCAAGTCAGTAGTGCTCCAGTCGTTATTTGTGCCTCAAATATATTGGGGCACGATATGTCGTGCCTAATTATATTGGGCATGATATATCGTGCCCCAATATAAAAGGGGATATAAGAGGGGCACAATATATCGTGCCTATATTCTTATACTTCCATTTCCAGTTCCAGTTATGGTTTATTGTAAAATTTTGTGGATTTCTTATCTACTAATTGTAACTTGTTAATTTGAAGTAATCAAATTCTTGTTTCTTATAAATCATGTTCTTATACTTCCAAAAAACCATAAAACCATGCAAATTGAATATTTAATTTAAATAACTCAAAATATTTACAAGATATACAATAAAAATGTACTACAACTCCAAAGTACTACTATCTGTACTGTACTGGTATATCTTTCGTGCCATCGTCTTCCTTAGCTCGGGAATCGACTCCTGCACATGCTTCCTATTAATCTTCTTCGTGATACAATTAATGACAGAATATATGGCAAATACGCCACAACTGGTGGTGTCGTTCTGCAAATAACAATCTTTCTCCGGCGCAGGGAATAGGTCCCACTCGCGGCGGACGGGCTCTATACCTAAGTCGCATAGTAGCCAGCGTGAATGAGTACACATGGGAGCATGCGACGGAGTGGACGTGTGCCGGCTACCTGATTGGAAAAAGTATCAGCTATGTATCGGGCATGTACAGTGTCGTACATATATAATTATATACTGCGGCTCTACGAGATCCAAATTCACACGACAAAATGGCCCGATAAATTCACGATCATGTACATCTAGGGAAAAAATAAAATCATTAATTAATCAAACAATTTGAATGAATAAACTAGCCAAAAAATAAATAAATTCAAGTGTACTTGCGGTACGCCACTCCACAGACCAGGATTACCCCATCCTGGAGATCCGTGCTGGACAAACCTAACCAACTCATCCAGCTCCTGTCCGGGAGGAATCACCTCCATAGTCGCCGGGTCATATACTGTGTCAGCAGGATCCTGAGCATGCATACGATTCCATATATGTCGTATGGAATCCTACACATTGAAAAATGTTTATAAATTTACAAGTATCATTTATTAAGTTTAAAGTAAAATGCGAGACACATAATAAATAAACTAACCGAAAATGTCGTAGATACAATCCTATAAGTTCCCACTTGCTTCTCATGAGTATGGGTGTTCATTTTTCGAATGGATCATAAATTCGATTCGGTTCGAATTCGAATTTTAGTTTCGAATTAGGATTTTTGAATTTCGAATTGAATTTCGAATCAACTCGAATCTCGAATATGAATATTTGAATCGAATAACGAATTGAGGTTTTTTTTCGAATTCTATTCGAAAATCCTAATTCGAGGTGAAATTCAACTAAATTCGAATTCGTATTTCAATTCGAAATTTATATGTATATATTTCACACTATACATAATTATTTATTGTATATATGTAAATTATACACATGCATTTATAATATATATAAATGAATAAAACACTACTCTTTAAATTAAAATGTAAAATTATAACTCTTTTCCATCTTGTTTTTTAGTTTTTGTTAGAAATAATTACACTTAATAGTATATGAAATACATTTTACATTGCTTCAAATTTTTATCTTTAGACCATATTCAAATAATCATTTTTTGTGTTAAAAATATATTTTAGGTAAAAACTGTTTCGTTCTTACAATCTCACGTGGAGGGCATATGGTGAAATAATCTATAAGAATATTCCACCAGCTATGTCCATTGTATAGAGAAGTACAAAATTTGTAGAGCTGTCGAAACGGGCCGGTGGGGCGGGCCGGCCCGCGGCCCGCCAAAACCCGCCACTTGGCGGGGCGGGGCGGGCTAGGCGGGCCGAGAAAACCTCAACCCAACCAAACCCGCCTTGGGCTGCGGGTTGGGCGGGCCGGCTCACCAAAAATTAAAAAAAATTAAAAAATAAAAAAATACATTTTTTTATTCATATTATTAATTTTAATGAATTAAATATACTAATCGATAACAAGTACATATTTTTTGTCTATTTTATCTAAATTTTTTTTCTTCATTTTTTATTTCTGGTGGGCTAGCCTGACGACCCGCTGGCCCAACCCGCCAAGCTTGCGGCCCGCGGCGGGCTACCCCGTTTAGGCCCACCCCTTGGCGGCCTTACCCATTTTGACAGCTCTAAAAATTTGTGTAAATACACTATACAACATACACTACACATTTATACAATATAGTCTTTGATTTTTTTCCTTTATTTTAAATTCTTATTACAATATGCATTATATATTATACATCTCTACACTATATTACATATATTTAACTTCAGATCATATTAAAATAATAAATTATATGATAGCATTCATTATATCTCTTCTTTTTTTATACATACACTTTGTCAATTTGATACCTCATATTTGAGTATAGAAGTTATTTATCAAGTAACTAGTGCTGGTATAAAATTGACACAAAATGTTTTATTAAATTTATATAAGGGAGTTCATTATGAATTTATGATAGTCTATAGTTAAATTAAACAATGAAAAATAGTTAGTCGATAATTTGTAATTTTGAAAAAACAAAATCTGGAATTTTACTAGGTATAGTCCAAACATATTATGTTATGAATCCAAACCTTGTTCACTTTATCGATAAATTAGGATTTTTGGATTGATTCGAATTCGATTCGAAAATCGAGAAATCCAATTCGTTTAAATTCGATTCGAATTAATCGAATTAGGATCGAATTTCGAATTGAGGTTTAAAATATTCATTCGATTAAATTCGATTCGATGAACACCCCTACTCATGAGGCTCAACACCAAGAAAGTGGGGATCAGACTGTAGTATGGACAGGTATGCATTTATATGTTGTACATAAATGAAAGAAATCAATATTAATCAATATGAAATAAATAAAATATTCATCAAATAAATAATACAAAAATTTAAGAAACTTACATCATTCTCCAAATCTACAGTTGCATCCGCCATTTCCTTAAAAAATGATGGCCCAACAGAGTACACTAGCCCCACGTTCCTCCTGCAATTGGACCCTCAAATATTAAGATATTGCACTAATATAAGATGTTAATACTAAGACGACAAGACAAGTGCAAAAATATTTAATACTTACTCTTCAGTAGACTCTAAGAAGCGGGTATACTCTCTCTCGCTCGGGTCTGGCTTGCGAGTACTAGGATCCCTGAATGGGCTGCGAATGAGGCGCGACGGCTGCCTATCCCGAACCTGGATGAAGGGAGTAGGTGGAGAGGGCGCAACTTGATAGGGCGCTCGTGGACCAGAGACCACGAGTGTCGGAGAGGGAGCTCGAATAGCAGGGACCAATGACCTCGGAATCGTGACCGACACTCGTGGTGCGGAGAATGTACTAACACATGCATAATAGGAGTCGGCAATGGCGGAAGAGAAGTCGACACTGCCGGAGGAGGGGTCGACACTGCCGGAGGAGGAGTGGAAACTGCCGGAAGAGGAAGAGTAGTCGACACTGCCAGAAGAGAAGTCGACACTGCCGGAGGAGGGGTCGACGCTGCCGGAGGAGGAGGAGGAGTTGACACTGCCCGAGGAAAAGGAGTAGTCGACACTATCGGAGGAGGGGAGTCGACACTGCCGGAAGAGTAGTTGATACCGACGGACAAGGAGTCGACTCTCTCAAGGGGTGATCATCGATGTCTGATACGGCATCGACGGTAGCGTCTCCTGCGATGACTGGCTTGGATATCTCTGACTGCCATGCATGAAGTCATCGTACTGATCAATGTATGGGAACATACGCCTAATCTCCTCCTGAATAAGGTCCGGGACCCGACCTATCTCCTGATCTAGGCGTCTGTCTAAGCGAGAACCCTCCCCTGAGATGAGAATCTCTAACTGAGAAACAACGACATTGACTTGTGACTCCAATCAAGAGAACCGATCCTCTATGCGTCTCTCGAACTGCC
Source organism: Rehmannia glutinosa (assembly GCA_016081115.2). NCBI lineage: Eukaryota > Viridiplantae > Streptophyta > Magnoliopsida > Lamiales > Orobanchaceae > Rehmannia > Rehmannia glutinosa. The sequence goes on from CM071932.1 coordinate 54,567,562, forward strand.
TAATCTCCTCCCGTATAACCCCCCGCATCAGCACCAACATATATGTCAGCCCACTTACTGATGGATCAACACGAGTATCCTGACGGACTGATGGATCATCGCGTGCATACTCCCCATGGACAGATGGATCAACATGTGCATCTGTCTGCCTTGCTGATGCGTCATCTGTCCGACCATCTAAGGGATCATCAGCCCGATGGGATGATGGGCCATATGTCCTACGGCGCTTCTCCAGCCTCTGAATTGTAGGAGTAGTTGTGGGGGCCTCTGAATCGACTCTACCTCTCCCCATGCCCCTGCCTCTGCCTTTGCCCCTAGCAGCAGCCCCTGCCTCTGCCGTCTCTGACACTCTGCCTCTGCCAATAGGGGTTGGGGCTATCGAATCTGTTGCTCGTCCTCTGCCCTCCGCCCTCCCCCAAAGACCAAACGCCTAAAAATTGGTTCTCCTTTGGGATGAATCGAGGAGGACCTAACAAAATAACTGGATCATCGACTCGCTCCATATATATCTGATGGAGCTCCTCCTCGGTCGGATCCAATATCTCATGACACACTAAAGCCTGTAAATAAATATATAAATAAATTAATAAAAAACAATTTATTAATTAAATAAATAAATAAGTAAACAATGTTAATGCATACCGTGCCAAAGAAAAAATTAATCATGTCAACGGTGGTCTTCGAAAACCTCCAACGGAGGCACCTAGGCATCTGGGTGTCGGATACTCGAGTCGCCCAGGCATTACCCAGGCGAGGTATCGCCTCGAATGCCCAAATCAGTCAAAACATTGATAAGTGTCAAAATAAGATTTTTTTTTAAATATATTTAAAAAACTAAGTACAAATATAAATAAAGTAAAAAAATATACGTGCACCCGACAAGACATACGTGGGACCATAAAAATGATAAGTAGGTGGGCGATATCGAGGTGGAACGTCCTTAGTATATCGGCCAGGTGGCAGAACATCATGCAGCTGCCGAATATAATGAATCAATATCTCAAATGAGTATTTCCCTCAAGGGAAAGCCTCCCACTGTGCATCGTTCTCAATCAAAAACCATAGCCAACGGTCCACTGCAGTCTGTCGGCCATCGAAACATAGTACCATATAAAAGGCAAATAACACCTTCGACACCTTTAGGGCATCGTCTGGTGAGTCACGGAAGGTGCCATCGACAAATAAATCGCGTAACTATGCGGCGGTGACACGATTACCCCCAGGCCAATACCGTCCATATATACCAGTCTCGGGTACCTCAAAATACCGTTAAGGTCAAATGTGGACCCTGAAAACCGCAATCCGGATATCATAGCAAAATCACGCCGAGAGAATCTAATAGTCTGCTCTCCGACGTGGAACCAACACTCCGATTCTGGAGCATCCGACACACGCACCTCCATCGCAACCAATACATGAAGTGCCGCATTACAACTAACTCCGTCATACCCAAAACCCATAAAATAGCCGAAAACCGACCGTCTAAACTGCTTATATAAACCACCACCGATCTCCCCAACTCATCTCTGATTATCTGAATTATATTCGGTTGAACGTACCCCGCGATCTAGGCCCTCTCTCGATGATATGAGGGTCTCCTCCACTGTGGACTAACCTACAACAATAATTAATTGCAAATTAGCAAGATGAATTGTTGAAAAATTGAAGAAATATAGTGATAAGGTATAAAAATTAAAGAACAGACAGTAGAGGCACGATATAGGCACGATTTCAAATAACCCTGAACAAACCTAGGGCATGATATCGTGCCCAAATTAACCTAGGGCACGTATCGTGCCCAAATAAACCTAGGGCACGATATCGTGCCCATATCTCTTCGCCTTCTTCACTATATCGTGCCAAGGAAACCAGGGATTTCGAAAAAAATATCCAACATTACATCCAACATTTATAACTCAACACACAAAATCTTATAACACAAACATCAACAAAACAACATTCATGCATATTATCAAGTAAAATCCAACATTCATACACCAACCACTAATGATTTTGAACAAAAAAAAACCCAACATTACATCCAAAACTACCGAAAATTTATTAGAAAACTCTAAACCCTAAAAACCATAACCTGTGGAGTGGAGGAGGAGGGTATGTTGGCGACGGCTGTAGTGGAGGATGGTGCGTCGGCGACTGTAGCAGCGGCGGAGGGGTTGGGTGACTCTTTGTTGGTAGCCATCTTTTTCGACTGGTTCTTCTTTGGCACTATTTGTGTGTTCAAAATGCACGATATGTTTGTGTTCTTTTTTTTTTCTTTTGTTACTTTTTTCTTACACCTATTTTGTCTTGGAGTGGGTGTAGTATACGGTATTGGGGGAGGGTTATACGGTTTTGACTTTTCTTTCAATTTCAAAATTTAAAAACACCCAACTTAAAGAAGGGCAATTTTGTTAATTTCGGTAGAAAAGAGTTTTGTTATGTTGGTGGTTAGAAAAGAGTACCCACTATCCATAGTGGTTACTTAAAAAGTTTTCCCCAAAAATGAATAGTACTAGTACCATATAAAAGCAGCTTAAGTGCCAAAACAGGATTTTTAGTCTTGGCGAAAAATCATCATTGTCGTCCTCGTCTCCCTAGTTGCCATCCTGATCTTCAGACCTGTTAGACGTTTGGAAAAATGAGTGAGTGCTTTTAACATATTATATTCTCCAAAATTATTGATAAAAAAAGTATTCTACATGTGCTACATTTTTTCTTACAGGTGCTTGGTAACGCGAATATCCCTGATGATGATGTTAAGCTCTTCATTTCCCATGTCTCGTTGTTCTTGTTAAATTTTCATAGCAGATTCTGCCACTGTTTTAGGACAGTATTCTACTTCAATCGACTTAAGGCGTTGCGATTTCACCAATTTCACAAGGAATCTCTCGCAGATTTATGCAAGAATGCAGGACCAGTCGTTGAAGCTTAGGAAAATGTTCGCTCGATTCCACATTCCATTGTGTGAATCCCATTTTGTACAGTTTCAAGAATATGAGCTACTGGAATTATCCATCATTCGTGTCCCATGTTTCTCCGTCAAAAGCAAGATATCCTAATTTGAGAATTTCAAGATTCAGCAATCTCCCAATTATGGACATCTTTTCCCAAGACAAGTACAACCCATGTAGAGTCAGCTTTTTGATATTGGAGGGAAAGTTGATATCGGCCATCTCATGCCAAATATAGGCGGTCATATTGAGTGACTCAAGCTGAGTGAGGAATCGGAGATTAGGATATCGATAACGATATTCCCCTGCCTGTTTTATGAACCATAATGGTTCACATTCGCATTTAAGTTTGCGAAGATGGGGTGTACATTTCAACATCTCTTCATCCTTGACATCGCTTATAAGATAATTGGAAAGAAATTCTATGTTATTAGTTCTCGAGGTAATGCAATCCGTGTCCTAATTTTCTCTGGGGATTACTTGAAGGTATTTCAAGTTAACCATCTTCAAAATTTCCAAAGGTATTATAAACATTTCAGTATGTATCGCCTGAGAAATCAGATTAGAACTCTGCACGTGAAGATATTCTAGGTTCACAAGGCTGCCTATGGATGCTGGGAGATAATCGATAAAACGAATCTCAAGTTGACCAGATATTCGACTCCAATCAAATGAGCACGACACAGCAATGTCTCGAAATTCAAGACTCTAAGTAATTTCATGTTCAGAACATAGAATAGTGATTCACCTTGATAGCCATGAAAAGACCGAACATGTGGGCCGAAAGCATTTAGTGAATGTCTATATGACAGTAGGCAATAACTTCTTTCGTATATTATGTGGTCACTGAAAAATAATGAAAAATTAAATAACACAAGAACATCATCAATGCTGTCATGAGTACGCTAAAACACAAAAACGAATTTCATGGATTCGTAATGAGTAAACTTACTTGTTCATCACCAATTTCAGGAAGTTTTTGTATGTAGTTATTTTCACGCACAATTCGCGTAGTAAATCATGAATAACACAAGCTTTGACTCCACCGTCTGATCTTCTGTTGGAACTATTACTAGGCTTCTATCAATTAGCTCCATTAAATATTCTTCCGCTACACTCTCAATACTCTTCTTCTCTTCCTTTCGTATGAATCCTTCAGCGATCCATAACCTCATCAAAATTCAGGCTGGAATTTCTTTGCAATCTAGAAATGATCCAAAATAGAGAATGCACGGTTTCAAATGTTTTGGTAGATGTTTGTACTTGAGTTCCAATATTTTCATAACCGAATTGTCTCCACCATCAAGAATATATGAGGCTAAATTTCCTCCCAAAGTTTTCCATGTACTTTCATCCTTGTCCACAGTTGAAAGAATAACAGCTATAACAACTACTGCAAGTGGTAGTCCGCCGCAACTTGCTGCAATTTCTTTTTCAATCTGTAGCAATTGGGGAGGACAAGGTTTATTTTGGAACACCTTCTTCTTTAATAGCTCCCAAGATTGATCGTTTGTCAAAAAAGAAAGTGCATGAATAACGCTGCCAAGTGGAGCTACATCTCTACGCCGACTTGTGAATAATATCCGGCTTCCATTTCCATCATCCGGGAAACATCTGCACAAATCATCCCACACATTTGAACTCCATATGTCATCTATCACAATTATGTATCTTCTCCCCTTTAAACTTTTGTAAATGTGTTCGCCTAAAGTTTCTTTTTCCATTTCAAGATCCCATCTTTGCTAAACTCACTTGCTAAATGAATCAGAATTTTAGACAGTAGACTTTTCATTTCAAATGTTTGAGAAACAACGCCCCACGTGTGTATGTCAAACCTATAGTTAACTGTGGGATGATTGTACAATATCTTTGCTAAAGTTGTCTTACCAATCCCGGGCATCCCGATGATGGAAATATATTGCAGTTGCTCTGTTCCTCTGACCAATTGATCCAAAATACTCATTGCCTCGTCCGCAAATCCAACTATAATATCATCGACCACAGAGTTTCTCTTATCTTGTAACAATAACTCTATACTCAAATGTTCTGCAATTTTTCGGGCTCCAATGTCATAAGTTTTCTTGATTTCTTCAAGCTCATTCCCAATAACCTCAACCTTGTGGATGACATCAGGGAGCCTGATAGTAAGATACCAGAGAGGAGCATCTCCAACCGAAAAAGAGATGATCAGATACTCAGCTTCGTATGCGACATCCCTAATTCGCATCATAGGCCTATTTAATTCCTCAATCTGTAAATGACGTGGCTCCTTTATAATATATAGAAGAGACTGTGATCGCATTATTCCCTGATGGAGTATTTTGATTTGATCCATCAAGTCAACAATCCGATTGTTAGGGCGATTTTTTTATCGCCTAAAATAATTTCCTAAATTATAAAGATTGGAATTTGATTTGTTTTGCCTTTATAAACTTATGATATGATTAGGACTTTTTGGATTTGGAAAGAAATCATATTGATATGGTATTGATATATTAGGACTCTTGGATAGTTATCTTGTTTCCTAACATAACTGATTTACCTGTCATATATTTGTATATATCTTCTTTCCTTGTGTATTAGGTCTCTTGAAGGGTTTGGACGGTTATATAAAGGGAAGAGGACGTGCATAATGTACACACAAGAAATACACCAGAGATACAAGAGTCTTGAGAGAATTAAGAGTCATTCAAGCACAAGGAGTCTGAACTGTCCTGGATGCGATCTCGAATGTGACTACATCTGAGATCACATTCATCCCTGTAGATTGTGTTTGTTAGCTTTACATCCATTGTTTTTTACTATTGTGACGAAGTCCACACATGTCTATTGTTGGATGAGTTGATTTACATAGATCAGATATACTCTAGATATGAGTTTTTCGTTGAGTTTCTACTAGTTGGGTTTTAGTATTTTTGTATATGGAATCAAACAATTTTTACAAGTGGAAAGTTTTGCCATATTGGCACGTCTACAAGTTTGTTGGCTTGTAGACAATTTTTATTTCGTGTGTCTTGTTATTGTTTTCAAAATTCCGCTGCATGTAATTGTGAATGTGACCACATCTGCAATCACATCCTTACTCTGTGAAACTTTTGGTAAATATCCGTGCTATAATTCTTTCAATTGGCATCTAGAGCCTACACTTGATGACACTTAGTGTTGATCCTGAGTGTTTGTTAGCATGGATATGTTAGTCCAAGTGGCTACGATAATCTAGAGGGGGGGTGAATAGATTATGCCAATTTTTCGCAAATCACCCTCTTTTTCGAAACAACGAGTAAATAACAAGAATGTAAATGCGGAAAATAAACAACACTCGTTGATTTAAAGAGGTTCAACCCACCTAGGGCCTAATCCTCTACCACCCCAGTATCTCCGGGATACTGGATTTCAAAAAGGAAAAAAGAATTTTATTAATTTACCAAAAATTAATACAACACCTTGAGGATTACCACAACCCTCTTTCACCACCTTGAGGATTACCACAACCCTCTATCACCACCTTGAGGATTACCACAACCCTCTTACAACACCTTTGAAGATTACCACAACCTTCAAACACCTATCACCTAGATCACCCAAGTGTATTCTTACCACAAGAATACTCACAATGATGTCTTGTGTTGAATGATGACCAAAATCAAGATTACAACTCAATAAAGATTGAAACAATATGAGTACAAGTGTAATCAAGAATTGAAAGCCTAGACCTCAAATTTTTGCAAGTGAAAGTGCTTAGGCTAATACAACAAGATATAGAAGTGTTTGCTTTGTTTGCTCTTTTTGCTTGTGTTAAGTGTTGTATCTTGTTGCTTGAATGAAGCCTCTATTTATAGGAGAGGACTTGGCTTTCATTTCCAGACATTGGCTCCTCCTTGGGGAGTGATTTGCTGCAAAAGAAACCATTTAAAATGATCAATATAGCTGTTAGAAATCAATCCCACAAAATAGGGAAAAGTTGTCCAAAACGCAACGGATAGTTTCGATAAACAAGGGGTTCGACCGGTCACAAGCAGAGATAAGATTGAAATTGAATTCTCGCGAATTTTTACACAGGGGGACCGGTCGAAGGGGGTGCGACCGTCGCCCTTAGTGACCGATTGCCCTTGAAGAATTTACGAAACAGAGAAGTCCTGAACGAAAATCCAACTCCCAGTGCAGTCGTCGCTCACGGCCGATCGGCCGACCGCACCGATCGCCCACCTGGTCGACCGGTCACCCCGCCCTATTTTTCTTACGCCCCATTTTCTGTTTCTCACCAACTCAGTACGGGTTTCCCTATAGGGCGACCGGTCGAGCACGAAACAAATGTGTTGTCCAATTTTTTATTGAAAATAAACTCCAAGAAATACTCCGAAAAATAGTAAAAACATTTTAAGTTGATTGGAAGTATTTAGACAACATTTAGGGACATTGTTTTGGTTTAAAAACTCATTTGAACAAAATCGAACATAATCATCAAAATCATGATAAAAACATTTATCTAACAAACTCCCCCTTTTTGATGATTACAAACCAAAACGATTTTCTTGAGGACAATTTGAAAACCAAATAAAATTTTCGGTCTTGAGGATGATTTGAAAACCAAATAAAATTTTCCGGTCTTACAAGTAAACTATCCGTTAGAGGTATTTCATACAAAGCTCCCCCTATTTATGAGCATATCAACAAACGATTATTATAAGTAAGAAGCACAAGCTATAACAAGCTTATATAAGATGCATCATGAGCTAAGAAGCTCCCCCTGTCACAATACTTATAAATAATTTCATTCGAGTCCAAAATTCAAGCCATGGACTAGATATTCGAGTCCATAATACTTATTGCAAGCTTTTATTAGCTTTTCTTGAGCTAACGAGCCAATATCCTATTTCTCCCCCTTTGGAATCATCAAAAAGAATGTTAGAATGGTGAAAACACCATACAATAATATCAAAGTGCGCCAAAGGGACGGTTTATGAACCGTTGAGCAATTAAAGCGTAACACTCCAAGGAAAATGGGAGAAATGTAATATGAAGAGTTCACACGATCGTTTTGTTTACCAAATCATGATCTCAATAAGTATGAAAGACTTTTGAAAGCAAGAGAATCATGCATAAGTTGAAATTTTTATTGCGACATTTCATCGAACACCTTGTGTGCGTGAAAAATAAAAGAGGTTGAATATAACCCTTGTAAATGATTCAAGCCAAAAATTTTATCACCAATTCACCTTAATCAATATACAATTCAACATACTAGATAAGCTCATCAAAATCATATGCAAAAATTATCAAGAAATATACTATAAGGTCATTAACTCAAGGGTTCAACCCAATTGAGCAAAAGAAGAGAAATTCTTACCATTTGATCGGAAAAGATGAGCCATGATGATGGTCATGCTATATAACGTCCATGTTGTGAAAAAAATGCATGAAAACCATTTTTGAATGATATATGTGAAAATATGGCAAAGGGGACGAAAAATGGCCAAAATAAGTTAAACTTGCGAATGCTGAAGACAGAACCATTTTAATCCAAGATTTTGCTTAGGGCGACCGGTCGTGGTTGAGGGCGACCGGTCGACGTTGAGGCGGCACGGCCGACCCACCTTACATCTTCGTCTGTCGCTTTTTCCAAAATCCGAATTTTCAACCAAAAATCCGATTTTTCGCCCCTAAGTTTTAAAAACGTGTAAAATGCAAACGTAAGCTTCATTCAATATGCATTATGCCTAACCGAGCTTGTATTGATGAAAAAGTCTCAGAAGATAGCGGTTTTGTAAAAATGTCCGCTAATTGATCTTGAGATGGTACAAAAGATATCTCAATTTTACGTTTTGAAACACAATCCCTTAGAAAATGATGTTGAATCTCAATATGTTTGGTACGGTTATGATGAACCGGGTTTTGAGCAATATTTATAGCGGATATATTATCACAAAAGATATGTACATTTTCAAAAGAGCATTTGTAATCCGCTAAGGTTTGTTTCATCCAAAGAAGTTGAGTACAACAAAATGCGGCGGAAATATATTCGGCTTCGGCCGTTGAAAGAGAAACACATTTTTGCTTCTTTGAAAACCAAGACACTAGGCAATCGCCTAAAAATTGACATGATCCGGAAGTACTTTTCCGATCATCAATATTTCCCGCATAATCCGAATCACTATAACCTTTAAGACAAAAATTTTCATTCTTTGGATAAAATAAACCATATTGAATGGTGCCTTTCAAATATCGAAAAATCCTTTTAACGGCACTCATGTGAGATTCTTTGGGATTGCTTTGAAAACGAGCACATAGGCATACGACATGAAGAATGTCCGGTCTACTAGCGGTTAAATAAAGTAAACTACCAATCATACCTCAATACTTTGATTCATCCACGGACTTGCCTTTCTCATCTTTGTCAATTTTGACATTTGTTGCCATAGGAGTAGAGACGGTTCTTCCTTCTTCAATGTCGAACTTTTTCAAAAGTTCTTTTGTATACTTTGATTGCGAAATATAAATACTTTCTTGACATTGCTTAATTTGAAGTCCAAGAAAGAAGTTAAGCTCCCCCATCATACTCATCTCGAATTCTCCTTGCATTAACTTAGAAAATTTCTTGCACAAAGAATCATTAGTAGCACCAAAGATAATATCATCAACATATATTTGCACAAGTAAACAATCTTGCCCTTTTTCAAAAACAAAGAGAGTTGTATCAACTTTACCTCTTATAAAACCATTTTGTAAAAGAAAAGAGCTGAGTCTATCATACCATGCACGGGTGCTTGTTTTAAACCATACAAGGCCTTTTAAGTTTATAAACATCATTTGGCCTAGAGAAATTTTCAAACCCCGGAGGTTGTTTTACATAGACTTCTTCTTGAATAATACTATTTAAGAAAGCGGATTTAACATCCATTTGGTAAAGTTTGAAATATTTAAAACAAGAATAGGCAAGTAAAATACGAATAGCTTCTAAATGTGCTACGGGTGCAAAAGTTTCATCATAGTCAATACCTTCTTCTTGACAATACCCTTGAGCTACTAACCTTGCCTTATTTCGAACAATATTGCCTTGATCATCAAGTTTGTTCCGGAATACCCATTTTGTACCAATAATGGTTTGAGAAGGAGGACAAGGTACCAATTCCCATACATCATTTCTTTCAAATTGATTCAACTCCTCTTGCATCTCTAGGAACCAATCCTCATCCTCAATAGCCTCTTTAGCATATTTAGGCTCCTTTTGAGAAATAAGAGCTTTCTCGGCAAATTTTCTCCGAGTCATCACTTTGTCAAGGGGATCACCAATAATAAGATCTTTTGGGTGATCTCCCTTAAATTTCAATGCAACGGGAAGATCCGAGATATCACCTCTATCTTCTTGAGGACCCTTGGAAGTGGACGGTTGATTATTTGATGTAGACGGTTGATCATCAATTTGAACAATTTGTTCAATAATATCCTCTTCATCACTTTCATCATTAGGAATTCTTTCAACTCCCGAAGCTTCATGGAATTTAACATGGATGGATTCTTCAACAACTCCACTAGTTTTATTGTAAACCCGATATGCTTTGCTTTTTGTTGAATATCCCATAAATATCCCTTCATCGGCCTTAGGATCAAGTTTGTCCAATTGATCCTTGGTATTCAAAATAAAGCATTTACAACCAACTATCTTGAAATAACTAATATTTGGAGTTCTACCTTTCCAAAGCTCATATGGAGTTTTATTCATTTTAGGACGAATATAAACTCGATTAATGACATAGCAAGCGGTACTTACGGCTTCGGCCCAAAAATACTTTGGAAGTGAAAATTCATTGAGCATGGACCGACTCATTTCTTGTAATGTCCGATTTTTCCGTTCGGCTACTCCATTTTGTTGAGGTGTCCTTGGAGCCGAGAAATTATGAGCATATCCTTTGGTTTCACAAAATACTCTAAATTCACCGTCAAATTCTCCACCTCGATCGCTTGAATAGACTTGATAGTGTCTTCCTTTTCATTCTCAATAAGTCTACACAACCTAACAAACTCATTAACGGCATCGCTTTTATTGGTAAGAAAAAGAGCCCAAGTATATCTAGAAAAATCATCGATGATAACAAAAGTGTAATGTTTTCCACTTAGACTAGCCGTACCAATATCCCCGTACAAATCAAGGTGAAGCATTTGTAGGGGTTTGGTTGTGGAAATTTCATTTTTGGGCTTAAAACTACTCTTAACTAATTTGTTCTTTTGACAAGTGTCACATAAGCCAAGATTTTCAAAATTCAATTTGGGTAGTCCTTTCACATTTTGGTTTTTCTAAATATTTTTCAAATTTTTGTATCCAACATGTCCAAGTCTCCTATGCCATAAACTAGTTAAATCATTATTCGCGACTAAACAAGAAACATTTTGACTAACCAAATCACTTGTACAAATTTTGTAAAGATTGCCTTTTCTATTTGCTTCACAAATAATTTCACCATTTTTAAGTATAAGGCATTTTTCTTTATTAAAAGAAACATCATATTTTGGATCACAAAGTTGGCTAACACTTATCAAATTAAACTTAAGCCCTTCAACTAATAGAACATTACTAAGAGAGAAAGAAGAGTTACCAATTTCTCCATTTCCAAGAATTTTTCCTTTGCCATTGCCGAACATGACCATACCCTCTTCTTGGAGCTTGATGTTGGTAAAAAGTTCTCTCCTCCCGGTCATATGGCGTGAACATCCACTGTCCACGAGCCATTTTGAATCTTCCATTGTGGTTATAACCCCTATTACCTCATTGTTTTCATCGTCTATAGCCATGAGACCGTGTTCGGTTTCTCCTTCCTCATCGGTTGTTTCGAGTAGTTCATCCCATGTTTTGACTTCCGCATTTAGAGCCTTCTTTTTTGTGAAAAGCTTCCTTTTCTTTTGCTCCTCTTCATTGAGCTTCGGGCAATCGGCAATGAAGTGCCCGGGTTTTCCGCATTTAAAGCAAGCATTATCTCTTGGTTTTCTTGCTTTATTTTTATTCACAAATTTTGCAAATTTTCGAACAAGTGCGGCCGTCTCATCATCATCATCATCATTATCATAGTATGCATTATTAGAAGAAGAAGCAAGACCTTTAGGAATAATTTGCATACCCGATTGATTTGTGGATGGTTTGGAATTTTTCCTCTCCTTGAGATAGACTTCATAGATGAGTAGATTTCCAATAAGCTCATCAAACTTGAGTGTCTCAAGATTTTGTGCCTCCGTGATTGCCGTTACTTTTTCGGACCATGAGCCGGGAAGTGCATTTAATACCTTGGTCAACTTGTCTTCTTCGGAGATGACTTTGCCGAGGGCCACAAGAGGATTGACAGTATTGTCAAGCCTTTCCACCATCTTGGAGATGCTTTCGCCATCGTACATGTTAAAGTTTTCGAAGTATTTAACAAGCATGGTCTTTCTTGCTTGCTTGACTTTCTTAGTCCCTTCATAGATTGTCTCCAATTTTTCCCAAACCTCATGTGCCGACCTTATGCCTCTTATGCGATTGTACTCGGTGGCGGTAAGAGAATAATACAAAATATTTAAGGCCTTACCGTTTAGAGAGAAAGCCTTTTTGTCGTTTTCATCAAACTCCTTGAAAGGTTTAGGAGCCAAGGTGCCATCCTCCGATTTCTTTGTTGGTTGATCAACTCCTACAATGACCACATTCCAAATGTCGAACCCGCACCCTTGTAGGAAGCACTCCATACGGTCTTTCCAAAATGCGTAGTTGTTAGCGTCGAATAGTGGTGGCTTATTGGTGGAGGCGCCGGTGGTGAGATGAGCGTCATTAGTAGCCATAGATCTTTCCTCTTTACTCGGAACGAGCTAGCCAAAGAGTTTGGCTCTGATACCACTTGTTAGTCCAAGTGGCTACGATAATCTAGAGGGGGGTGAATAGATTATGCCGATTTTTCGCAAATCACCCTCTTTTTCGAAACAACGAGTAAATAACAAGAATGTAAATGCGGAAAATAAACAACACTCGTTGATTTAAAGAGGTTCAACCCACCTAGGGCCTAATCCTCTACCACCCCAGTATCTCCGGGATGGATTTCAAAAAGGAAAAAAAATTTAATTAATTTACCAAAAATTAATACAACACCTTGAGGATTACCACAACCCTCTTTCACCAACTTGAGGATTACCACAACCCTCTATCACCACCTTGAGGATTACCACAACCCTCTTACAACACCTTTGAAGATTACCACAACCTTCAAACACATATCACCTAGATCACCCAAGTGTATTCTTACCACAAGAATACTCACAAGGATGTCTTGTGTTGAATGATGACCAAAATCAAGATTACAACTCAATAAAGATTGAAACAATATGAGTACAAGTGTAATCAAGAACTGAAAGCCTAGACCTCAAATTTCTGCAAGTGAAAGTGCTTAGGCTAATACAACAAGATATAGAAGTGTTTGCTTTGTTTGCTCTTTTTGCTTGTGTTAAGTGTTGTATCTTGTTGCTTGAATGAAGCCTCTATTTATAGGAGAGGACTTGGCTTTCATTTCCGGACATTGGCTTCTCCTTGGGGAGTGATTTGCTTTGCAAAGAAACCATTTAAAATGATCAATATAGCTGTTAGAAATCAATCCCACAAAATAGGGAAAAGTTGTCTGAAAACGCAACGGATAGTTTGCTGATAAACAAGAGGTTCGACCGATCGCGCAGAGATAAGATTGAAATTGAATTCTGCGAATTTTTACACAGGGGGACCGGTCGAAGGGGGGTGCGACCGGTCGCCTTTAGTCGTGACGGTTGCCCTTGAAGAATTTACGAAACAGAGAAGTCCGGAACGAAAATCCAACTCCCGATTCTGGCCATGTGTCGCCCGCGGTCGACCGGTCGACCGCACCGACCGATCGCCCACCTGGTCGACCGGTCCGCCCGCCCTATTTTTCTTACGCCCATTTTCTCGTTTCTTAGCTCAACTCAGTGCGGGTTGCCCTATAGGGCGGCCCGGTCGAGCCTGAAACAAATGTGTTGTCCAATTTTTTATTGAAAATAAACTCCAAGAAATACTCCAAAAATAGTAAAAACATTTTAAGTTGATCGGAAGTATTTAGACAACATTTAGGGACATTGTTTTGGTTTAAAAACTCATTTGAACAAAATCGAACATAATCATCAAAATCATGATAAAAACATTTATCTAACAGGATATTCAAAATAACCCCACTTTTCGTCCCCCGATTCTTGATGGCTCCAATTATTCTATTTGGAAGGTCAAAGTTTGGGCCTACATCAAATCAATTGATGAAAGGGCCTGGCGTACAATCCTCACCAGGTGGTCACCTCCGAAACACATTGATATTGAAGGTGACTACAAGGACAAAGGAGAAATTGATTGGACTAATGATGAATTAATTTTGTCCAATTATAACTCGAAGGCATTGATGGCAATCTTTGGTACTGTGGATCAAAATATGTTCAATATTATAGCAAATTTTACTGTTGTCAAAGATGCTTGGGATACAATGCAATGTCATTGTGAGGAATCCGCTAGTGTGCGAAAAACTAAACTTAGGTTGCTTACCAATAAGTTTGAGAACCTTAGAATGCGTGAGGATGAGAATATCGCCACCTACAATGCCAAATTATGTGATATTGCCAATGAAGCTCAAGCCCTAGGTGAACCCATCTCCAATGATAATCTTGTGAGCAAAATGATGAGATCTCTTCTCATTAGGTACAACATCAAAATTTCATCCATAGAAGAAGCCCACAATCTGTCCGCCTTAAGTCTAAAAAAACTTGCTGGCATTCTTCAAACCTATGAGATGAATATGGCTCAACAGATGGAGAGTATGGGTCAAAAAGTTGCTTTCAAATTGAGTCTCCTTTTCAACTTGAGTTTCCTTTTCATCTTGAGTCCAAAGTTACCAATGATTTTGCTGATCTTACCAATGAGATTGAAAAATCTGATCTAGGAGATGACTCTATGGCCATGTACTCGAAAAAGTTTGATAGGATCCTTAATCTCAAAAGTCAGAAAAAAGTCTCAAAATTTCACAAAGTCTTTTAAGTCTGAGCCAAACAAGTTCCTTGAAAAGAACACCTTTGATAAGAATCAAGAACGTTTTTCTGGTGATAAATCGAACAAGTCTGACACTAAAACTCTTGAGTCCATTAGGTGTAGGGCATGTACTGGGTATGGTCACTATGCTGCCCAATGTTGTAATACTCTTATGAAAAAGGGAATGTGACTGTGACTTTGAGTGATAACGAATCTGACAGTGAGAAAAATGAACAGGAAGAACCCAAGGTTTTGACCACCTTGGTGAAAGATCGAAAGTCTCTCCAAATAAATCCTTTAGGTGTCGCCAGAGGTGTGGCCCAAGATGTGATCACACCTTCTCTGATCACATTTGAGGTCACATCTGAAGAACAAGATCTCTTATCTGTCTCTAACCTTTTTTGTTTCAATTCTACCTCTATTCCTGATGATGTTGAACATGATGATGAATCTGATGATGAAAGTCTGGAAGACACGTACGCAAACCTATATAAGGATTGGCTGAAAAAGATTAAAGTGAACGAGATGCTGAAAAAGAAGAATGATCGACTCAAGAAGGAGAATGATGATCAAAGGGAATTGGTTACCAGGTTGTAGGCCTCTCTTACCAAGAAAGAACTTGAGTTCGAAAAGGTAAATTCCAAACTTGAAGAGTCTCTTGAAAGCATGAAAAAGTTTAATTCTGGGAAAGCAAAACTGGATGATATTCTTTCCATGGATAGTGATGATAAAGTTGGCCTTGGTTATAAAACTCCAGTTTTTGTTAAAGCAAAAGAACAAGGAGAATCCTCAGGTTCCTCCAACAATAAAAGGAATTTCTCCAAGAAGTCTAAACCACGGAAACGTCACTTTATTTGTCATTATTGTCATGCTCCTGGACACATTAAACCATTCTATTATAAATTGAAATCGGATTTAAGGTCTGGATCCCAGATGTCATCGCAGATGTTACGACATCCTCGTAATCATTTTTCAAAATCTGTCTGGGTCAAAAAATCTGATGTTAAATGTCATGTTATCTATACTTCTTTGAGATATAATGTTGCAGGATCTTGGTACTTCGATAGTGGATGTTCACGACATATGACAGGTACCTTGGAGTATTTAACTGACTATGAAGTCTACAATGGTGGTAATGTTACCTATGGAGGTGGAGCCAAAGGGAAGATAGTTGGGAAAGGGACGTTGAACGTTGAAGGACTACCCAAGCTACGTAATATGGTTCATGTAGTTGGTCTTAATGCTAATCTCATCAGCATAAGTCAACTATGTGATGATGATCTCTATGTAAAGTTCAACAAAAAGTCTTGTGAAGTGTTCGATGAGTCTGACACTTGTATCCTTACTGGCTTGAGGTCGCCTCGACAAATCAATCATTATCGATCTTGTAATGAGTAACTTTGTCATAGGGCACACACGAATGAAACTGATCTATGGCATCAAAAATTAGGCCATGTTAGCCATAAAAAGCTAATGGAACTTGTGAAATATGAAGCTGCTGTTGGTTTGCCTAAATTGTCTATGAAAAGTGCCAGTGTATGTGAAAGTTGTCAAAGGGGTAAACAAAAGAGAGCGTCGCATCAAATGACATCCCATTTTCACACCATGAGATGTCTGGAGTTAGTTCATATGGATCTCAAGGGTCCTATTGAGATTGAAAGTGTGGGTGGTAGAAAGTACTCTTTTGTGATTGTCGATGATTTTTCACGTTATACGTGGACTTATTTTCTACGTGAGAAATCTAAAACTTTTGATTTCTTTAGAAGCTGGCATAAAAAGGTTTGTAACTTGTATAATTTAACTGTTGCCAGAATTAGATCGGACCATGGTAAAGAATTTGAGAATTCTTCTTTCTCGTCTTTTTGTGATAGAAAGGGGATTTCTCATGAATTTTCCGCACCTAAAACTCCACAACAAAATGGAGTGGCGGAGAGAAAAAATCGTACATTGCAAGAGATAGCCCATGTCATGCTTAGTTCTAAAAAACTTTCTAAATGTTTTGGGCTGAAGATCTGAATACTGCTTGCCATATAGCTAATCGTGTGTATTTGAGGCCTGGATGTTCTATGACCCCTTATGAAATTCTCATGGGAAAGAAACTTAACCTCAAATATTTTCATGTTTTTGGATGTGTGTGCTATGTTCTTAATGATCGTGATAATCTTGGTAAATTCAATTCCAAAAGTGACAAGTGTCTTTTTCTAGGCTACACTTCGAATAGTCATGCCTATCGAGTTTATAATCTTTGTACTTAGGCGATCATGGAATCTGTAAATGTGGTCTTCGATGATCTCTCAGATATTGCAGGTAAGAGTGGAGAAGACCATGTGGATTTGCTCGAGTTTGTTCAGACTGCCCCAGCGAAGGATGTAGGCACAGATGTAATGGAGAATGTGATTGAAGCCCCATCCACAGCTGTCTCAAATGCATAACCAAATGTGATGGCATCTGAGCCCACATCCGTGTCTGCTGCAGTTGAGTCAAACTTTGACTCTAACAATGAACCTGTTGAAGAAACTAATAGTCCAATCGTGGATCGTGGCAGTGAGATACCTACAAGGATTCAGAAAAATCATCCTATGTCTCAGATCATTGGTAACACTACTGATGGTATTAAGACAAGTGGGAAAGGTAGAGTGAACTATCGTGATATGGTAAGAATGGTCTGCTTGTCTACTGATTGTATCAGTGTGAGAACATGTTGTTTTGTGTCCAATTTTGAACCTAAGAATGTTGTTGAAGCTCTTAAAGATGAATTTTGGATACATGCTATGCAAGAGGAACTAGATCAATTTGTCAAAAATGATGTGTGGTTTTTAGTCCCTAGGCCAGAGGATGTTAATGTCATTGGAACAAAATGGATTTCAAAAATAAAACATATGAATCTGGCAAAATTGTTCGCAACAAAGCTCGTTTAGTTGCTCAAGGGTACACTCAGGTTGAGGGGGTGGATTTCGATGAAACCTTCGCTCTTGTAGCTCGTATTGAGTCCATACATTTGTTGCTTGCTATTACATGTTACTTGGGATTAACTCTTCACCAAATGGATGTAAAAAGTGCTTTCTTAAATGGATTTCTAGAAGAAGAAGCTTTTGTTGAACAGCCCAAAGGCTTTGAGGACCCTTTTAAGCCTAACCACGTGTATAAGCTTAAAAATGCTCTATATGGTCTCAAACAAACCCCTAGAGCTTGGTATGGTAGGCTAACTGAGTATCTTCTTCAAATTGGTTTTAAACATGGTGAAGTTGATAAAACCTTGTTCATTCAAAGGAAAAACCACGACATCATGATTGCTCAAATCTATGTCGATGACATTGTTTTTGGTTCCTCCTCGGATAAATTGTTAAAAGAATTCATTGCTTGCATGTCCTCTACTTTTGAAATGAGTATGGTAGGTGAGTTAAGTTACTTCCTGGGCTTGCAAATTAAATAATTAAAGGAAGGAATTTTTATCTCACAAAGCAAGTATGCTAAGAATCTTGTGAAAAAATTCGATCTTGAAAATGCCTCTCACTTAAAGACTCCCATGGGGTCGAGTCAAAAGTTGAGTAAAGAAGATGTGGCTGAAAGTGTTGACCACACCTTGTATAGAAGCATGATAGGAATTTTGTTGTACTTGACTGCCAGTCGTCCTGATATTATGTTCAGTGCTTGTCTTTGTGCTCGTTATCAATCTGATCCCAAGGTTACTCATTTAAAAGCCTTAAAACGTATTATTCGATACGTAGGGGGCATTACTGATTTGGGAATTTGGTACACAAAAGACACTAACACTAATCTTGTGGGATTTAGTGATTCTGATTGTGCTAGATGTTGTTGATCGAAAATGTACAACTGGTGGATGTTTTTATTTGGGAAATAATTTGGTCTCATGGTATAGCAAAAAGCAAAATTATGTATCTCTTTCGACTGCTGAATCAGAATATGTAGCAGTTGGGAGTTGTTGCACGCAACTTTTATGGATGAACCAAATAATTGAGGACTATGGTTTGCAAAGTGAAACACTGATTGTCTATTGTGATAATATGAGTGCGATTGATATTTCAAAAAATCCTGTCCAACACTCTCGTACTAAACTCATAGATATTAGACATCACTTTATTCGAGATTTAGTTGAGAAAAATATAATTCGAATTGAGTATATTGCTACTGAAAATCAGCTTGCAGCCATCTTCACCAAGGCTTTGGATTTTGAGAGATTCTCCAATCTAAGGAAGTCTCTCGGTTTGTGTGTTCTCTGAAATGTTACACGAGATGTCACAGCATTGCACATCACATCCGCTGTGACATCCAAAATCTGCATCTCTCTTCTTCTCCTCTATTTCCTTTTGATTTTTTTGTAGGCATCCCTGCATTATAAGCTTTCATGCATATCTGCAAAAAGTGGATTGATGGTTCGAACTAGTCACATATATTGTCTCCCTTAGAAAACTGGTGTGAGTTGATCTCTCTAATTCAAAAAACAATGATGATGATATTTTCCCAGTAGCTGAGTTGTGAATAAAGTCTTGATCATGCTTGGAGGCCTTCTAGGAAAAAGCTACCAACCCATTGTGTGAAGCTATTCCTTGTGACCAATTTCTTCAAGCGTATTGTTGTCTAAAAAGGCATGACCATGTGAAAAAGAGCTACCTGTGGCATTTGAGTGAAAGCTCCCTGTTGGTTAACTCCCTCATGAGACTCGGAAAAATTGCAGAAAACTCGAAAATTTTGATAAAATTGGGATTTCGGATTGTGATTCATTAAATCAGCTAGTGCAAGTGTGACTCAAAATGGGACGACATTTGAACCTATATCCATTGCTGTAGCACTTTTCACCTCTTGTGTGCGTTTTTCTTTTTGCTGCATTAGGCATATTAGGTTTTGCATGTCCTGGTGTTTTTGGATTCTTTGCTGAGATTTTGTTTCCATATATAATCTGAGAGTGATATTTTTCTCTTCCCAAAATCTTGAAAATCTTGATGGATATATTTTGTGGGTTGAACCGATTGGGAGGATCAGGGTAAATTTTTTTTTTAATTTTATCACAAGTTGAAATAATTTGGACACTTTGTGAACTAGAGTTTGAGATTAATTGGGCTCTCGATTCTTTCCTTATTTTTCGATTTTTTACCATGAGGAATTATTTCCTAATTAAAACTCTTCCTATTGTACTTCGATTTACAGGATGACTCTTTCTAATCCCTATTTACTTGCAGGCACTTGATTACACTTCTCCCACTTTCTCTCACAAATTGCGAAGTACTTGTGTGGTTGAGATTTTTTTTCAGGTTCAAGACTCTTCTCCCTTACCATGGCTCGATTTGTTTCCTCCATCAAGAACCTGTTTGGAAGCCCCAGAAAATCATCATCCTCCTCGCACAATTCCGAAAGCCCTAAGTCTGACAAGTCCATGGAAGAAAGTACTGTTCCGAATGCTGTCAGAGATGGAACCCCATCTGACACTGCATCTATGTCTGCCCAGAATCCGTCTTATTCTCTGATTACGGAGAGTTCGATACCACCTGATACTGTTGCAACTCCTTCCTCCACTCCCACAGAGGTCGTTGCAGAGACCATCACTCCTCCATCTCCACAAATCTCAGCCCCCGCGTTAGTTCACGATGCTCCTGCATCTGGGCCTGAAGATGTCCCTGCATCTGGGACTGCATCTCCCACTGCTCCAACCAAGGAACCAGGTTCGGAATCCTCTCTCCCTGAGCACTCATCCCCTCCAAGTTCAACTCCTACTGCTATCATCCCAGTTCCTTTTCAAGATGACGTCATTGCCTCTGTTGTTCCCGGGGAGAAAGATAATGAAATAGATGTCGACAATCCTCCGGATTTTGAGGTAATTCGCACTGTTCATGGGCCTTTGGGAAACCCCAATGTGCGACATTCGAAAAGGCTTCGTGGATACTCTCTAGAGGACTTCGATGATTCTGGTTCTACCCCTGAAATTTCACCTAAGAAGCACAAGACTGGTTTAGAGGGTACTTCGAAGAAAGGGGGAGATGATTTGCCTATTCCGCACGTGTCCTTCAGTGACTCTGACGATAATGTGAACCAATTTGTTGTTCAGCCCAGAGAAAATATACAGAATGAGCCCAAAGATAGTGATGATGATGTTCCTTTGGCACAAATGGTCCAGAAAGCCAGAAAGGGCAAAGGTGTGGCCAAGGATGTGACCACATCTCAGCCAACACCCATTGCAGCTAAGTCAAGTTCTGAGTTCGATGACTCAAGTGATGAGGATTTTGATGCTTCCAAGGAACCAGACACTGAGATTGATTATGAGGCTATGGTCAATGAAGTGGGTGATGAATTGATAGCTGAAGAATGGACGGAGGCTGCTGCTGCAGATGTAGAGGAGGATGTGGTGTCATCCGATGAACCATCTGACTCTGAGTTTGATATTGAACGAGCTCACTCTGAGCAATTTTACACAGTTGCTGCAGCTTCTAGGTTTCATACTTTAATTTCCCGTTCTTTTATTGATGAAAAAATGCAGATATTATGAGCACTTTCTTGAGTTTTGGGCTAGCTACAAAAAAATCCAGACAGTTTTGAAAATTACAAAAAACCCTTAAGGTTTGATTCTGTCTTACGTTTTTCCCTTCCTAAGCGAAACATATTGCCAATGTGAAACCCACAATTTTTATTCGAACATGTACTTGTTTCACGTATGGTCCTTGTATTAATTTGACTATTTTACCGCGTCGCTTTGACGGGTAAATATTAATGATAAATATAATTTGCATTTAATTTATTTTATTTATTACTTGTGATCATAATTATTTATTAATTATATTTTGCATTAATGATCACTTGATCGATCATCATTATTATTATTTGTGTATCTGTTAGTCAGCTTAGAATTTTAAGAGACTATTTATTTTAGAGATTTATACCTTATAGAATTAAGAATTCGATTTAGAATAAGTGATCATGAGACTTATAAGTGATTAAGGAAATCACTAATTATTTTGGAGATTGATATTATTCAACTATTTATCATCAAATTTGGGACAAAAAAAATAGAATTACCACAAATACCCTTAAGGGGGACGGCCATGATGGGAATTTTTAGGGTAGAAATATCTCCCAACTATTGTACACATACACCTTATGTATTCATCTTGTGTATTACTACACCATTAATTCAAACCTACATCTTAGAATTATCCTACAAATTCAACCACCCAATTGGTCAAAAAGACACAAATTTAAATTCCCCCTAAAACATGACTTTTGGCCAATTGTCCCTAACATAGTAGCATAGGTATTACTTTACTCCATAATTTCCTCAATTATTACCCTAACTTATCATCTAACCAAACAAGACAAAAAATTTTGTCTCCTCCCCCCTCAAAGTGGACGGCCACTTAGGTAAGAAATGGGCAAAATTTCATTTCATTCCTCTTCACAAAAATCACTTCAAGCCTTGAATCTTCTTACCTCTCTCAAAACAATCCTCTTACCTCTCTCTACATATTTCTTCTTCTTCTTCTTAAACACTTAACCAAAATTTCAAGAATTCATCTTCCTACTCCTTCAAAAAATTCGAACCATCACTATACTAAGGTGTAAGAAAAATTTCTTTTTCAATCCATTTTTGATATCACCTAACTCATCTCTTTCACCTTCTAATTTAAGTTTGATTTTTGATTTTGAGGTATACTTAGAAGACCATTTGAAGATATTAAAAGACTTGAGGTCATCTTGAAGGAGAAATTGTGAAGAAGTTGGACTATAAGGTAAGAAATGGAATTTTTAGTACATTTTCTTCTTCTCTTTCTATTTTCCAAATTTTGACACTCCATTTTTATTTTTGGAGTTTTAGGGGCTGACCTTGACGGTTGTTATTAAGAGTGACCAAAATCTTACATTTTGAAGACATTACTAGTCACACTTTACTCACTACACAAGGTAAGTGTAGTATTTCCAATTTTCTCACCATCTTCTTCTTCTCCTTAAATTTTTAACCTCATTTTTCTAACTCCTATATTTTTTTGATATTCCTTGACTTAGGGGCTGACCTAAGTCACTTCTTCATCAAGAGTGATTTATTCCATTTTTTCACCAACAAATCAATCTTTAAGGTGGGTGGAAAAATCCTTTCAACTTCTAGGTGTTTTACTTAAAAATGCATGTAGTATTTTGATTTTGAGCACTTGAGATATATATTATGTATTGCATGCTATTTTCTTGTATTAAGTTGGAAAAATTCTCAAGTGTTGCTCAAAAATGCGATTTATCGGAAAATAGGGCATACATGTACACTTTATTGTTATGCTTGATGAAATTTTGTATGAGAAGGATATGTTTGTGTATGACTCTTGAAATCTATGTTTTGAATGATTTATAACCTGGACAAGTCGAGCATAATTGATTAAATTTCAACTTTTGGACTTAAAATGCAAAAATGGAAAGTTGGTGGACTTAATTGCAAGAAAATAAAACTTAAGGGACCCCTCTGTAATTTTTAATTTTTGGGACTGAACTCAGGTTCAAAAATTATGTTTTGACATTTTAATAAATTTTTAAGAGTTTTCAGATAAATAAAATCAACCCTTAAAAGCCCAAGAACTAGATTGTAAAATTTTAGAAGTTTAAGGGCTATTTTGCAATTTTCAAAACTGTACTAGACCCTAATTTTAAATTTTGAAATTTTAACTCTTAAGAGACTGGAAATAACATATTTTAAGTGTATTCCAAAAATCCAAGTGTTTAGAGCTTGGAAAGTAATTTTATAAAAATTGAGGGACCAAATTGAAAAATATTAAACTTGAGGACCAAAATACAATTTCCAGGACTTATGCAGTCCATGCACCTGGAACTACTAATTTAACTATAACATGATTATATCTTGGACCCAAGGTTCAAATTTCATAACAATTGGACCCCTAAAAGTCTTAAAGGCAATTATTTCAAAATGGGACAAAAATGAGATTTTCAAAAGTTAAGGGACTATACTTGCTTCTTTTAAAAACTGCTTTTGTCCCAATATCCCACTGACCTTAGTGACATTTTACAATTGGAATCACATTAAAAGCCCTTCCGGTTTGTGAGTTCCAATTATTTTAAACTTAGAGCCCGAAATGACAATTTTAACAAATTTGGGGCCAATGTGAGATTTATAAAAACTCGACCTCCAAACTTTTAAAACCTAAATATCTGAACAATTTAGAGAATTTAGGAACTGACCTCATAATTGTTCAAGGTCGGGATATTTATTTATTTAACTTTTAACCCCAAAAGGAGTGATTTTTACAAAACGGGGTAATTGTAAATTTTCTTTTTAACAATGACGTAACTCAAATTATTTTTTCTTTTAAAGAAACAGCCCTGGACTCTCTGACTTTAATAATGAATTAAAAATATTTTATTTTCTCAAAAATCCCTTGTCTTATCGGATCGTCTTGACCGAATAATACATGATCACGAGGCGACTTCCTCGTCTTGCGATTTCAAATCTATAACGTGACTTATGTTCCACCTAATCTTTCAAGATATCGAAGATTACCTATCCTCCCAATAATTATCTTCATCCAAATAACTCCACCAACGCCATAATTGCCACTCGCAATTTTTCGAAACTTTCCTAAAATACTTCCCTGAAACAATAATACTCGACTGTCTGGTTGACTACCCGAACGTGTACTTATTTTCTGTCTTAGTCAACTTGGTGTGTCAAGCTCACAAATCGGAATGGATACGTCGGGGGATGGAACCGGCAGCTCGGCTGCTATTCCACTCTCGCCCCATCGTCCCTAATCCCGCAATCGAGGGACGGAGTTTGTCCAAGGAAAACGCGGTCATAGTACTTGAGGTATAATCATGATTATGACGAATCCGAGCCTTGCAAGCTCCAATGTGGATTTTGTCTTTGCCTATGGAGCGATAAGGTGACAGGTCTTGGACCATCTTGAACGGGGAGTTACAAGGAAGAATGAAGAAATCGCTGTCTGATCCACACGATTCCGGAGTTAATCGGACCCGATTGGTTGGCGCTACAAATCCGTACGCAACCGCTACTTGTATTGCATTGGTTGGCGCTACAAATCCGTACGCAACCTTTACTCGTTTGCATAGGATTGGCGTTACATTCAGTACGCAATCCTACCTGTCTTGCCTGAATCATAGTACTTGTGTGACCACGAACTATTTCTTAAACTGTATAAGTATATTACTTAATATACATTTATCACGACGCTTGTGGACTATGTGTGAAAACATGCATCATACCTCACGCGTTTTCATACAACTGTTTTCTCGCATTAACTATATACATCGCCACACTCTCACACGATCACCCCATCCACTGAGATTTCTGTCTCATTCTCTACTGTTTTCTAACCTTTAGATGAGGAGTACATTGAAGACGTCGAACCTACCACGGACTGAATCCCGTGCTCCGCCTGTTGTACTAGTTCCTATAATCATTGATGTCGAGCGATATTTTCTTTGCTTTTGTTATTGTTGAACTCCTTCGTTCTGTTTTAGTTTGGACTGTAAGTTTAAATTCGAATATTTTGATGGATTGTATTTGGATATTGTCGGACCTTGAGATGTAATTCGTACTTGTGTGTATTTTATTCCACTGCATTAGACTCTATTTCACTTGGAGTTTTGTATCATTGGTTTAGACTGTTGAATTATTTCTATTTAAGTGATTGATCATCGCCGCGTCGCGTTTGGGGGGTGACAATTATGGTATCAGAGCTCGGCTAGTAAGATGGAAACTTACACCGAGCTGACCCAGGATAGGACCTTCGGACTGTGTTGGGTAGTACCGCGACCTGATCAATTAAGTGTGAAATCGATTTCAAAAATGGCATAGAATCATTCATCGATGTTTATACTAAGTTAGAATTTATACTTGAAGATTCCATGATCATACTTGATTTGACCTAGTTGACTCTTGGTGACTTACTTTATTCATTCTTTCCCTGTTCTCCTTATCTTTTCCTTAACTTCGTTTAATCCTCCTTAGTTTGGCTTGATCGGGATGGAGCCGACGCCACCTATCTCGGTGGGAATTATTGAGTCCCGCGCCGAACGTGATTACTTCCGGCATACACAAACCACTCGGCACCAGGAATACCTTCGAGCTACCTCAGAATTGGCACGGGAGCGCCGCCGTAACCAAGAACTAACACACCTCCTGACGAAGAGCCAAGAGGAGAAGAATAGCCTTACCCTTCTTACTAAGGATCGCGAAGATACCATCTGCGCTCGCGAAGATCAAATTCAGTCGATCCAGGAACACTTGGAAATTACTCGCAAGAAGATGGAACGCGCCAAGGAAGGCCGCGCAAAGTGGGAAAGGGATGCATACATGTCGAGGGACACCATCAGACGCCTCAAAGAGACTATCATCAAACAGATGACGGTGATCGAGGACCTCACACAGGCCTTGTCTCAGCGGGATGCCACTTTGGAGACTGCTTTGGAAGCCAATGCACTAGCACCGCCACCACCCGAGGTGGAACCAGAGGCCGACCCTGAACAATGAAGAGGATCCCGAGGAGGATCCTGAAGAAGATCCTGAAGAGGATCCCAAGGAGGATCCTGAAGAAGATTCTGAAGAGGATCCCGATGAGGATCCAATGGAGGATGGAGAGCCCGAGGCTCTTGTAGCCGCCCCACTTGATGACGCCTGGGATCGAGCGGTGGCGGTTGCTTAGCCGATCGCCTAATGCCGGCAAGATACCTCGGCCGATCAGGTTCCCGTTATGGACGAGGCCGCTAGTGATGATGACGGCGACCTCACCGAGTAGATAGCTTCTATGTTAGATTTTAGCCGACGCTTATTTCCATCATGTTGTATTTGCTTCCCATTGTACTTTGATCAAGTTGTATCCTGACTCTAGATTATCTTTGATTACGTATTCCTGTTGTATGAACTCATTCGGTGTATTCAAATTTTCACATCAATGAATATACTTTTTCTACTTATTCTATGTCTTGTGTATTGTTGTTGTGATATAACTTGTTATATGCGAGTATTTATTGAAATCATTCA
Source organism: Rehmannia glutinosa (assembly GCA_016081115.2). NCBI lineage: Eukaryota > Viridiplantae > Streptophyta > Magnoliopsida > Lamiales > Orobanchaceae > Rehmannia > Rehmannia glutinosa. The sequence continues at coordinate 54,594,548 of CM071932.1, forward strand.
TTTATGGATTGTAGCTAAACCTCAGGATACAAAATGGTTGGGCACCATGGACGCGGGAGACCCCGCCGTGTTTCCCAAACGTATAATGACGCTACCGAGGAAACGGTACCCTCCCCCCTGCCACCACCTCCTCCGCCGATTCTTTGGGAGATAACTTAACTGCACAGGCCCTGCAACAAATCCTGTTGTTCATGAGACAACAAGCAGAGCCTCGTCAGCCTAACCCTGAACCTGCTCAAAAGGCGAATGATCGCACATTGGAGCGGTTCCTACGATTCGACCCCGCGACTTTCTTAGGGGAACCAGATGACATAAAAGCAGAGGAATCAATCGAGAAATTAGAGAATATCTTTAATGCTCTCCAATATTCCAAGGAACAGAAGGTTACACTCGCAGTGTTCTGACTAGAATCGGCTGCTCGAGATTGGTGGAGAGAGTTGAGAGAAAGTGGGAACAGGATCAAGTAGATAGAACGTGGGAAAATTTCCTGGCTGAATTCCATGAGCAGTACACTCCCCAGGTTGTGAAACAGGCACGCCGGGATGAATTTCATAAGTTGAGGCAAGGGAACATATCCGTAGCCCAGTATGAGTCTGAGTTTCATCGGTTGTCCAAATATGCTTTGGGGACAATCAGTACAGAAGAGGACAAATTATATAAGTTCACACGGGGACTGAAGTTGGAACTTAAAAAGCAACTTTTGACTGTTGAAATGACAACCTACTCAACCGTGGTAAAGGCAGCTCTCCACATCGAGTCAGGACTTAACTGTATTGGGCAGATTCAGCAGAGTAGGTCATCAAACAGTCTCAAGAGGACAGCTGTGGGACAACCATCTAATCAGCCTGCTATGTTTCAGAAGGGACCAGTTAATAAGACGGATAAAGGAAAAGGGCCAATACAGGAAAAACCAGGTCAAGTATGTGCACATTGCCAAAAAACGGGATATACTATCAATGATTGTTGGCGCAAACAGGGAAGATGTTTGCTATGTGGCAGTAACCAGCACCAGCTGAAGGATTGCCCGAAGTACGAGGATCGCACGAAACAAGTGCAGCCGCCAAAGTCGGGTATTGGCCATGGAAATCGGGCAAGGATGCCCACTCGAGCATTTGCACTAGCCGGACATGAGGCTCCGGAGGCAACATACATGGTGGAAGGTACGCTTCTAGTATCTAGCCACTACGCTAAAGTACTATTTGACCCTCGATCAACGCATTCATTTGTCGCACCACATTTTGTACACAAGTTGCATGCATGCATGGAACATATGCCTATAGGTCTAGAAGTGTCCACTCCTATGGGCGCAAGCCAGATAACATATATTATCTATAATGCATGCGAAGTTAAGATTGATGAGATAAACTTTCCTGCCGATTTGATCTTGTTGCCTATATCCGAATACGACATTATATTTGGAATGAACTGGTTGTCTTCACACCATGCACAAATGGACTGCCATCGCAAGTCCATTAAGCTATGTGAACCCGGTAAGCCCGAAGTAGAAATTTCGGGAAGAGCACGGGTTAAGATCTCCTCCATCATTTCAGCAATGAAAGCGAGGAAGGCGATCACTAGAGGGGCACAAGGGTACTTGGCGTTTCTAATTAACAAACCTAAGGTTGAGACACAAATTAATCAAGTACCTATAGTATCGGAATATACAGATGTATTTCCACAAGAACTCACCACTGTCCCTCCAGATAGGGAAGTCGAGTTCACCATCGAGGTATTACCAGGAACCACCCCGATCGCCTGAACGCCATATAGAATGGCTCCTATTGAGTTACAAGAGTTGAAGACACAATTACAGAAGCTGATGGATGTGAGATTTATTCGACCAAGTACGTCTCCCTGGGGAGCACCGGTACTATTTTTCAAGAAGAAAGATGGCACATTAAGACTGTGTATAGACTATCGCGGACTTAACAGCGTGACCATCAAGAACAAATATCCCCTCCCGAGGATAGACGAATTGTTTGATCAACTTCAAGGAGCGACGGTGTACTCGAAGTTTGATTTACATCAAGGATATTATCAGCTAAAGATCCGTGAAGAAGACGTTTCCAAAATGGCATTTCAGACCAGATATGGACACTACGAGTTTGTAGTGATGCCTTTCGGACTGACAAACGCACCAGCAGCGTTTATGGATCTGATGCATCGAGTCTTTCAACCTTATTTAGATCAATTCGTAGTGATATTCATTGATGACATACTCGTATACTCTAAGTCTAGAGAGGAGCATGAACGTCATCTGAAAATTGTTTTGGAGACACTACGAGAGCACAAGCTGTATGCCAAATTCAGCAAGTGCGAATTTTGGCTTAGTGAAGTCGCATTCTTTGGACACATAGTATCCGACACTGGGATTGTCGTAGATCCTTCAAAAGTGCAGACAGTGGTTGAATGGAAACAACCCGCATCTGTAACGGAGATCTGAAGTTTCTTAGGACTAGTTGGATATTATCGAAGATTTATCCAGGATTTCTCCAAGATAGCCGAATCACTGACTCGACTAACCCAGAAGCAAGTCAAGTTTGAGTGGAATGACAAGTGTGAGGCTAGTTTCAAGAGTGAAGAAACGACTTACTACGGCTCGATCTTAGCCCTTCCAAAGGGAACAGAAAACTTTGTCGTCTGATGATGCATCAAAGGAAGGAATAGGAGCGTGACTCATGCGGGGAAGGAAAGGTCATTGCTTATGCATCACGGAAACTCAAGCCGTATGAAGCCAATTACCCAACGCATGACTTGGAATTGGCGGCAATAGTGTTCGCGTTAAAGAAATGGAGGCACTATCTCTACGGAGCAACATTCACGGTTTACACATCATCAAAGAGCCTAAAGTATCTATTCTCTCGAAGGATCTCAATTTGAGGCAACGGAGATCGATGGAGTTAATAGAAGACTATCACTTTGATATTCAATACCATCCCGGGAAAGCTAACGTAGTAGCTGACACCTTGAGCAGAAAGGCGAGTTTAGCCAGACCAATGATTCGAGAGTGGAAATCATTAGAAGAATTGAGCACTTGGAATCCGACGAGAACCAATACTCACATTTCATGTGCTAACATATTGGTTAAACCCGATCTACTGAACGAGATCAAAGCAGCACAGGGGACAGATGTACAACTTCAAAAACTGAAAGAGAAGATACTTAAAGGAGAGAGATCAGAATTCTCGATACATGAAGATGGAATCATCAGATTCCAAAATCGAGTCTGTGTACCAAGTGATGAGCAGAATTCTCTCAGAAGCACACCGTTCGAAATACACTATACACCTTGGAGGAAACAAGATGTATAAAGACTTGAAACGGCATTACTGGTGGGTAAACATGAAGAACCAGGTAGCAGAGTTCGTTGCGAGATGTTTGACTTGTAAACGAATAAAAGCTGAACACCAGCGACCATCTGGTTTATTACAACCATTGAGAATTCCAGAGTGGAAATGGGAACACATAACGATGGATTTTGTGACAGATCTACCAAGGACCAGACGAGGCGATGACGCCATATGGGTAGTCGTAAACCGACTCACAAAATCTGCACACTTCTTACCCATGAAGAAAACCGACAGCTTGCAGAAACTTGCACAGATTTATATCCGAGAGATCATTCGACTGCATGGAGTGCCAGTCGACATAGTGTCAGACAGAGACCCGAGGTTTGTCTCTAGATTCTGGAAATGCTTACATGAGGAATTGGGTACATCGCTAAGTTTCAGCACAACAGCACATCCACAAACCGATGGCCAGTCTGGGCGAACGATTCAAACCCTGTAAGACATGCTGCGAGCATGCACGTTAGACTTCCAAGGAAGTTGGGATTCACACTTACCATTGGTCGAGTTCGCCTATAATAACAGCTATCAGGCCACAATTGGGATGGCACCCTACGAAGCCTTGTATGGGCGGAAGTGTAGATCCCCACTACACTGGGAGATTAATGACCAATGGACTCCAAAAGAGAAACGAAAGTCACCATCGATTCCAAAGGTCGACTTAGTTCAGGAGGCCATGGAGAAGGTCAAGTTGATCAAGGAACGGATCCGCAAGACGGCTCGAGCCGCCAAAACGATTCGCGGACAAGAGGAGAAGGACTTGGAATTTGAAGCCGGAGATGAAGTATTTCTCAGATTCTTGCCACGGAAAGGATTGATCAATCCAAAGAAGGGAGGCAAGCTAAGTCCGAGATATATTAGACCTTACAAGATTTTGCAGAGGATCGGGAAGTTGGCCTACCGACTCGAGTTACCGGCACAGTATGCGGGAATGCACGATGTATTCCACGTATCGAGATTGAAAAAGTATCAACCGGATCCCGAGCATATTATCACTCATGAATCTCCTCCTCTGATAGAAAATGTATCTTACACCGAGGAACCAATCCGGATCATTGACCAAATCGTCGATTGCGTAATAGAGAGATTCCGATGGTTAAAGTTGTATGGCGAAACCACAACCGAGACGAAGACGCAACATGGGAGAGATGGAAGAAGACATGAGGAATCAATATCCAGAGCTATTCTGAAGAGAATCTGGGGACCAAATTATTTTAAGGAGGGGAGAATGTGAAACCCTCGATTTTTATTCGAACATGTACTTGTTTCACGTATCGTCCTTGTATTAATTTGACTATTTTACTGCGTCGCTTTGATGGGTAAATATTAATGATAAATATAATTTGCATTTAATTTCTTTTATTTATTACTTGTGATCATAATTATTTATTAATTCTATTTCGCATTAATGATCACTTGATCGATCATCATTGTTATTATTTGTGTATCTATTAGTCACCTTAGAATTTTAAGAGACTATTTATTTTAGAGATTTATACCTTATAGAATTAAGAATTCGATTTAGAATAAGTGATTGAGACTTATAAGTGATCAAGAAAATCACTAATTATTTAAAGATTGATATTATTCATCTATTATCATCAAATTTGGGACAAAAAAAAATATAGAATTACCACAAATACCCTTAAGGGGGACGGCCATGATGGGAATTTTTAGGGTAGAAATATCTCCCAACTCTTGTACAAATACACCTTATGTATTCATCTTGTGTAATACTATACCATTAATTCAAACCTACATCTTAGAATTATCCTACAAATTCAACCACCCAATTGGTCAAAAAGACACAAATTTAAATTTCCCCTAAAACATGACTTTTGACCAATTGTCCCTAACATAGTAGCATAGGTATTACTTTACTCCCTAATTTACTCAATTATTACCCTAACTTATCATCTAACCAAACAAGACAAAAAATTTTGTCTCCTCCCCCCTCAAAGTGGACGACCACTTAGGTAAGAAATGGGCAAAATTTCATTTCATTCCTCTTCACAAAAATCACTTCAAGCCTTGAATCTTCTTACCTCTCTCAAAAAAATCCTCCTACCTCTCTCTACATATTTCTTCTTCTTCTTCTTAAACACTTAACCAAAATTTCAAGAATTCATCTTCCTACTCCTTCAAAAAATTCAAACCATCACTATACTAAGGTAAGAAAAAATTCTTTTTCAATCCATTTTTGATATCACCTAACTCATCTCTTTCACCTTTTACCTTAAGTTTGATTTTTGATTTTGAGGTATACTTAGAAGACCATTTGAAGATATTAAAAGACTTGAGGTCATCTTGAAGGAGAAATTGTGAAGAAGTTGGACTATAAGGTAAGAAATAAAAGTTTTGGTTTTTACAAAACGGGCTAAATTGTAAATTTTCTTTTATAAAGGACCTAACTCAAATTATTTGCCTTTTACTAAAATATCCCTGGACCCTCTGACTTGGAGATTTAATTAAAGTATTTTTATTTTCTCAAAAACCCTTGACTTATCAGACCGATTCGACCGATTAATACCCGATCGCGGGGCGACTTCCTCATCTTGCGGTTTTGAATCTATAACGGGACTTATGTTCCACCTAATCTTTCAAGATATCGAAGATTACTTATCTTTCCAATAATCATCTTCATCCAAATAACTCCACCAACGCCATATTGCTACTCGTGAATTTTCAAAAATTTTCCTGAACTGCTTCCCTGAATCAATCATACTCATTTTGTCCTGGTTGGTCGCTGTAACGCCTAGAATTTCTTTAATAAAATAAACGAGCATAATCCTAATTTTTACGATGAAAAGGGACATGGATAATTTAAAAAAATAAAATTTAACTAAGTCAATTGTAGCGGAAGCAAAATATTTCATAAATAAAATTCTAACCAATGTCTGATTATATCAATTTCAAATAAACTGGAAATAAAAAATAATAACTTAAAAGAAGTAAATATTTCGACATATTTTTTTTTAATAAACTAAACATTCATAAATAAATCTTTAGGCCTTGTCATATCCACCGCTCTTAGCCAGCGCCATCTCCTTCACCTGAAAAGTTTGTTATATGTGTGGTGAGCGACACAGCTCAGTGGAGTATAAATTGTCCAAGCTAAATACACATATATCTCACATAGGCATGCAAATACAATCCAATAGGACATAGCATAGATCATTTGAAAAAAACCGTAGACATAGACAATAGTTGCACTGCAGGGGTTCCACCTGAGGGATACATCGACCCCGCACCTCTTGAGTCCCTGGCTCAATAGTGCCTAAGCAACCGTACTACATATTCATGCAAAATAATATAAGCATTTAACAAGGACAATAAAGTTTAGAAAACAAACCCCACCTTGAACGTAGCTTGAAAATTTAGTAGAGTGTTCACTTGGTTTTATACCATTGATTTGGGCTTCCTAGACTTGAGTTTTATGTTGTTTTTTATTATTTTGAGTCATTTGAGTAGCCAAGCCATGTTGAGAGCCAATTATATTGAGTTTATAGTCATAGTAATGAATCATGTATCAAAAGAAGTACAAACGAGCAAACAACGAGAGATTGATTTGAAGAAACGTCCAAACGCGTCTGAAATTTCCATCACTGGCAGCGTTTAGTATTTTGGCCATAACTCTCTCTACAAAATTTATATTGATATGATTCAAGTGGCTATGGAAAGCTAAGAGATAGGGCTACAACTTTGAAGAAGGGCTCAAAAGCAAATTCCAACATTTGGTGGGTGAAAAACTCGGGCGGAGTGGCAGCAACAAGACAAAAAAACACTCCAAAATTCAAGTGGGCGCGCTGCAGTCAATTAATGCCTGGAAGCAGCAGCCCGGGTGGATTATTTGTGGGAAATTGTTGGGCACCGCAGTGCCCATCCCGGACGCCGCAGCGCCCCGGGGCGGAAATTACTATGTTTCTCCACCTTTTTCTTGAACTTTTGAGGGGATATAAATAGAAGATGGGAGCCTTGATCTAGGGTATGGAGGAAAGGCTGGGAATACACCCAAGAACACAAGAAACACATCAATTTCATCAAGGAAGAATCAAGGGAAGAATCGGGTCGAATCGGAGCTTGAGGATTGAAGATTAATCGAGAGATTATCCATTTCCCTAAGTTTTCTCATTCTTTGTGCTTTAATCTTTCATTTTAGTTTCTTATGAAGATGAACAATTTGTCTATGAGTTGTTTATTTATAATGGGTAGCTAAATTTCTTGTGATTTCCGGGTTTTGGAAGTAGATTAATTGAACTCTTGTTGATTGTTTTAATCTTAATTGAAGTTATTGTCTTGAAGCCTATTTGAGTACTTTGTTCTTATTCTTGTTTTATCATTTGGCCAATGATTTAACATGTTTGATATATTGATTCATAATTCGAGAGATGAGTTTCAATATTAGATCTTGAGTACTTGACATGAATATTTGCATAATCGAGAGGTTTGTGAATATTTGTGAGGATATTTGATCTTTTGTGCATTTGGAAGTTGTGTATCTTATGTTGAGTAGAGATACTAGCATAGATATTTCAATCTACACTTTATATACATCTCGAGATGGAGGATAAAATACCGCTGTGATCGTCTTATAGGTGTATTGATAATAACTTTGGCTTTGATTAAATCATAAAACAAGAGGAATATTAATTGAAACCATAACCCGGGAATCCATTTCATTTCCCTTGATAATTCCACTATTATTTTCATCTTGTGTTTTTGTGGTTATTCTTGTCTTTTCTTCCACAACAATCATTCAATTTTGATCGTCTAAATAAAAATAAGGCTATCTTAGTTCAATACTTAGCGCATTAATTTATTAGTCTCCGTGGATACGATCTTGCTTACCCTATTCTATAAACTACACCGTACACTTGCGGTGAAGCTAAAAATAAGGCGAACAAGTTTTTGGCGTCGTTGCCGTGGACTAATACAATTTTTGGTGCTGATATTACGATAGATAGAATTATTCTTAATTTAGACATTTTTTTTATTTTATTTCATTTTTCTTTTGTAAATTCTACTTCTACAATGCTTGATTTGTTTCTTTGAATTGGTATAGGTGCATCCGTTCGAATGGAAAAAGTCAATTATTTCAATAACTGGAATTCTACAGTTATTGGAATAATCCTACTCCTACACACTATTGTTCAGATTGGAGGAATTACGAAGATTTTTCATATGCTAATACGGAGAATGTGATTCCACCACCATCAAGCTTCAATGTAATAAATGGGTTTACCGATGCAGAGGCAAAACCATCTTTGGAAGACGCCCTCATTTCATTCATGAATCAAACGACTTCATTCATGAGTCAAATAAATTTATTCATGAGGGAAATGAGAAATAGCTTTACCAAGAACGAAGCAAAGATGGACAAGATGAAGTTGCAATTGACACAATTGGCCAATACTATGGATTCACAATTGAAAAATCTCGAGACTCAAATGGGCCAATTAGTTACAATTGTTGGTGGGCAACAACAAAAGAGCCAGTTTTTGAGCACCACCGAAGCCAACTCGAAGGAACAATCTAGTGCCATTCATCAAAGGAGTGGTACCGAATACGAGAAGCTAAAGATCCTGGAAAAGCAAGAAAGTTCGGAACCAAACACGGATTATGTGTTTATGCACTTTCAGCCCGTGTGTGGTACCGAAAAGGAGCCAAAACAGGACAAGGAACACATGAACCATGTGTGTACGCCCGTGCATTGCGTGCAAGATATAAGAAAACTAATCCAGAATGAGACAAGCACGAAATATGCGTACACGCACGGACAACATGAGCAAAACCCAGATCAAAATGTTCCAACACCAGGACTGCTGTACTTGCTTGGAAATCCCAAGTATGTATTACTAGATGCAAACAGAGCAAAAACGGTTCTTGACCACGATCCAAAATAGCTAATATATGCATTCAAAGGTGGTACAAATCAAAATTAACAGGCGTCGAGCTAAAGACGTTAAATATAGTGCTTTTTGGGAGGCAACCCAACGGTTTCTGGTGTGATTTTTATTTTATTTTATTTTATTTTTGTTCGTTTGTTTTCTTCTAAAAAAAAAGAGAGAAAATTACCTGATTTTACTTCGCAGCCACACACGGGTAGGGCGTGCGTGAACGCACGGCCTGTGCGTGATTTAGGAATTTGAGATGTTGCTACGGCCCCACACACGGGTAGCCCGTGTAGAGGAGACGCCCAAGGAGGGCGTGGGCCACGAACCGCCGCCATCCCCACAATAAATCAGGTCCAATTCACACAGGTTTATATTGAAATTCTATCTTCTCTTACGTGCGATATAATTTCATTTAAGTTTGGGGGGAGAGATAGTTATTTTGATATGAAATGTGTGGATATATTAAAAAAAAAAATTGTGCATTTTGTTTGTTTTCATATAGTTGCATGTAAAGCATTTTAGGTTGCATTTGCATTAGAAGCACGTTTACAGTTTTAGCACGTTTATTATTTTCATAGATTTTAAGGAGTGAGTTGACCGTGTGCGACGAGACTTGATGCTTATAGTTTTGAAAAAAATTGTAGTGTTTTGATTGGATGTTGAGTATGAGTTGATTGAGCCATGAATAGATGATATTGAGCATGTGGATATTGAGAACATGGTTTCATGCTTTGAATTACGTATTTGCAAGCCTGTGAGCTTTTGAGCCTTTACTGCTTTCATCATATGCGATCTTGTTGTTAATTTGAGTGTATCATTCATGTTGTTAGAATTCTAGAACTTGCTCGTATCTCCGTCAAGGTCACATGTTGTATGCGAATTGTGAAAATGATCAAAGGCCATTTTGTTAGCCATTCAAGCCTTTTGCTTACCTAATGATGATATTGAAATCCCTAGTTAGCCAACTTGAGCCTATTGCCTAATTTTTGATAGCCACAATTTAAGCCTTAACTTGATAAATCTTTTACCCAACACTTGAGCGTATAGCATTGAGTAAAGGGATTGAATAAGGGTGAATGGGTGAAATCAAAATGTTAGAAGGTGGTGTTAGAGTTGGTTGATGGGAACAAAAGAGGAAGAAATGAAGAGAAATGAAGTGTTGAAAACTCATATAAATGTCGGAAAAAAAAAATTGGCTTTACGAATGAGTTTTCTTTTAATGAACTTGGAGGTTAAGAATTGTAATGTGAATGGTTGAGTTTACAAAATAAAGGGGATGGAGATAAGAAGAGTTCGTGAAAATGAGAGGTGATTTGAGTAGCATATTGAGCTTTAATGTAGATGAATTATATGCTCACCGGTCTATACGCTCGAGTTTGAGTCACTCTATCCATATTTTCCTACCCCAACTAAAGAGCCTTCATTATAACCAAAGGAAAAAGTCCTTTTTGATTCACAATTTTGCATACATCCTAGTGGCGGAGATATGAGACGATTTGCAAGCCTATGGTAATTCTACAATATTGAATTGAATTGAGCGTAAACACGTCCTATATTAATTCGAGATGAGAGTATACACTTGATCTTTGTGAGGTGTAATTCTTAGCATTTACCATGGTTTCTTTAATATGTACTCTATGTTAGATGTTTTAGGCTTGATTAATTCATTGCTTGATACCTACGATGAGCAATACAAAATTTTATGGAGTTGTTGTGTGTTCTACTTTTCATTACTCCCAGTCATGTTTTGTCTTGTTTTTAAAAGCGTTGACTGGGACGGCCAACAGTTTAAGTTTGGGGGTATTTGTTCACTTGGTTTTATACTATTGATTTGGGCTTCCTAGACTTGAGTTTTATGTTGTTTTTGATTATTTTGAGTCATTTGAATAGCCAAGCCATGTTGAGAGCCAATTATATTGAGTTTATAGTCATAGTAATGAATCGTGTATCAAAAGAAGTACAAACGAGCAAACAACGAGAGATTGATTTGAAGAAACGTCCAAACGCGTCTGAAATTTCCATCACTGGCAGCGTTTAGTATTTTGGCCATAACTCTCTCTACAAAATTGATATTGATATGATTCAAGTGGCTATGGAAAGCTAAGAGATAGGGCTACAACTTTGAAGAAGGGCTCAAAAGCAAATTCCAACATTTAGTGGGTGAAAAACTCGGGCGGGCGCTGCAGCGCCCAAGACAGGGCAAAACACTCCAAAATTCAAGTGGCGCCAGGAGCTGCAGCGCCCGGGCGGATTATTTGTGGGAAATTGCTGGGCGCCGCAGCGCCCCGGGGCGGAAATTACTATGTTTCTCCACCTTTTTCTTAAACTTTTGAGGGGATATAAATAGAAGATGGGAGCCTTGATCTAGGGTATGGAGGAAAGGTCAATAATACCCAGAACACAAGAAACACATCAATTTCATCAAGGAAGAATCAAGGGAAGAATCGGGTCGAATCGGAGCTTGAGGATTGAAGATTAATCGAGAGATTATCCATTTCCCTAAGTTTTCTCATTCTTTGTGCTTTAATCTTTCATTTTAGTTTCTTATGAAGATGAACAATTTGTCTATGAGTTGTTTATTTATAATGGGTAGCTAAATTTCTTGTGATTTCCGGGTTTTGGAAGTAGATTAATTGAACTCTTGTTGATTGTTTTAATCTTAATTGAAGTTATTGTCTTGAAGCCTATTTGAGTACTTTGTTCTTATTCTTGTTTTATCATTTGGCCAATGATTTAACATGTTTGATATATTGATTCATAATTCGAGAGATGAGTTTCAATATTAGATCTTGAGTACTTGACATGAATATTTGCATAATCGAGAGGTTTGTGAATATTTGTGAGGATATTTGATCTTTTGTGCATTTGGAAGTTGTGTATCTTATGTTGAGTAGAGATACTAGCATAGATATTTCAATCTACACTTTATATACATCTCGAGATGGAGGATAAAATACCGCATTTGTGATCGTCTTATAGGTGTATTGATAATAACTTTGGCTTTGATTAAATCATAAAACAAGAGGAATATTAATTGAAACCATAACCCGGAATCCATTTCATTTCCCTTGATAATTCCACTATTATTTTCATCTTGTGTTTTTTTGTGTGGTTATTCTTGTCTTTTCTTCCACAACAATCATTCAATTTTGATCGTCTAAATAAAAATAAGGCTATCTTAGTTCAATACTTAGCGCATTAATTTATTAGTCTCCGTGGATACGATCTTGCTTACCCTATTCTATAAACTACACCGTACACTTGCGGTGAAGCTAAAAATAAGGCGAACAAGTTTTTGGCGTCGTTGCCGTGGACTAATACAATTTTTGGTGCTGATATTACGATAGATAGAATTATTCTTAATTTAGACATTTTTTTTATTTTATTTCATTTTTCTTTTGTAAATTCTACTTCTACAATGCTTGATTTGTTTCTTTGAATTGGTATAGGTGCATCCGTTCGAATGGAAAAAGTCAATTATTTCAATAACTGGAATTCTACAGTTATTGGAATAATCCTACTCCTACACACTATTGTTCAGATTGGAGGAATTACGAAGATTTTTCATATGCTAATACGGAGAATGTGATTCCACCACCATCAAGCTTCAATGTAATAAATGGGTTTACCGATGCGTCAGGCAAAACCATCTTTGGAAGACGCCCTCATTTCATTCATGAATCAAACGACTTCATTCATGAGTCAAATAAATTTATTCATGAGGGAAATGAGAAATAGCTTTACCAAGAACGAAGCAAAGATGGACAAGATGAAGTTGCAATTGACACAATTGGCCAATACTATGGATTCACAATTGAAAAATCTCGAGACTCAAATGGGCCAATTAGTTACAATTGTTGGTGGGCAACAACAAAAGAGCCGCTTTTTGAGCACCACCGCCAACTCGAAGGAACAATCTAGTGCCATTCATCAAAGGAGTGGTACCGAATACGAGAAGCTAAAGATCCTGGAAAAGCAAGAAAGTTCGGAACCAAACACGGATTATGTGTTTATGCACTTTCAGCCCGTGTGTGGTACCGAAAAGGAGCCAAAACAGGACAAGGAACACATGAACCATGTGTGTACGCCCGTGCATTGCGTGCAAGATATAAGAAAACTAATCCAGAATGAGACAAGCACGAAATATGCGTACACGCACGGACAACATGAGCAAAACCCATATCAAAATGTTCCAACACCAGGACTCCTGTACTTGCTTGGAAATCCCAAGTATGTATTACTAGATGCAAACAGAGCAAAAACGGTTCTTGACCACGATCCAAAATAGCTAATATATGCATTCAAAGGTGGTACAAATCAAAATTAACAGGCGTCGAGCTAAAGACGTTAAATATAGTGCTTGTTGGGAGGCAACCCAACGGTTTGTGGTGTGATTTTTATTTTATTTTATTTTATTTTTGTTCGTTTGTTTTCTTCTAAAAAAAAGAGAGAAAATTACCTGATTTTACTTCGCAGCCACACACGGGTAGGGCGTGCATGAACGCACGGCCTGTGCGTGATTTAGGAATTTGAGATGTTGCTACGGCCCCACACACGGGCAGCCCGTGTAGAGGAGACGCCCAAGGAGGGCGTGGGCCACGAACCGCCGCCATCCCCACAATAAATCAGGTCCAATTCACACAGGTTTATATTGAAATTCTATCTTCTCTTACGTGCGATATAATTTCATTTAAGTTTGGGGGGAGAGATAGTTATTTTGATATGAAATGTGTGGATATATTAAAAAAAAAAATTGTGCATTTTGTTTGTTTTCATATAGTTGCATGTAAAGCATTTTAGGTTGCATTTGCATTAGAAGCACGTTTACAGTTTTAGCACGTTTATTGTTTTCATAGATTTTAAGGAGTGAGTTGACCGTGTGCGACGAGACTTGATGCTTATAGTTTTGAAAAAAAATTGTAGTGTTTTGATTGGATGTTGAGTATGAGTTGATTGAGCCATGAATAGATGATATTGAGCATGTGGATATTGAGAACATGGTTTCATGCTTTGAATTACGTATTTGCAAGCCTGTGAGCTTTTGAGCCTTTACTGCTTTCATCATATGCAGTCTTGTTGTTAATTTGAGTGTATCATTCATGTTGTTAGAATTCTAGAACTTGCTCTGGTATCTCTGTCAAGGTCACATGTTGTATGCGAATTGTGAAAATGATCAAAGGCCATTTTGTTAGCCATTCAAGCCTTTTGCTTACCTAATGATGATATTGAAATCCCTAGTTAGCCAACTTGAGCCTATTGCCTAATTTTTGATAGCCACAATTCAAGCCTTAACTTGATAAATCTTTTACCCAACACTTGAGCGTATAGCATTGAGTAAAGGGATTGAATAAGGGTGAATGGGTGAAATCAAAATGTTAGAAGGTGGTGTTAGAGTTGGTTGATGGGAACAAAAGAGGAAGAAATGAAGAGAAATGAAGTGTTGAAAACTCATATAAATGTCGGAAAAAAAAAATTGGCTTTACGAATGAGTTTTCTTTTAATGAACTTGGAGGTTAAGAATTGTAATGTGAATGGTTGAGTTTACAAAATAAAGGGGATGGAGATAAGAAGAGTTCGTGAAAATGAGAGGTGATTTGAGTAGCATATTGAGCTTTAATGTAGATGAATTATATGCTCACCGGTCTATACGCTCGAGTTTGAGTCACTCTATCCATATTTTCCTACCCCAACTAAAGAGCCTTCATTATAACCAAAGGAAAAAGTCCTTTTTGATTCACAATTTTGCATACATCCTAGTGGCGGAGATATGAGACGATTTGCAAGCCTATGGTAATTCTACAATATTGAATTGAATTGAGCGTAAACATGTCCTATATTAATTCGAGATGAGAGTATACACTTGATCTTTGTGAGGTGTAATTCTTAGCATTTACCATGGTTTCTTTAATATGTACTCTATGTTAGATGTTTTAGGCTTGATTAATTCATTGCTTGATACCTACGATGAGCAATACAAAATTTTATGGAGTTGTTGTGTGTTCTACTTTTCATTACTCCCAGTCATGTTTTGTCTTGTTTTTAAAAGCGTTGACCGGGACGGCCAACAGTTTAAGTTTGGGGGTATTTGTTCACTTGGTTTTATACTATTGATTTGGGCTTCCTAGACTTGAGTTTTATGTTGTTTTTGATTATTTTGAGTCATTTGAGTAGCCAAGCCATGTTGAGAGCCAATTATATTGAGTTTATAGTCATAGTAATGAATCGTGTATCAAAAGAAGTACAAACGAGCAAACAACGAGAGATTGATTTGAAGAAACGTCCAAACGCGTCTGAAATTTCCATCACTGGCAGCGTTTAGTATTTTGGCCATAACTCTCTCTACAAAATTGATATTGATATGATTCAAGTGGCTATGGAAAGCTAAGAGATAGGGCTACAACTTTGAAGAAGGGCTCAAAAGCAAATTCCAACATTTAGTGGGTGAAAAACTCGGGCGGGCTGCGCCAAGACAGGCAAAAAACACTCCAAAATTCAAGTGGCGCCGGGAGTGCAGCGCCAAAGGCGGATTATTTGTGGGAAATTCTTTGCCGCAGCGCCCCGGGGCGGAAATTACTATGTTTCTCCACCTTTTTCTTAAACTTTTGAGGGGATATAAATAGAAGATGGGAGCCTTGATCTAGGGTATGGAGGAAAGGCTGGGAATACACCCAAGAACACAAGAAACACATCAATTTCATCAAGGAAGAATCAAGGAAGAATCGGGTCGAATCGGAGCTTGAGGATTGAAGATTAATCGAGAGATTATCCATTTCCTAAGTTTTCTCATTCTTTGTGCTTTAATCTTTCATTTTAGTTTCTTATGAAGATGAACAATTTGACTATGAGTTGTTTATTTATAATGGGTAGCTAAATTTCTTGTGATTTCCGGGTTTTGGAAGTAGATTAATTGAACTCTTGTTGATTGTTTTAATCTTAATTGAAGTTATTGTCTTGAAGCTTATTTGAGTACTTTGTTCTTATTCTTGTTTTATCATTTGGCCAATGATTTAACATGTTTGATATATTGATTCATAATTCGAGAGATGAGTTTCAATATTAGATCTTGAGTACTTGACATGAATATTTGCATAATCGAGAGGTTTGTGAATATTTGTGAGGATATTTGATCTTTTGTGCATTTGGGAGTTGTGTATCTTATGTTGAGTAGAGATACTAGCATAGATATTTCAATCTACACTTTATATACATCTCGAGATGGAGGATAAAATACCGCTGTGATCGTCTTATAGGTGTATTGATAATAACTTTGGCTTTGATTAAATCATAAAACAAGAGGAATATTAATTGAAACCATAACCCGGGAATCCATTTCATTTCCCTTGATAATTCCACTATTATTTTCATCTTGTGTTTTTGTGGTTATTCTTGTCTTTTCTTCCACAACAATCATTCAATTTTGATCGTCTAAATAAAAATAAGGCTATCTTAGTTCAATACTTAGCGCATTAATTTATTAGTCTCCGTGGATACGATCTTGCTTACCCTATTCTATAAACTACACCGTACACTTGCGGTGAAGCTAAAAATAAGGCGAACATAGAGCCTAGAAGTGTCGGATGCAAGCACGCCTAATCCTCGCTCGATAAATCGCCTAATCCATAGAAAAAAATACTAATTAAAATCCTCGAATATTCTAAACTTAATCTAAAAATAATAATCTAAAAATCCTAATTTAGGGGCATAATAGAAAAAAAAATAGAATTGAAGATTGGGTTAGAATCGAAATAAAAATTGGAATTAGGGTTAATTTAGTTGGTTTGGGACTGAAGGGTAATTCTGTCATTAGTCTATAGGGGACCACATCCCAAAATTCCTCCTCCTTTCTTCCCTCCCATACGTGTACTACCCTCCACCTCTCTCTTTCTTTTTTTTTTCTTTTTCTTTTCCCTTTTTCTTTTTTCTTTTTCCCTTTTCTATTTTTTCCTACTTTTCGGTCAACACAGCCTACCAAACTTTCCCCCCCCCCCCTTTTTTTTTAATCTCCTTTATCACCTTTCTTCATTTCTTTCTTTCTTTACTTCTATTCTCTTTCTTGCTTACCACTTTTTCTCTGCAACATCCGTCCACCATCACCATCTCCCTCTTTCTAATTTTTTTTTTGCTTTTCCTTTCCTAAAATCAATTCCTCTCAACCTATCTAAAATCAACCCCCCCTTAACTACCAGACGCCTGCCATCTAGCGCTCTCCTCTCTATTTCTCTTTTTTTTTTATATATACCACGCACAGACACGACAACCACGGGCGGCGCGGCTACGACAAATTTCCGACGGGTTTGGATAGAATATAGTCAATTTCGGGCTGGTTCGGAAACTTTCCGGCGGTGGTTGGGTTTGGATTTTGGGCGTAGCGAATTGGTTTTCTGGTTTATTCGGGGTCTTGGATTCGGGATTTTTTTTCCGGCAACAATCGAGGTGGGACTGGGTTTGATCGAATTTTTTCTTTTCTAGTTTTAGGACTGATTTGGGTGGTTTGTGGCGTTCGATTTTGGGCAGCGGCGTATGGGTTTACAGCAATTGGGTTCAGGTGCTCAATGGGTTTCGGAGTTCGGTTTTCCGGTGACGGAAACGGGGTAAGGTTTACGGCTGCCGCTCGGTTGGGTTGTCTTTGGGATTGGGAAGTGATTTCTGGTAAATGGTAGGGAGGCCGGGTACATACGTGAAGATGGAACTGAAAGATGAAAAATTTTACCTCCTCTTTTTTTTTTCTGAAAGTACGATTCTGCTGGAATTGAGAGTGGCAGAATTTTGATCGTGTATGAAAAATAATTAGGGATGTGGTTTGTATATATAGATTTAATTAGGGTTAATCAGTGTTCTTTTTTAATCTCACAGATCCTCATGAATCGGTAGGATATATCAAGATTTGATATATTTGGAAGTTTAAAATTGTGTTTATCTTGATATTCTAGAATTCTATTGGAATTGGACCGGGTTAAATTGATAAGGGATCATATCAAATGGGCTTGTTTAAACTTGGGCCTGGACAATTGGACATTGGATTTGAAAGATTGGGCTTGAATTATAAAATAATAATTAGCCCCTAAATAAAAAAAATAAACTAATAAAAAAATCTAAAACTCATAATTCTAAATAAAAGCCCAAAATAAAATTCCGGGTATTACACTGCCTGTACTTGTATTTACTTTCTTCCTGAGTCAACTTGGTGTGTCGAGCTCACGGTTGGAATGGATACGTCGGGGATGGAACCGCGGCTCATTTGCTATTCCACTCTTTCGGCCCCATCGTCCTAATCCCGCAATCGAGGGACAAGGTGTCCAAGGGAAGCGGGTCGTAGTTTGAGGTATAATCATGATTATGACAAATCGGCCTTGCAAACTCCATCGTGGATTTTGTCTTTACCTACGGAGCGATAAGGTGACAGTCTTGACCATCTTGCACGGGAGTTACAAGGAAGAACGAAGGAATCGCTATCCGATCCACACGATTCCTGGAGTTATCGGACCCGTTTGGTTGGCGCTACAAATCCGTGCACGCAACCGCTACTTGTTTTTGCATTGGTTGGCGCTACAAACCGTGACTCAACCATTATTTGTCTTACATGGGATTGGCGTTACATTAAAATGCACGCAATCCTACCGTCTTCGAATCACATAAATAATCGTGTGACCATGAATCGCTTTTTCTTGAATCAGTATAAGTATATTACTTAAATATATTTATCACGACGCTTGTGGATCGTGTGTGAATTCATGCATCATACTCACGCGTTTTCATATAATTGTTTTCTCGCATTAACTATATATATCGCCACGATTGCACACGATCATCCCTCCACCGAGATTTACGTCTCATCCCCACCGTTTTTCTAACCTTAGATGAGGACTTCGTTGAAGATCTTTGAACCGACCACGGATTGAGCCCTTGTACCCCGCTTGTTGGATTTATTATCTTTTGTTGTTGATGTCGGACTTGTTACTATTATTTGCTGTTGGACTTACTACTACTTGTTGTTGTTGTTGGACTCTCTTCTTGCGTTTGTTGTTGGACTCTTGTATTTTCTTTCATTCCGGTTTGTAACTAAAGGGCGTAGGATCCTTTGACTTTTAAGTTGTTATTTTTAGATCATATCGGGGATGTAATTTGGATTATGGATATTGTGGACTATAAGTTGTAACGTGTTTCTTTATTTCATTTGCTATTTAGACTCTGTTCCATTGGGTTTTGCTGATATTCGTCTAGAATGTTTGGTTTACTTGTATTTAAGTTGTGGATCGTCGTCGCGTCCCGTTTGGGGCGTGACACGCTGTCTAAAATTCAGATATCAATTAAGTTTATACTTATTGTGCATAACTTAATACAATATTTTTTAAGTAAAAGATTAACATATGAACATGTATGTTATAAAATATGTACTTATGATATAAATGTCAGATTATTATTTTTTTAGTTTTTCTTAGCATATATATATATATATATACTTCTTTAAATTTTCAGGTTTTGATTCTTGTTTCCATGTTATATTACATTTTTTTTGTTAAGTTAGATTATTTCACTACCTAAATAATATAATAGATATCTTTTTACCTAAAATTATATAATTTATTAAGGGTGTATGTAAGTTTTAAGCAAAGCTAAGTATTGCCATACATGTTAAAATGTACATGTGTAAGTGATTTTTCTGCAATATTTCTTCTACCATTCTTACAATGGTATATATATACATATATACCATTTTAACTGTATTTTATTTAAATCCATTTTAATTTATTATATTAGTTTTTTTATTTTTTTTAAATCAAAGTCTATTTATTGATGCAGTTTGTTTCAGCCAATATACCTCTATATAAGTAAAAAAAAACTACCATAAAATAGAAAGACTAAATAGGAACAATAATTTCAATCTGAATTAACATTCTTAATATGTAAAATAGAATAAAATTATTTAAATTTATATTGATTTTTTATTTATAATTTAAAAATAAAATATTTTGCTACAAAAGAATAACTTATTTTCTTTTTTTATCCAAACTTGTTAGACCTTTCTTCCTATTAATTAAAAAATTATTATGCCAAGAAAAATAAAAAAAATTAAAAAATATATTTTCCTGCTCTCTATACCTCCATAATAAAATATAATTTATAATTGCATTTCATTAAGTTTGAGAACAAATAATTATCCTTTTAAGATTTTTTTATAGTTATTTTCATGTTTTTATTACCATATTTACTGGGCTTATTTAACTAAAAGAATATACAATGATATATTATTAAAATTGATAAATGAATCAAAATTATAGGATTTGAAAATTGAAATGGTGCATCCATAAAAAATAAATAAGTGCATAAATATTAAAGAAAAATTAGTTCTCAATTTTCAATTTAGCCTCAAAATTCTTAGTATTAATTGTTTTATATTGTTATTGAAATTATTGCTGTAAAATCATTTTTGATTTATTTAGTTTTACAATAGAGATATATATGCCAACCGTTAAAAAAGTAAAAAAATTATAAATATACAGTTTTGGATAAAAATTAAACAAATATTACTCATCTCATCCACTTCACTTTGAGATTTAAAATGTCATTTCATTAATTTCAAACACATAACTCTGAGCCAGGTTTATTTCATTTTTAAATTTTAGAATATGTACTTATAATATATTTGTTTTGCAACTTTAACTTTACATTGTCACAATGATCGAGTTTTTTTTTATCGAAAGAATAAATGAATAAAATAAACTAATAATTGAATATAAATCATGTTGAACCGTATATCCATTATTACGGGAAGAAAACATACATAAAGATTAATGAAAAGATCTTAGTAAAAATAATATTTATTCAAAATTTTAGTAAAACTTTATATTTAACTTATATATCTTAAAAACTAATTATTTTTTATGGAAAAAACATAAAATTCCGTGAAATTTTCAATAGTCGCGAATTTCCATCTTCCCATACCTAAAAAATGTATCATTTACTCCAACCAAAAATAATATTATCTCACAATTTAGATTGTGTGATAGATGATAAATTTATTATAGTATGGATATTCTCAACCAATATTGAAGTTTAAAAACTATATTTTGTCCTGTTATTTATTCTGAATAAAATAATATTAAATATTTTTTTTATTTTTTCTCTTCATTTTTCTGTAAATTCATATTCTTTTTTCTTTTTTTGATGTATTTAATTATTTAGAAAATTAAAGAAAGATATTATAAATGTGTATTTTACATAGCACTCAACTTTAAATGACTAAAATTCTCTCATATGAAGTCTTTTATATATGCTTATGACATATGTTTGGAAAGCTCTTGATATCTAGTATAATATAAAATAAATATTACCTAAATGTTTAAATTATTTTAAAAATAAATCATATAAGAAGAGTTTGGAATATAAAGAGATACTTGTCAATATTATTAAACAAATAAAATCAAAATTAATATGAAAAATTACTTAATTACCCTTAAAGCTAACTTTACCATGAGGACATTTTTGGCAAATCAAAATTTTCAAGAAACCTTAAAACCTATTCACACTTTTATAATAGGTATAGATATATAGATAGATTAATATGACCTAATCAAAACAAAGTATGTCAGGAAACACAATACAATTCTAGACCTACTATTTTTCTTAAACTCCCAAGTTTTAATTTTAAGTAACATCATCTCATTAATTTCATGTGCATACATCTACATTTTTTGGTATTTTTTATATTAGCGTTAAGTTTATATTAATATAATTATTAAAATTATTTAATAAAAAAGTGTATAATTTGAAAATTTAAAGAAATTATTACGTAAATGTAAATTTGGATGTGAAAAATTAATTGCATATCCAACTTCATAGGGGAAAAATTATTATGATTAATGACAATACTTTGGTTATTATATTTTATTATTATTAAAAACTAATCATTTTTGAGATAGCATCAGAGCGTTTAAAATTAACTATTTTATTTATATTATTTATTTCTATTGTAAAATCATCTTTCTTTCTTCTCTGGATTTACTATAGAATTATATCAATTATTAAACTAAATATGAAAAAAAATCTAGAGGTTCATACTTTTAGAACGACTAAAATTTCCTAATGCAACATCCTCTATATATGCCGATATTAAATAATATTACAAATTTAGTTTATAACAAATTATTTTAATTTAAAGTTCAATAATATTCAAAAAGTAACGATAGAAAGAAACAAATGTCCACTTTATAAGAAGAATTTAGATATAGAAACTACTTAATGTTACATTAAAGTTAAAAAAAAAGACGTCTTAAACCCTTTAAAATAAAGTATTGATAATATTTAAATTATGTACTATATATTTATAAACTACATTTTTCAATTATACTTGACTCTTTCATTTTATTATAAAACTATATATAAAGTGGAAAATTTGTGAATAGTGCATCAAAATAAAATCAAATATATTGTTTGTATATAAAGAAAAAGTTCTATATGCCTCATGTTATTGAAATACTATACGATTGAAATTGGTCTTATTCATTCTTTATATACAAAAGTGAATATATGTACTAACTAAATTTTTAATATAATTTTAAATCATTTTATTTGCTTATCTCCAAACCCACATTTAATTTAGACTCAAAGCTTTTCTAGTTAAATTCTTAGTATTATTTCTTTTTCCGCACTATGTCTTCCTTATTATAATATGGATAATTGAAAGGAAGCTTAGTGAATGTTTAAACTCTTAAAAGATTACGGTGGGCGGGTTGTTGTATTCACAAATGGGTGGCGGTTGGACATACGAGAGGAATGGGTGATTCATCGAAATGAACTATCGTAGAACACTACTACGGTGAGACCAACTCTAGCCGATATCCTAGCGAAATGCGGCACCTGGTTCCTTTCATGGGAACACCTACATCCACAAATGAGCCAGCATCCTTGGGATGGGCTTCAACTATCAATGAAAATAACCCATCATTCACGACTTTGCTAAAGTAATAACTTTATACAAAGAAAAGAATGACAGATAGATTCGCACCAAACGATCAGCCTCATTATCCCCCTTTTCAATTTTCAATCTATGAAAAGAAAGGATTATCCGCGGATATCCTGACCTGGTTAAAGAGATCGAGAACGGAAGTCAAGCGGGCGAAACCTTAACTCCACCATAGGCCGTCGAGACCTGCTAGCCGCTGTTTCAAATACAAAGCAACTAGCAACCATCCCGACTTTTCCTTGAAGTCTAATAATAATATTATTTATTCATAAGAAAATATATTACACTTTTACCTGTTATGCATGTTACTTACTTTTTAAAAGATCATAATATTATGAATATCTTATATAAAATTTCGATATGTATAGGTTTGGATTGATTTGAAGCCTAATTTAATATAATACAATTGATCTTGTTTGAAACCTAAAGTATTCAAATAGTTATGATAAATAAAATATAGACTTCAAATTCTTGAAAAAGAAATAGGATATAGAGGTTACTCGAATTTATATTCAACTAAAGTTCAATAAGATCTAAAGTTCAATTATATCTTTCCTTTTAAATTTTTAGCACTTAAGTGGAAAATCAAATTTTTTTTTGAGGGGAAAAACGATATCTTATCATTGAGAGTTAAACTTCGAAATAACGATGTCTGCCAGGTGATCAGGAATAGGCCCAATCAGAGGCTCATTACAATTCAAATTAAAGGAAACACGAGCTAACGAATGAGCTAGAAAATTTCCAGAACGTCTAACAAAACTAGGAATAAAAGATTCAAAAAACGGGATAAGAGTATGGATGTCGTCGACGATGTTGCCCATGTAGGAGAGATCGTCGGTCCGTTTTCGGAGTTTGTAATATAATGACATGTTGTCAGTTTCCAACACAACTTTTCGCTGGTTCAATTCCTTGGCCAACTTAAGGCCTTCAAAGCAAGCCTGTGCCTCCGCCACCTCAATACCCCATGTTGCATTGGTCCTCTTCATTAGCGAGCTAATGGCCTGGCCCCTGCTGTCCCTAGTAATCACCCCCAATCCACTCCCTGCATTTTCGATCACCGATGCATCGGTATTTATTTTGACAAAACCTTCCTCTGGAGGGCGCCATTTGTCCTGAAATCGCTGCGCTATAGAGGGACTCCCTCCCGCTACAGCTTTTCTATACTCTTCAAGCTTCAAAGCTGCTAGTTTATGTCCATCAGGGGTGTTCAACTGTTTACCCTGGAATGTGAGCTTATTTCTAAAATCCCAGATCGTGTAAAGCAGCATTACGAACATGGGATGGCCATCTGGGTCTCCGTTCTCCATTATATTTGATATCCATTCCACCAGCAAACCAACGCCCTCTGCTCTGCCCGTGCTTATGCGTAGAGGAGAAGTTTCCCAAAAATGTTGAACCCAACCACAATCTCTAAGTGCATGTTCGACAGTTTCATCATGGGTTCCGCATCTCGGACATATTGGATCAATACGCACCGCTGTAATTTAAACTTCGTCGGAACGATACCTTGTGCACATCTCCAAAGAAACACCTGGATTTTTGGAGGTACCTGCAATTGCCAGATCCATTTCCAAATTTTGTGGTCACCGCCGGACCCGCTGCTGTATTCATCCGATCATCTTGAATTGCTCTGGCCACACGATACCCCATCTTCACTGTATAGTTCCCGTCCTTTGTGTAATGCCACACCCTTCGGTCCTCCGCCCGCTGATTTTTAATAGGAATTGCAAGAATTGCCTTGACGTCAGCTTGAGAAAAAAGGTCACCCAGCTTCTCAACGTCCCATTCACCTGGATCATTTCTTATTAATTCAGCCCGTCATCTCACTGTCCTGAAGTCTGTTAATAGTTAGCGGACGAAATTTGGATTGTCCATAATCCACGGATCCGTCCATACCTTCACCCTACTCCCATCTCCTATATTCCACCTAATACCCCTACTTAGAATATTTCTACCCACCACAATGCTTCTCCATATGTATGATGGATTATGGCCGATTGTGGCGTCTAGAAATGAACTTCGTGGGAAATATTTGGCTTTTAAGGATTTGGATAGAAGGGAGCTCTCGTCTTTGATGAGACGCCATCCTTGTTTCGCTAGCATGGATTCATTAAAACATTGGAAGTCTCGGAATCCCAATCCTCCTTCTTCCTTCGATTTGCACAATGATACCCATGCTCGCCAATGTATTCTATGTTCATCCTTCTTTTGGCCCCACTAGAAATTGCTAATAATAGAGTTCAGTTGCATATTAATCGTATCTGGGAAGGCGAAACAACTCATAATATAAGTCGGTATCGCCTGAGCCACAAATTTAATCAATACCAACTTACCAGCAGCAGATAAATTACGGTTTTTCCAGTTTTTTAGTTTTTTCCTCACTCTATCCACTATTATTTGGAAAACTTCTTTCTTCGAACGACCCATCACAGCCGGTATACCCAAGTACTTCAAGTGTTTTTGAAACAGATTTACCCCAAGCATATTGGCCAGGTGCGTACGTTTCTCTTGTGGAAGGCCGACGCTAAATAAAATTTCTGATTTTTCCAAGCTGATTCTTTTCCCCGATGCTTGTTCATACGTAGAGATAATGTGACGGGTTACCTCTATTTCACGCTCATTAGCCCTCCCAAAGATGATACTGTCGTCTGCAAAAAATAAGTGGGATATTTCCGGAGCTCTTCTACTGATTCTGATGCCGTAAATTTTGCCTCCTAAATCCGCTTTCCGTATCAAAGAAGAAAATGCTTCTGCACAAAACAGAAAGAGATAAGGGGAAAGGGGGTCACCCTGCCGGAGTCCACGGGATGGTGTGAACTTCTGCCCGGGTTTCCCGTTTACCAGTAAAAAACTCACAGAATTCACACAACGCATAATAAGCTCAACGAAACGATTATTAATCCCCAGTTTCGACATGACTCGAGATAAGAAAATCCATTCGACGCGGTCATAAGCTTTGGACATGTCCAGCTTGAAAGCGAACATCCCTCTCTTAGAGGCTTTATTAATTTTCATGTGATGGAAAATCTCAAAAGCCAGGAGAGCATTATCAGTAATCAAACGACCAGGGACAAAAGCCGACTGGGTATGGTGAATAAGGTGGGGAAGAACTAATTTTAGACCTATTAGCTTATGTAAGTGGAAAATCAAATTAAGTTCAAGTATATAAGAGAAAAAGTTAAATCAACTCTTTTATCTTTGGAATATATATAACTTTAATATGAATTATTACTACGAGAAGAGAAGAAAATTAGACCAAGATAAAAATAATTAGGTTCAATACTATATATAATAAAATTATTATTTATTTCTAAAAAAATACTATGCATATTAAAATCCCGCAGTTATAAGTTTATGAACCAGGTATACTTTGAAAATCCAAAGTTTTCTTTACATATAAAGATTTGTGGATTCTTTTTATACCATTGGAACAAAACCATTAATATAGTGGGATTATTTTGAATTCATGGGACCCAAATAACAGTCGTTGAAATCTTGTGGTACCTAATTGCTATTTTTAAAAAATACTAAAGGCTTAATAACAGTTTTGGTCATATAATATAAGTACGTGGCATATTCAATTTTGTAATTATTGTATGTAGCAATGTTGGTCCCGTATATATCAATAATTGACATATTTGGTCCACTAAGTATGCAATGTAGAAATTTTTGTCTGGCAAATTTTGATATTTTTGCAACTTTAGTCCCATAAGTTCAAATTTGTGCAATTTTGGTTCTCAAATGATGAAATATAACTTACTCATTTGGACCCAAATTGCAAAAAAAGTGAACGTTTAGAGGACCTAGTCAATTGCTACATAGCATACTTACAAGACCAAATATGTCACCCCTTTGGATTACAAGACTAAGATTGTTACATAAAATACTTATAGGATTAAATATGCCACTCCCTTATATTTACTGGACCAAAATTGCATTCAAGCCAATACTAAATAACAATTGCATTTTTCTTCTTTTTTTTAATGAAAAAAAAGTAAGAAAAATCCTTAGAACTCAAAAGATCAACACAGAAGAAGTATGAGAACTTAACCAGAGCTTCTGGACTCTTCTAAAAAACTAAACCTCGTCGCACTTAAAAGTCCCAATATTGTAGAACAATGGACCCATAAATATTTACAACAAATGTACCCTCGGTTGTGATGCTTGGTTTTGCATTGAATTTTTTAAAGCCACCAAACTTTGTGATTGCCATGTTATGTCATGTTTAAAGCTAGAGAATCATTCAATTTTGTGTACCAATAAGTAAACAAACAATAGATCAAGAACAATTGTAGTATTATATATTTATATGCAGCAACGAATTGACTGGAATTTTTTTTCTTATTCCTCGGTAGATTAAAACCAAGGTAATTAAGAAAGATAAACTGAACATAAAAATAAACAATTGACTAAATAAATACCAGATTTAATAAATAAGTAAATATTGACCGAAGTAACAACAAAAAAGAAGAAGGGGTAAGTAAAGCTCAGATGCGCGTTGCTAATTCGTCCAGAATTCAGGCACAGTGGGTAACCCAATATCCACTTTCAGCGCAGATGTCATCATAGCTTCACCATAAATTTATGCACCAGCCGAGAATCGAACCTGGGTCTATACCGTGGCAGAGTACTATTCTACCACTAAACCACTGGTGCTTTTTGAATAATTCTCTAAGTGAAGCTATATCACTAATTGTTTCTTGGGAAACGGAAGTCATCTTAAGTTGTTCTCGCACATGGGCGTCTTGTTCACTTATATAAGTGAGTATCAAAAGAACAACCTCGCGTGGTTAAATTCCATTTATTCGAATATATATATATATATATATATATATATATGTTGACTTCAAATAAAATAACATCACTATTCAGATAAATCTTTTCAATTCGAAGCACATTTTGGCAATAATTTATTATTCACGGGGAACTCGCATCTATCCCTAATCTTTTGATAATGGATCGTTTGAATCTTCTGAATGATTTATGACCATGTGATAAAAATACCACTTATTTAAGAGGAAGAAAGTTTACTTATTAAGGGACATGGAGTCACATGGAGGAGAATCGGTAACTACTGCAAAAAGAGAGAGACAAACAATTCAATGAAAAACAAGAAAAACAATATTGATTCCCGCATTCTCCCATGGTGGGAAGATGAGGAAAGAAGATAAGAGAAAGAAGGCGGCTAGAGTTTGCCAAAGAAATTATAATTTATCGGTTATTTAAGATCTCGCTAATTAATAGATTTTGAAAGTTCTAACATTATTAATTTATGGAGGTTAAACTGTGTATAGAAATAATCGAATATCAAATATGTAACGAAGACCTAAATCATAGGTCTCTCAAGATCCTTTTATAATGGTCAATCATAATAGACTTATAGAAGGATTTTATTAAATTTAATCTTCGGCAATATAAGATTAGTTACTGTTCTTGGGGAGAATTTCAACAGGAAAACATCAAGAATACATTATAGCTCAAGAAGAAAGTTGACAATGGTTTTTTTTTAATCGATTTTAAAGTTTTTTTTATTTATCTTATCTTTCAGATATTTGGGGATGTCTCTTGTGAGACCGTCTCACGGATCTAAATCCATGAGACGAAGCCCCATCCCATTCACATGCTCCTTTTCTCTTGATATATATACTCTCGTGCCATTCTTTTACTCCTCACATGGTCCCCTCTCTTTCTTTCTCTCCTCACACCTCAATTCTCTCATGGTCCCCCATCTCTCTCTCTCTCTCCTTATACAACTCTTCTTGTGTCCTTCTCTCCCTGTCACGCATGTCACCCTTTTTTGTCTCTACATGCATGAAACAAGGAAAAATATGGAAAAAATAAAGTATCACTTTTTATGAAAAAAGTATCACATTAGACTAGAAGAAATATCAATTATTATTAAAATAAAGTATCACTTCTTATAAAAAAGTATAACTTCTTATGGAAAAGAAATATCTTTTTTTTTATATTGAAAACGGTATCACTTCTTATGGAAAAATATCACTTCTTACAAAAAAAGTATCACTATTTATTAAAATATTATCACATTAGACTCGAAAAGTGTCACTTTTTTATTAATATAAAATATCATTTTTTATGAAAAAGTATCGCTTCTTATGGAAAAAATATCATTTTTTTTATTAAAAATGATATCACTTCTTATGGACGGTGCACAATGACTGCCCATGCTTTTCCGTCCGGCATTGATTTCTAATTTTTGATTGTCATCTTCTATGGATCTCGACAATCTCCTCTTCCGTGAAATAATCAAACAAAGTTCTATCAATGGATATTCACAATCGCTGGATGATAATTCGGGGTTCATACCCAACTATAGAGTTTCAAAAAAACTCATCTCCTTCAACAAGCAATGTGCTGAAAGTCGATCTGGTGCGACCTCCACAATATTCATCGCAGGACTTAGAACAGATCTTGGATACTATTCACGCAGAGGGATTGAACTCTGACAGGGGCCGGGTTCCGCCATGCACTAGGGTTTTGGCTAGGGACTGCCTTCTTGAATTCCCAGTCAGGTATAAACCCTAAGGTTTGTAATTCTGTACATAATCCTAATAACTCTGCTGGGGTTTTGGATTATACATCGCATAGCAACACAAAACACCTGCATGCTTTTTCAATCTGATGGGCCTAGAAGGAAAGGTGTGGACAGAGAGTTTAATGCTTTGGATTCTAACATAGTTTGTGAAAATTATCCCAATCCCAAGGCATGCATGAATAGTAAAGGTATATCGCCAGTCTATGATAATTCAACGCACGCACAATATCCAGTGGCGCCTACGTTTGCCAAAACTTTATCCCCAGGAGATACTGCCAAGCCAATTAAGAAGGGGGAATATTTTTCGGTTATGATTGATGAAGAAATTTACCAACAACGTACGGCGGAGCTTAGAAAAACGTTGATCGGAAGGGTTCTGCTGCCAAAGGGTACCAAGCCAGTCTCGACAGAAGAATTCAAGAGGAAACATACGATATTGTGGAATATTAAGTCTTGCTGAAAATTAATTTCTCTTGGAAAAGGGTACTTTAACATTCAATTCTCAAATTCGACGGAAAGGGATAGAATTGTTTCAAAATCGGCATGGAATTTGAACTTGGGCTTGATTTGTCTCATGAATTGGATCCCGGATTTTAACATGTACAGGATTAATACGTCTCAGGCTCAAGTTTGGGTAAGAATATTTGAGCTTAGCATGGAATATTGGCACCCTTCATTGATTAGGAAATTAGCTAGCGCCATTAGTACGCCAATACAAATAGACGAAAGATCATTAAATGGAGACGTCAGGCATTTCGTTAGAGTTCTTGTGGAAATAGATTTGAATATGCCACTCCAAGAATGTATCATGGTGGAGAGAGTTGGGCATTGTGTATTTGTTACTCTTGGTTACGAGAATATTCCGGAGTATTGCACGTTCTGTAAGGTGGTAGGATATTCAATCACCGGTTGTCATATTTCGAAACCTCCGGAAGTTAATAAATCTGATACAACTCAGACGGGGGAATGTCGACCTCAACGGGGATGTTTGGAGATTAGGGAAAATATTCGGAGACACCATTCTCCTCAAAAAAGAAAGGAGCCAACAGAAGCTTGGGTGCAGGTTAAAGTGCGCAAGAATCATTCTCATGTGGGGAATATACACAGACCATCTACTTCAGGGGTCACCATTAGTAATGCCTTCGAGGTTTTGGAAGATAATGAAGGAAATGACACAACACTAATGGCAGAGGAATGCAACAGCTTTAAGGACAAACGTAAAGTGGAAGGATCAAATTCGGAGCGTGCGATGGTGATTCATGAACCCTTGCAACGGGATAACCAAGAGAGAGCTTTGGTGGTATCTGCGAGTTTAGATGATCAAGGACAAGAAATGCTTAAGCGGGCTATAGGAATGATCGAGAATAGCCGACCTCCGACGGATTCTAATCTGAACTTAAATGATCCTTCTGAAAGTTTTCGGGCTATGGCAACAGAGGCTAA
Source organism: Rehmannia glutinosa (assembly GCA_016081115.2). NCBI lineage: Eukaryota > Viridiplantae > Streptophyta > Magnoliopsida > Lamiales > Orobanchaceae > Rehmannia > Rehmannia glutinosa. Next base: position 54,625,751 of record CM071932.1, read on the forward strand.
ACAGCGTTGGTCTGACATGGAAGAAGAAGAGGAGCAAGAAGAAGAGGAACAAGAAAAATTGGAAGCCTTAAAGGCAAAGATAGGTGACCCATCCACCACTCCACTTGTCTTTCCCTCATGTGATTCTTCAGAAGCTATGAAGTCTATGGCAACTGTGGCTCGTGGTTCCTGGGCCGACATTCCACAGGCTACGTTAGACCATCAAGTAGATACTCGAGCACGTGCTAAAACAACAACCCACTATGCCATTCGAAAATCTTCTAGAAATAAACGTCCTTCGTTTAAATTGCATTTTTAAGTTATTTTTGTTTTTTCTTTTATTTGAAGTTTAATATTATTTTTCTTTTGCTACCAGATCGGCTTGTGATTAGGACCTTTTCTTTTCTTTTATATATTTCCAATTGATTTAAAAATGGAATAAGTATCACTTTTTACAAAAAAAATATCACTATTTATTAAAAAAATATTACTATTTATTAAAAAAGATCACTTTTTATTTAAAAAAATATCATTTTTTTCCTTAAAACAAAGTATCAATTTTTTATATAAAAGTATCACTTTTTATTAAAGCAAACTTATTTTTATTTAAAAAAATCACTTTTTTATTAAAAAAATATCACATTTTATTAAAAGAGTATCATTTCGTATTAAAAAAATCATTTATCATTAAAACAAATTACTTTGTTATTAAAAAAAATCACTTTTTTTTTTAAAAAAAAGTATCAATTATACCATGAAAAGTATATATTTTTAAAGTATCATTTCTTTGGTTATTTATTTTCTAAAGAATTTGGATTTAAACGTGTGTGTATAGACAGAGATCTAGAAGGGACATTCGAGAGAGAAGGGGCCAAGTGAAGAGAGAGGAAGAGGGGACCAATAAGACGAGAGAGGAAGAAGTGGACAATGAATGAATACGTGTGGTGTGTGTGTGGGTGTGTGTGCGTGAGAGAGAGAGAGAGAGAGAGAGAGAGAGAGAGAGAGAGAGGAGGAGGGGACCAGTGAGAGAAAAGAGAAGACTAGAAAAACGGGAGGATGTGGACCATGTGAGGATCCGTCTCACGGATTTAGATCCGTGAGACGGTCTCACATGAGTTTTTGTGCATATATTTTGTGAAAATTTCATAATAGAGTCCAAGTTTAAGAAAATCTATCACTTAATGATCTAGAATTTCAAAATTCTCAAATCAAGATACAATTTCAATTTTTTTTCTCAAATCGGGCCCTCCCTCAAATTTTGGGTTCTCACTTCAAGATCCATTTTTTATTTTTTTCCCCTCAAATCGGGTCCTCCCCCCTAGATTTTTGGTTTTCACTTCAGGTTTTAGAATTTAACAAAAAAAGAAATGTTAATGTAATCTATCACGTCAGCCAAAAAAAATATTTTTCTTTCTTTTTTCATTTTTTCGCTCATTCCATTTTTCATAATCGATACTTGTTTTAAATTATAAAATTCAATCATAATTTGGATTTCTTATTTTTTTGGCACACATATAGTGTTGAATTGAGAGTTGTATAAAAGAACAAAAAATTAAAGATAAAATAAGTTGGCGCATAATTAGTGATGAAGTTGTGTATACTTAATAGTAACTAGGCACACATATATCATTTATATTTCGAAGCATTTATGGTTTTTGCCCAGCTATTTTTTATTTACTTTTACGGACATAAAAATGATGCACATTTAGCATGGAAATGATATACAATTAGGTAATAAATGGCATACAATTAACATAAGACAATTTTTTTCCTTGTTGTATTGCATCAATTCAGAGTGAAGAGGGTGAATCCGTTTTTTTTTTGCCATGATTTAGGCGTGTCTGTTATGGAAAGGTTATATTGATTATATCCCTTGATTTTAGGTAAGTAAATATAGTATTATATTTGCACCATTTTGATAGTTACCGATTTGCCCTTTTTACACATAAAATAATTAGAAAATGGTGTTTTTTAGGCCTAATCTGAATCATTGATTGAATAGGATGGATGGATGGGATTCATCCACATTTCCACATGGTAAGAGACTGCCACATGAGATCCCATCCCTATATATATATATAGTGTTGGGAAATTTACTATATAGATTTTGATGTGCTATGTAAAACTTAGATTAGGAAACTGGCACCCCATTTTCTGTTGTAAATTCAACTATATAATAGATATGATCTATGAGCTGAGTCAAAGCAGCCAAGTTGAAGATTTCAAAAGTTGACTAAAGATCAAAGTGAAGAATCAGCTGAGTTACAACTGAGTGTCGAAGAGATGATTCAGTCAATTACCAAAAAGCTGTGTCTGTAAGCAGACTGATAGCTAAGTCATTTCCAGATGTTTGGAGAAGACTTATAAAAGTGTTTAACAGTAAAAAGGCTCGAAGAAAGCTAGGGATGGCAATGGGACGGGGCGGGTGTTTGATACATGTTTTTATCTTAATTTTGATGATTCTATTTTATCACCAAAACAATGTTTTTAAAGGTTGTCCAAATACTCCTAATTGTTTTAAAATGGTTTTAATATTTTTCGGAGTATTTCTTCAAGTTTAGTTTCTACAAAATTGGACAACACTTCAAATGATTTTATTTCTATAAAGTTTTTACTTCAAAACAAGGTTCCTAAATGTTGTCTAAATACTTCCGATTTGTTCAAAATGTTTTTACTAATTTTTCGGAGTATTTCTTGAGTTTTATTTTCGACAAAAATTGGACAACATTTATGTCTCGTGGTCGACCCGGTCGCCCTATAGGGCAACCCGTGCACCAAGATGATTTTTAAAACAGAAAAAGACGGATGAAAAATGTCGCAGTCGACCGGCCGCTCTGAGTCGACCGTCGGTCGACCGGCCGCCAGTGGGTCGACCGGTACACTGCATGTTTCGTTTTGAAACAGAACAAATCTTCTTTGGTTTTCATTAAGGTGGATCTGGTTGAGACAGGGGGCGACCGGTCAAGCTATGTCGGCCGGCGCCCCGTTGTAATTTCCAAAGTGTTCTTCAAATCTCTTATTTCGTGCGACCGTCGCCTGTTTTTGATGAAAAAAATATGACCGTTTGACAAAGACACATTTTCTTAAATTGTGGGATTGATTTCTAACACTATATTCTTGATTTTAATTGTATTTTTCTGTAGATTTTCAATCCCCAAGAGGAGCCTATGCTTGATCAATCATCTCCTATAAATAGAGGAAGTTTTGGAGCAACCATTACTACAATTGAGAGACAACACAACAAGATACACTTCAAGCAAATATTTGTTCTTCATTGTTATTATTCTTGTTGTAAATTTTGCCTAGCTTATCACTTTCACACCCTTGAGGTCTAGGCTATTCTTGATTACACTTGCACTTTATTGTATTATCAATTATCGAGTTGTAATCTTGAATTTGTGGTTGTCATTCAAATACAAGATATCCTTGTGAGTGTTCTTGTGGTAAGAACACACTTGGGTGAACTAGGTGTTAGGTGTAAGAAGATTGTGGTGATCTTCTTATTGAGGTGTTGAAGAATTTGGTATTCTTCAAGGTTGAAGATTGTGGTAATCTTCACAAGGTGCCGTTGAAGGAAGATTGTGGTAATCTTCAAAGGGAGATTGTGGTAATCTCCAAAGGTGGTGTTGAAGAAGAGTGTGGTGCTCTTCAAGGTGTTGTAAGTTGAATTTGTATTAATTTTGGTAATTAATAAAATTCTCTTTCTTTTTGAAATCCATCCCGGATATACTGGGGTGGTAGAGGATTAGGCCCTAGGTGGGTGAACCTCTTTAAATCGACGCGTGTTGCTTACATTCCGCACCTTTATATTTGTTTTTGAGCATTCGGTTCGAAAAATAGGGATAAATCAAAAAGATGGAGATAATCTATTCACCCCCCCTCTAGATTATCGTAGCCGCTTGGACTTACAAGTGGTATCAGAGCCAAACTCTTTGGCAAGCTCGTTTCACATCGCGAGTGAAGAGAAACGATCGTCGCTACTGAACGAAGCTCATCTATCCGCACCTCCACCACCAAGCCACCACTATTTGATTCCAAAAATTTTATATTTTGGAAAGAAAGAATGGAATGCTATTTACAAGGTTGCGGGTTCGATATTTGGAACACCGTCATCAATGGAGAATCCATTCCAACGAAGAATACACCACACACCTCTAAAGGCATCAAAAAGCTCAATAATGAAGAGAAGAGAATCATCTCTTTAAATGGTAAGGCTCTAAATATCTTGTATTGTTCACTTACTAATTTGGTATACGAACATATTGTAGGAATTCGATCGGCACATGAAGTATGGCAAAAATTAGAAGCCATCTATGGAGTATTTGCAAATGAAAGGAGTAAAACAAAAGCATCTACTTCTCAAAGGGATACAAGTTCAAATCTAAGGAACAAGCCTCTTACAACTTCCAATTACGAAGAAGTTGAATATTGTTTTATGGGCATCGAAGAAGAAAACGAGGTATGTCTTAAACCCTCTACTTCCTATGATATTGTCATTCAATATGATTATAGTGATTTGTAAAATGATTTTGATGAATTACAAAATGAATTCCAAGGCTTACTTGTTAAATACAAAAATTTGAAAAAGGAATTCATTGGTTTGAAAAAATGATAAGGATAGTTTATTTACTTCCTTTGAATCACTATCATATGCTCACACCACCACACTTGATAAGGTGAGAAACCTTGAGAAAGAAAATAGTACTCTCATTGAGGATATAAATTGCTTGAAAAATGATTTATCTAAATCCAACTTGAGTACCGATAGAATGACCAATATTGTTGATTGTTGTGATAATTCGAAATTAGAACTTGATCATAAGCCTAAGGGTGTAAATCACATGAAAAAGAATCAAGTCTCTAAGCACGTTGGTCATTATGCTCCTAGAATTATTACATGTTTTTATTGCGGTAAAAAGGGTCATACGGTAAATACTTGCCGGGCTAGAAATAGCTCTAATTATTGTTGGAGACCTAAAAGTCTCAAGACTAATCCTAAAGGACCCAAACACATAAGGGTACCACAAAATAATGTGTTATTAGGTACCCGTAAATAATGATCAAGAAAATTCATACCGCCAAGAAGACATCAAATGACCGTTTCATTTGATCAAAGAAGGAGAACCTATTTTCGACAAAGCCAATTTCCAAGAAGAGGATATAATCAAAATAGGGAAGAACATAATCCTTGGAAATGGCAAAGACATCATCAACAAGATGATTTTCAAAGAAGAAAAGACTATCTACAATGGGAAGGTAACAAACCTTGGAAATGGAGTAATCAAAGAAGTCATCATCAACAAAGTGACTTCTCAAGGGGAAGATATCATCAACAATGGGAAAGACACAACCCATGGAAACGGCGTAATTGGTAAACCGTATCTCCCCATTTATATATGCATTTTATTCCAATTTTATGCATATTTTTTTCGTGTCTTAATTGCAAAATGAGTTTTCAAGTATTTATTCTTAATTAAGGTCTTTAATCTAGTTGTGAGTTTCAAAATTTTTAAAAGAAGACCTTGCATGATATTTCTAAAACTCTTGTGCATTCATGTGGTTTATTATCTCTCATGAAATCTTATAGCATAAGCTCATTTTTTTTATCTCCTATCACTTGCCTACACTTGTGTTTTTGTGCAAATTTTGCTTAAGAATTGTGTAGGATATATATCTCACATTCATTGGTTAATTCGTCATCAAGCTTCTTAAACTATCGAGGTATGTTCACTCGTATTTTTTTTAACACTCGATACTATGCTTATGCACATATCTTTCAAGATATTTCATTTCAACCCCTTAAGTGCCCCTAATTGATTTTGCAAATTTTTCTTAAAAGGGCACTACTTGTTTAGTCTCGATTTTCTCCAATATATGTTTTTCCGAAACCCGTATTTGTTGGACTTGATCCAAAATTATCTTTTTGCAAAGTTTTAAAACTTTTGGGGTGAAAAATCGAATTTTGGAAAATTCTGGGGAAGGAAAAATTGCACTGGGACGGTCAAAGCAGGGGCGACCGGTCGCCCTGCACGTCGGCCGATCGCACCCTACCTCGACCGGTCGCCCAGGGCAATTTCTCAACTTAAAATCGTTCTGTTCTTCATTTCAAAACAGACGAGCAAAATCCCTCAAACCCTTAACAGCGAGAAATTTCCCCCTTTCTCCTATAATCTTCAATTCCTCATCATTTTTCACGATTCTTGTTGCTAATCTTCTTATTTTCACTAGAATCTCACATATATGGCTCCCCCAAAGAATTCTACCGGTCGAAATCCCATCTCCAAGCGTAGAAGGGGCGGAGAGGGTTCGTCGAGAAATCGGCAAGAAGAAGCCGAACAAAGGGATATCCGAGCTGCCCAGAGAAACGTAGCTCAAGAAGGTAATGATGTTCAAAATCCCATTCTCTCTCGGGCCCAAATTACCGAGCTCCGCGGAACAATTTCGCTCCAAAATTGCCGTTGGGCGAAAGGTAAAAAATCTTTTGTTACTCAAGCTCCTAATTCCCACAATGTTCCTAATTTCATCAATAAGTATGCGGAATGGTACTATGAGGATTCGGGGATGGGAGAAAAATCTATTGCTCGAACTAAAATGTGTCGTTTTAGTTCATTTACCAATGAATATCCCACCATTAGAGGATTCTTTGAGGAGCAAGGTTGGATGTATTTATGGGAGCATGCGTATGTTTTGTATGATGATGATATTATCCAACTCTTTTATGCCAATATGTGGGTGGAATATAATGTTGAAAGGAAGCCGATAGCCGTAAATTCGCTTATAAGGGGTCATCATTTTAGATGGAATCCCAATGATATTTGCCGGCTTTTACATGTTAGAGAAGGTGGTTGGGATTATTTCTCTTGTGGGACTTGGAATGATGAAATGTTGGGGGTGTCGATGAAAGAAGTTAAGACGTATTTGGGAGTATGGCCAAAGTATTCTTTGTTGACAATGACACTTGAGCATCGTATTTTATCAGTCATTGTCGCATATTGCATTTGTGGTAAGTCGGGAAAGATGCCTAGCAACATGGATTACTTTTTGACTTATAAGATTGCTAGGAGGGAACCACTTAACTTTGGCGCCATACTTATTCAATGTCTAATTGAGTCCATCACTCAAGGTAATAAGAAGTTGGTTATGGGAAATTGGATTTGTAAACTTCTTATTCAATCGGGACTACCCTCGTCGGAGTGTAACTCGAGGTATTTCAAAATAACTTTGACATTGATAACATCTCCCAAATAGTCACAATGCGCAAGAATATGGACATCCGACCAACTAAAATGGCTAGAGGAAGAGGTCAAGATTCCCCCGATCCTAATGACTACTTTGATGACGCCGAGGCCGCAAGATTGGTGGAGGAAGGTGAACCGAGCAATCCGGAGGGTAATACCGGTGCTCAACCGCCTAGGAGGTATACCAAAGCCGAATTTGATGAGATGAGGGCTTTTCATGAAACGAGGTATGAGGCTTTGGAGCAAAAGACCTCCAAAATGCAAAAGTCTATCGGCAAGTTGAAGAAATTTATCAAGGACTTTATTCCCAGATCTTGCTTCTCCTCGGATGAGGAATGATGTCTCCACCCCCTCTACTTTCTAGCATTTTCGTTGCTTTGTATTTTTATGATCTTTTGTAAAACTCTTTCGTACTAATAAAATTTGCTTGTCTTCTTGAAAGGGTGAAAATTACAAGTTGATAATGACTTGTGGGTGATCATGGTATTGGTAGAGTATTTGATGGTAAAAATACTCTAATTTAGCATTGTTTGATAATTGGTATGAAGTACTTGATGGTAAAAGTGCTTCTTTTAATGCTTTGATCATTATGCTTAGATGGATATGTTGGGACATTTGATATATCATACATGTATTGTTTAAGGCATGACTTGTATTACTTGATGGATGCTCTAATTTTTGGCATTTGTAATGCTTTGATCCTTTTTGGCTTATATTATGTCAATCGGGTTGAACCCTTGAGAATCTACTTTGTGTGAGTCTCTTTTGATAGACAAATGTTGCATTCTTCTTGATGTATTTTGTTGAGCTTTGAAATGAGGATGTTTGATAATGATATGAAAATTCTTTGGCTTGAAACATTTACAAGGGCTATAAACAACCTCCTTTATTTTTTACGAACACAAGGTGTTCGATGAAATGTCGCAATGAAAATTTCAACTTATACATGAATCTCTTATGCTCAATATTTTAAAATCTTTTTGAGATCATGTTTTTAGATAACAAATGAGCTTATGAATTTCTTATGATAATTTTTTTTAAAAGCTTAAGTTGCTCCACGGTTGATAAACTGTCCCTTTGGTGCACTTTGATGTCATTATATAATGTTTCTATCATCCTAACACTCTTTTTGATGATTCCAAAGGGGGAGAAACAGGAAATTGACTCATTAGCTCAAAGAAGCTAATAAAAGCTTGTTATAAAAGCTATAAGCTATGGCTCATAAAAGCCATGAGTTGTGATTCATTTTTAGTCCAATTATTGCTTGATGGACTTATACAAGTGTTTAATGATGTTTTGTGACAGGGGGAGCTTATAAGCTCTTGAACAAATTGTAAAAGCTAAAGCTTTTAGCTTATGGATAATTGCTTTTATATTATTCTTGATATGCTTGTTGATAGGGGGAGCTTGTGCTTATTATTGAATATATTAACTCCCTATTGGTTGCTTTTATATTTTGAAATTTTTGGTTACTTCCAAACGGTCAAATGTTTTTACCGGAAAATCATTTCTAAAATTGTTCTCCTATTTTGTGTAAAAATTGTTTTGGTTTCTAATCATCAAAAAGGGGGAGATTGTTTGATACATGTTTTTATCTTAATTTTGATGATTCTATTTTATCACCAAAACAATGTTTTTAAAGGTTGTCCAAATACTCCTAATTGTTTTAAAATGGTTTTAATATTTTCCGGAGTATTTCTTCAAGTTTAGTTTCGACAAAATTGGACAACACTTCAAATGATTTTATTTCTATAAAGTTTTTACTTCAAAACAAGGTTCCTAAATGTTGTCTAAATACTTCCGATTTGTTCAAAATGTTTTTACTAATTTTTCGGAGTATTTCTTGAGTTTTATTTTCGACAAAAATTGGACAACATTTTTGTCTCGTGGTTGACCGGTCGCCCTATAGGGCAACCCGTACCTGAAGATGATTTTTGAAACAGAAAAGAGACGGATGAAAAATATCGCAGCCGACCGGCCGCCGCGGGCGTCGACCATCGGTCGACGACCGCCGCCCAGGGTCGACCGACTGCATGTTTCGTTTTGAAACAGAACAAATCTTCTTTGGTTTTTCATTAAGGTGGACTGGTTGAGACAGGGGTCGACCGGTCGAAGCCTATGTCGACCGGTCGCCCTGTTGTAATTTCCAAAGTGTTCTTCAAATCTCTTATTTCTGTGCGACCGGTCGCCCTGTGCTTTGACAACAAAAATATGACCGTTTGACAGTAGACACATTTCCTTAAATTGTGGGATTGATTTCTAACAGCTATATTCTTGATTTTAATTGTATTTTTCTGTAGATTTTCAATCCCCAAGAGGAGCCTATGCTTGATCAATCATCTCCTATAAATAGAGGAAGTTTTGGAGCAACCATTACTACAATTGAGAGACAACACAACAAGATACACTTCAAGCAAATATTTGTTCTTCATTGTTATTATTCTTGTTGTAAATTTTGCCTAGCTTATCACTTTCACACCCTTGAGGTCTAGGCTATTATTGATTACACTTGCACTTTATTGTATTATCAATTATCGAGTTGTAATCTTGAATTTGTGGTTGTCATTCAAACACAAGATATCCTTGTGAGTGTTCTTGTGGTAAGAACACACATGGGTGAACTAGGTGTTAGGTGTAAGAAGATTGTGGTGATCTTCTTATTGAGGTGTTGAAGAATTTGGTATTCTTCAAGGTTGAAGATTGTGGTAATCTTCACAAGGTGCCGTTGAAGGAAGATTGTGGTAATCTTCAAAGGGAGATTGTGGTAATCTCCAAAGGTGGTGTTGAAGAAGAGTGTGGTGCTCTTCAAGGTGTTGTAAGTTGAATTTGTATTAATTTTGGTAATTAATAAAATTCTCTTTCTTTTTGAAATCCATCCCGGATATACTGGGGTGGTAGAGGATTAGGCCCTAGGTGGGTTGAACCTCTTTAAATCGACGCGTGTTGATTACATTCCGCACCTTTATATTTGTTTTTGAGCATTCGGTTCAAAAAAGAGGGATAAATCAAAAAGATGGAGATAATCTATTCACCCCCCTCTAGATTATCGTAGCCGCTTGGACTTACAGCGGGTACCCACGGGACGGAAGTGATACCCAGACCCGCTCCGCCCCACCCTGGGTCATGGAGCGAGGCGACCCAAACGGGGCAGGCCGGGGTGGGTACCCGCGGACTGGTTCAAAATTGTCATCCCTAAAGAAAGCTAAAGAAGTCCGTTGATAAGTAAAGTCAAAGAATTACTCAAAGTGGAAAGAAGTCAGACTGCAACCTTAAAGTTGTTTTGCTGAAACAGTGCAAAAGTCTGAAACCAATGAGATGTTCGCAGAACACCGTGTTTTCGCATACCGCGAGCATTAAACCAAGGTTAGGTCAACATCAAATTGCTTCATAACAAGACAAGCCAACGTCCATGAAGTGGAGTTTGAAAGTGTGTCTATCTCTTCAACGGACAAATTTTCGAGCTGCCACTGTAAAAGCTGAGGAGTTTATTTGAGAGAGTACCTAAGATACCTGCAACATTCAAGCAATCTGAGAAAAGAGCATTCAAGAAAAAATACTCTCAAGCAATACATTCTATCCTCAAGCCTAAAACTCGAGGTATATCGATCCAACACATTCACTGAAGGAAAGAAAAGCTTCAACTTGTTGAAGAGGAAAATCGTTGTAAGAACAAGGGGTCTGCACATCCTAGGATTGAAAGAAGTGCAGTGAGGTTCAAGTTAGAACCAGGCTTTGGATTCGTTGGAGGGTTAGTGATCAAATCCAAGAATTTGAAGGAGCTGAAGTAGCGAGACAACTGTCTTGTGAAGAGCTCAGTCCCAGGAGTGAAACCAGTTGTGTAATCAAGGCTTGCTCGGACTGTTCATCCTTTTTGTAACATGACTGTTGCATTAGTGGATTACCTGCAGGAGTTGGAGAAGAGTGGAGTAGAAGAATTACCTCATGCTCGAACCACTATAAAATTACTCTGTGTCTATTTACTTTCAGCATTTAATTCTTGCATATTTTATATCTGCTGATTGATAAATTTGCTAAGTCAACTGATAATAACTTAACTTAAACAAGTGTTGTAAAACAAATTTTAACTAACGGGTGTAAGACTTTCACTGATAAAACAAAGTTAGCTGTATATTTAATTACTCACTTCACTCAACTGAGTTACTCTATCAACAGCTAAGTTGAGTCTGTTGAGGGGTTAACTCTTCTGTTGAGGTTGAACCTAGTTGTCTATCAAAGACTAAGCTGCTACTTTTGTAAAACTCTGATTTAAAGATAAAAATTGAAAATTGGTTAAGTTTATTCAACCCCCCCTCTTCTAGACTTAACACAAATACCCATTGGGACATATATATAAAGATGTTAAATGGGTCGCGACCCATTGCCCCAGACGGTTTAAACCGGAAAAAAGAGGGTTGGGGCCTAATTATTTTGGTCCGTTTAAATCCGGGCCTTTTTTGGCCTGGACCGTTTAGCATGAGGCATGTTAGGGCTAGCCCGTAGGTTAACCGGGCTAGCTCGCTAGTCGGCCAATTGCATTTTTTTTAAGAAAATAAATATAGCTCTAATATTATATATCTATTTTATTACATATTACGTATTACTAAATATATATTTTCAAATTCACACCTCCTCATCTTTAGATTTAAATATATAATTTTCAAAATTATGACTTATAGTCATACGAGTAATTTAATAAAATATATTAATTTTACCCATTTTATATGAGTATATAATGCTATCTTTTATTATTATAGTTTTATTTTTAGAATTTAGATCATGAAATATTTAAATTTTATAATTTTGTTAATGCAATGTAATTATAAACTATGCATGACTTTTTTATAATAAATACTTACCTTAAAATATTAAACTTAAATGTTATATATGTTCGAGTTTAAAATTTTAGATTTAAATATATAAATTTTAATTTTTTGACTTGTAGCCCGATAGTGGCCCGTTTAGCCTGAAGCCCAATATTGCCAGTTTATTTAATAGCGGCCCATTTAGCTCTAAGACCGTTAGGGCTGGCCCGAAATTGCTAGGACTAGCCGTTTAACATCTCTCTCTATATATATATGTATTATATATATATGGATATTTTTATTTTTACTAGATATTTCACTATCCAGTTTTTTGGTAATTGCTCATTCAGTTTGAGAATTGAATTATCTGAAATGTGTAATCACCAAATTATTGGATCAAGATTTTAACCAGAAAAATGAATAAACTTATTATGTTTTTCGTTTTTGATATTTTGTATTTTCGAAATTAAAATAAACCAACATTAGAACCAAGATCTTATCGTAGGATTATTTATGGAAAATATTTTAAACTTAATTTGCAAAGAATTGGAAGTTACTTTTATTTAAATATCATTTTTGTAAAATAAGAAGATTTTTAGCAAGTATTATAAATGCGATTTCCAGAAAATTAACAATATACAATTTAATTTAAGAAAGTATAAAACCAGTGAGTCAAATTTGTAGAAATATTTTAGAAGCTGATATTTATTTAAAGAAAGTATAATCTCAGCTATCAAAATTAAATGTAGTTTAATCATTGACTACCAAAATAACCAAATTCTTCAAGTGCAAATGGGGGGGGGGGACAATTTTGGAAACAAGTTGCTTATTCTTCATACTAGTATTTTGATTGTGCAATGCACAAGTGTGTTGTGTTGTTGGATATAAATTAGATGCATGTAAGAATCACAATATTAATGAATATAAAAATGTACATGTGTCTGTCAATCAACATTCTTTTATATTGTTCGATTAGGACCTTTATTTTTGTTGCATGTATTATATCTCCATGCAATGAGATACAGTTGAAATTGACATTAGTTTTGTGATACAATGAAATTTGACATAAAAATAAAAATATTTTAGACATTCGTATTACGAAATATACATTCAAGGTTGTTTACATTGGTTCTGTAATGGGAGAGCAAGAATGGCTGATAATTTTCTATAGATAATTTTATTCTATAGAGGAGTTTTTGAATTACAAATAATGAAAAGCAGAAAATATTGACAACAATGTGAACTCATATTTATAGGTGAACTAATGAGGATAATTAAGGAAAATATATATTCTAAATTTCTAATTTTTTGCTACGTGTTGTAACCTTCATTGCATATTTTAATTCTATTATTTTCTTTCTGATTTTTATTTAAAATTTTGTGTTGATTGCCTAGAAATTTCATATTTTAATTGGAGATTTCACAATCTTTCTTTTCTGGTAATTCATTATTACTTTTATAAGATTAGATATTGTTCAACTTAGAAACACAAAAATCAGCCGTTAAATTAAATTTAACTTTTTGTCAAGATTTATGTCTTATATTTTTATTTTATTTGTATATGTCAATAATATAATTATGCGTATCCTGTAATTATCTCTTGGATGTTTTAATTTATTTCTTGAATGATTATGTATTCATCGGTATATCAATTTTATAATCATTTTCAAATCATCATTCAAATTAATCACGAATTTGGATACAAATCTATATGTTGTTATTATTCTGACTTTTATAAGGGTTATATTAAACGTCTTTTGGGTAATTTAGTTCAAGTTTGAGAAATTAATATATTATTGTTCAATGTATGAAATCATAAAATCAGCAGAGAAATAATATTTATCTTATTACCCAGATTTGAATGTTTTATTTTTGAAAATTTTGTATACAGAAAATACTATAATCATGCTTGAGATCACACAAAATAAAAAACCTACCATTATTAAATTTACAATCTTAACTTTCCAAAATAATGGGATGATTGTTTATACTTTTGGATTGTCAATCAATGAAATCCAAAATATAATCATAACATCAAGAACAAACTAGAAGTTTACGGTCATTAAATATTTGCTCTAACTCATGTAATTAAAGATTAGAATCTTACCAAAATCAAATATACTAGGTGCTATAAATGCGAGATCGGGATTTATTCATATATATTATTTCTCAGATTTACTTTAATAATTATCAAAATTAAAATTAAAGGATTCATTCATATTTTTACCATTTTCGGAGGGTGGTTTAGTAGGGAAACCCTTTTTCATACTATAAACGACTTGGTTATTAATATATATAATGAATGAAAAGTTTAATAATTACAATGATAGGGATCCATCAATGCAGATTTATTCTTCTATATTGTATATGGTCTTTGTGAGATTTCAATGGAATGTATTTTGAAATAATTAAATTTTAATTTGTTACGGGTAACTATTTATTTTAATTTCAACAAAATTTATAATTATATCTTTCTGAATTTATGAATAGATTAATCAATAGTGAATAATAACACCTAAATTACATTGTCAATACATATAAAATTAAAAAAACAATGGCCAATATTAATGACCGAATTCCAAAAATATGACCTGATATTCAATTCCGTTTTTCTTTTTTAACAAAAAAAATCATCACAATTTGTTTTAGGAAATATCAAATAAATGGAAATATTTTTTTGACATGGTGGGAATATGTTTTTAACATGTTTATTATTATATATAGAGAGAAATTCAATTAAAAAATTTCTATAAATATAATAGAACAAATAAAGATTAAACTTTAATGATGTATATTATAATACCAAATTATAATTCTAATACACTATTTTCAAAAATATATTAATCCTCACTACTCTTAAGTGTTTGATTAAAATTTTAAAATCTTATTAAATTGATAGTTTTAAAATAGAAAAGATAAAATTATATATACATTTATGAAGTTTTTATTTCTTTTAGATCTTTAATAATTTTTTTAATACAATAGTTCATAATAATTAGTTATATATAAATTAGATTGTTAATGCATAACAAAATTAAAATGGAAAAGAAATCTTAGTCCAAATGGAAGTTAAAATTTATATGGAGACAATCTCAAATTTAACTAGATTTATGATAGTGCTTCTGTGAACGCGACAATTGTGTATTGGTATTTAAACTTGGGATCAAACTTCCACTCTTTAGCTACCTTTTGTAGTAGAGTGAGGATCTTGGCTTGAAGATCTACCGTTGGTGCTTTCACTGAGAGCTGGTGCATAGTAGAAAAGGACCATCTGATGCTTGCACTACTACAAATTACCTTTTTTACATCGGTTCTGGGGGACTTTCTACATCAGTTTTACAACCGATGTAGAATCAGGCGTAGTGGAAAGTATGACTTTTCTACATCGGTCGTGGAACCGATGTAGAAAATCAAGTTCTGCATCAGTTAAATCAATAACCGATGTAAAGACTAATGTAAAAGTGACTGATTGTACATCGGTTGCACAATGGAACCGATGTAGTTGTTTGCATCTTTTACAGCGTTTGTGACACAACCGATGTAAAAAAGTGCACTTTTTTTTAATTATCTGGTTTATTATAAAGCGCCCCAACCTATATTTTCAACCCGCATATCCGACTAGTCCCAATTCAGTCCAAAGAATGCAATGCAACTTCCCACACATTCGAATTAAATATTACTCATGTCAACTCAAAATACATTCATATATAACCAACATTGCAATTCAATCATACACATAGTAACCATAGTTCTTAAACCAAGACAAATATAATTCTCTTTTATTGTATTGCAAAAAGTTCCATACACAAGGCATCCAAACAAATTGAATATATGCATAAACTAAGATTTCAAATAACAATACATAGTTTACCCATACACTACTTAATATGGGGAAAATGTAAAGATGCGAAGAAAATACACAAGGAACTATTATTATAAGCTAATCAACTCCATTTCCTGATCATTATTTTGAGAAAACTATCCTCTCATATGCATATGTGAACTAATTTAAAAACTAAACCAAGTTTAGTTTTACTTTGGTAACAACCCTCAGAAAGAATACAAAGGCTCAGGCTCCACCTTTCTTCTCATCCTGCAAGAAATCGAAACAGAAATACGTTTGATATCACACTCGTAGTTTGTGGCTATCAGTAGCTCAAAAGCATTAAGTTACAAGCAGAGCATGTTATAATTGTCGATACAGAACAGGTCATATTTTGAGGAATTTTGTAATTTTGAAAGATAGCTGTATTTTTTTGTACTTAGACTGACCTCAAGGGTACGTTTTGTAATTATCCCTAAAAACTACATAGACTCAATGTAATTTTATAGTTAGGGATCAGTTAAGGCAACGAACCTCTGATGAATCAAATCCCCATGAATGACAACCAAGGAGCCAGCTTTTACTCCAATTGGAACAAAATCCTTCTGGACATACAAATGAGATGGCTTATCAAAGTGAACCCCTGTCTCATCTCGGTTGAATCTTCTCACAAGGCCATCTAAAATGAGAAATAGAAGAAAATTTAATGCCCATTGAGATTCTTATAACAAGAAACAAGCAAGACTTTTACCTTTGTGAGAACCAGGAATAGCCCAGAGGAAACCATTTGAAATTGTTGCCTCCTTTAGAGCAAGCCATAATCCTGTGCAAGTTGGTGGATTTGTGTGCAGAAATGAATTGTCCTGATGTGGCACGTGATGAGAACCTTCATTTCAAAGTGTAGAGCACCTTCAATTAATTGTAATAATAATTAGTAGTATTATGGTTTAGTTACTACAATGAATAAAAAGACCCCTCCCATTGACATATTGGTATTGTGAAATGAATAGTTACTTTGTGTGTTTATTAATAAAACAAAGATACAAGTATAAAATGAACATTACACTTTAATATAAATGGAATTGACGAAAATAGCAATCCCAGGATCAAGCCATCAAGATATGTCCAAAGACATTGACTTTCTTGATTCACTCTAATACCATTAAATTGAGGTAATAACACTTCATACCCTTTAAGTTTCAATAATTTGTTAGCCGGAATAAAATCAAAACCAAATACGTGACATATGTCTCAAGATTAAACCAATACTTATGAGAATTATGTAAATCTAACATCAAAGATCTTAACTCGTCACCTATTCAAAAACAAAATCACATTAAATTCCTACCTATTGTGCCCCACAGTAATAGTCTTTATACTTTTTAACCCCATGGCATGAGAGTATTCAGAGTATCTCAAGACACTGAGAAAATGGCTAACCTGAAAGCCGCAGACATCGTTCGAGTCCTGCTGATATGTTCCCTCTTGCTTCAAGCAAAGAATAAATTAATTTCTTACCTATGATGCCTCGCGGCGGGACTCAATTAGAAAAAAGGAGAAATCTTACCAGAAACTAAGGGCTGACCAATTAGAAAAAGAAACATACAGAAAAGTATAAAACGAATTATGAACGGAGTGAAACAATCATCTAACTAAGACAAAAAGGTGAAATACAGGTAGTTAGCATCTGAGATTGCAACAAAGTGAAACAATCTGGTCATTTTCTCCAACCAGGGCCTAGAGTTCTCGGTGGCTTGTCACCTAGAGGGTGATGGCAACAAATATTTTGAGCGAGCTCAATGAAAATACAAGAGAATCAGGAAAAAAAAAGTTAATATAGATTAAAAGGCATCTGCTGCCTTGCATCTGTGTTTAAGAATACACCTAATTTACAGAATATATTGGTACCACTAACCATATAAAAGCAAAAACTCAGACCATACCCAAGTTGACAAATCAAACCATCACAACATATCATCTGCAATTAAAAAAGTCGACTTTATAAGGTAAATTGCATTTTAGATCTCAATAATTCATTGACGGACAACATCAAATGCACGTAAAGCCAGAACAATGGGAGTCCTACAGGGAGAAATTAGGACATCTATAGCCGAGCTAGCAATGACAAGCAAAATGTCGAGCAAACGGTTAAACATGGCGGTAAAAGCAAGCGAACTTTCAATCACTCACATTTAATTATATTGATATTCTACCATAACCTACCTGCCAATATTTAAGAAATACTAGGATCTTGATTATAATATACCTGAACTGGATTAAATGATCAAGCAAATCGTAGAAAAACAGACATTTATCTCACGAGATGGCATCGGAAAGGAACATGACAACAACAATGTTCAAGAAAGTAATAAAATCAAGCAGAATTTCAACACCACTTGTTTATCTAAAGGCTTTAATACTCTACCGAGTACAAACATGACAACCCTCCCAACTAAAAATAGCCTTGAACAAAAGTTGTAGAATGTAAGCACGTCATATCAAATTCTAAAAGACTTTGCACACAACCCTCCCAACTAAAAATAGCCTTGAACAAAAGTTGTAGAATGTAAGCACGTCATATCAAATTCTAAAAGACTTTGCACACCCTTGATAGAAGACACTATGGAATTTGAAAAAATAAATGATAAATCTACAATACTTAATGCAATTTTCTATCCTTCTCCCAAAACAAAATAAAAAAAATAAAAATAACCGAAAGAAAAACAAATGAACAAACAAAACTAAACAATTAACAATACAGAGGTCCATTTAAACCTTAATTGAGAGTTCGATACCAAGTCGTAGAAATGTAAATTTGTTTGGGCATTAACTTTTAAGATTTTTTAAGCTACATTAAATTTTGGCATAGGAACTAAAATTTACTCTAGCCCTAAGTTTTTTACTATATCCATGAAACCCATAAAATACACCAATTTTTCCAGAAGTTGCTGCTCACGCTACACAAATGATCCATTACATAAACCACGCCAGAGAAAGAGCGGAAATAAGAGATATGTGAGAAACACCGAGGAGAGAACGAAGGAGACTTACCAGCGTGGGAAAATCAGCACTGGCAACGCAGGTTTGGGCAGTTGAAAATAAGAGATTTGGGAGAAAGAGAGAGGAGAGGAGGAAAGAGACTTACCAGCATGGGAAAATCGGCACCGCAACGGAGGATTTGGGGCAGTCGGAAAGAAGAGATCTGGGGATTTCGCGCAGTCAGAAATGAGAAGTTTGGGGGAGATTGGGGCAGACAAGGGTTTGTATGTAAAAATAAACTTAACCTCTGTAGTAAAAAATATTTTTTTGAATTAATTATTTCTACATCGTTTGTAAAGACAACCGTTGTACCACACTACTTTATAGCGGGTTATTAACTGAACAGATGTAGATATCTTTAAGAAAACTACAATTATGCCACTGCAATTTTTTTATATCGGTTTGTCTAACAACCGATGTAAAATTGCGTAGTAGAATCCCCTTTTTGTAGTAGTGTTGATAAGGTCCAGAGTGAAGATGTCCAAAGGGGGAAGACGCCTACCTGGTGCCAAGAGTGGGAGCCATCTGCGAACATTCGACTTGTCAAAGGGATGAAATTATATGATCGTTCATCAGATCTACATGAAAGTATTGCTATTGGTACTTATAGTTGGGATCAAACTTCCACTCTTGAGTCAGCTTTTGTCGTGGAGTTAGAGACTTGTCTTGCGGGCCTATCATGATCGGTGGTTTTAAATTGGCTTGTTTAGAAATTTAACCAGATCAAACTATGTAATTGATGATGATGATAATAATAATAATAATAATAATAATAATAATAGATGATTGGATTATTGAGCTCAATTAATTATTAGGAAAAATATAGAATTACCCTACATTATAGGACAAAATATGTTTTTACATGTGAACTCTTTTACGCCCCGTGTTTTCTGCAGATCTTTTACGCTACTTTTTTTTTGGACTTTGTTACATTGTTGTGTCGGTTGTTTTCAACATGTTTTAGCTAATACAAATTCATTGAAATACAAGTTTTATCACCATTAAAGGATCAATCTTATACTTGAAACCTTAGAAACAACCAATAATTACACACAAAATAACACGTTAAAACCAAGTACATTGAAACAATATAGAAACAACACATGACAAAATAGAAATAACACAATAATTGTTTTTATCCAATATATTGAAACATCAAAACATCACGTAAACGTCATAGAAATAATGAAACGATATAGAAATGGCACATAAACAACATTAAACAACCAAGAAACAACATAAATATCATAAAAATAACACATCGATAAAAAATAGAGTATTCAAAGGTAAAAGCATATAAATGTCCAAAGAATTTAATTTAGGCATAAAAAGCAAAACCAAACGTCATCTTCTTCACCCAGCATGGGTTGGGCCTCTGGCATATCTGCGTCCAAAGCTAGTCGTGGGACCAGGTTGACAACGTTTAATAAAGATCATGTCTGATGTCAACAAATTTTTGTTGTACCTTTTCCCTCACAAAGTACAAATCAAGTTCTATATATGTTTTGTTTTTCCATGAAGAATTAGATTTCCTAGAATTAAGCATTACAGTGCTCCTCAAATTGTTACACCATACTATGGTTTGCGATACGACTGCAAAATGGAAAAAAGCAACAAGATACAGTCTTTTCTTCGAGCGAGAGACATCTCCAAAAAATAGAAAATTCACTATTCCTTTCTATATCTTCCTCTGCATGTAATGTACACTTTTTAAATCAGCAAAATACCCCTTGCTCTGACAATTTTGTTATTCCTGCCAATGTGTCACTCCTAATATTCTTTTAGGTCTTGCAATCCTTCAGCCAACTAGGAGACTTCTAGTGCGTTGTGGTCGGCCTTCTGTTTCTAGTTGGTCTGGGGCTGATTCTTGGGCCAATTCATTAGGCTGGCTATCATAGTGAAGGAATACCCAATTTGGGTTGAGATGTATCACTCCATCCCCCATCGAACAACACCTTGTCCTCAAGGTACAACTGTTGATATAGCTTCCAAACCTCAACGAAATCATCCCAAGTAGAATTTTCAGGTGACCGTCCTGGCCATTGCACTAGACACTGTTCCACAGGTTTCCCCTGCTTGAAAACGGTTCTAGTTGCACAAATTGAAACAGGGTACAATAAAGGGTGATTGTCAACTTGCTCACACGGCAGAGGTGTGAGGCTATCTTGAGAATTGCCCTGGAATGGTTTAAGCTGGGAAACATGGAAAACGGGATGGATGTGACTCGTAGACGGTAGCTGGAGGCGATAAGAAACACCACCAATTCTCTCCAAAACCTCAAATGGTCCAAAGTATCACATTGCATGTTTTTGATAAGGTCGCTGAATAATAGAGGTTTGACGATAAGGCTGCAAGCGTACCAATACCAAGTCTCCTAGTTGAAAATTAACTTCTCGGCGATATGCATTGGCCTTTTGAACCATACGGTTTTGATCCCATGCCAAATTCTCTTTCAATAAACGTAAAAGCACATTTCCCTCTTTAAGAAGTTCGTCCACCGCCTGCACATTTGAAGAATTTGGTTGGTAGTGGGGTATCACTGGAGTTTTACTCCCATAAAGTGCCTGAAAAGGCGTCATTCCCAAATCAATGTGAAAGTTGGAGTTGTAGCTAAACTCGACCCAAGCTAAGAATTTGGTCCAATCTTGTGGTTTTTCTTGAGTAAATGCTCGAAGATATTATCCCAAACCTCTGTTTACCACCTCCATTTTCCCATCCATTTGCGGGTGGTAAGCGATGCTATATTTGAGGGTAGTGCCACTGGTTTGAATAGATGTTGCCAAAACGAACTCAAGAAAATTATATCTTGATCAGAAATAATCGAACTTGGAAACCATGTAGTTTAATTAATATGTCAACAAATAATTCGGTGGCCTTTATGGCATTAAAGTTGGGTGGAAGAGAACCGAAATGGGCAGATTTTGTTAATCAATCGATGACTACCATGATGACTGTCATCCCCCTCGACGCTGGTAACCTAGTAATAAAGTCCATGGTTACTTCGTCCCAAACCTTCTCCGCACTGGTAAAGGTTGCGATAAAAACTAGCCGGAGGTCGCATAGATGATTTCAAAGCTAACATACCTCACAATTAGAAACATATAACTCCACATCCTGTCGCATTTTGGGCCAGTAAAAGACCGCTGAAATTCGAGCTAAAGTTCTCTTAACCCCCGGGTGAACTGCTAGTAAGGTGGAGTGTAACTCCTTGAGTATAGTGGCCTTTAATCGTGACTATGAACTGATTACCAATCGTTTTTGAAAGAAAAGTACCCCATCATTTACAGTAAAGCCCGGTGGAAATTGGTTCTGACAATTCAGCTCGTGTAACCGCACTAATTCAGCTTCAGTATGATTTTCATTCTTAACATCCGCAAAAATATTTCTCAAGGATCTGCTTTCCAATGTTAAATGAGTGTTTACCTCGACTAACTCCTCCCTTTCAAATCGCCGGGATAACACATATGTGGCCTTGTTAGTTTTTCTCGATTTATATTCAATAACAAAATCATACCCCAATAATTTATGTATATAGGCTTGTTGTTCAGGAGTATGAACCACTTGATGCCACAATTCTTTCAAACTGTGATGGTTGGTCCGAATTCTGAATGTCCGCCCCAATAAATATTGCCTCCATTTGTGAATTGCCTCAGTGATCGCATATAGTTCTTTAATGTACGCAGAAGCTACTTGCAAGCGAGGTCCCAACTTTTTGCTAAAGAAGCAATGGGGTGTCCTTTCTGCATGAGAACGGCCCCTCCTCCCACATTCGAAGCATCCGTCTCCACCACAAACTCCAACATGGGTGCTTGCACCATAACAACCTTGAGGGATTCTAAGGCGGTGTGCACGTCATCGAACCACTGAAATGCATCCTTCCTTAATAAGTTGGTTAAGGGTGCTGCAATTGTGGCATACCCTTGAATAAACCGGCGGTAATACCCTTTCAACTCAAGAAAGCCCCTCAACTGTTTGATGGACTTGGGCATCTACCAAGTGACCATGGCTGCAATTTTATTTAGGTCTGCTTTCACCACCCCAGCTTGCACAATATGCCCCAAGTATTCTACAGAGGGCAAACAAAAGGAACATTTTGATAACTTCATGAAAAACTGATGCTCGTGAACAATCCTCAATACCTGCTACAAATGGTGTACGTGTTGTTTAAGATTCTCACTGTATATGAGGATATCATCGAAAAATACCGCTACAAAATTTTGCAAATAAGGGCGGAAGATGTAATTCATAGTAGACTAAAAAGTGGATGATGCATTTGTGAGGCCGAACGGCATAACTAAAAATTTATAATGCCCGTCAATACAACGGAATGCTTTTTAGCAATATCTCGTGAGTGCATTCTAATTTGATGGTACCCGGATCGCAAATCAAACTTAGCAAAGAACCATGCCTTCCCAAGTTCATCCAATAACTCATCAACAGTGTGTATCGGAAACTTATCTTTTACAGTGATAACATTCAGTGCTCGATAGTAGACAAAAAACTGTAGGTCCCATCCTTCTTCCGCATAAGAAACACTGGCGAAAAAAAAAGACTTTGGTTGGGACGTATTATACCCTGTTCCAACATCTCATGTATCAATTTTTCCATAACTGATTTCTGAAAATGTGGATACCAGTAGGGCTTCACATTCACAGGCTTGCTCCCCGGTATGAGGTGAATCTGGTGGTCAATCAGACGATGGGGAGGTAATCCCATGGGAGATTGAAATAACTGTTGATAGTGCACCAATACTGCTCGCACCGAGTCATGCAATCCTTCTGGGAAACCAATGGACTCACCCTTCTGTGCTGACTCATCCAAGGACTGAATCGTTCACATATGTATTGCATATACGATGTGCAACTCATCTCGCTGAACCATGGCTTGAAGCCACTGAAACGACACTGGCTCTGCCCCCAAAAAATTCCCACCCTGTAGTTTCTTTTGTTCCCCTTTTGCACACAAATTCCATTGTCATTGAAGTATAGTCATGTAAGACCTTTCCCAACTTCTGTAGCTACTGGACAACTAAAACTAAATCAGGACCCTCAATAGGCAATACATTAAGATCAATCTCAAATACTTGTTGCTGTATTGAAAGTGAAACTTGGGGGCTAACATTGCAGCACACTAGGGAATCACCATTCCCCACATAGATTCAAAAAGGCTCGATGGCCTACAGCGGAAGATTAAGGCGCTCCGCAACACTGGGCTCAACAAAATTATGGGTGCTCCCACTGTCAATAAGAACTCGAACTCGATGGCCATTGATTTCCCCCCAAATCCGCAGTGACCTTGGTGTTGAATGAGTCGCTAACGTGTGTAAGGTGGAAACATCGGCTATGATTGGGTCATCGAGTAGGTCAGAATCTTGCTCCACTTCCAGAACCCCATCTGATTTATCCCCCTCCTCAGGCCCCATTAACAATAGAAATTTGTTAAGGCATCGATGGTTGGTGGACCACTTCTGATCACAACTATAACATAAGCCTTTTTCACATTTGTCTTGTATCTCAGCCGGCGTGAGGTGGCGAATCGGCAAGGCAGAGTTGGAAATAGGTAATTTGTGGGTAGGCGGGTTTTGAGTAGTAGGTCGTGCATTTGGGTAGGTTAATTTGGAAGAGGTGTTGGGTATGGGTTGATTCCATGTGTTGGGACAATTGGGCTTGTGTGTGGGCTGGGTAAAGTTTGGATGGTGTTATGGCTCACATTTTGGGCGAGTTTTGGTTCGATGCGTGGGCTACTCCGAGAATCTTCAAAGCGGGCCTCATAAATTCGAGCCATCGAGAATGCCTCCATGAGCGATGTCGGTCGATTAAGGAGCAGTTCCCGTCGAAGTTCAGGTCGAAGTCCGGTGACGAAGAAACTGATGAATAGGGACTCAAAAATTCTAGACACCTTATTCATCAATCCTTTGAACTCAGCTTAGTATTCGGAAACCGTAGATTTTTGTACCAATTTGGAGAGATTCCCTTCGTGATCTTCATAGATTGAAACACCAAAATGAATTTTGAGACTCATTAGAAATGCCTGCCACCCCTTAAGTAAATTATTGTTCTTCATCCATTGATACCATGATGCAACTCTCCCCTCCATGTGGAAGGAAACAATCCTTAGCCTCAAATCTTCAGGAGTATTTAAGAAATTGAATAATTCTTCAATTCGAAATACACATCCTTCTGGATCACTTCCATCGAACCGTGGTACATCTATTTGCATTGAGCACATCAAGGGATGGATATCAGTGGGTACCTAGTAATTCTCAGTTGGCGGAAGCGATCATGAACACAATGATTTGGTTGTTGGCTTGGGATTTTTAAAGATCTGAGCCTTCATATCTTCAAACTTTGAATCCATGGTCACCATATATTGGTGAACAATCTGGTTTAGGGCTTGCGTGTGACTTTCCATCTTCTGACTTTGTGCCTCCACCAAATTCTGTAATGTTTGTACTGCAGCGACGATATCCTGACCAGACGGAGGAGACGTTGGCATCGTCTCCTCTGAATGAAAGCACTAGTTTGATACGACTGCAAAATGAAAAAAAAACAAGCAACAAGATATAGTCTCTTCTTCGAGCGAGAGACAGCTCCAAAACACAGAAAATTCACTATTCCTTTCTATATCCCCCTCAGAATGCAATGCACACTTTTTAAATCAGCAAAATACCCCTTGCTCTTACAATTCTGTTATTCTTGCCAACGTGTCACTCCTAATATTCTTTTAGATCTTGTAATTCTTCAGCCAACTAGGAGCCTTTCAAGTGCGTTGTGGTTGGCCTTCTGTTTCTGGTTGGGCTGGGGCTGATTCTTGGTCCAATTCATTGGGCTGACTATCATAGTCAAGTGGAATACCCAATTTGGGTTGACATGTATCAGTTTGCTACATGAAAATTGCTACTTCAAAAATAAAGGTAGTTGTATGAGTATTAAATAATAATCATAAAAAGAGCGCACACAACTTTTTCATTTGACACAATGAAATTTTTATAGAGTACTATGTTCTGAATTGCATCAACTTAATTTCATAATCACAGGCTGAAAATATTGATCCCTAAGGCCTCGTTTGCATCAATTCTTATGGCTGCATATGATTAATTAGGGGAAATTATAAAAATCAGTCTGGTAACTTGGCGTCTTCAGACTTTTGGTCCGCTAAATTTTTAAAGTTTGATCTTGGTTCAGTAACTTTAAAAACTTGAGAACTTGGATCGATTTTTGCTTGAAAATTTTAATTTCGACGAATTTGAATTTGGACTGGATTGTTGATGGCATGGACAACAAATTGGGTGATTTTTCAATTTGAAGTGAAATTTGACACGTGTTGGCTGAACATACATATAAGTTTGACAAACAAAAATAAAATCTAAACAAAATAACAAGTAACCATTGGAGAGGAGCTAGCATAATTATTAGAGACCCCACATCAACATTCAATTTCTTGATTCCGCTTACTAGTCATTTTTGTTTAATTTTTTATTATTTATTTCTCAAACTTGAATATACAATCAACTCTTATGTGGAAATTTCACTTACAAGTTCAAAAGGTCCCCATTTTGTAGTCCATGTCATCAAAATTACGGTCCAAATCAACAATTTCCAGTGAAAATCAGACTAAATGTCCCTAATTTTTAAAACTATTGAAATTAGACAATACTTTGAGAACTTAACGCACCAAAAGTCTATAGAGGCCAAAATACTGGACCAGTTTAAAATTTTCCTTGATAAACTATTAAAATAGGCTTGAAATATTAGATATTGATCATGTTTAATAGAATGTCTGCTTACAAGTCATTATGTGACAATTTATTTTTTCCGAACTTATTCTTGGAATTGAATAGGAGTATTTAAGATGATGGCTAAAAATGTCAATTAAGTCTTTATCTTAGTTGTCCAAATGTAATTGATTACGTATCATGCTTGTTCGGGTGTGTGGTGCCTCAAACAGTTTCCTAAAATATATGGGTTGTGTTTTGATGTGTTTTGCTTTTCTAGACGCATGAAAAGATTGTGTACTAATTGGGTTAAGAAAAATTGATTACCTAGTTTATGGGATTTGGTAATACAATGCAATAGGATTATTAGATACATATATTGTTTCCTAATATAAGTGATATACTTGTCATATTATTTGTATATATCTTGTTTCCAAGATTAATAGGATTCTTGGAGGGTTTCCTAATATAATTGATTACCTAGTTTATGGGAGTTTGGTTGTGAAGTTTTGCAATTAGTCTGTTCGAGTCAGTTGTCGATATTTCTATTTCCTTCGTGTCTTTTGTTTTTCAAGAGTCTGTAATTGCTTGAGGACAAGCAAACGTCTAAGTTTGGGGGTATTTATTAAGTTGGTTTTATACCAATGTATTGAGTATTCTAGACTAGGATTTTGCGTTGTTTTTGGGTATTTTAGTGTCGTTTGAGTCAATTCCATGTCACTAGTTGTCAATAGAGAGTCGGTACAGGTTTTGGTAGTGGAAATTGGTCAAAAACGATGAAAAACGTGTTTGGAAGGAGGAAATTGCATTTAAGAAGAGAAAAAGCGGAAAAATATTGCTTCAAGCCGAGCGCCGCAACGCCACTACCCCCGTGCCGCAGCGTGGGGGTCTTAAATTGGACAAGAGCGGACAATTTTAGCGTTGCAGTGCCATCCATTGGGCGCCACAGAACGCGGAGGGCGACGATCGGGCGTGCATCAGCGCTCCTTCTAAGCGCTGTGGCGTGCGTCCGGGCGGAAATAAGTTATATTTTGTTCTTTTTGGGCTTTTGACGGATTTTGGGCCTATAAATATAACGAATAACACACGAAACAGGGGTTGGACATTTTCGAGAGCACACGGGACGACTTTGAGCAAAGAGAAAGAGTTCGGGACGAGATTCAAAGGCATCTATCTTTGGAAACAGAGAGGATTCTTTCTTTGATTATTCTGAATTATTTTTCCATTATCTTCGTTGAACCCTAGTGATGTATAATTACTTTTTCATGAGTTTTTGTACGTCCAATATGAGCTAAACCTATTTTTCTAAGGGATTGATGTAACTTACGTTTGAACCTATGTTTTGATTTCCAGTTTATGAGATTGACATTGTATTTAATCTATTTGTGCTATTTGAATTGAATGCATAAGGATTATCTTATCAATAATTTAGATTGTTTGGTGTGTTTGATTTGACACTCGTGAGAGGTAATTGAACACCTGGCCATAAAATAGCATAACCTAGGGTTTCATAGAACCGAGAGGTTTATGAATCTTTTGAAGCCTGTGATAGAATATTCATCGAGCACACTAGGGTTTAATTTATGATTTTTATAGAGATATTGAAATCAGAATTGGAACCTAGAATCACTTGTCACTCGAGAGAGGAAGTGATAAACGGCAGGAATATTGGGCTTACAGATTAACAACGTGTGATTAATGAACTGGACTGAGAACATAGGGGATAACTAGGTGAATCAACCCTCTAGAATTCATCTCTTAAGTGTTTGATAATTTGTTTAAACCAATTTCTTAGTTAATTTTAGTTTTCTTTTTAGTTTAACAAAAATCCATCTCTTTTCGATTTCTAGATAGAATTAAGCTATTATAATTACAGTACTTAGTATAAAATTCGATACCAATCCCTGTGGAGACGATAACCTCACTTTTAAAATTATACTAAAACTTGATGTTAGATAAATGTTTTTATCATGATTTTGATGATTTTGTTTAACTGAGTTTTTACACCAAAACAATGTTCCTAAATGTTGTCCAAATACTCCCGATCGATTTAAAATATTTTTACTATTTTTTCGGAGTATTTCTTGAAGTTTATTTTCGATAAAAATTGGACAACACTTCTGTTTCATGCTCGACCGGTCGCCCTATAGGGCAACCCGTACCTGTGTTGAGTTTTGAAACAGAAAAAGGGACGGAGGGAAAATTGAGAGGGATGACCGGTCGACCCTGAGGTCGACCGGTATGGGCGACCGGTGCCTGGGTGCCCTCCCTCGATAACAAACTTCTCTGTTTCATATTTTTAAGAACCCCAACCGGTTGATATAGGGGGCGACCGGTCGGACCCCCCGTAGACCGGTCCCCCTGTGTAAATTTATGCGATCTAAATTCAAATTTCTATCTCTACGCGACCGGTCGACCTATGTTTTTTTACAGCAAAATTCAAACCGTTGGACAACCATTATCAGCAAGATTTACTTTATCAATTTTGTACTATATTTCTACATCTTGTGATCCTCTTTTTGTAGACAAAAGTGAAGAAGGAGGAGCCTATGTCTATGAAGACTCTCCTATAAATAGAGGTTAATTTGAAGACACAAGATACAACAACACAAGCATACAATACAACAAGAAATCTGCAAAATTCTCCAAGCTTTCATTTTTACATTCTTGTTGTAATAGCCTAAGTTCTTGCACTTGCACAATCTTGAGGTCTAGGGTTGATTCTTGATTACACTTGCACTCAAAATTGTATTATTCATTATCGAGTTGTAATCTTGAGTTTTTGGGTTCATCATTCAACACAAGATATCCTTGTGAGTGTTCTTGTGGTAAGAACACACTTGGGTGATCTTAGGTGTTGAAGAGTGTGGTACTCTTCATAGGTGTTGAACGAAGATTGTGGTAATCTCCTTGAAGGTGTTGTAAGAAAATTGTGGTAATCTTCAAAGGTGGTGTTGTATTAATTGTGGTAATTAATAAAATCTTTTTTTCTTTTTGAAATCCATCCCGGAGATACTGGGGTGGTAGAGGATTAGGCCCTAGGTGGGTTGAACCTCTTTAAATCGACAAGTGTTGTTTATTTTCCGCACTTACATTCTTGTCATTTATTTGTTCATTCGAAAAAGAGGGCGATTTGCGAAAAATCGGCATAATCTATTCACCCCCCTCTAGATTATCGTATCCACTTGGAATAACAAGTGTTATTAAAGTCAAACTCTTTGGCTTGCTCATTCCGAGTAAAGAGGAAAGATCCATGGCTACGAACGAAGCTTATCTCACCACCGGCACCTCTACCAACAAGTCACCACTATTCGACGCCAACAACTACGCATTTTGGAAAGACCGTATAGAGTGTTTTCTACAAGGGTGCGGGTTTGACATTTGGAATGTGGTCATTGAAGGAGTTGATCAACCAACCAAGAAATTGGAGGACGGCACCACAACTCCTAAACCTTTCAAGGAGTTCGATGAAAATGACAAGAAGGCTCTCTCTAAACGGTAAAGCTTTAAATATTTTGCATTGCTCTCTTACCGCCACCGAGTATAATCGTATAAGAGGCATAAGGTCAGCACATGAAGTTTGGGAAAAATTAGAAACCATCTATGAGGGCACAAAGAAAGTGAAGCAAGCAAGAAAAACAATGCTTGTGAAAGATTTTGAAAATTTCAATATGCATGATGGTGAAAGCATATCAAAAATGGTGGAAAGGCTTGACAACATTGTCAATCCTCTTGTGGCTCTTGGAAAAGTCATCTCCGAAGAAGACAAGGTGACCAAGGTGTTAAACGCCCTTCCCGGCTCATGGTCCGAAAAGGTGACGGCTATCACGGAAGCACAAAATCTCGAGACACTCAAATTTGTTGTGCTCATCGGGAACCTCCTCATCTACAAAGTCTATCTCAAAGAGAGGAAAAATTTCAAACCATCCATTATTTAGTCGGGTATGCAAAATATTCCTAAAGGTCTTGCATCTTCTTCTAATAATGCAAACTATGATAATGATGATGATGATGAGGAGACGGCCGCACTTGTCCGGAAATTTGCAAAATTTGTGAATAAAAATAAGGCAAGAAAACTGAGAGACAACTCGTGTTTTAAATGTGGAAAATCCGGGCACTTCATAACCGATTGCCCAAAACTCGAGGAGGAGGAATAAAAGAAGAAAAAGTCTTTTCCTAAAAAGAAGGCTTTAAATACGGATGTCAAGACTTGGGATGAACTCCTTGCAACAACCGATGAAGAAGAAGAATCCGAACATGGTCTTATGGCCATAGACGACGAAAACAACGAGGTACGCTCTAATGCTTCATAT